>CAWUFW010006966.1:470790-1074153 GCA_963921515.1 Calotriton arnoldi | reverse complement strand
GGTGGGGAGAAGGGTAAAGATCAAAAGTCTTCACAAGGCCCCCAAAAATCTTCTTCAAGTGGGGATTCACAGTCTACCAAAGGGAAAGGCCAAAGGAAACCATGGTGCAAGGTCTGTAAGCAAAAGACCCACTGGACCAGTGATTGCACCAAGTCCAAAGACTCTACTCCAGCCCCCACCAATGCCCCTAAGGCACCTGCTCCCCCTAGTGCAGTTACAGTTGGTGGTGGAACTACACAAGCCAAGGGTTTAGTAGGGTTGACCCTGGGTAAAGAGATGAGCTCTGACCTAGTCAGAGAACTCACTCAGGCTGTCCTAGTCTGTGATGGAGGCATGGATATGACCTCCTCTGTGAGTCCCAGTAATCTGGGCAAGTACAGACAACAGCCCTTAATCAATGGAAGAGAAACTTTGGCATTTAGGGACACAGGGGCAAGTGTCACCATGGTGACACAAGACCTTGTGAATCCTGGGCAGATTATACTTGGTGAAATGTACCAAGTGACCAATGCTAGCAATGTCAGAACAGACCATACTCTGGCAGTTGTTAACTTCTCCTGGGGAGGGGTAACTGGCCTTAAGAAGGTTGTGGTAAGTGCAGACCTACCCGTTGAATGCTTGCTTGGCAATGACTTAGAAACTTCAGCTTGGGCAGAAGTGGAGCTCTGGACCCATGCAGAAATGCTGGGCATCCCTGCAGATGTGTTTGCTGTAACCAGGTCACAAGCCAAAATGTCTAGCACTGAACAGGCCTTGGATTCTGGAATAATGGACCAAGTGCCCTCCAAGAAGAGGAGTAGTAGGGTAAAGGCAGTGCCTTCCCCCTTGGCTCAGAAGGAAGATCAGTCCCTTGAGGGGGATGATCTCAGTCCTGAGGAAGGAACTGTCCCAGAGGAGCTTGAACCTGACCAGGTTGAGTTCTTGGGGACAGGGGGCCATTCCAGGGCAGATCTGAGCCAGGAGCAGCAGAGCTGCCCCTCTCTTGAACCCCTCAGACAGCAAGCTGCTGCTGAGGCTGCTGGGAAAGCTAGTGGTCCTCATACTGTGTATTGGGATGATGGACTCTTGTACTCAGAGTGTAGAGACCCCATGCCTGGTGCTACCAGGAGGTTGGTTATACCTTTGAAGTTCAGGGGCTTCCTATTGACCCTAGTCCATGACATTCCCTTAGCAGGTCACCTGGGCCAGAACAAGACTTGGGACATAATTGTCCCTCACTTTCACTGGCCCCACATGTCTGAAGACACCAAGGAGTTTTGTCGCTCCTGTGTAACCTGCCAGGCCAGTGGCAAGGCAGGTGGCACTACAAAGGCCCCCCTGATACCACTACCTGTGGTGGGGGTTCCCTTTGAAAGGGTGGGGATTGACATTGTTGGTCCCATGGATCCCCAAACAGCATCTGGGCACAGGTTTATCCTGGTGGTAGTGGATCATGCCACCAGGTACCCAGAGGCTATTCCCCTTAGGACCACTACAGCACCTGTGGTGGCAAGGGCCCTCCTGGGAATTTTCTCAAGAGTGGGCTTCCCTAAGGAGGTTGTATCAGACAGAGGTGTAAACTTTATGTCTGGATACTTAAAAGCAATGTGGAAGGAGTGTGGAGTGACTTACAAGTTCATCACACTCTATCACCCACAATGCAATGGTTTAGTTGAGAGATTCAACAAAACCTTGAAGGGCATGATTAAAGGGCTCCCAGAAAAGCTTAGGCGAAGATGGGACATACTCTTGCCCTGCCTTTTATTTGCGTACAGGGAGGTGCCTCAAAAGGGGTTGGCTACAGCCCTTTTGAACTTTTGTTTGGTCACCCTGTCAGGGGTCCATTGTGCTTGGTGAAGGAAGGATGGGAGTTACCTCTCAAGCCCCCAAAGCAAGACATAGTGGACTATGTACTTGGTCTCCGCTCCCGGATGGCTGAGTATATGAAAAAGGCAACTAAAAACCTTGAGGCTAGCCAGGAACTTCAAAAAGCCTGGCATGACCAAAAGGCTGTACTGACTGTTTACCAGCCAGGACAGAAGGTGTGGGTGTTGGAGCCAGTGGCACCAGCAGCTCTCCAAGACAAATGGAGTGGACCCCATACCATTGTTGAACAGAAGGGTGAGGTTACCTATTTGGTGGACCTAGGAACACCCAGGAGTCCCCACAGGGTTCTCCATGTCAACAGGTTAAAACCATATGTGGACAGGGCAGACATGGGCTTGCTCATGGCTACTGATGAGGGACAGGAGGGAGAGTGACCCACTCCCTGACCTGCTCTCACAGAACCCTGATGATGGGTCAGTGGATGGTGTAGCCTTGGCAGGCAGCCTCACTACCCAGCAGCAGACTGATTGCAGACAGGTGCTCAATCAGTTCAGACACATATTCTCACTGACACCCAGTCAGACTACCTGGTGCACTCATGAAGTGGACACTGGGGACAGTCTGCCTATTAAAAATAAGATTTATAGGCAACCTGACCATGTCAGGGACTGTATCAGGACAGAAGTCCAGAAGATGTTGGATTTGGGAGTTATTGAACCCTCAGATAGCCCTTGGGCTAGTCCAGTGGTCCTTGTGCCAAAACCTCACACCAATGGTGGGAAAAGAGAGATGAGGTTTTGTGTGGACTACAGGGGTCTCAATGCAGTCACTAGGTCTGATGCCCATCCAATACCAAGGGCAGATGAGCTAATAGACACTTTGGCCTCAGCCAAGTATCTAAGCACATTTGACCTGACAGCTGGCTACTGGCAGATCAGACTAGCTGATGATGCAAAGCCAAAGACAGCATTCTCAACCCCTAGTGGGCATTATCAATTTGTGGTGATGCCCTTTGGTCTGAAGAATGCACCTGCCACTTTTCAGAGGTTGGTGAATACAGTCCTTACAGGTCTGGAAGCCTATAGTGCAGCATATCTAGATGATATTGCTGTCTTTAGCTCCACCTGGGAGGATCACCTGGTCCACCTCAGAAATGTTTTGCAGGCCCTGCAGAAAGCAGGCCTGACTATCAAGGCCACAAAGTGCCAGATAGGGCAGAGTCAGGTTGTGTACCTGGGCCACCTTGTGGGTGGAGGCCAGGTTCAACCACTGCAGAGCAAGATCCAGACCATCATGGACTGGACTGCTCCAACTACCCAGACTCAGGTGAGAGCCTTCTTAGGCCTGACTGGGTACTATAGGAGATTTGTCAAGGGGTATGGATCAATAGTGACACCCCTGAATGACTTAACTTCCAAGAAAATGCCCAAAAGGTTCAGTGGACAGTTAGCTGTCAAAAGGCATTTGATGACCTAAAGCAGGCCATGTGCACTGCTCCCATTCTACAGAGTCCTGATTACTCCAAGAAGTTCATTGTTCAAACTGATGCATCTGAATTGGGGGTAGAGGCTGTACTGTCACAATTGAATGATGAAGGTCAGGATCAGCCAGTAGCTTTTATTAGCAGAAGGCTGACCCCTAGAGAGAAACGTTGGTCAGCCATTGAGAGGGAGGCCTTTGCTGTGGTCTGGGCTCTGAAGAAGTTGAGGCCATACTTGTTTAGTACTCACTTCCTTGTTCAAACAGACCATAAGCCCCTCTTATGGCTAAAACAAATGAAGGGTGAAAACCCCAAACTGCTTAGGTGGTCCATTTCCCTACAGGGGATGGACTTCACAGTGGAACATAGACCTGGGAGTAACCATGCCAATGCAGATGGACTCTCTAGGTACTTCCACTTAGAACATGAAGACTTAACTGGGCAAGGTTAGTTTAATGTCCCTACGTTTGGGGGGTTGTGTAGGAGAGTAGGATCTGCTTCACATGGGTACCCCCACTTTTGCTGATGCTTCACTGTTTTTCGATCTTAGTCTGGCTGGGGCCCTGCTAATCAGAACCCCAGCCTAGCTGCTTCCTCTTTAAAATGGTTTCCATGTGCCTTAGGCACATCTCTGATTGGAATCTGGAGTGCCCTTATAAGTCCCTAGTATATGGTATACTATGTACCCAGGGCATAGGTACCTCAGAGGCCTACCAGGGGCTGCAGCATGTATTGTGCCACCCCTGGAAGGCCATCCAAACTGACACCACAGGTCTGCTACTGCAGCCTGGGTAAGGTGGTGCATGCACCCCTTACTGTGATATAGGCTACCTATATCACTACATACATACGCACATATAAACCTATAAGTCACTCCTATGGCAGGCCTTATCAATCCTGAAGGCAGAGTGCGTGGTTCCTATGTGAGAGGGTGCCCCTGCATGAGCTGGGCCCCTCTGCAGCGTTCAGAGACCCTTCTCTGATGCTGTTTGTAGTGCAGCCCGACCATATACTCTAAGCGCATTATAACCTCGCGTTAAATGCTAACTTTGGGATGGCTGCACGGAAACATGTCGTGTTTGGTGTCAAACATCTTGGAATACTACCCCCCGCCAGTTCTGGCAGCGAGGGTAGCATTCCACCCTTCTAGAGGAGAGACATGTACACACCGGTATACCCGGTACTGACTTTCCAGAGCCCTGGCATCACAAAATGGATGCCGCTGCCACAGACACGAGTCTGGCCTCCTGCTGCTGACCGAAACTCCGGCAGGGGAGGCCTGGACAATAGGTTTCCTGTCCCAGGGAGGTGTAACCACCTCCCCAGACAGGATAGTGTGTATTGGGGCTGGGCGGGAGCACTCTCTGGTGCTTTGAAGTCCTGCACTGGGGGCACATTTGGTGTCCCTGTGCATACCCCAGTTCAAACCGGCTCAGGGGCTTCCAGCCCCTGCTCTGGCGCAAAACTGGACAAAGGGAAAGGGTGTAACCACCCCTCTGCCCTGACCCTCCCATAGGTGGGGCCACAGAGTATGTCCAACCCCCTACCTTAGTATAAGTAGGGGACCCCAGTCCTTAGGACTTTATATTAACCTGGACGAAACTCTGACACAGAATCCTGGACCTTCGACGCTATACTTCAAGATTAGAGGACTGAAGAATCTCCCTTGGGGTCAAGGAGTGACTCCCTGCTTGGCAGGCACCAAAGAAGCAATTGTCCGGTCTGCATCGCTGAAGCTCCCGTCCGGACGCCGAAGTCTTTGCATCACCAGAGGTGGATTTCCAGACTTTCCCGAGGCTGCCCTGAGTCCCCAGCAAAGCTGAGGCCCATAGCTGTCGTGGGTAATGTGGAACCGTGACCCCTGGACACCGAACGTATTTGCAAGTGCATCCTCTTCTGGGTCTCCCACGAAGTCGTGCTTTGGGCTCTGAGTAGCCACAGCCTCCAGCACCAACTGCACCGAAGATCACTGGCCTCCACTCCACAAGTGTCCTGTGAGCCAGTTCCACGTGCATCGACTCGAGGCTCCTTTGCGGTCGCTAGTCCGTTGGTTAGTAGGCCCTCCCGAAGGCCAATCTTTTTCTGCTTGGGCTCCCTGGTTGCTCCAGGTGTGCCCTGACTTACCCTCGCTGGGTGAGTCCCCCAGACCTTGCTGGTCTGCAACATCGTCCTTCTTCCATTTCCACGAGACTTGCCGTTGCCAAGGCTTGTTGGGTCCAATCTGGTCGCCGACACCCCTGCAATCGACAAACGTCGTGGGACAGCTCGAATCCAGCTCCTGGTCATCGTCGACACCTCCTGGACCTCGTGGCTGAAGAGTCAAGATGACCGTCAACCTACCTAAAGCACTCGACATCGGTGGGCATCTGCTCATCGCCTTCCTGGTCACTGGCTAGTGACCCAGACTCTGTCCCCTCTGCTTTCAGGTTCTTCAGATCTTCGATCCACCTTTGGATCCACCCGAACACTTTCGACTTGGCCGCCAGCAGCACTTTGCAGCAGATCGCCATTGAAAGCGACGACGAAACCCGACCCCGAAAGACACCTATGCACCCGGCTCCCCAGGGTGAGGTAACTCGAGTACTCCGGTGCTCCCGTGGGTATTGACACTAGAACAGCCTAGTTCTCAAAGGGTTTGCTCCAAGTCCTCCTCTAAGTGTCCCTTTTCTTTTAAATTCTAATCGCGACTTTCCCCATAGAAGTTAACGGCGGTTCGCGGCTGTGTTCATACACTGCACGCGTCCCCCACAGGTCCCCTGTGTCACTACCTTGGGTGGTTCCTTGTGGTCCAAGCACTTCTACAGGCTCTAGGCCTTGTGTCTAGCTCAGTTGTGGTTCTTATACCACTTTATTGGTATATGGTTTGGTACGCCCCTGGGGCTCAAACGTGTATTTGTGCTATTACTGTAGATAACTAACTTATAATTTATGTATTTCGAACTCTAGCCTCATAAAGAGACTAGAGGGGTGTGTTTAGTAATAAATACATATATTTTGAATATATACCTGGTGTGGTCCTCTTTCATTTGGTCACTCAAGAGATTATAGACTGGTAAAACAAGCTGCTTTACATTCCTTCAAGACTTAGCCTGAAGGCTGCTCTCCATAGCTACCACTAGGATAGCTTTCAATAAAGGTTGTCTTTAACCTATCTCCAATAAGGGGTTGTTTGGACTGGTGCAAGGTGCTCACTATAATTAGTGGACAGCATATGCCAGGCCAACTTCTCACAAAAAGGTGCTGAGTTTGTCGCAGAGGTCTTGTGAGGGAGGGATGTCGGTAGACTCGCTGGTGGGTTGGGTGAACTCCTTGATGATGCTGAAGAGTTCCTTGCTGTTGTGTGCGTGGGTGGAGATTCTGTCTTCAATCACTTTTTTCCTCGTTTCTCTGATGAGTTGATGGTGGACATTGGTGGCGGCTCTGAAGTTGTTGTGGGCTTCTGTGGATTTGGTGTTCCTCCAGGCCTTTTCGAGGCGGCGGCATGTGCGTCTAGACTCTCGAAGTTTGGTGGTAAACCATCTGGCTTTCTTGGCGCAGGTATTGTTGTTTTTCTTGAGGGGGGCTATGGTGTTGGTGCTGTCCGAGATCCATCTATGCAGGGTTCGGGCTGCGGTGTTGGGGTCGTCGTTTTCCGCGATGGTTGGGGTGGAGTTGTTGAGTGGGGAGGTGAGCTGGTCGTTGGTGATTTTGGTCCAGTTTCTTCGTGGGAGCAGGTGCTGGTGTCTGTGGATGGTGGGTGTTCTGAAAGCGAAGTGGACGCAACGATGGTCGGTCCATGGGAGTTCGGTGGTGTGGCTGAAGGTGATGGAGTTTCCTGTAGTGAAGAGGGGGTCGAGGGTGTGTCCTGCTGAGTGCGTGGGCTCGGTCACGATCTGGCGGAGTCCAATGTTGTGGAGGTTGTCCAGGAGGGATGTGGTGTTGGGGTCCAGTTGGTTGTCGAGGTGGAAGTTGAGGTCTCCTAGCAGGGTGTAGTTGGTGGATGCGATGGCCTGCGGGGAGATAATGTCCGTGATGGAGTTGGCGAAGGGTCCCCGGGGTCCAGGGGGTCGGTAGATGAGGGTTCCTCGGAGGGTGGCGGTGGGGCTTGCCAGTATCTTGAAGTGAAGGTGTTCCATCAGTTCTGTGGGCTCGTCGGGGAGTGTGCTCAGGCGGAGGCTGGATTTGTGGACAATGGCGATTCCTCCTCCTGGGCGGGTGCGGCGGTCCTTCCTGGAGATCTTGTATCCTTGGGGGATGGCGATGGCGATGTCCAGTCCTGAGGTGGTTTTGGTCCAGGTTTCGGTGAAGAACGCTACGTCCGGGGTGGTGCTGTCGTGGAGGTCCCAGATTTCGGTGGCGTGTTTGTGGAGGGATCGGACGTTGAGGAGGATGCATTGCAGGGTCTTCGGGTCGCTTGTGTTCTTGTGGGCGGGTTGTGCTGGATCCGTGTTCTTGGCGGTGCTTCAGGTGTGCCGGCAGCGGTGACAGCTGAAGGGTCCGTGGGTGTCGGCTGGTGATGCTAGCTTGCAGTTGTTGTTGCGGCCTGGGTTGAGTGCGTAGAGTGCTGCTGGGTCATAGCGTTGGTGGGGCGGAGGTCCAGGGTTCCTGGCGCTGGTCGCGGTCGGGTCGCTGATGGGAACAGACGGGCTTGCCTTTGACGCACCTTCGGCGCGCCAGCGGTGCGCCCGCTGCCTGTGGCCGCTGTGTGGCCGCGCAGCGGCAGCCATTAAGTAGGGGTCGGGGAGGGCTGGACAGCCGCGAGGCGAGAGCGGGGAGGGGAGCTGGATTGGGCAGGTCGTGCTGGGTGGGAGGGGCCGTGCGGGCAGCAGCGGCGGGGAAAGGTAAAGGGAGGAAATAAGGGATAAAGAAAAAAGGGAAAATAAGCAGAAATAAGGCACAAAAGAGCAGAGATGCAGAAAAGTGCAGAAAGGTGAAAGCTAAAAGAGGGTAGAAAAATGAGTGAAAACGAGTGAAAGAGCAGAGCGAGAGGAAAGGAAAATAAGCAGAAATAAGGCACAAAAAGAGCAGAGATGCAGAAAAGTGCAGAAAGGTGAAAGATAAAAAAGGGTAGAAAAATGAGTGAAAACGAGTGAAAGAGCAGAGAGAGAGGAAGGAAACAGAGGTCCACTGGACCACCAGGGATGAGGCGCAGGGAAACCTGCGGATGGAGGAGGGACTCGATCACCAACACACGAGAGTGCAGGGGCAGGCCTCACTTAATGGTGAAGCTGCGAGGGTGGGAGAGCAATTTCACTGACAATGAGTCAGTGGTTTTCCTCGCCTGTCCCCGCAGCGACCGCCATTAAGTAGGGGTCGGGGAGGGCTGGACAGCTGGGAGGCGGGAGCAGGGAGGGGAGCTGGATTGGGCTGGTCGTGCTGTGGGGAGGGGCCGCTGGGGCAGCAGCGGCGGGGAAAGGTAAAGGGAGGAAATAGGGGATAAAGAAAAAAGGGAAAATAAGCAGAAATAAGGCACAAAAGAGCAGAGATGCAGAAAAGTGCAGAAAGGTGAAAGCTAAAAGAGGATAGAAAAACGAGTGAAAACGAGTGAAAGAGCAGAGCGAGAGGAAGGGAAAATGAGCAGAAATCAAGCACAAAAGAGCAGAGATGCAGAAAAGTGCAGAAAGGTGAAAGATAAAAAAGGGTTGAAAAACGAGTGAAAATGAGTGAAAGAGCAGAGAGAGAGGAAGGAAACAGAGGTCCACTGGACCACCAGGGATGAGGTGCAGGGAAACCTGCGGGTGGAGGAGGGCCTCGATCACCAACACTCGAGAGTGCACGGGCAGGGGCAGGCCTCCCTTAATGGTGGAGCTGCGGGAGTGGGAGAGCAGTTTCACTGACAATGAGTCAGTGGTCTTGCTCGCCTGTCCCTGCAGAGGCTGCCATTAAGTAGGGGTCGGGGAGGGCTGGACAGCTGGGGGACGGGAGCGGGGAGGGGAGCTGGATTGGGCCGGTCGTGCTGGGGGGGAGGGGCCGCGGGGGCAGCAGCGGCGGGGAAAGGTAAAGGGAGGAAATAAGGGATAAAGAAAAAGGGAAAATAAGCAGAAATAAGGCACAAAAGAGCAGAGATGCAGAAAAGTGCAGAAAGGTGAAAGCTAAAAGAGGGTAGAAAAATGAGTGAAAACGAGTGAAAGAGCAGAGCGAGAGGAAGGGAAAATGAGCAGAAATAAGGCACAAAAAGAGCAGAGATGCAGAAAAGTGCAGAAAGGTGAAAGATAAAAAAGGGTAGAAAAACGAGTGAAAACAAGTGAAAGAGCAGAGAGAGAGGAAGGAAACAGAGGTCCACTGGACCACCAGGGATGAGGCGCAGGGAAACCATCCTAGGACTGGTTTCGGGATTTCACCCCTCATCAGCCAGGATAGCTTGACTCCAGTGGCATGGAGAGCACGGGACTCAAGTCTGGGCATACCCGTCCCACTAGGGGTGACAAATGCAAAAAGAACAATTGATGGACAGAATGCTGAACAATGTCATACATTCACCCCAGTACAGCGATCTTGGCCTAAATCCATCATTTTTCTGCTCCCCATGCCATTCTAGTTTGAACCCAGCAATATGAAAAATCTGTCTTAACCCTGTGCCCAATGGAAACAGTACAGCCCGAACTGCCAGGCCAGGTCCTCCCTGGACTCGAAACAAGCATCCTAGGACCAGTTTCGGAGTTTCAGCCCTCATCAGCCAGGATAACTTGACTCCAGTGGCATGGAAGTACGGGACAAACGTCTGGGCATACCCATCCCACTCGGGGTGAGAAATACAAAAAGAACAATTGATGGACAGAATGCAGAACAATGTCATACATTCACCCCAGCACAGCGATCTGGGCCTAAATCCATCGTTGTTTTGCTCCCCATGTCATTCCAGTTTGAACCCAGCCAAATGCAAATCAGTCTTAACCCTGTGCCCAATGGCAACAGACCAGTCCAAACGCCAGACCACGTCCTCCCTGGACTGGAAATAAGCATCCTAGGACCGGTTTCGGGGTTTTACCCCTCATCAGCCAGGATAGCTTGACTCCAGTGGCATGGAGAGCACGGAACCAACATCTGGGCATATTTGTCCCACTCGGGGTGACAAATGCAAAAAGAACAATTGATGGACAGAAGGCAGAACAATGTCATACATTCACCCCAGTACAGGGATCTGGGCCTAAATCCATCGTTTTTTTGCTCCCCAAGTCATTCCAGTTTGAACCCAGCCATATGCAAATCAGTCTTGACCCTGTGCCAAATGGGAACAGACCAGCCCGAACTGCCAGGCCACGTCCTCCCTGGACTGGAAACAAGATTCCTCAAGAATCCTAGGACCGTCTTCGGGGTTTCAACCCTCATCAGTAAGGATAGCTTGACTCGAGTGGCATGGAGAGCAAAGGACCCACGTCTGAGCATAACCGTCCCACTCGGGCTAACAAATGCAAAAAGAACATTTGATGGACAGAATGCAGAACAATGTCATACATTCACCCCAGTACAGCGATCTGGGCCTAAATCCATCGTTTTTTCGCTACCCATGCCATTCCAGTATGAACCCAGCATTATGAAAAATCAGTCTTAACCCAGTGCCCAATGGGAACAGTCAAGCCCGAACTGCCAGGCCAGGTCCTCCCTGGACTGGAAACAAGCATCCTAGGACCGGTTGCCGGGTTTCACCCCTCATCAGTGAGGATAGCTTGACTCCAGTGGCATAGAGAGCACGGAACCCACGTCTGGGCATACTCGTCCCACTCGGGGTGAAAAATGCAAAAAGAACAGATGATGTACATAATGCAGAACAATGTCATACATTCACCCCAGTACAGCGATCTGGGCCTTAATCCATCATTTTTGTGATCCCCATGCCATTCCAGTTTGAACCAAGCCAAATGCAAATCAGTCTTGACACTGTGCCGAATGTGAACAGTCCAGCCCGAACTGCCATGCCAAGTCCTCCCTGGACTGGAAACAAGCATCCTCGGACGGGTTTCGGGGTTTCACCCCTCATAAGCTGGGATAGCTTGACTCCAGTGACATGGAAAGCACGGGACCCACGTCTGGGCATACCCGTCCCACTCGGGGTGACAATTGCAAATATAACAATTAATGGACAGAATGCAGAACAATGTCATACATCCACCCCAGTACAGCGATCTGGGCCCAAATCCATCGTTTTTCTGCTCCCCATGCCATTCCAGTTTGATCCCCGCCATATGCATATCAGTCTTGATTCTGTGCCCAATGCGAGCAGTCCAGCCCGAACTGCCAGGCCAGGTCCTCCCTGGACTGGAAACAAGCATCCTAGGACTGGTTTCGGGGTTTCACCCCTCATCAGCCAGGATAGCTTGACTCCAGTGGCATAGAGAGCACGGAACCCACGTCTGGGCATACTCGTCCCATTCTGGCTGACAAATGCAAAAAGAACAGTTGATGGACAGAATGCAGTACAATGTCATACATTCCCCCCAGTACAGCGATCTAGGCCTAAATCCATCATTTTTTTGCTCCCCATGCCATTCCAGTTTGAGCCCAGCCATATGTAAATCAGTCTTGACCCTGTGCCCAATGGGAACAGTCTGGACCAAACTGCCAGGCTAGGTCCTTCCTGGATTGGAAACAAGCATCCTAGGACTGTATTCGGGGTTTCACCCCTCATCAGCCAGGATAACTTGACTCCAGTGGCATGGAGAGCACGGGACCCACGTCTGGGCATACCTGTCCCACTCGGGGTGACAAATGCAAAAAGAACAATTGATGGACAGAATGCAGAACAGTGTCATACATTCATCCCAGTACAGCGATCTGGGCCTAAATCCATCATTTTTTTGCTCCCCATGCCATTCCAGTTTGAACCCAGACATATGCAAATCAATCAATACCCTGTGCCCAATGGGAACAGTTCAGTGCGAACTGCCAGGCCAGGTCCTCCATGAACTGTAAACAAGCATCCTAGGACTGTTTTCGGGGTTTCACCCCTCATCAGCCAGGATAGCTTGACTCCAATGGCATGGAGACCACGGGACCCACGTCTGGGCATGCCCGTCCCACTTGGGGTGACAAATGCAAAAAGAACATTTGATGGACAGAATGCAGAACAATGTCATACATTTACCATAGTACAGCATTCTGGGCCTAAATCCATTGTTTTTTTCTCCCCATGCCATTCCAGCTTGAACACACCCATATGCAAATCAGTCTTGACCCTGTGCCTAATGGGAACAGTCCAGCCCGAACTGCCTTGCCAGGTCCTCCCTGGTCTGGAAACAAGCATCCTAGGACCGGTTTCAGGGTTTCACCGCTCATCAGCTGGGATAGCTTGACTCTAGTGGCATGGAACGCATGGGACCCACTTCTGGGCATACCCATCCCACTCGGGGTGACAAATGCAAAAAGAACAATTAATGGACAGAATGCAGAACAATGTCATACATTCACCTCAGTACAGCGATCTGGGGCTAAATGCATAGTTTTTTTTGTTCCCCATGCCATTGCAGTTTGAACACAGCCATATGCAAATCAGTCTTGACCCTGTGCCCAATGGGAACAGTCCAGCCAGAACTGCCAGGCCATGTCCTCCGTGGACTGGAAACAAGCATCCTAGGACTGGTTTCGGGGTTTCACCCCTCATCATCCCGGATAGCTTGACTCCAGTGGCATAGAGAGCACGGAAAACCACTTCTGGGCATACTCGTCCCTTTCGGGGTGACAAATTCAAAAAGAACAATTGATGGACAGAATGCAGAACAATGTCATACATTCACCCCAGTACAGCGATCTAGGCCTAAATCCATCATTTTTTTGCTCCCCATGCCATTCCAGTTTGAACCCAGCCATATGTAAATCAGTCTTGACCCTGTGCCCAATGGGAACAGTCCGGCTCAAACTGCCAGGCTAGGTCCTTCCTGGACTGGAAACAAGCATCCTAGGACTGGTTTTGGGGTTTCACCCCTCATCAGCCAGGATAGCTTGACTCCAGGGGCATGAAGAGCACGGGACCCACGTCTGGGCACACCTATCCCACTCGTGGTGACACATGCAAAAAGAACATTTGATGGACAGAATGCAGAACAATGTCATACATTTACCCCAGTACAGCGATCTGGGCCTAAATCATTGTTTTTTTGCTCCCCATGCCATTCCAGTTTGAACACAGCCATATGCAAATCAGTCTTGACCCTCTGCCAAATGGAAACAGTCCAGCCCGAACTACCAGGCCAGGTCCTCCCTGGACTGGAAACAAGCATCCTAGGACCGGTTTCGGGGTTCCACCCCTCATCAGCTAGGATAGCTTGACTTCAGTGTCATGGAGAGCAAGGGACCCACGTCTGGGCATACCCTTCCCACTCGGGGTGACAAATGCAAAAAGAACAATTGATGGACAGAATGCAGAACAATGTCATACATTTACCTCAGTACAGCGATCTGGGCCTAAATGCATAGGTTTTTTTGCTCCCCATGCCATTCGAGTTTGAACACAGCCATATGCAAATCAGTCTTGACCCTGTGCCCAAGGGGAACAGTCCAGCCAGAACTGCCAGGCCAGGTCCTCTGTGGACTGGAAACAAGCATCCTAGGACTGGTTTCGGGGTTTCACCCCTCATCAGCCAGGATAACTTGACTCCAGTTGCATGGAGAGCAGGGGACTCACATCTGGGCATACCCGTCCCACTCTGGGTGACAAATGAAAAAGAACAATTGATGGACAGAATGCAGAACAATGTCATACATCCACCCCAGTACATAGATCTGGTTCTAAATCCATTGTTTTTCTGCTCCCCATGCCATTCCAGTTTGAACCCAGCCATATGCAAATCAGTCTTGACCCTGTGCCCAATAGGAACAGTCCGGCCCAAACTGCCAGGCTAGGTCCTTCCTGGACTGGAAACAAGCATCCTAGGACTGGTTTCGGGGTTTCACCCCTCATCAGCCAGGATAACTTGACTCCAGTGGCATGGAGAGCACGGGACCCACATCTGGGCATACATGTCCCACTCTGGGTGACAAATGCAAACAGAACAATTGAGGTACAGAATGCAGAACAATGTCATACATTCACCCCAGTACAGCGATCAGGGCCTAAATCCATTGTTTTTTTGCTCCCCATGCCATTCCAGTTTGAGCCCAGACATATGCAAATCAGTCTTGACCCTGTGCCAAAGGGGAACATTCCAGCCAGAACTGCCAGGCCAGGTCCTCTGTGGACTGGAAACAAGCATCCTAGAACTGGTTTCGGGGTTTCACCCCTCATCAGCCAGGATAGCTTGACTCCAGTGGCATGGAGAGCACGGGACCCATGTCTGGGCATACCCGTCCCACTTGGGGTGACAAATGCAAAAAGAACAATTGATGGACAGAACAGTGTCATACATTCACCCCAGTACAGCGATCTGGTCCTAAATCCATCGTTTTTTTTGCTCCCCTTGTCATTCCAGTTTGAACCCAGCCATATGCAAATCAGTCTTAACCCTGTGCCCAATGGGAACAGTCCAGCCCGAACTGCCATGCCAGGTCATCCCTGGACTGGAAACAAGTATCTTTGGACCCGTTTCGGGGTTCCACCCTTCATCAGCTAGGATAGCTTGACTCCAGTGTCATGGAGAGCACAGAACCCACGTCTGGGCATACCGTTCCAACTCGGGTGACAAATGCAAAAAGAACAATTGATGGACAGAATGCAGAACAATGTCATACATTCACCCCAGTACAGCGATCTAGGCCTAAATCCATCATTTTTTTGCTCCCCATGCCATTCCAGTTTGAACCCAGCCATATGTAAATCAGTCTTGACCCTGTGCCCAATGGGAACAGTCCGGCTCAAACTGCCAGGCTAGGTCCTTCCTAGACTGGAAACAAGCATCCTAGGACTGGTTTTGGGGTTTCACCCCTCATCAGCCAGGATAGCTTGACTCCAGGGGCATGAAGAGCACGGGACCCACGTCTGGGCACACCTATCCCACTCGTGGTGACACATGCAAAAAGAACATTTGATGGACAGAATGCAGAACAATGTCATACATTTACCCCAGTACAGCGATCTGGGCCTAAATCATTGTTTTTTTGCTCCCCATGCCATTCCAGTTTGAACACAGCCATATGCAAATCAGTCTTGACCCTCTGCCAAATGGAAACAGTCCAGCCCGAACTACCAGGCCAGGTCCTCCCTGGACTGGAAACAAGCATCCTAGGACTGGTTTCGGGGTTTCACCCCTCATCAGCCAGGATAACTTGACTCCAGTGGCATGGAGAGCAGGGGACTCACATCTGGGCATACCCGTCCCACTCTGGGTGACAAATGAAAAAGAACAATTGATGGACAGAATGCAGAACAATGTCATACATCCACCCCAGTACATAGATCTGGTTCTAAATCCATTGTTTTTCTGCTCCCCATGCCATTCCAGTTTGAACCCAGCCATATGCAAATCAGTCTTGACCCTGTGCCCAATAGGAACAGTCCGGCCCAAACTGCCAGGCTAGGTCCTTCCTGGACTGGAAACAAGCATCCTAGGACTGGTTTCGGGTTTCACCCCTCATCAGCCAGGATAACTTGACTCCAGTGGCATGGAGAGCACGGGACCCACATCTGGGCATACATGTCCCACTCTGGGTGACAAATGCAAACAGAACAATTGAGGTACAGAATGCAGAACAATGTCATACATTCACCCCAGTACAGCGATCAGGGCCTAAATCCATTGTTTTTTTGCTCCCCATGCCATTCCAGTTTGAGCCCAGACATATGCAAATCAGTCTTGACCCTGTGCCAAAGGGGAACAGTCCAGCCAGAACTGCCAGGCGAGGTCCTCCCTGGACTCGGAAACAAGCATCCTAGGACCAGTTTCAGGGTTTCACCTCTCATCATCCAGGATAGCTTGACTCCAGTGGCATGGAAGTACGGGACCCACGTCTTGGCATACACATCCCACTCGGGGTGACAAATACAAAAAGAACAATTGATGGACAGAATACAGAACAATGTCATACATTCACCCCAGTACGGCGATCTGGGCCTAAATCCATTATTTTTTTGCTCCCCATGGCATTCCAGTTTGAACACAGCCATATGCAAATCAGTCTTGACCCTGTGCCAAATGGGAACAGTCTAGCCAGGTCTTCCCTGGACTGGAAACAAGCATCCTAGACCCGGTTTCGAGGTTTCACCCCGTTTCAGCCAGGATAGCTTGACTCCAGTGGCATGGAAAGCACTGGACCCACGTCTGGGCATACTCGTCCCACTCGGGGTGACAAATGTAAAAAGAACAATCGATGGACAGAATGCAGAACAATGTCATACATTCACCCCAGTACAGCGATCTGGGCCTAAATCCATCGTTTTTTTGCTCCCCATGTCATTCCAGTTTGAACCCAGCCGTATGCAAATAAGTCTTGACCCTTTGCCCAATGGGAACAGACCAGTCCGAACGCCAGGCCACGTCCTCCCTAGACTGGAAATAAGCATCCTAGGACCGGTTTCGGGGTTTCACCCCTCATCAGCCAGGATAGCTGGACTCCAGTGGCATGGAGAACACAGGACCCACGTCTGGGCATACCCGTCCCACTCAGAGTGACAATGCAAAAAGAACATTTGATGGACAGTATGAAGAACAATGTCATACATTTACCCCAGTACAGCGATCTGGGCCGAAATCCATCGTATTTTTGCTCCCCATGCCATTCCAGTTTGAAAACAGCCATATGCAAATCTGTCTTGACCCTGTGCCCAATGGGAACAGTCCAGCCCGAACTGCCAGGCCAGGTCCTACCTGGACTTGAAACAAGCATCCTAGGATCGGTTTCGGGTTCACCTCATCAGCCAGGATAGCTTGATCCAGTGGCATAGAGAGCACGGAACCCACGTCTGGGCATACTGTCCCACTCGGGGTGACAAATGCAGAAAGAACAATTGATGGATCAGAATGCAGAACAATGTCATACATTCACCCTAGTACAGCTGATCTGGGCTTAAATCCATTATTTTTTTCTCCTCAAGCCATTCCAGTTTGAACTAGTTATATGCAAATCAGTCTTGCTCTGTGCCCAATGGGAACAGTCCGGCCCAAACTGCCAGGCTAGGTCCTTCCTGGACAGGGAGGACCTGGCCTGGCAGTTCGGGCTGGACTGTTTCCATTGGGCACAGGGTCAAGACTGATTTGCATATGGCTGTGTTCAAACTGGAATGGCATGGGGAACAAAAAAACGATGGATTTAGGCCCAGATCGCTGTACTGGGGTAAATGTATGGCATTGTTCTGTATTCTGACCATCAAATGTCCTTTTTGCATTCGTCACCCCGAGTGGGACGGGTATGTCCAGACGTGGGTCCCATGCTCTCCATGCCAATGGAGTCAAGCTATCCTGGCTGATGAGGGGTGAAACCCCGAAACTAGTTCTGGGATGCTTGTTTACAGTTCACGGAGGACCTGGCCTGGCAGTTCGCCCCGAAGTGTTCCCAATGGGCACAGGGTCAAGACTGATTTGCATATGTCTGGTTTCAAACTGGAATGGATTTAGGCCCTGATCGCTGTACTGGGGTGAATGTATGACATTGTTCTGCATTCTGTCCATCAATTGTTCTTTTTGCATTTGTCACCCAGAGTAGGACGGGTATGCCCAAACGTGGGTCTCGTGCTCTCCATGCCACTGGAGTCAAGTTATTTTTGCATTTGTCACCCCGAGTGGGACGGGTATGCCCAGACGTGGGTCCTGTGCTCTCCATGCCACTGGAGTCAAGCTAGCCTGGCTGATGAGGAGTGATGCCCCAAAACCGGTCCCAGGATGCTTGTTTCCAGTCCAGGGAGGACCTGATCTGCTCCGCCTTTTGAGCACCACATAGTCAGGGCGGAGCGGGACCGACAGTGGCAGTGAGTGGGCGTCACCGCCTGAGGTATCCACGGAGATTGTTGCGGGCCACTACTCGGACTCGCGGGGGCCTCCCTCCTGATACTGCACACCTCACAGCACTGGTGGGATCTGAGGCCCAATACAAACTTCGCAATGGGGAAAACCTGCACGTCCCAGTCCAAGCTCCAGTTTGAACCACGTAGGACCCCCAGACAATTGGACGTAGATAAAAACGCCTCGGAGTCAGGATCAGAGATGGGGGATACAACTACAGATTCGGACTTGAAACAGATTCTGCCTGCTATGCACCGCAGTCTAACCAAGATTGATGGGAAAATAGATGCCCTCACATTTCGTATGGACAGAATGTCCGAAAGACTGGACAAACACACGGAGCACCTAGACACAGTCGAGAAAAGGGTTTCGAACACAGAAGACACGCTCAATACCAATTTGCAGATGACCACGAAAATGGGCAATGTCCTGCACAATGTCCAGGCCAAAGCGGAAGATTTGGAAGCGCGCTCAAGAAGAAACAACATCTGCATAGTAGGTATCGCAGAGTCAACAAACATTCTGAATATGGAACTCTACGTCGAGCAGTTGCTGGTGACTTTGCTGAGCAGGGACACCTTCTCTAATATCTTCATTGTAGAGCGGGCACATCGCTCTTTGGCCTCCAGGCCGGTGCCAGGTGCCTCCCCGCCCCCATCATTGCGAGGGTGCTCAACTACAGGGATAGAGATGCTGCCCTCCGGAAGGCCAGAGAACTGCAATCCCTCAGGTACGAAAGCGTGGACATTTCTCTCTACCCAGATTTCACACAGCAGGTACAGGAAGCTAGACGCCAATTCCTGCTGGTAAAATGTAAGCTTTGTGACCTCAATCTAGAATATAATATGATGTATCCTGCAAAGCTGAAGATACACGCCGACGGAAAAGCGCATATTTTCGTTGAACCCAAGCAAGTGCTACAATTCTTAAAAAAGAGAGAAAGCGACAAGAGTCGGAAAGGTTCCCCGAGGTCCCTGCATATGCAGGATGATGATGCCCTAGATTCAGAAGAACTGTGAACAATGTCACTCATGATATTTCCAGTGACATAGGGAGTATGCCTCCATATTTGTCTTACGGATTGAGCCGCTGAGAAACTGTCTTATGGTATAAGGTGGGAATTGTATAGCCTATATGGGCTAAGGTAACTGGGAGTGCGAAAAAAAACACGCTGTCTCTTTGGCTTATGACATCTTATTACTCTTATTAGCTGGGTTGCTGGGATGCGGGTAATTATGGTCCCTTGATCAGGCTCCTCTGGAGACACTGTCGAATTAATCTTAGTAATCTGTAGTTAATTGGGGAACGAATTAGGAAGGACACATCCTTAGCCTTCTGACTGTTGATAGTGCTACAGAAGTATATAGATTGTTTGGGGCGTGCGGGGAAAGGGGAAGTTGTAATACGGAGGAGGCATGCATGGTAGGGTATTCTTAAGGAGGGAAGCACTCCTACTGCTTTAAGATATGGGCTTTGCTGGCATGGAATAAGGCGTACTGCCGGCAACATCTGCCCCCACGTGTTACTCACACTGTGTTCCTATGTTTGTTGTTTTAGCCGCCCTTTGGGCGCATTCGTCTTACAAGGGGGGGGTGAATGGTCGACTTTGCTTAGTTGGGGAGGGCATAGCGTGGGCGGGGGGTTGTTCGAGGGCAATGTTGCTATTGTATTCTGTACAGTATGTGTTCATGAGATCCTTATGGGTGTACTCTATATATACAGGACAGGTGTCACGATTCTGCAAAAAGTACGACCATATCCGGAACTTCATTAAAAATAAATAGCAGGGTTAGGCTTCTGACGTGGAATGTTCGAGGCCTAAATGACCATAGAAAACTTCTTAAAGTGGTGGCATACTTAAAAAGACATCAGGTTGATCTGGCATTGATTCAGGAAACCCACTTGACCCCTAACAATCTCATGTTAACCCCGAGATATCTACATGGGCAGTGTAGTTTTGCAGGATTCACCTCTCACGCTAGAGGTGTCCTTCTTTGGGTTAATCCTAAATCGGGCATCAGTTGGAGATTGACCCAAACGGCAGGTTTACTATCACTAAATGCTATAAAGAAGAGTTTAATGCTAAACGTGTTAATATTTATGGCCCCAACCATGACGACTTGCAGTTTTATCATACACTGGCATCACGTTTGCTTAAAGCAACTGATCTTCCACAAATTTGGGGTGGGGATTTTAATTGCATATTAGATCCTACTTGTGACCTCTCCAAAGGTTCAGCCAGGCGTCCAGCTGCAGCGGCAGGGGCTATAGCAGATATAATGGATCAGTTGGGTTTGCAGGATGTATGGCGACAACGTGCTGATGCTACCCCAGGTTTTACCCATTATTTTGCACCTCACGACACACATACCAGGATTGACTACTGGTTGATATCTAGAAGTCTCCTCCCTCAAGTCACTACTTGTGAACCGCTCCCAAGGACGTACTCCACCCATTCTGCGGGCCTCTTAGAACTAGAATTATATACATATCGTGTCTTCCCTTTCACATGGCGGTTTCCCCCATATTCCCTGCTGGACCCAGTGTTTCATGCAGAAGTTGCCACATCCATTGACAATTACTTTGTCAACAATATAGGGTCAGTCTCCACGTTCTCTATGGTCAGGGAGGCGTCTAAAGTGTATATTTGGGGGTGGTCATTTCAAAGCATGCAGGGGTGCTACGCTCCATACCAGACAGGCTTTCGAGATTAGAGCAAGAAATAGCACACTTGGAACAAGCACACCTAAGGTCGAGAGACACTAAGTGGTTAGATAAAATTAACCATGCCCTAGAGGAGTACTGTGACACGGCGGACAGTGAAATTAAACATTGGGGTAAATATGCCACTGCGCGAGCATATGGAGAGGGCGAACGCCCGGGAGCCATGCTTGCAAGCTTACAACGCGCAAAGCGGTTGGCTAGCACGGTTATAGAAATTAAAGATAGGGACGGCAACCTAGTTCACGATGCGGCTGGGATTGCTGACAGATTTGCAGAGTATTCTGCGGACTTATATAGATTGCGATTAGTACCAGATGACAAAGCAACGGAAGATTACTTAGCGCATATTCAGATGTCATGGCTAATGGATTTGCACAGAGAACATCTCATGGCCCCCCTTGACCCTACAGAAGTCCGAGTAGCTATAACAACGATGAGGGCAGAGTCCGCACCTGGCACTGATGGCCTAACAATTGCTTTCTACTAAGCCTATCAAGAGATACTTATTCTCCACTTAGTCACCCTGTTTGAGGAGATGGCGGCAAATAAAATAATGCCCCCATCGATGTGGGAGGCCATGATTGTAACTCTACTCAAGCCGGGGAAACCTCCAAATGATTGCTCATACTACCCCCCCTTATCCCCCTTGAATGTGGACACAAAATTATTTGCAAAAATTCTTGCCAATCGATTAGCACCATTGGTCCCATTAGTGGTTGGGGCGGAACAGGCTGGCTTCGTCCCCGGCCGCAATCTAACTCACAACTTCAGAGCCGTCTTTGGTGCTATTCAAAACATAAACCCCGAAATCAAGACCGCTGAAAAAGCGTTTCAATCGGTAGAATGGTCATTCATGGAGGCAGTATTACGGCGCATAGGTGTGGGAGAGATTTTTATCCAATTGGTACAGGTGCTGTATAGGGATCCGGTAGCAAGAATTAGATTGGGGAATAAAGTTACATCGACAATTTCCATCTCTCGAGGCACCCGTCAGGGTTGCCCTTTGTCCCCTCTGCTGTATGCCTTAATAGCAGAGCCCCTTTTGTGTGCTTTGAGGGAATATCACAGTCATAGGGGAGTGTGATTATCAATTGATAGCATCGGCATATGCAGACGACATGCTCCTATATGTCCGGGACCCTGAGAGACACCTCACCCCTGTTCTAGAAGAGGTGGTCCGCTTTGGACAGTTGTCTGGCCTTAGGATTAACTGGGCCAAAGCTCACATGCTTACGCATGGATACACGGCCCTCAGCCCCTCCTGCATTTACATATAGAGAAAGTCACAGAAGGCCCGAACACACTCCCTCAGGTTATATTTAAAACTCCGCTAAGAAAACACAGCACTTTAGACTCCCTCAACGCCACTGTGAATGCCTGGTGGAATCTTCTAGATAGGCAACAGGGCGCCTTATTGTACTTGCCGTTGACCCCCTTGGAGAGGTGTGCCTGGCTACCAATGGGTAGAGAAAGGGAAGTTGCCTCAGCTTTACAGAAAATAGGTCTTACGGTGGTTAGGGATTTGTTCCAAGACGGGATTCTATGCAGCTGGGAGGCTATTCAGGCAGAGGGGCATACACACTCAACATTAGACTAATTTCAGTACTTCAGAGTTAGGCACGCACTTCTAGACTTACTGGGTGAAGACCTACAAGAACCGGCAGAGGTTTTAGAACTCACTCACAGCATCCGATCTACCTCCCCAGCTAAATTGGTCTCTAGCGTCTACACCCTTACACAAGACTATAGACAGTTGTCTCTACTAAAAGTGCTACAAAAGGGGATGATGGACGGAACGTTTGAGCCAATCAAACACTCACCCCCAGTCAACTGATCTGGGTTTAATCCATCATCATTCTTTAGCTCACTCCACCACCCCAGTTCAGACATGGCCATATGCAAATCAGTCTGACCCTGTGCCTCATGGGAACAGTCCAGCCCGAACTGCCAAGCCATGTCTTCCCTGGACCGGAAACAAGCATCCTAGGACCGGTTTCTGGCATTCCAGCCGTCATCAGCCAGGCTTGCTTGAATCCAGTGGCAAAGTGAGCAAGGGACCCACGTCTGGGCATACCCCGCCAACTTAGGGCGAACAAAGCGATACAAAAGGGGATGATGGACGGAACGCTTGAGCCAATCAAACACTCACCCCCAGTCAACTGATCTGGGTTTAATCCATCATCATTCTTTAGCTCACTCCACCACCCCAGTTCAGACATGGCCATATGCAAATCAGTCTGACCCTGTGCCTCATGGGAACAGTCCAGCCCGAACTGCCAAGCCATGTCTTCCCTGGACCGGAAACAAGCATCCTAGGACCGGTTTCTGGCATTCCAGCCGTCATCAGCCAGGCTTGCTTGAATCCAGTGGCAAAGTGAGCAAGGGACCCACGTCTGGGCATACCCCCGCCAACTTAGGGCGAACAAAGCGATACAAAAGGGGATGATGGACGGAACGCTTGAGCCAATCAAACACTCACCCCCAGTCAACTGATCTGGGTTTAATCCATCATCATTCTTTAGCTCACTCCACCACCCCAGTTCAGACATGGCCATATGCAAATCAGTCTGACCCTGTGCCTCATGGGAACAGTCCAGCCCGAACTGCCAAGCCATGTCTTCCCTGGACCGGAAACAAGCATCCTAGGACCGGTTTCTGGCATTCCAGCCGTCATCAGCCAGGCTTGCTTGAATCCAGTGGCAAAGTGAGCAAGGGACCCACGTCTGGGCATACCCCCGCCAACTTAGGGCGAACAAAGCGATACAAAAGGGGATGATGGACGGAACGTTTGAGCCAATCAAACACTCACCCCCAGTCAACTGATCTGGGTTTAATCCATCATCATTCTTTAGCTCACTCCACCACCCCAGTTCAGACATGGCCATATGCAAATCAGTCTGACCCTGTGCCTCATGGGAACAGTCCAGCCCGAACTACTAAAAGTGCGGCAAGACTGGCAAAAAGATTTAGATTGCACAATAGATGACAATAGTTGGAGCTACTGCTGCAGGATGACTAGACTGGTCTCATTGAATGGCAAGCACCGCCTCATCTACTTTAAATACATAAATAGGGTGTATTACATACCGGACAGACTACATAGATATGGCATAAGAGACTCAGCGGCCTGCTATCGTTGTTCAGAACCAGAAGACGGGTTTCTGCATGTAGCCTGGTACTATCCCAAAATTTTAGAGTTCTGGAATAAAGTCTTCCATACCCTTAATGACATCACCGGTCTCTCACTCGATCCCGACCCATTCCTAGCATTGTTGGGGTTCGACAAAAGAATTGTTAAGAGCGCCCTGCGATTGGAGGCTATCGGGCTGCTCCTTTCCAAAAGGTGGGTAGCTATGAGGTGGGCTAAAGGTCCTTCTCCAACAATAGAGGACTGGACAAAAAATATGATATACTGTAACACTCAGACAGACGTATACAATGAATTATTACCCCTGCAGAACCATCCCAAAGGCTTTTGTAGCCTATTCCAACAATACGTGATTGGCAAAGAGACAGGGGAACCTGAGGGGGTGGGTGACACAGAGTTAGGAGTCAGGCATGCAGATCCACGTACTAGGGAAGGGAATATGGACATAATGGAATGAGAGTTGAGTATTAAGTCATTGCTTCATTGATGCTGTACAAGGGAGCATGTCAGCAGGAGCCCCACCGGTATTGTAACTGTATATGGTCCTGTCTACTATTTTCCTGTGTTTCTTGTAATTAAGCCGATGGATCTCGTACTGTACTCATAACTTGATTATGTTATAATTGTATTTGTGTTATGTTAACCAAAATGCAATAAACAAAAAAAACTATAGAATTATACGGAAGTCAAAGACATTATCATGTAGGTTCATCAAAACCACATCAAAACAGTATGGGGTATGCAATACAGCCATCTGATAATAAGGCCTAGCAAAGATTGTTCTTAAAGAGGAACATTTTAATTTTGCAGAAGAAATAATTGCTAAGCCCCCCCCCCTTAGCTCTGCCTGCACGAGATGGAACAGCAGGGCTACATACCCTTTGAAAACCATTTATGCCAAAGTCCTTGATTGCCCATGTCTCCTGCAGTAAGACAATGTCTGCTTTTGTTATAGTAGAGAGCCAGTCTGGGTTCCTAAGTTTATAGTGGACACCAGCGATGTTCCACGATATAACTCTCAGCCCTTTCCAACCTGGCCTCCCATTCTCCATGACGAAACCTGAGCCAGCAGGGGGGGAGAAACGCCCCATTTTGGAGATCCATCTCGCTTCATCAGTCCTAAAGAGCCATAAGACTCACACTCCCCCTTATAAGTGTGGTCACGGGGGAAGAGCTTCGGTCCAGCTCTTTAAGAGAGAACCGAGCACTTCAAATGAGTTCCTCATCTCTACATTGTAGACTGAATTCACATGCCCCTGTTGATGTTCATTTGCTTTCCCGTGCCTTGCAGCAAGAACCTCCGGCCTATAGAAGTAACCTTAAGGTAATGCCTGGATAGGGTTTTGAGGATTGAGACTGCTTGCTAAGAAGTGACTTAAAATTCACTATAACACAATCCAAGCCACTTGCTTCGCACCTTGGCCAACCCAGGGAGCCATCCTCACATTATAACCTCCCTTGAAAGATCACATAACCACCCCATACCTGACCCAGGGCAATGGGTTACTTTATTCTTAAGTGACAAAGGATCTTCTCTTTGGCAGGGGTTTAGGGTTGGCACGTTCTTCAGACCAATCACATAAGGGGTATTTTAAGACGCTGCCTCCATTTTTTGATATGGGAGGATGTTGCAGTATCATTTGATGGCCATGTGTGGGCCTTGATTTACTATTGTTTCTTCTTGGTAGTAGTAATTAACACTCGGAAATTTGGCTTCATGTCCTTTTTCATGGGGTGGAGATGTGTTACTCTACACTTTTGAGTAACTTTACACTCAGATTTTTGGAAAAGCCAAAAGTAGTAAAGTTACTCAAAATTGTAAACACACACGTGTGTGCATATGTGTATATATATATATATATATATATATATATATACACATATATATATATATATATATATATATATATATATATATATATATATATATATATATATATATATACATATATTACCTACTGGCAGTCGCCAGTAGGTAGTTATAGTTAGGACCTCGTTTCTATTCAAATAGTGTTTTTTCTTTTGCCAATATCTTTGGCGCCGTTTGACGAATCTTTGCGAAATTTTCAAAACTAGTGGCCCGCTCCGGTCAGCTCCTGTCTTGAAAGTTTCAGGGTGATTCCTCAAGCGGGGGCTGAGAAAAAAGGGGGGACCCAAAACGCGTTTTCCTCATGTTAATTTCCATAGGAAATTTTAGACAAAGCTACAGCCCGAACTGCTGAACGTAATTACACCAAATTTGGCAAAAAGGTAGGTCTTGGTTCAGAAAGAGCCCTTTGTTTTAAATGGTGTAAATCCGTTCAGTAGTTCCTGAGAAATGAGAAAAATAAAAATATCGATATCTGAGCACCGAGGAGGAGTCGCGACTCCTCCCGGGCACGAGCTTCACTCTGATTGGCTGCCAACACTCTAAACCAGAATGTGTTGGCAGCCATCTTGTGACTCGGTAACCGAGTCACAAGAAAAGAGTAAAAAAAAGGTAAAAAATAAGAAAAGGGGGCAGGATACAAACGCCCTGACCCCCTAGGCCTGCTCAGGGGGTCCCACAAGGACCCCCAGGGCCAAAGAAAGATTTTTTTTTTTTTTAAACGGCCGAATTCGCGCTGGGGTCGCGAATCCGGCTGAGAAAATTAAAAAAAACGAAGCGCGGACTCCGCGCTTCATTGAATTTAAGCCCCCGGGTGGGCCAGGTCCCGGGGGCATGCTAAATTATGTTATGGGGGCCTGCGGGGGCCCCCGCAGCCCCAGGGACTGCCACTTCCCTGGGGATTTATTTATGATGTGCAGGGGGCACGCGGCCCCCCCGCAGCCCCGGGGACCGCCACCTCCCCGGGGCATTGTGCAAAAAGGGGGGGGCCTCGTGCCCCCCCAAGCCCCGGGGACCGCCACCTCCCCGGGGCTTTTTTATAATTAGGGTGGGGGGGCCTCGCTGACCCCCCAAGCCCCAGGGACCACCACCTCCCTGGGGCTTTCTTATAGTTAGGGTGGGGGGGGCTCGAGCCCCCCACACATCCCGGGGACCACCACCTCCCCAGGGCACTAAATATTGAAATTGGGGGGTCCGTTACGGACCCCCAAGCCCCGGGGACCACCACCTACCCGGGGCTTTGAAAATGAAGGGAGGGGGGCCGTGCGGCCCCACTCCTGGAGCCCTTGATGGCCCTGGGGACCGCCACCCCCCAGGGCCGGCTCCTGCAATGTCCCGGGGTGCCTACCCCCGGGACATTGCTGTTTGCTATGACAGGGCGGGAGCACGGCTCCCGCCCTGTCATAGCAAACACTGCTTTGGTTTTTGGAAGCGAGAGCAGGAAACCTGCTCTCGCTTCCAAAAACCAAAGCAGCATTGCTTTTGCACAAGGGGAGCTGCATGTCAGCAGCTCCCCTTGCGCAAAAGCAATGCCAGCTCCCGCAGGAGGCGGCGAGCCGGCAGGGACCGTGGGTGCATTGGGCCTCCCCCCACGGTCCCCATAAAAGTTGCCTGGCCCTGGGGGACGGGGTCCCCGGGGCCAGACGTGGCCCCCCTCCCACGATTTAAAAAAAAAAAAGAGGCAATGCCCTGGGGGATGGGGTCCCCGGGGCAGATAAAAGCCTCAGGAGGGGGGCGGCCCCCCTCCATTAAAAAATAAAAAAAAGTGTTTCTGGGCATGCCCCGGGGATGGGGTCCCCGGGAATGGGACCCGGGGATGGGACCCGGCCCCGGGGATGGGGTCCCCAGGGCTGAAATTGGCCTTGGGAGGAGGGCCGCGTGGCCCCCTTACCATTTTTTTTTTTTAAATTTAAAAAGGGGGTCAGGCCCTGGGGGATGGGGTCCCCAGGGCCCAAAAATAGGAAAAGAAGGGGGGCCACACAGCCCCCTTGTAAAAAATAAAAAACGGCATCTCGCCGGAGGCCACGCTCTTTTCCATCACTCTAAACGCGCTTCTGGCGCGTTGTTAGATGGGGAATTAATCCCCTTTGAATATTGAGGGTCCTGGGGTCAACTAGCCCACCAGGTACCTCCAATATGCACCAGGGAGCTGCGTTGCAGAGAGGTGGTCCAAGGCCATGCCCTTTTTTACACCACTCTGCAAACACGCCTTTTGGCGCACTGCTGGTGGGGCGATGAGATCCTCTTGTGTCCTGAGGACCTCAGGACACAAGTGGACTTTATCCCCCGAGCAGCAGTGCGCCAAGAGGTGCGTTTGCAGAGTGGTGTAAAAAGGGGGCGTGGCCTCGGACCACCTCTGCAATCCAGCTGTGTGGCGCTTACTGGAGGTACCTGGTGGGCTAGTTGGCCCCCAGGGACCCTCAGTATTCAAGGGGAATTAATTCCCCAACTAACAACGTGCCAGGGGGCGCGTTTGCAGAGTGGTGGAGAAAGGGGGTGTGGCCTATTTCTACATCTCAGCAATCCCACTGCGTGGGGCTTAGTGGAGGTAAGAGGTAGGCTAGTTGGCCCCTAAAGGACCCCCAGCAGCGAAGGGGACTTCAATCCCCATCCAAGAGCGCGCCAGGGAGCGCGTTTGTAGAGTGGTGGGCAAAGGGGGCGTGGCCTGCTACGAGTACTTACCAATGCTGCTGTGTGGGACTTATTGAGGTAATAGGAGGGGTAGTTGGCCCCCAAGGATGTCCTTGGGGGCCAACTGCCCCGCTTGTTAGCTCCAGTAAGTAAGTTGGGGGCACAGGATGATTTTGCAACAAGGCCTCTTTCTGCTCCTCTGTTGGCTGTTTCTGCACATCTCTTGCTTCTTCCTGCACTTTTCTTCGTCTTTCTGGACTTCTGTTGCCTCTTTCTGCATTTCTCTTGCTTCTTTCTGTGCGTTTGTTCCTCTTTCTTCACATGTCCAACCTCTGTAGGCATAGTTAGAAATCAGCATTTAAAAAACCTTTGAAATTCACTGAAAAAACCATAGGTTTCAGGCATGTTATAGTTAGAAATTAGCATTTAAAAAACCTTAGAAATTCACTGAAAAAACCACAGGTTTCAGGGACGTTATAGTTAGAAATTAGCATTTAAAAAACCTTAGAAATTCACTGAAAAAACCACAGGTTTTAGGGATGTTATAGTTAGTTGGATATTTCACTTGTACAAAACCAGAGAAATTCGGTCGTTATAGTTAGTTTAGCTAACTATAACTCGCGCCACCGCAATGCACTGCTGATGACGTCACATATTACATCATTCATGACATGGTCAGTGACATCACTGATGACATCACTGATGACATCTCAAATGACATCACTGATTACATCATCCACGTGATAATCTGATGCACCTCCTCATACCCTAATATAACCTTTGATACACCCACTCTGAAATACAGACTACCATTTTCAAAACCATAGACACACCAATACCAGTCACTACGTACCCACTCACTGATTCCTAGGTCTACACACATCCACTTATTCACCTATACAGTCACTCATACATGCAGTCACTCATCAATACAGCACTATCACATGCACTTATACACCTATAGAGACACTCACACAGCGCCACTCACCCATAGAGTTACTCACATACCTATCCAGTCATACAAAGTATCAATCACACTCCCATTTACTCACCTATACAGTTATACACACACCACCTCACTTATTCATACATATACTAACACATACTCTCTCTTATACAATCACTGATACAAGCACACACTCATCCATACAGCCACTCTCACAATCACTCACTCTCACATTTAGTCATTTATATACTCCAACTCACATATACTGCCTCTAACATACGTAGTTACTCACACATGTACCACTGAGACATCTAAACACTCACGAACACACCCATACACACACTCACCCACCCATACAGCCCTTCACAGATACACTCTTGAACCCATACACCCAGTGAATCACCCACTCACACATCTATGCACAAAGTCACCCACCCCCCACCCACCCACACAGATACTCAAGCACCCATACATATACTCAGACAACCAATCAATAACCAATATAGACACTCATGTAGCTACTCACCAACCCATGCAGCCGCTTACATACCAACAGACAGACTGATACAGACATTCACACAGTTTATTCACTAACCCATGCATTCAATAAGACACGTTTAATCACTCACTTATACAGTCAGTCACGCACCTAGTAAATCATCCATTCAGACAGTCATACACCCACTCATTCTTCAATACACCTTGGCCTATATGTATATAAAACATATTTAAACTTTACAGAAACACAGTCACTGGATAATGTCATCAGTGATGTCATTTGAGATGTCATCAGTGATGTCACTGACCATGTCATGAATGATGTAATATGTGATGTCATCAGCAGTGCATTGCGGGGGCGCGAGTTATAGTTAGCTGAACTAACTATAACGGCTGAATTTCTCTGGTTTTGTACGAGTGAAATGTCCAACTAACTATAACGTCCCTGAAACCTGTGATTTTTTCAGTGAATATATATATATATATATATATATATATATATATATATATATACATATACAAAGAAATCCCTAACCGTATCTGATTAAGGAGCCAGCACTCGTCATCGTGGGGGTTCTCTCGTTTATTGTGCAGGTTTCATCAGATCCATGGACACAACAGGGACGCGTTTCGGCAGTCAAGCTGCCTTTCTCAACCTGAAATGTGCCATATTGGTGCTCCCATTTAAAGAAAACATTCACTAAAATTGAAGATGCACTACATTTCGCTGTGATTGGGCAAATACGAGCATGTGGGCATGTGGGCATGTGGGCTAATAACTATTCATTCCTAACCCAGCATAATCACAGATATTCATGAAACTGCAACAGCGTAAGTCCTGCAATCTAAATTACTTTTAGGATTTATTTACGTCCTGTGCTGTTCCGTGTTTATGCCCTCTAATTCATTTTGTTTCAGAAAGGCTCCCATCATGCCTCATTCTGTTTTCCATAAAACCCGGACTGGATTCTGTATGTCCTTCAACTGCGAACAAAGGCATCTTTAAATTGTCATTTAAAATCCCAAAACGCATTATTTCAAGTTCATGTAGATTTACTTAAAGCAAAGTTGCCCACCTTGTTAATTCTTCACCTCTTTAAAAGTATACTCGTATTCAAGGGCAATCTGTTCTCTGTTCAGAGACAGATTCCAAATTAAGAACCGTTCTCCCAATAAAATAGAGGAAGACTCACGGTGGCAACTTCTTAGAGTTTCAAATCCTTGGGTCCAGTGAAACCAAATTCAATAAGCAACAGCACGGACCCACGAGACCACCGCTTCCTTGGCCAGTGCCATCAGCGTTGCCCAGCTCCATGGTATATATATATATATATATATATATATATGAACCACCAATCCCGTTCCCTGAATAACAGACGGGTCTGACAGCGTGAGTTGGCTCAGGATGAGGTCTTTATTGCCACCAGCAAGCACATTGGAATAGGGTCCTCTGATTACAGCAACTGGCAGACGCGTTTCGGCGGATGCCTTCTTCTGTGCCAGTATTCATGATCTGAAAGTTCAATTCAATTTTCGCGGGGTTTTTTACGTGCTGCTCAGGGGGCTCTCATTGGCTCGTTGGAATCAGCATAGAGAGAGGACTGGGAAAGTTCCAAAGTAAGTACTTTCCTCTCTCTCAACGATCTCCGATATACAACAATGCGCACAAGATCCTGCCGTCACAAATCCAGGTAGCTCAACACGTAAGCCTAGTGCAGTGACTGGCTCATGCATCCGATAATGCACTGACGAACGCCAGCCGTTGTGCCATCCTTCTTTTGCACACGCAGGGTCACTGGTGGTTTTGCCTCACCGAAAGCCAGCTCAATCAGCAGTAATCTGCTTCTCTCTCCCAACGCCGCAACTGCTCACGGTCGGGGGGCACCACGTTGTGCAGTCCATGCACCGTCACCACCATTTGCCGGTTAACCGCGGTGCACCTGATCGAGAGGCGTGCCAGGATACAGAGCCGACCTCTGTCACATATGAACCACCAATCCCGTTCCCTGAATAACAGACGGGTCTGACAGCGTGAGTTGGCTCAGGATGAGGTCTTTATTGCCACCAGCAAGCACATTGGAATAGGGTCCTCTGATTACAGCAACTGGCAGACGCGTTTCGGCGGATGCCTTCTTCTGTGCCAGTATTCATGATCTGAAAGTTCAATTCAATTTTCGCGGGGTTTTTTACGTGCTGCTCAGGGGGCTCTCATTGGCTCGTTGGAATCAGCATAGAGAGAGGACTGGCAAAGTTCCGAAAGTAAGTACTTTCCTCTCTCTCAACGATCTCCGATATACAACAATGCGCACAAGATCCTGCCGTCACAAATCCAGGTAGCTCAACACGTAAGCCTAGTGCAGTGACTGGCTCATGCATCCGATAATGCACTGACGAACGCCAGCCGTTGTGCCATCCTTCTTTTGCACACGCAGGGTCACTGGTGGTTTTGCCTCACCGAAAGCCAGCTCAATCAGCAGTAATCTGCTTCTCTCTCCCCAATGCCGCAACTGCTCACGGCCGGGGGGGCACCACGTTGTGCAGTCCATGCACCGTCACCACCATTTGCCGGTTAACCGCGGTGCACCTGATCGAGAGGCGTGCCAGGATACAGAGCCGACCTCTGTCACATATGAACCACCAATCCCGTTCCCTGAATAACAGACGGGTCTGACAGCGTGAGTTGGCTCAGGATGAGGTCTTTATTGCCACCAGCAAGCACATTGGAATAGGGTCCTCTGATTACAGCAACTGGCAGACGCGTTTCGGCGGATGCCTTCTTCTGTGCCAGTATTCATGATCTGAAAGTTCAATTCAATTTTCGCAGGGTTTTTTACGTGCTGCTCAGGGGGCTCTCATTGGCTCGTTGGAATCAGCATAGAGAGAGGACTGGGAAAGTTCCGAAAGTAAGTACTTTCCTCTCTCTCAACGATCTCCGATATATATTTTCAGTGAGTTTCTAAGTTTGTTTTAATCCATTTCCTAACAATAACATCCCTGTAACCTTTGTTAAAATATCTATATTCACTGAAAAAAACCAAAGGTTACAGGGGCGTTATAGTTAGGAAATGGAATTAAAAAAACAGGGACAATATAGTTAGGCTCAGGTTTCACTCATATAAAACCAGTGAAATTAAGCATTTATAATTACCTCAGCTAACTATAACTTGCGCCCCCGCAATGCACTGCTTATGAACTCACATATTACATCACTCATGAAATGGTCAGTGACATCACTGATGACATCACTGATGACATCTCAAATTACATAACTGATGACATCACTGATGACATCATCCAGTGACTGTGAGTGTTTTTATAAATGTTTATGAGTGTTAAATATATATACCAAGGTGTATTGGTGAATCAGTGGGTTTATGAGTGCCTGATTTGATGATTCAGTGGGTGCGTGACTAGCTGTATAAGTGAGTGATTAGGTGTCTCAGTGAATGTATGGGTGAGTGACTGGTTGTGTGAATGTCTGTATCTGTCTGTCAGTTGGTGTCTAAGTGGTTGTATGGGTGTGTGAGTGGGTACGTGAGTTTCTGTATTGGTGAGTGAATGGTTGTCTGAGTACCTCTATCAGTATCAGTATTTGTAGAACGCGACAGCTACCTCAAACAGAGGTGTCCCGGCGCTATAGCGGACAGGCATGAGAGATGCATAGCCAAACGTTCTAACCAAGGCTAAAAAGCCAGGTCTTCAAGGTCTTTTTGAATGCAAGTTCAGATTGGATCAGGCGCATATTATTCGGCAGGGAGTTCCACAACCTGGCCGCCACCACCGTGAAGGATCTGTCCCCTGTGCGTGCTTTAGCATAGCGAGGTATGCAAAGCAAGTTCTGAGAGTTGGACCTCAATGATCGTTTTTGTTGGTAGCGGCATAACCGGTGTTTAAGGTAGCTAGGACATATGCCATGCAGCGCCGAAAGGCCATGGTCAAGGCCTTAAACTCAATCCTTTTCGCTACCGGGAGCCAGTGGAGCTGTCTTATATGCGGAGAGATGTTGTGCCAAAACGGTACTCGCCTAATTAATCTCACAGCTGCATTTTTTACCATTTGTAGTCTCTTAATCAGATAGGCGGGTAAACCCATGTATAGACAATTTGCATTGTCCAGCCGAGATGTCACTGTGGCATGGACAATGACTCTACGACAGTCCTCCGGCAGTATATGTAGAAATTTCCTCAAGCTTCTCAGTTTGCCGAAGCATGAAGCTGCAACATGCCGTACTTGGGTTGCGAATGAGAGATCTGCTTCCCATTTTGCGCCCAAGTTTTTTGCCGTGATTGCTGGAGTAGGTGGCAGGCCCATTTCTGCCGGCCACCAAAGTCCAGCCACCGGAGGGAGAGCCTTGCCAAAGAGCAACACCTCAGTCTTCTCTGCATTAAGCTTAAGTTTGTTGTTGTTCATCCAACAGGAGTTGTCCCTCAAGCATCCCTTAAACCTAATGAAGGAATCCACAGAATGATACTTGAAGGAGAACACCAGCTGGGTGTCATCTGCGTATGATATTGCCTTCACTTCCCAATTTGCTATGAGCGAAAACAGGGGGGCCAGATAGTTGTTTAAGAGAAGCAGGCTCACGGCCGAACCCTGCGGTACCCCACACCATAGTGGCTTGGGTTCTGACTGAAAGGGTTGAAGAGCGACCCTCTGTGTGCGATCTTTAAGATAGGACTTCAGCCAGGCAAGTACCATTCCTCCCAGCCCCATCGATTTGAGTCTATCTAACAGTATTTGGTGGTCCACGGTATCGAATGCTGCGGACAGGTCCAAAAGCACCAGCATTGCTGATGCTCCTGCGTCCACAGTCATTCTTACTGACTCTGCCACCTCCAACAGCGCTGTTTCGGTACTAAAACCGGCCCGAAAACCGGACTGCGTGTCATGCAAAATGTCATGCCCCTCAATGAAATTAGCCAGCTGGCGCTGTACCATTTTTTCCAACATCTTTGCTGGTGCTGGCAGTAGTGAGATTGGGCGATAGTTGTTTAGCTCTCCCGGATCCACATTGGGTTTTTTCCTGAGAGGCAATAACAAGGCATGTTTCCATACATCAGGGAAGATGCCCATGGAAAGTGAGGTGTTCCATATATGATTCAGAGCGTCATTCACCAAGTGAGCCATCTCCTTCCACAATTTTGGGAGGCACGGATCCTCCAGGGAGCCTGACTTACATCTCAGGATCTCCGCCAGGGATTCCTGTTGGGAAATAGGTAGAAATTCAGAGAAGGAATCTTCGGTATTACGGATACCCAATCCTTCTGTTTTATCTGTCTCCATAGCCGTCGTGAAGGTGTTATAGACTGTCAGGATTTTACTGTCAAAAAATTTCGATAGCTTCATACACAATGAGGGGGACGGCTGTATTGTGTTTTTCAGCTCCACTGGCTTGGTAAAGGAGCTGACTATTCTAAAGATTTCCTTGCCCGAGTTCTCCGTGTTTTTAATACGCTTCACCAAGTAGTCCCTCCTATCCACCCTCATCAATTTGTGGAGCTCTTTTAGGGCTTTCTTATAGGCCAGTTTGGCCATTGGACTGTAATCTCTTTGGGTGTGTGAGAGTCTGTGTCAGTGGGTGAGGGGGTGTGTGACTGCCTGTATGGATGAGTGAGTGGGTCAGTCAGTGGCTCTATGGATTAGTGAGTGTGTGTATGTGTGTGTGTGAGAGGCTTAATGGGTGACTGACAGTGTGTTTTTCTGTATCAGTGAGTGAGTGCATGTGTCAGTGGAAAATGGGTGAGTAACTGGGTATGCGAAAGGCAGCATATGTGAGTGATGAGGTATGTGAGTGACTGCATGGGTGAGTGAGTGAATGTTGAATGTGAGAATGGCTGTTTGGGTGAGTATGTGCTTTTATCAGTGACTGTATAGGTGAGTGAGTATGTGTTAATATATGTATGAGTAAGTGGATGTGTGTGTAACTATATGGGTGAGTAATTTGCTTTGTGATTGACTGTATGGGTGATCAAGTAGGTATGTGAGTAACTATGGGTGACTGACTCAGTGTGTGAGAAGCTGTATGGGTGTATGAGTGGATATGTCAGTGGCTGTATTAGTGAGTGAGTGTATGTGTGTGTTGATCTATGAATCAGTGAGTAGCTGCGTATGTACTGGTATGGGAGTGCGAATGGTTTTGAGAATGGTAGTGTGGAAGTTGTAGTGGGCTTATGAAAGGTTCTATGGGGGTGTGAGTGGGTACATCAGAGATTCTGTGGATGATGTCATCATTGATGTCATTTGAGATGTCACCAGTGATGTCACTGACAATGTCATGAGTGATGTAATGTGTGAGTTCATAAGCAGTGCATTGCAGTGGCGCAACTATAACTGCTGAATTTCACTGGTTTTGTACGAGTGAAACCTGAGCCTAACTGTAATGTCCCTGTAACCTTTGGTTTTTCAGTGAATTTCTAAGGTTTTCTTTTTATTCTATTTCCTAACTATAACGTCGCTGTAACCTCTGGTTTTTGCTAAGGGTGGGCGTAGTTCGTGGAGTTGCGCTACGCGACGCTACGCGAAGCGGTAAAACAACTCCGCTGCGCTATGCGGAGCTACTCGAGCAGCGTAGTGCGATAGGAAAATGCTGTTCGTGGCGATTGCACAGTGTCGGATGCTTGTCCGCACTGTGCAATCATTGCAAACAGCATCATGCACAGTGCAAGCGGTCGTTTTCTGCCGCTCAAATAGATTTTTACTCGACCGCCAGCTTTCTCAACGCGAACGGGCAGTTTCTCATCGCAAGCAGTCGCGAGCATACGCGACCACTCGCAATGAGAAACCTGACCCCCCCCCCGCATGAGAAATATCGCCGGGAGGTTTATTTTCCACGCTCGCGCTCGCCAACTTGATGTTGCCGATCGTGAACGAGGAAAAATCTCGCCGGCATGTTGATTTTGCTCGCTCGCAGTCGCCAACTTGACGTTGAGGAACGCGAGCAAGCAAAAATGTCCCGATTTTCTCTGCACTCCGCGAGATCCGCGTAACGCGGAGTGCAGAAAACTCCACAAACTCCGCAAGCGGAGCGTAGTTCACCGCCCAGGGTTAGTTTTTTCAGTGAATTTCTAAGGTTTTTAAATGCTAATTTCTCACTATAACGTCCCTGTAACCTTTGTTGTTTTCAGTTAAATTCTATGTTTTCTTAAATAATAATGGTGTTTGCAGATTGGTGGAAAAAGGGGGTGGAGCCTCTGACCAGCTCTCAGGAATCCCGCTGTGTAGGAGTTACAGAAAGTACAGGAGATGCAAACCCATCTCCTGATGCACTAATGGTTGGGGGATGAAGTCCCATTGGCTCCAGAGGGTTCTTGGGGGTCAGCAAGCCATCCTGTTACCTCCAGTAAGTCCCACACAATGGGATTGCTGAGAGGTCTTTGAAAGCCATGCCCCCTTTTTCCACCAGTCTAAAAATATGCCTCCTGGTGCAGTAGTGGTTGGGGGATGAAGTCCCCTTGACTCTTGAGGGTCCTTGGGGGCCATCTACCCTTCCTGTTATCTCCAGTAAGTCCCACACAACTGGATTGCTAAGAGGTTGCTGGAGACCACGCCCCCTTTCTCCACAACTCTGCGAATGCAGCTCTTGGTGCCCTACTAGTTGGGGGAAGTAGACCACTTTAGTCCTTAGGCCCTCAGGAGGCAAGGGGACCTCATCCCCCCACCAGCAGTGCTCTGAGAGGCATATTTGCAGAGTGGTCGATAAAGGGGGCGTGGCCTCTGATCACCTTTCAGCAATCCCACTGGGTGAGACTTATTGGAGGTAATATGAGGTCTTGTTGGCCCCTAAGGATCCTCAGCAGCCAAGGGCACTTCATCCCCTAACTAGCAGCGCACCAGGAGGTTAGTTTGCAGAGTGGTGGAGAAAGGGGGCTGGGACTTCAGCATCGTGCTTATACAATTTTCTTTTTTTCTGAATTATAAAGGAAGGGGCGCCTGTGTCCCCCTTTCCTGGGCCATATTTGGCCCCAGGGACACCATCCCCTGGGGCCAAGCATTTTTAGAATGGGGAGGGGGGCCGCGCGGCCCTCCTCCCAGGACCGATTATGGCCCCGGGGACCCCATCCCCCGGGCCCAACATTTCAGTTTTTTTCTTTTCTAACCTTTTTTTTCATTGAAGGAAGGAGGGGCTGCATGACCCCCCTTCCCTGGGCAATTTTAGCCCCAGGGACCCCATCTCCCGGGACATGCCCTTTATTTTTTCTATTTCAAAACAAGAAAGGGGACCGTGCAGTCCCCCTCCCGGGCCGGTTTTGACCCCGGGGACCCCATCCCCCAGGGCCAGGCCTTTATTCATATAATTAAAAAAAGGGGACAGGGACTGTGCGGCCCCCGGGCCCTGCCTTTAATCATATATATATATTTTTTTTTAAAGGGGAGGAGGGCATGACCTCTAGGCGGGGTGCCCTGATCCTACCCAGGGCACCCGTGGGGACCGCGGGGGGAGTCCCAAGGCCCCGTGGCTCCTGCCAGCTCCCTGCCTCCAGCAGCAGCTGGCATTGCTTTGAGACCCAGGGAGCTGAAAACATGCAGCTTCCTGGACCTCAAAGCAATGTCTGTTTCCCTGCTCGCATGACAGCAGGCAGGGAAACAGACATGCTCTGCTTTCAGCAAGCAAGAGCATTTTTGCTCTTCCTTGCTGAAAGCAGAGAGTTTGCTATGGCTTGGTGGGAGGTGGCGGTCCCCGGGGCTGCAAAGGGGGGCCAGAGCCTCCCCGCGCATTACAATTCAATTCAGCCCCGGGACTGTGTGGAGGGGCCGAGCCCCCACTCATTTATATTTAATTTAGCCCTGGGGCTGCAGGGGAGGCAATAAGGACCTCCCCGCATTAATTAAATTGATTGCCCCAGGGAGGTGGCGGTCCCAGGGCTGTGGGGGCCCGAGCACCCCCCGCATTTTTATTGTTTACAACCCAGGGGAGGAGGCAGTCCCCAGGGCTTTGCATAAGCCCAAAAGGGGGGCTGCATGAGCCCCGCTCCTTCAAGCCCCCAGGATTTGATCCACCCAGGGGCTTTAAAAAAAGAAGTTTTTTTTTATTTTGATGCAAATTTGCGGATCCGCCCGCGAGTCCGTGGCAAAATTTTAAAAAGCTTATAAAACGCAGCAGGATCCCTGAGAGACCCCCCCCCCACCATGTCTGGAGGGTCAGGGTATTCCTATGCTGCCCCCTTTTCTTTATTTTTTACTTTTTTCTGGGACTCAGCTTCAAGCCGAGTCCCGAGATGGACGCAACACTTCCTTGTTGAAGTGTTGGCAGCCAATCAAATTTTAGTAGTATTCGCGAGTCCACTGCAAGGACTCGCATCCCCAGATATCTATATTTTTAAAGTTAGATATCTCAAACACTACTGATTTAAACCAAATTACAAAAAAACTCACTTTCAGGACCAACATCTAGCTTTCTGCCAAATTTGGTGTCATTCCGTTCAGCAGTTCAGGCTGTAGTTGTGTTCAAAAAATGAAAAATCCCCATAGACTTAACATGGGGAAAATGTGTTTTGGAATCCGCCTTTTTTCTCAGCCCCCGCTTGATGGATCACCCCGAAACATTTAATACAGCAGCTGAATCAAAAAGGGGACTATTTCTGAAAATTTCATAGAGATTCGTCAAGTGGCGCCAAAGTTATTGGCAAAACAAAAAATGCTTTTCCGATGGAAACTTTGGTCCTAACTATAACTACCTACTGGCGATAGGTAATACTGAAAAAGCCAAAGGTTACAGGGACATTATACTTAGGCTCAGATTTCACTCAAACAAAACCATTGAAATTCAGAAGTTATAGTTACCAGAGCTAACTATGACTTACACCCTCGCAATGCACTGATTATGACCTCACATATTAAATCACTCATGACAGGGTCTGGAAAATAACTGATGAAATCTCAAATAAAATCACTGATGACATCATCCAGTGAGTGAAAGTGTTTTGAAAATGTTTCTGATACTTAAACATATATATTAAGCTACTGCATAAGTTAAATTACTATTCTTTCTGTACTACTAATGAGTGATTCTATTTCTAACATATGTCATCTGAGCACCTATGTGACTGTCTGAATCTGTGTGGGAGTGGCTGTATGGTGTGTGAGTATAGGTGATTAAGTGGTTGTGTGAGTTGCTGTATGGGTGTGTGAGTGGCTGTATTAGTGAGTGTGTGTGTGTGAGTAGCTATATGGGTGAGCGAGTAAGTGGCTGTGTGAGTTGCTCTATGGGTGGGTGAGTGAGTGTTGGAGTACCTGTATGGGTGGGTGAGTGGCAATATGAGTGGCTGCATAGGTGAGTGACTGTTTGAGAGCGTGTTTGGTTAGGTAAGTTGGTATGTGAGTGGCTATATTGGACAGTCAGTGTCTGTGTGAGTGTCTATATGGGTGAGTGTGTGAGTGTGTAAGTGGTTGTATTGATATGTGAATGGGTATGTAAGTAGTTGTGTGGATGAGTGAGTGGGTGTATGAGTACTTGTATGGGTGAGTGTATGGCTGTGTTCAGAGCTTGTAAAGGTGAGTGAATGGCTATTTGAGTGGTTGTATAGTTGAAGAAGTGGGTGTGTGAGTGGCTGTATGGATGAGTCTGTGGCTGTTTGAGTTGTTATAATGGTGAGTGACTGGTTGTTAGTAGCTGTATGGGTGAGTGAGTGGCTCTGTCAGTGCCTGTATAGGTGAGTGAGTGGGTGTGTGAGTGGTTGTATGGGTCTGTCAATGGGCATGTGAGGGGTTATGTGGATGTGTGAGTAGTTGCATGAGAGGTTGTATGAGAGTGTGAGTAGGTGTGTGAGTGGTTCTGTGGATGAAGTCATCAGTAATGTCATTTGAGGTGTCATCAGTGGTGTGTGAGTGGGTTTGTAAGTGGGTGTGTGAGTGGTTGTATGGGTCTGTGACTGGGTGTATGAGTGGTTATGTGGGTGTGTGAGTATGAGTGGGAGTAGCTGTGTGGGTTTGAGAGTGGCTATATGGGTTTGTGAGTGGGTGTGTGAGTGGCTGTATGGGTCTGTACAGTGGGTAGAGAAAGGGGGTGGGCTTCCAATGAACTCTTAGCAATCTCGTTGTGTGGGACTTACTGGTGGTAACAGGAGGGGTTCTTGGCCCCCAAGGACCATCAGCAGCCAAGGGGACTTGCGCCCCCAACCAGTACTGTGCCAGTAGGCGCGTTTGCAGAGTGGTGGAGAAAGAGGGCAGACCCCCGATGAGCTGTCAGCAATCCCGCTACGTGGAACTTACTGGTGGTAACCGGAGGGGTTCTTGGCCCCCAACGACCCTCGGCAGCCAAAGGGACTTCACCCCCCAAAAAGTAGTGCTCCCGGAGGCACATATGCAGAGTGGTGGAGAAAGGGTGCGGGGCCAATGATGAGCTCTCAGCAATCCTGCTGTGTGGGACTTACTGGTGGTAACAGGAGGGGTTCTTTGCCTCCAATGACCCTCAGCATCCAATCAACTTCATCCCCAACTAGTAGTGCATGAGGAGGCGTGTTTGCAGAGCGATGCAGAAAGGGGGCGGGCCTCCAATGAGCTCTCAACAATCCTGCTGTGTGGGGCTTACTGGTGTTAACAGAATGGGTTATTGGCCCCCAACGACCCTCAGCATCCAAAGGAACTTCATCCCCCAATGAGTAGTGCACCAGGAGGCACGTTTGCAGAGGAGTGGAGAAAGGGAGCGGGGTCTCTGCTGGTCTCTCAGCAATCCCGATGTGTGGGACTTACTGGTGGTAACAGGAGGGGTTCATTGCCCACAACAACCCTCAGCAACCAAGCAGACTTCATCCCCAATGAGTAGTGTACCAGGAGGCATGTTTGTAGAGTGGCTGAGAAAGGGGGTGGGGCCTCTGATGAGCTGCAGCATGATTCGCGGTTCCACAGGGGATGGGGCCACGCCTTGCCTTGCCTTGAGAAAAAAACATCATAAGGCAATTAATTGGCCTTTATAGCTCCCTTTGGGACCCCTCAAATACACTCATGGGATCAGGGTACCTCTATCCTGACCCATTCAATCACTTTGCACAGAAATTGTCAGCCCCGTGGACTGTTTCCCAATGCATAAAATAGCAGCTGCAACTTCAGAGTCAGGTTGGGGCCAGCCAATCAAAACCTTGCTTTGGCCCCTTGACCCCTGATTCCCCACGGATGGATCCGCACAGGGTCTGCGCCCCTAGATATACAAATTTGGTTTTCAGTTAATATCTCTAAAACTACTGAATGCATTTACACCAAATTATAGAAAGCTAGCTTTCTGACAAATTTGGTGTAATTTCATTTAGCGGTTCAGGATGTAGTTGTGCTCGAAATCCCTAAAGGAAATTGCATGATGAAAACGAGTTTTGGGTCCCCCCTTTTTCTCGGTCCCCCTTAACAGATCACCCAAAACTTTAAACACAGCAGCTGAACTGAGCGTCATACTAATTTTGAATATTTCATGAAGATTTGTCAAACGGCGCCAAAGTTATCAGCAAAATAAAAACCACTTTTCCTCTGGAAACTGGGTCCTCTCTATATCTACCTGCTGGTGACCAGCAGTAGGTTTTTTATATATAGTATGTCAGAGACAGTAACCAACACCAAATCATTCCCTACAAAGCTAATCTGTGACATTTCATGTAGCAAAATGCCTGGCAGTAGGGTTTAATTGAGAGAAATAGCAATCTACCCTTAAATGCAGACTGATTTTAACATATGCCGTAAACAATCAGCATGTCAGGCTTAAAGTGCCTACCATAACTTTTCAAAATAAACAGATTGCACCTATAGAAACAGAAATATCTTTCTTAGTGAACCAATGAGTAACTATTGTCATTGGCTTATCACCATAACCAAAGGAGGCCACCTATACTGAGCGTAAGTTTTCCCACAATGCAACCATCAAGCAAACAGTCTTAAAACTACATAGTATACAGAATTATAGTTAGGAAAGCAAAATACTATTTACATAATAAAATTACAAATATGTAAAAAAAATACAGCTGTCTAAATTCCCCCTAATAGAGCCTAATAAGTGGGGGGCGTGGCTAACGAGCCAAAGATGGCGGACGCATGAGCCTGTTGCTCCGCGTTGGCCTGTTGAAAACCCTAATCTAGCTATGGTCCAGGGCCACAGCAGACATCACCACTATTGCAGCATTGTGGGAAAACCCCTCAGAGTCACATTTTATGCCAGGGGGAGCCCCCTGTACTGGAGGCCATCAGCAACCTGTGATGAGCGCCCTCTGCCTGCACCCAAGACTGCGGACGGCCCTCGGGCCATGGGCGCTGTGATCGAAATGACCCACACAGTGAGATTGGCAATGCTTCAGGGTACACCGCTGAAGGAAACATTCGTCCCAACACCCAGGGGGGCACATAAAAGCAGCAATATTGTGCCGGGATAGAGGTACGTGGTGCAGAGCCAGCTGCGACTCCTAGAAGGCCTAGCGGGTAGCCTAAGGGACCATGCCGGGATCCGGTGATTTGGGCAGAGCTGCAAGAACACAGAGTAGCTGCCTGGTGGTGCCATGGGCTGCCCTGGTGTTGAGTGTGCTTGAGTGCGCCTCTTGAGAGGCCGCTGAAATGGGGTCAGAAAGCAGCCTGTAGCAGCGCCACCCACCTGGCCTATTGCGTGTCACTGGCTCCTGCCTACGGGAGAGCAGTTCGGGCCTGCCGTGGTTGCCCCCTTGGGGCAAACTGAACAGTTTTGGTGGGGGTACAGTGCCCCTGGTGTGAGCCGAAAAGTGCATATTGGCCCCACCTCCCTCCCTGCAAATGCAACCAAAGCACAGCACTGGGACGAAGCTGAGGATATGCTGGCAACTGGAAGCTGCACACTAATGAATTAAAGACCTCGGGGCTACGTCGAGGTCCTATGACAGAAGCAGCACCTAATATGAGGCAGCGGGCTGTTGGCTGCTACCCCCTTTTTGAAACAAGAGGGGGCAGGGAGTCATGGCAGCAGGGTGCCTGCACTGCATAGACTGGCGATTGCCCATCTGCTTCATCCAACAATGGCAGCAGTGTGAGGTGGGGCCCACTTTCCCTGCCCCTCATGGAGCAACACAGACAGTGGCATATTCACTGGAACCTGGGTATTTTTCTGTAGGGGAGTGGGGAGGAGGCCCCTGGTAGTCACTAGTGGACACCCTCCCACCCCCTGATTGCTCCCTGTTAGAAATGGGGGTCTCTAGGTGGCATAGGTATGTACCTTTGTCCAAATAGGGACCCTTGCTTCTAGTCAGGGTAAGGGGGATACACTCCTAAAATAACCACTGCTCACCCCCTTGGTAGCTTGGTACAAGCAGACAGGCTTATCTAAGAGGCAGTGTGTAAAGCACATGTGAACACATACAGTAACACAGTGAAAACACTACAAATGGACACAACACCATTTTAGCAAAATAAGTAATCTTTATCTAAACCAAAACAAGACCAAACGACAAAAATCCACAATACAGTATTAAAAATAAGGCTTTCAAATATTAGAAATAGTTCAGTTCAATGCAAGTTGTAAATGAGACACTTTTCTCACAAAGTACCTTAGATGCGTCACGCAAAACAAACAAAATGGCCACAGGGAAGGTGATGCGTTGGTTCCTTACACGGAGGGAAGGTGATGAGTAGGTTCCTTGCTTCGGGGAGGTGATGCGTCAGTTCCTTACTGCAGCGCAGGAGAGGTAGTGAGTCGGTTTCTTACCGGAGAGGAGGTGATGCGTCGGTTTCTTACTGCGTGGGGAGGTGATGCATCGGTTTCTTACTGCATCCTCCAACGATGCGACAGTCTTGGCGCCTCGATGCGATGCGTCGATCCGCTGCGATGCTTGGTTTCTTGCTGCCGCACAGCAGGCTTGCGTCGGGATCGGTGCGGTGAACTCTGATTTCGGAGATCGTTGCACCCGATGTGTCGTGCGTCGATTTCTCAAGCCGCGGCAGGTGCTGCAACGGTTTCTTCAGCGATGCATCGGAAACAGGTGCGGATGCGACCCGCTTCTTCGATGTTGCGTCGATTTTCCAGCTCCCAGCGACAAACAGTCTCTAGAGGTCCTAAACAGCAGCAGGCACCTCTTTGCAGGTTGGAATTCCCAGCAAGGAATTTCAGGGGAGCTGGTGGTTAAGTCTTTGTGTCTTGGAGATCCAATTACAGCAAGGAGCACAAAGCGGCATACAATTTAAATTTAGAACAATACAAAGAGGCAATTATTGAAGCAAAGTGTGTCTACTTTACTACAAAAATTGAGGCTGCCAGAAACTCCTCCAAGGAACTCTTTAAATCTGTTCAATTGTTAGCCAAACCACAACAGGCTAATCAGTTCAGACCTGATCAAGCCTTCTGTAAGAAGCTGGCCACCTTCTTTCAAAGTAAAGTGCAACTGATTTATAACGACCTTCTAAACATGTCCGGTGCTATGGCTGGCCGTAACACCCCACCCATGGTGGAGAGGGCAGCCCACTGCCAGCTAACCTGTTTCAAGCAGTTATCTCACGAGGAGGCCAATCATTGCCTCCTATCCATAAAGTCAGGCTCACCGAATGACCCTTGTCCCCCAGCCACATTGCACCTAGTTTCTAGAAATATATGCACATATTTAACCCCCCTTTTAAACCAAGTCATAGAAACCGGCACATACCCTTCCGCCTGGAAAAAAGCGTGCATCAGGCCAATTCTCAAAAAGCCAGCCCTTGATCCCACCGAAACTAAAAACTATCGTCCAATCTCAGCGTTACCAATGGTAGCTAAAATTCTTGAAAAAGCCATAAACAAGGAGTTAACACAATACCTAGAATCCAATAACTTGCTTGATCGGACACAGCATGGCTTCAGGCCCGTCACTCTACAGAGTCGGCCCTGAGAATGGCCACCGAGGAGATACGGAAGGTGATGGATGAGGGGGGCAGAGCGGTACTCATTCTCCTAGACCTATCAGCAGCATTTGACACCGTAAACCATGCAGTGTTAGTGCAGCGGCTGAGGGACATGGGAATTGAGGATGCTGCTCTGGCCCTTCTCTCCTCCTTTCTAGTAGGAAGGGTGCAGAACATCCACTGGGAGAGCCTTCAGTCCGACACCTTCCATCTCCCGTGCGGAGTACCACAAGGCTCCGCTTTGTCACCAACGCTCTTTAATATTTATGTCGCCCCACTGGCTAGTCTTATTAGGAAGCACGGATTTACCCTGATCTCGTATGCGGACGATTCCCAGCTCATAATATCGGTATCCAAACAACCAGAGACCGTGGCTTGCAGTTTTCATGCCTGTCGGACGGAAATTATGAGCTGGATGAGCGGAAATTTCCTTAAAATAAACACTGACAAGACAGAAGTCTTGGAGTTCGGCAAAGGCCCTTCACTTTGGAACAACACCTGGTGGCCGTCTGAGGCGGGTGAATGTCCCCGCCCATCCACGAAAGTCAGAAACCTGGGAGTGCTCTTCGATGATCAGCTCAACTTTTCAGCCCAGGTCAACAGTTTGACCTCCTCTTGCTTCTTTCTTCTGAAAAGTCTGCGGAAGATTTTTCCTTTCATCCCGCAAGAACTTCAAAAAACTGTTGTAGTAGCGCTCTTTCTTTCAAAACTAGACTATTGTAACGCGCTCTTTATGGGTATTGACAAGTCTCAGAGGAGGAAATTACAATCTTTGCAAAATGCAGCTGCCCGACTGTTGTTAAACATTCTGAAAGGCCATTCCACCTCGGCTGGCATAAGGATGCTACATTGGCTCCCTGTCCAGCAAAGAGTGGAATTTAAGGCCCTCTGTCTGGTGCACAAAGCTCTATATGGAGGGGTCTCGGAGGAGATCCAGAAGGTGTTCTCATGGTATTCCCCCATAAGAACCCTCAGATCCACAAACTCGGGCCTCATCCACACCCCAAAAATCCATAGAGCAAGGTAGGGGGGTCGGACTCGCTCTTATTGTGCAGCCAAGTTATGGAATCAATTGCCACCTATTATGCGACTCCAATCCAACCGGTCGATCTTCAGGAAATCGCTAAAGACTTGGCTGTTTTCTTCAATCTAAATCTCTGGAGCTAGGTGGCCCAGTCCCCCCACATATCCACCCAGCGCCAAGACGCCACGGCATTCGAGCGCTTTATAAATAAATATCCTATCCTATCCTATCCCTGAGACTGCAGAACAGGAGGCAAGCTCAGTTTCAAGCCCTTGGAGTTCTTTTCTTCAAGCAGGTGACAAAGCAAACAGCAAAGTCCTTTTTCTCCTTTCCTTGGCAGCAAGCAGCCACTGCAGGCCAACCCCAGACAGCAAACAGCACAGGGGCAGTATTCCTCCTCAGCTTATCCGCCTCTTCTCCTTGGCAAAGGTTCCTCTTGATTTCCCAGAAGTGATCTAAAAGTCTGGGGTCTGGGCCCCTCTTTTATACTCAAAAATCCTTTGTTCTCTGAAGGCAGAGAGTGTCTGTACCCAGCCAAAACCAGTTATGTGGGGCACTTTGCAATTGCACAACAACCTCCATTGTTAGTGTGAGCCCTGGCTCCAGACACACCACAGGGGGGTGGAGCCATCATTGTGGAAGCCAGGCACAGCCCTATTCAGGTGCACGTGCTACTCCTCCCACCACTCTAAATGCAGACCAGGCCTATTCAGCCCAGCCCTGACTCATCAGGCTCTCTGGAGCCACTGCTCCTCCCCAGCCCCTGACACTCCAAAGCCAGACATGCAATACACAAACCTAGCAGAGTCACCCTGGATGGCTAGGCAAGAAAATACCTACTTTCTAAAAGTGGTATTTTCAAACACAGAAAGTAAAAATCACCCTCACTAAAAGTTGCATTTTAACATTCTGAGTTCAGGCATACTAAACTTTATTTTTCTACTTTGTTCCCGTGGGCCAGTTATGTTTATAAGATGTTATAAACAAACTCCCCATTCTCTCCTATGAGAACAGGTAGCCTTGCAAAAGTGAAATACGAAATTGGCAGTATTTCACTATCAGGACATGCCACCCACATCAGGGGATGTCCTACCTTTCACATACAATGCACCCTGCCCACAGGGGTACCTTTGGCCTACCTTAGGGGTGACTAATATATAGAAAAGGGAAGGTTTAGGGACTGGCAAGTCTGTGCACTTGCCAAGTCGACATGGCAGTCCAGACTGCACACAGGCTCTGCAATGGCAGGCCAGAGTTACATTTTACATGCTGCTTCTGTGGGTGGCACAATCAGTGCTGCAGCCCACTAGCAGCATTTGATTCACAGGCCCTGGGCATACCCAGTGCACTATACTAGGGTCTGGCAAGTAAATCAAATATGCCAATCATGGAATAACTAATCCATAACAATTTACAAAGGGAGCACTTGCACTTTGGCACTGAACAACAGTGGCAAAGTGCCCAAAGCATCTAGACCAGCAAAACGGAGTCCAACACACAGCAAAAACACAGGAGGCAAAGGCATAAAATGCAGGGGAGACCCACACCAATGGTGCCAGGTTTAACATGTGTCCCTTCCAGCTGAAATGTAGGGAGAACTACCCACCCTCTTGGGAGTTCTCTTCACTAAGGCGGAAAAATCTGGACAGACCATCAGCATTGGCGTGTTCTGTACCAGGGCGGTGTTCCACCGTAAAGTTCATCCCCTGGAGGGAAATGGACCACCTCAACAGTTTTGGATTCTCACCCCTCATTTGCATCAACCATCTGAGGGGCCTGTGGTCTGTCTGAACCCAGAAGTGAGTCCCAAACAAGTATGGCCTTAGCTTCTTCAGCGCCCAGACCACAGCAAATGCCTTACGCTCAATCGCATTCCACCTCTGTTCCCGTGGAAGTAACCTCCTACTAATGAAGGCTACAGGTTGGTCTAGGCCCAATTCATTCAGCGGTAAGAGCACAGCACTCACACCCTGCTCTGAAGCATCTGTCTGCACAATGAACTCTTCTGAGAAGTTGGGTGCCTTAGGCACGGGCGCTGTGCACATGGCAGATTTCAGGTCATCAAAAGCCTTCTGGCAGGCGTCACTCCAATTCACTTTCCTGGGCTGCTTCCTGGAAGTCAGCTCTGTCAAGGGGCAACAATGGTGCCATACCCCTTGACAAATCTCCTGTAATACCCGATGAGTCCTAAAAAGGCTCCCACCTCTGTCTGAGTTTTGGGGGTTTCCAAGCCAGAATAGTTTCATTCTTGGGCGGTAGGGGTGCCACCTGGCCGCTCCCCACCTGGTGTCCCAAGTACACCACTGAACCCTGCCCGATCTGGCACTTGCTTGCCTTGATCATGAGGCTTGCCTTCCGCAGCACCTTCAACACTTCCCAGAGGTGGTGCAGATGTTTCTCCCAAGTGGCACTGAACGCTGCAATGTCGTCCAGGTAGGCATGACTGAAATTCTCCGGCCCAACCAACACCTGGTTGACCAACCTCTGAAAGGTGGCAGGAGCATTCTTCATATCAAAGGGCATCACCCAGAATTGGTAGTGCCCATCTGGTGTGGAGAATGCTGACCTCTCTCTTGCCCCATCAGTTAAGGTGATCTGCCAGTACCCAGACATTAAGTCAAACGTACTGAGGTACCGGGCAGCCCCCAACCGATCGATGAGCTCATCAGCTCTGGGGATGGGGTGCGCGCTAGTCCTGGTGACTGAATTGAGCCCTTGGTAGTCCACACAGAACCGGAGTTCTGGTGAGGCACCGAGTGCGGCAGCCTTCGGGACCAAGACCACTGGGCTGGCCCAATTGCTGTTTGAGGGCTCAATCACCCCTAGCGCTAACATCTTAGAGACCTCCTCCTTGATGCAAGCTCTGACCCTGTCAGTCACTCTGTAAATCTTTTGTTTTACTGGGGACAGTCCTCCAGTAAAACAAAAGATTCCACATCATGGACGCACCATTGAGTGACATCTCGGGTCAGGGAGAACAGATCAGAAAACTGTCCCAACAGTTGGCAGCAGTCGCTCTGCTGTTTAGGGGTCAGGGCGGGAGAGAGGTTCACACCGTCCACTGACCCATCTTGCTCCTTTGCAGACAGGAGGTCAGGAAAGGCTCAGTCTCCTCCTCCATTCCAGCATCTGTTGCTAGGAGCATGCCCACTTCGGACCTCGCCAACTGGGGCTTCAGGCAGTTCACATGTAGGACCCGCAAAGGGTTCCTAGGAGACTGCAAGTCAAGCAAGTAGGTGATGTTACTCTTGTGCTCCACCACCTCAAATGGTCCGGTCCACTTATCCTGGAGCGCACAAGGCTCCACTGGGGCCATGACCCATACTTTCTGTCCAGGCTGAAACTAGATCAGAGTGGCCTTCTGATCATACCAGCATTTCATTTCCTCCTGGCTGGCTTCCAGATTCGCCTGAGCGAGTTGTCTGAAGCGCTTAGTCTGGTGTCTGAAGGCCAGCATGTAGCTATATACATCCTGGGGAGGTTTACTGGGAGCTTTCTCCCAGCATTCTTTCACCAGACTTAGAGGTCCTCTCACAGGATGCACATATAAGAGTTCAAAGGGACTAAACCCTAAGGACTTTTGCGGTACCTCCCTGTAAGCAAACAAAAGGCATGGTAAGAGGACGTCCCACTTACGCCTCATGGGTTCACCAAGACCCATAATCATTCCCTTTAGGGTCCGGTTGAATAACTCAAACAGCCCATTACCTTCGGGGTGGTAAGGAGTGGTGAACTTATAGGTTACACCATACTCCTGCAACAGTGACTTCATATACTTAGAAATGAAATTGGTACCCGGGTCGGACACCACCTCTCTGGGGAACCCCACACGCGAGAAAATCCCTATCAACGCACGACCCACCACGGGGTCCGTCACAGTCCGGAGAGGGATGGTTTCCGGGTACCGGGTGGCATGGTCCACCAAGACCAGGATGAACCTGTTGCCCATGGCTGTCTTGGGATCCAGAGGCCCCACAATGTCAATACCCACCCTCTCAAAGGGGGTGCTGACTACGGGGAAAGGTTGGAGAAGAGCCTTGCACTTCCTCCCACTCTTACCACTTGCCTGGCAAGTCTGGCAAGGCCTACAGTGAGCATCTGAATGCTTGCGCATCTGGGGCCAGTAAAGTGGGTGACAAGCCTCTCAAAGGTCTTGTCTTGCCCCCAATGCCCTGCCAAAGGCACATCATGAGCCAGACCCAGTAGGAAGGCTCTGAAGCGCTGGGGTACCACCAGCACACGGGCTGACCCAGGCTCAGCAACCTTAGGCTCGCTATACAGGAGACCATGCTCCCAGTATATCCAACGTGACCCGGACTGATCACCTGCTGCCTGGTTTTGCAGCCTGCTGCCGCAAACCAATGTGAGAAGGGCACATCTGCTGCTCCTGGCAGAACTCCTCCCTGGTGGGACCTTCTTCTTGCTGCCAATGGGTCATCTCAGGCAGGTCCCCCAGTTCAGCCACTTGTTCCCCTGTAGGCTCCAGGGCATCCCCCTCAGTGTCTGCCTCCTCCTGGACCGTAGGAACTTCAGGGGCCAGTTTCCCACGCCCCTTCCTCTTCTCTTCCTGGCAGGCACCTGGGCCACTCTTTTAGGCTCCAGGTCCTCTTGAATGCCCTTACCGGCTGCCATAGATGGAGTAGTCACACACGCCCACTCAGGCAGACCCAACATCTCTAAATGAGACCTACACTCCACCTTCGCCCAAGGGGAGCTCTCTCTAAATCATTGCCTAGCAGACAGTCAACAGGCATGACTGGCCTCACAGCTACTCTCAAGGCACCTGAGACCCCCCACTCAAAGGGAACCTGTGCCACTTGGCAGAGGCACTCTGAGTTGTCAGCGTCAACTACTCGGTAGAATGTGTTGGGGACCACCTGCTCTTCAGACACCAGCCGACAACTGACAGCTGTCACACTGGCTCCAGTGTCTCTCAGATCCTCCACACTATGGCCATTGATGGTCACCCACTGCCTGTACTTTTTAGTGTTATCAGGCAGATGAGCCCTTGGGACCATCTCACTGTCTCCTAAAGAGACCATGGACATCTCTGAAAGACCCCACCCACCTTGGGCACCCAACTCTTCCCCCAATGCTACACTACCCAGTTCCTGGGGCGGTGCACCAGTGGGTGCGGTGGTAACCTGTTTGGGACACTTAGGATCCCCCCGGAAGTGGCCCACCTGACTACAACTAAAACAGGTCTTGGGACCCCTGTGAACAGGCTTACCTGTCGGGACCCATGGTTTGCTTTCAGTGGGAGGCTGGGAACCCTTACCTTGGTTCCCTTGGGGATTACTTTGGGGCCCTTTTTGGAACTTCTTTTGTTTACCCTTGTCCCCCCACTCTTCTGCTGGGGACCCTGCCCACCTTTGGCGGAGCGTCCCATATGACCTTTATGGACCCTGGTACTGACCCAGCGGTCCGCCTCCACAGCAAGCTTCCTGGGGTCAGTCAGCTTACTATCAATCATCTGTTAGCGTAGCTCTGGAAAAAAACTACTAGACAAGTGCTCCCATGCAACCAAATCATAGAGCCCCTGCAAATCAGTTACCTTGCTACCCTTCACCCATCCATCCAGTGCTCTGCAAAAATAAGATAAATATTCCACCCAAGTACTTGACTCCAGCTTCTTACAGTTTCTAAAGTTCTGCCTATAAATCTCTGGGGTCAACACATACCTGGCTATCAAGGCTTCCTTCATGGGGGCATAGGACATCTGATCCTCAGTGGGCAAAGCTAGCAATGTCTCCCTTCCTTCACTGATGAAGCGGCCCCACAACCCCGCTCCCCAATCTCTCTCAGGGACCCAGTGGCAGCTCATCGCTACTTCATCGGCCTTAAACCACTGCCCAATGTCCTCATACTTCATGAAATCTTTCATAACATCTTTGGGAATGTATACCTTTCCTTCCCCAGGCACAGATGGTGTGCTGCCACCAGAGGGATTGATCTCTAAACTCTTTGCTTTCAGATACAACTCCCTCAACCCTCTCTCATGCTCTAAAAGCATCTTCTTTTCCTCCATGGCCAATTTCTTGCTCTCCAACTCCAATCTCTTATTCTCTGTCACCGTGGCTCCCCAGCTTGAGCTTAGCAAGCTCCAATTCATGCACTCTGCTTCTCTCCCTGTCCTCCAACTCCTCTGGAGACAGACCCTTTGAAGACACACTGCTGCCCACCCTGGAAGGCAACTTCCTCCCAGTCAGGCCCAACAGCCCCTCCTGCTGCCCATCTAAATTCTCTTCCTCCACCATAGGCTCTTCAGGATGCTCACTGGCATTCTTTGATTCCAACCAGGCCCTCAGCGCCTTTTGGTATTCCTCCTTTCGGGTGAGGCCTCTCACAGAGGTTTTAAATTTTTTGCAGACAGCCTTAAGTTGTGGCACAGTGTAGGTATCCACCCTCTCCTTTTCAAATTCAATATCCACAGATGCAATGGATGCTGGTTTACTCATGGTGAAAATTGGCAGTTCTCAAGAATCAAACAAATTCCCAGGAAAAAACTCTATCAAATGTATGTGGTTGCGTAATGGTCTGCACTATACTACTTGTGTACACCAATCACTGTTAGTAAGTCACAAATGCAAGTCCAGATCCTCACCGCTGACCACCAATGTTAGAAATGGGGGTCTCTAGTTGGCAGAGGTAGGTACCTTTGTCCAAATAGGGACCCTTGCTTCTAGTCAGGGTGAGGGGGATACACTCCTAAAATTACCCCTGCTCACCCCCTTGGTAGCTTGGCACGAGCAGACAGGCTTTTCTCAGAGACAGTGTGTAAAGCATTTGTGAACACATACAGTAACACAGTGAAAACACTACAAATGGATACCACACCAGTTTAGCAAAATAAGTAATCTTTATCTAAACCAAAACAAGACCAAACAACAAAAATCCACAATACAGTATTAAAAATAAGGCTTTCAAATGGAAGAAATAGTTCAGTTCAATGCAAGTTGTAAATGTGACACTTTTCTCACATAGTACCTTAGATGCGTCATGCAAAACAAACAAAATGGCCGCAGGGAAGGTGATGCGTCGGTTCCTTACACGCAGGGTAGGTGATGCATCGGTTCCTTGCTTCGGGGAGGTGATGCGTCAGTTCCTTACTGCAGCGCAGGGGAGGTGATGCGTCGGTTCCTTACCGGAGAGGAGGTGATGCGTCGGTTTCTTACTGTGTCCTCCAACGATGCGACAGTCTTGGCGCCTCGATGCGATGCGTCGATCCGGTGCGATTCGTGGTTTCATGCAGCCGCACAGCAGGCTTGCGTCGGGATCGGTGCGGTGATCTCGGAATTCGGAGATCGTGCACCCGATGCGTCCTGTGACGATTTCTCGAGCCACGGCAGGCGCTGCAACGGTTTCTTCGGTGATGCGTCGGAAACAGGTGCGGATGCGACCCGCTTCTTCGATGTTGCGTCGATTTTCCAGCTCCCAGCGACAAACAGTCTCTAGAGGCCCTAAACAGCAGCAGGCACCTCTTTGCAGGTTGGAATTCCCAGCAAGGAAATTCAGGGTAGCTGATGGTGAAGTCTTTTTGTCCCTGAGACTTCAGAACAGGAGTCAAGCTCAGTTTCAAGCCCTTGGAGATCTTTTCTTCAAGCAGGTGACAAAGCAAACAGCAAAGTACTTTTTCTCCTTTCCTTGGCAGCAAGCAGCCACTGCAGGCCAACCCCAGACAGCAAACAGCACAGGGGCAGTATTCCTCCTCAGCTTATCCGCCTCTTCTCCTTGGCAAAGGTTCCTCTTGATTTCCCAGAAGTGATCTAAAAGTCTGGGGTCTGGGCCCCTCTTTTTATACTCAAAAATCCTTTGTTCTCTGAAGGCAGAGAGTGTCTGTACCCAGCCAAAACCAGTTCTGTGGGGCACTTTGCAATTGCACAACAACCTCCATTGTTAGTGTGAGCCCTGGCTCCAGACACACCACAGGGGGGTGGAGCCATCATTGTGGAAGCCAGGCACAGCCCTATTCAGGTGCACGTGCTACTCCTCCCACCACTCTAAATGCAGACCAGGCCTATTCAGCCCAGCCCTGACTCATCAGGCTCTCTGGAGCCACTGCTCCTCCCCAGCCCCTGACACTCCAAAGCCAGACATGCAATACACAAACCTAGCAGAGTCACCCTGGATGGCTAGGCAAGAAAATACCTACTTTCTAAAAGTGGTATTTTCAAACACAGAAAGTAAAAATCACCCTCACTAAAAGTTGCATTTTAACATTCTGAGTTCAGGCATACTAAACTTTATTTTTCTACTTTGTTCCCGTGGGCCAGTTATGTTTATAAGATGTTATAAACAAACTCCCCATTCTCTCCTATGAGAACAGGTAGCCTTGCAAAAGTGAAATACGAAATTGGCAGTATTTCACTATCAGGACATGCCACCCACATCAGGGGATGTCCTACCTTTCACATACAATGCACCCTGCCCACAGGGGTACCTTTGGCCTACCTTAGGGGTGACTAATATATAGAAAAGGGAAGGTTTAGGGACTGGCAAGTCTGTGCACTTGCCAAGTCGACATGGCAGTCCAGACTGCACACAGGCTCTGCAATGGCAGGCCAGAGTTACATTTTACATGCTCCTTCTGTGGGTGGCACAATCAGTGCTGCAGCCCACTAGCAGCATTTGATTCACAGGCCCTGGGCATACCCAGTGCACTATACTAGGGTCTGGCAAGTAAATCAAATATGCCAATCATGGAATAACTAATCCATAACAATTTACAAAGGGAGCACTTGCACTTTGGCACTGAACAACAGTGGCAAAGTGCCCAAAGCATCTAGACCAGCAAAACGGAGTCCAACACACAGCAAAAACACAGGAGGCAAAGGCATAAAATGCAGGGGAGACCCACACCAATGGTGCCAGGTTTAACATGTGTCCCTTCCAGCTGAAATGTAGGGAGAACTACCCACCCTCTTGGGAGTTCTCTTCACTAAGGCGGAAAAATCTGGACAGACCATCAGCATTGGCGTGTTCTGTACCAGGGCGGTGTTCCACCGTAAAGTTCATCCCCTGTAGGGAAATGGACCACCTCAACAGTTTTGGATTCTCACCCCTCATTTGCATCAACCATCTGAGGGGCCTGTGGTCTGTCTGAACCCAGAAGTGAGTCCCAAACAAGTATGGCCTTAGCTTCTTCAGCGCCCAGACCACAGCAAATGCCTTACGCTCAATCGCATTCCACCTCTGTTCCCGTGGAAGTAACCTCCTACTAATGAAGGCTACAGGTTGGTCTAGGCCCAATTCATTCAGCGGTAAGAGCACAGCACTCACACCCTGCTCTGAAGCATCTGTCTGCACAATGAACTCTTCTGAGAAGTTGGGTGCCTTAGGCACGGGCGCTGTGCACATGGCAGATTTCAGGTCATCAAAAGCCTTCTGGCAGGCGTCACTCCAATTCACTTTCCTGGGCTGCTTCCTGGAAGTCAGCTCTGTCAAGGGGCAACAATGGTGCCATACCCCTTGACAAATCTCCTGTAATACCCGATGAGTCCTAAAAAGGCTCCCACCTCTGTCTGAGTTTTGGGGGTTTCCAAGCCAGAATAGTTTCATTCTTGGGCGGTAGGGGTGCCACCTGGCCGCTCCCCACCTGGTGTCCCAAGTACACCACTGAACCCTGCCCGATCTGGCACTTGCTTGCCTTGATCATGAGGCTTGCCTTCCGCAGCACCTTCAACACTTCCCAGAGGTGGTGCAGATGTTTCTCCCAAGTGGCACTGAACGCTGCAATGTCGTCCAGGTAGGCATGACTGAAATTCTCCGGCCCAACCAACACCTGGTTGACCAACCTCTGAAAGGTGGCAGGAGCATTCTTCATATCAAAGGGCATCACCCAGAATTGGTAGTGCCCATCTGGTGTGGAGAATGCTGACCTCTCTCTTGCCCCATCAGTTAAGGTGATCTGCCAGTACCCAGACATTAAGTCAAACGTACTGAGGTACCGGGCAGCCCCCAACCGATCGATGAGCTCATCAGCTCTGGGGATGGGGTGCGCGCTAGTCCTGGTGACTGAATTGAGCCCTTGGTAGTCCACACAGAACCGGAGTTCTGGTGAGGCACCGGGTGCGGCAGCCTTCGGGACCAAGACCACTGGGCTGGCCCAATTGCTGTTTGAGGGCTCAATCACCCCTAGCGCTAACATCTTAGAGACCTCCTCCTTGATGCAAGCTCTGACCCTGTCAGTCACTCTGTAAATCTTTTGTTTTACTGGGGACAGTCCTCCAGTAAAACAAAAGATTCCACATCATGGACGCACCATTGAGTGACATCTCGGGTCAGGGAGAACAGATCAGAAAACTGTCCCAACAGTTGGCAGCAGTCGCTCTGCTGTTTAGGGGTCAGGGCGGGAGAGAGGTTCACACCGTCCACTGACCCATCTTGCTCCTTTGCAGACAGGAGGTCAGGAAAAGGCTCAGTCTCCTCCTCCATTCCAGCATCTGTTGCTAGGAGCATGCCCACTTCGGACCTCGCCAACTGGGGCTTCAGGCAGTTCACATGTAGGACCCGCAAAGGGTTCCTAGGAGACTGCAAGTCAAGCAAGTAGGTGATGTTACTCTTGTGCTCCACCACCTCAAATGGTCCGGTCCACTTATCCTGGAGCGCACAAGGCTCCACTGGGGCCATGACCCATACTTTCTGTCCAGGCTGAAACTAGATCAGAGTGGCCTTCTGATCATACCAGCATTTCATTTCCTCCTGGCTGGCTTCCAGATTCGCCTGAGCGAGTTGTCTGAAGCGCTTAGTCTGGTGTCTGAAGGCCAGCATGTAGCTATATACATCCTGGGGAGGTTTACTGGGAGCTTTCTCCCAGCATTCTTTCACCAGACTTAGAGGTCCTCTCACAGGATGCACATATAAGAGTTCAAAGGGACTAAACCCTAAGGACTTTTGCGGTACCTCCCTGTAAGCAAACAAAAGGCATGGTAAGAGGACGTCCCACTTACGCCTCATGGGTTCACCAAGACCCATAATCATTCCCTTTAGGGTCCGGTTGAATAACTCAAACAGCCCATTACCTTCGGGGTGGTAAGGAGTGGTGAACTTATAGGTTACACCATACTCCTGCAACAGGGACTTCATATACTTAGAAATGAAATTGGTACCCGGGTCGGACACCACCTCTCTGGGGAACCCCACACGCGAGAAAATCCCTATCAACGCACGACCCACCACGGGGTCCGTCACAGTCCGGAGAGGGATGGTTTCCGGGTACCGGGTGGCATGGTCCACCAAGACCAGGATGAACCTGTTGCCCATGGCTGTCTTGGGATCCAGAGGCCCCACAATGTCAATACCCACCCTCTCAAAGGGGGTGCTGACTACGGGGAAAGGTTGGAGAAGAGCCTTGCACTTCCTCCCACTATTACCACTTGCCTGGCAAGTCTGGCAAGGCCTACAGTGAGCATCTGAATGCTTGCGCATCTGGGGCCAGTAAAAGTGGGTGACAAGCCTCTCAAAGGTCTTGTCTTGCCCCCAATGCCCTGCCAAAGGCACATCATGAGCCAGACCCAGTAGGAAGGCTCTGAAGCGCTGGGGTACCACCAGCACACGGGCTGACCCAGGCTCAGCAACCTTAGGCTCGCTATACAGGAGACCATGCTCCCAGTATATCCAACGTGACCCGGACTGATCACCTGCTGCCTGGTTTTGCAGCCTGCTGCCGCAAACCAATGTGAGAAGGGCACATCTGCTGCTCCTGGCAGAACTCCTCCCTGGTGGGACCTTCTTCTTGCTGCCAATGGGTCATCTCAGGCAGGTCCCCCAGTTCAGCCACTTGTTCCCCTGTAGGCTCCAGGGCATCCCCCTCAGTGTCTGCCTCCTCCTGGACCGTAGGAACTTCAGGGGCCAGTTTCCCACGCCCCCTTCCTCTTCTCTTCCTGGCAGGCACCTGGGCCACTCTTTTAGGCTCCAGGTCCTCTTGAATGCCCTTACCGGCTGCCATAGATGGAGTAGTCACACACGCCCACTCAGGCAGACCCAACATCTCTAAATGAGACCTACACTCCACCTTCGCCCAAGGGGAGCTCTCTCTAAATCATTGCCTAGCAGACAGTCAACAGGCATGACTGGCCTCACAGCTACTCTCAAGGCACCTGAGACCCCCCCCACTCAAAGGGAACCTGTGCCACTTGGCAGAGGCACTCTGAGTTGTCAGCGTCAACTACTCGGTAGAATGTGTTGGGGACCACCTGCTCTTCAGACACCAGCCGACAACTGACAGCTGTCACACTGGCTCCAGTGTCTCTCAGATCCTCCACACTATGGCCATTGATGGTCACCCACTGCCTGTACTTTTAGTGTTATCAGGCAGATGAGCCCTTGGGACCATCTCACTGTCTCCTAAAGAGACCATGGACATCTCTGAAAGACCCCACCCACCTTGGGCACCCAACTCTTCCCCCAATGCTACACTACCCAGTTCCTGGGGCGGTGCACCAGTGGGTGCGGTGGTAACCTGTTTGGGACACTTAGGATCCCCCGGAAGTGGCCCACCTGACTACAACTAAAACAGGTCTTGGGACCCCTGTGAACAGGCTTACCTGTCGGGACCCATGGTTTGCTTTCAGTGGGAGGCTGGGAACCCTTACCTTGGTTCCCTTGGGGATTACTTTGGGGCCCTTTTTGGAACTTCTTTTGTTTACCCTTGTCCCCCCACTCTTCTGCTGGGGACCCTGCCCACCTTTGGCGGAGCGTCCCATATGACCTTTATGGACCCTGGTACTGACCCAGCGGTCCGCCTCCACAGCAAGCTTCCTGGGGTCAGTCAGCTTACTATCAATCATCTGTTAGCGTAGCTCTGGAAAAAAACTACTAGACAAGTGCTCCCATGCAACCAAATCATAGAGCCCCTGCAAATCAGTTACCTTGCTACCCTTCACCCATCCATCCAGTGCTCTGCAAAAATAAGATAAATATTCCACCCAAGTACTTGACTCCAGCTTCTTACAGTTTCTAAAGTTCTGCCTATAAATCTCTGGGGTCAACACATACCTGGCTATCAAGGCTTCCTTCATGGGGGCATAGGACATCTGATCCTCAGTGGGCAAAGCTAGCAATGTCTCCCTTCCTTCACTGATGAAGCGGCCCCACAACCCCGCTCCCCAATCTCTCTCAGGGACCCAGTGGCAGCTCATCGCTACTTCATCGGCCTTAAACCACTGCCCAATGTCCTCATACTTCATGAAATCTTTCATAACATCTTTGGGAATGTATACCTTTCCTTCCCCAGGCACAGATGGTGTGCTGCCACCAGAGGGATTGATCTCTAAACTCTTTGCTTTCAGATCCAACTCCCTCAACCCTCTCTCATGCTCTAAAAGCATCTTCTTTTCCTCCATGGCCAATTTCTTGCTCTCCAACTCCAATCTCTTATTCTCTGTCACCGTGGCTCCCCAGCTTGAGCTTAGCAAGCTCCAATTCATGCACTCTGCTTCTCTCCCTGTCCTCCAACTCCTCTGGAGACAGACCCTTTGAAGACACACTGCTGCCCACCCTGGAAGGCAACTTCCTCCCAGTCAGGCCCAACAGCCCCTCCTGCTGCCCATCTAAATTCTCTCCCTCCACCATAGGCTCTTCAGGATGCTCACTGGCATTCTTTGATTCCAACCAGGCCCTCAGCGCCTTTTGGTATTCCTCCTTTCGGGTGAGGCCTCTCACAGAGGTTTTAAATTTTTTGCAGACAGCCTTAAGTTGTGGCACAGTGTAGGTATCCACCCTCTCCTTTTCAAATTCAATATCCACAGATGCAATGGATGCTGGTTTACTCATGGTGAAAATTGGCAGTTCTCAAGAATCAAACAAATTCCCAGGAAAAAACTCTATCAAATGTATGTGGTTGCGTAATGGTCTGCACTATACTACTTGTGTACACCAATCACTGTTAGTAAGTCACAAATGCAAGTCCAGATCCTCACCGCTGACCACCAATGTTAGAAATGGGGGTCTCTAGTTGGCAGAGGTAGGTACCTTTGTCCAAATAGGGACCCTTGCTTCTAGTCAGGGTGAGGGGGATACACTCCTAAAATTACCCCTGCTCACCCCCTTGGTAGCTTGGCACGAGCAGACAGGCTTTTCTCAGAGACAGTGTGTAAAGCATTTGTGAACACATACAGTAACACAGTGAAAACACTACAAATGGATACCACACCAGTTTAGCAAAATAAGTAATCTTTATCTAAACCAAAACAAGACCAAACAACAAAAATCCACAATACAGTATTAAAAATAAGGCTTTCAAATGGAAGAAATAGTTCAGTTCAATGCAAGTTGTAAATGTGACACTTTTCTCACATAGTACCTTAGATGCGTCATGCAAAACAAACAAAATGGCCGCAGGGAAGGTGATGCGTCGGTTCCTTACACGCAGGGTAGGTGATGCATCGGTTCCTTGCTTCGGGGGAGGTGATGCGTCAGTTCCTTACTGCAGCGCAGGGGAGGTGATGCGTCGGTTCCTTACCGGAGAGGAGGTGATGCGTCGGTTTCTTACTGCGTCCTCCAACGATGCGACAGTCTTGGCGCCTCGATGCGATGCGTCGATCCGGTGCGATTCGTGGTTTCATGCAGCCGCACAGCAGGCTTGCGTCGGGATCGGTGCGGTGATCTCGGAATTCGGAGATCGTGCACCCGATGCGTCCTGTGACGATTTCTCGAGCCACGGCAGGCGCTGCAACGGTTTCTTCGGTGATGCGTCGGAAACAGGTGCGGATGCGACCCGCTTCTTCGATGTTGCGTCGATTTTCCAGCTCCCAGCGACAAACAGTCTCTAGAGGCCCTAAACAGCAGCAGGCACCTCTTTGCAGGTTGGAATTCCCAGCAAGGAAATTCAGGGTAGCTGGTGGTGAAGTCTTTTTGTCCCTGAGACTTCAGAACAGGAGTCAAGCTCAGTTTCAAGCCCTTGGAGATCTTTTCTTCAAGCAGGTGACAAAGCAAACAGCAAAGTCCTTTTTCTCCTTTCCTTGGCAGCAAGCAGCCACTGCAGGCCAACCCCAGACAGCAAACAGCACAGGGGCAGTATTCCTCCTCAGCTTATTCGGCTCTTCTCCTTGGCAAAGGTTCCTCTTGATTTCCCAGAAGTGATCTAACAGTCTGGGGTCTGGGCCCCTCTTTTTATACCCAAAAATCCTTTGTTCTCTGAAGGCAGAGAGTGTCTGTACCCAGCCAAAACCAGTTCTATGGGGCACTTTGCAAGTGCACAACAACCTCCATTGTTAGTGTGAGCCCTGACTCCAGACACACCACAGGGGGGCGGAGCCATCATTGTGGAAGCCAGGCATAGCCCTATTCAGGTGCAGGTGCTACTCCTCCCACCACTGCAAATACAGACCAGGCCTATTCAGCCCAGCCCTGACTCATCAGGCTCTCTGGAGCCACTGCTCCTCCCCAGCCCCTGACACTCAAAAGCCAGACATGCAATACACAAACCTAGCAGAGTCACCCTGGATGGCTAGGCAAGAAAATATCTACTTTGTAAAAGTGATATTTTCAAACACAGAATGTAAAAATCACCCTCACTAAAAGATGCATTTTAACATTCTGAGTTCAGGCATACTAAACTTTATTTTTCTACCTTGTTCCCAGGGCCAGTTAATTTTATAAGATGTTATAAACAAACTCCCCATTCTGTCCTATGGGAAGAGGTAGACTTGCAATAGTGAAAAACAAAATTGACAATATTTCACTATCAGGACATGCCACCCACATCAGGACATGTCCTACCTTTCACATGCAATGCACCCTGCCCACTGGGGTACCTTGGGCCTACCTTAGGGGTGACTAATATGTAGAAAAGGGAAGGTAGGGACTGGCAAGTGTGCGCACTTGCCAAGTCGACATGGCAGTCTAGACTGCACACAGGCTCTGCAATGGCAGGCCAGAGTTACATTTTACAGGCTGCTTCTGTGGGTGGCACAATCAGTGCTGCAGCCTACTAGCAGCATTTGATTTACAGGCCCTGGGCACACACAGTGCACTATACTTTGGTCTGACAAGTAAATCAAATATGCCCATCATGGAATCACTAATCCATAACAACAATTTACAAAGGGAGCACTTGCACTTTGGCACTGAACAGCAGTGGCAAAGTGCCCAAAGCATCTAGACCAGCAAAACGGAGTCCAACACACAGCAAAAACATAGGAGGCAAAGGCAAAAAATACAGGGGAGACCCACGCCAATGGTGCCAGGTCTAACACTCCCCCTGTGCACACCCTCCTCCCAAATGTGAGTTTGCAGACCCTACCAGCAACTAGGGGTGGAGTGTGGAGGCAGTAGGTGGACACTGACTGGGCTTGCCGTGGTTCACCCCACGTGTGAACACCTGACATTTGCCCATGACCCGGAACAAGACTCCCCCCCACTGCCCTGTACAACAAACCACAAGCAGTGGCCAGCACAATGGAGGACATGGGCCATTGGGGGGGCACTGCTATTCTGCCCAGTCCTGCCTCAGAATGGATGACATTATAGAATCCTCCCACAGCACTGGCACGACCCCCCACAGACTTTGAGTCTCGTACCTACCTGTAACCCTGGAGAAATGACCTAGACCAGGGGGATACTACCATGGTCCTTCCTCTACAGAACTGTTTTCCCTCCCCACCCCTCTTTTTGCCTTCACATGTGGGACTCATCCCAGTCACCCCTGAGGCTGATAGCATGTACTACTGCGGGAGGGCCCAAGGACCTGTCCTGATAGGGAAGCCAAACAGGCAGAGGCGTACCTTACTTGGGGAAGCACTCCCGGCCCCCACCTGTGGAATCCGAATAGCCTGGACTCCCAACAGATCTTGTTCTTCTCCAACTGGATAAAATCCTTGCCACCATTGCAGACACCAAGGCCACCCTTCAGCAGGATATTAGCACAGTGTCAGTGGGCCTGGGCTTTCTACAAGCAGACCCCCACAAATTAGTAGACCGAGTCAAAGTGGTAGAAACGTTGGTGGGGGAACTGCAGCCAGAACACCAAACACTGACTGATAGAGAGTGGGTCCTTGAACATCGAACATTACACGTAGAGGGATATAATAGACAAAATAATATCTGGGTGGTGGAGCTCCTTGAAGGTACTGAGGGCAGAGACATGGTGGCATATCTCTAACATTAGCTCCAGATGGAGTTTGCTCAGAAGTACCTGACCCTCTTTGCATTAGAACATGCCCACAGAGTACTGGTGCACCGGCCGGCCCCAGGTCCCCTTCCCCACCCTGTTGTGGCTAGGCTGCTCCACTAAAAAGACAGGGACGCTATCCTGCAGAGAGCGAGAATGGGGGACCCCTTCACGGTGGCCAATAGTAAGGTGTTGGTGTTCCCAGACTTCACCGCCACCATACAAGCCAAATGAGCTTCCTTCCTGGAAGTCAAGAAGGCCCTCTGCAATGAAGGACTGCAATACTCCCTGATGTTCCTGGTGTCTTACTTGATCGCTCCCCCCACCACAGTGTGCACTCACCTATAGGACTACAGAAGGCCTCAGGGACTGGTTAGGTCACTGGAGTCTAACGGATGCTGGGAGGACACAACATGGGGAGACATGTGACTACTCATACTATTCACATATCTACCAACTACACACCCGGATAATTAAGTTTGTCTGCTCGCACAGGCTTTCTCAACACATGACATGCACAAAATGCCTGGGGTGTACCCTTTCAGGCCAAAGTCCTCTGTTGCTGGGCTTCCAACCGGTTGAGGAGTGCCCTCAGTTCCTCACATGGAGGCTTTATCCATCGTCTCTAGAGGATACTTGCTTCTGAGACTCCCTGGGAGACGCAATCTCGGGGCACTTTAATCTTAATCAGGGATCGCCATTCTCCGGCCTAATTGAGTGGGAAGCATTTAAAGTGGGGGTTCTGGGTCACTGTTTGGGCCTCTTGGTCGGGGTCCAGAAAGAATTGAATGGGGAGCTTCGGGCCATGGATAGTAAATTGCACAAGTTAGATAATGCTCTGGGTACAGATGCAATACTGTTAGACAGACTATAGGAGGCCCGGGAGCAATATAATACCACCTTGGAATGGCTAGGCTGCCACGATTATAAAAACTCTGGGGCATATTAGCAAGAACGGCGTTAAAATTATCGCCGCTTTAGCGGCAGGAAACTGCTGCTAAAGCGGCGATAATGGGCTTGATAATATGCCCTTGAGAATACCAATAGAAGCCCATGTTCTGCTGTGATCCTGGGCTTCTATTGGAATTCTCAAGGGCATATTATCAAGCCCATTATCGCCGCTTTAGCTGCAGTTTCCTGCTGCTAAAGCGGCGATAATTTTAACGCCGTTCTTGCTAATATGCCCCTCTGTTGCTAGGGCCCATGATGAGAAGGGACTGCTAGGCAGGTTACTGGCTTGACTTGTTCAGCCTAAATCTTGAGGTGCCGGTATAACCCACATCATGACGAGTGACGGTGAGTCGCTCTATTCTCCTGGGGCTATAAATGCCTTGTTCCTGGAACATGCAAAAACAACAGTTGATGGACAGAATGCAGAACAATGTCATACATTCACCCCAGTACAGAAATCTGGGCCTAAATCCATCGTTTTTTTGCTCACCATGCCATTCCAGTTTGAACCCAGCCATATGCAAATCAGTCTTGACCCTGTGCCTCATGGGAACAGTCCAGCCCGAACTGCCAAGCCAGGTCCTCCCTGGACTGGAAACAAGCATCCTAGGACCGGTTTCGGGGTTTCACCCCTCTTCAGCCAGGATAGCTTGATTCCAGTGGCATGGAGAGCACGGGACCCACGTCTGGGCATACCCGTCCCACTCGGGGTGACAAATGCAAAAACAACAGTTGATGGACAGAATGCAGAACAATGTCATACATTCACCCCAGTACAGAGATCTGGGCCTAAATCCATCGTTTTTTTGCTCACCATGACATTCCAGTTTGAACCCAGGGGAAACATCCTTTACCACGCAACCATTACATCGTGGTCCTGTGCCTCATGGGAACAGTCCAGCCCGAACTGCCAAGCCAGGTCCTCCCTGGACTGGAAACAAGCATCCTAGGACCGGTTTCGGGGTTTCGCCCCTCTTCAGCCAGGATAGCTTGATTCCAGTGGCATGGAGAGCACGGGACCCACGTCTGGGCATACCCGTCCCACTCGGGGTGACAAATGCAAAAACAACAGTTGATGGACAGAATGCAGAACAATGTCATACATTCACCCCAGTACAGAGATCTGTGCCTAAATCCATCGTTTTCTTGCTCACCATGCCCTTCCAGTTTGAACCCAGCCATATGCAAATCAGTCTTGACCCTGTGCCCCATGGGAACAGTCCAGCCTGAACTGCCAAGCCAGGTCCTCCCTGGACTGGAAACAAGCATCCTAGGACCGGTTTCGGGGTTTCACCCTCTTCAGCCAGGATAGCTTGATTCCAGTGGCATGGAGAGCACGGGACCCACGTCTGGGCATACCCGTCCCACTCGGGGTGACAAATGCAAAAACAACAGTTGATGGACAGAATGCAGAACAATGTCATACATTCACCCCAGTACAGAGATCTGGGCCTAAAGCCATCGTTTTTTTGCTCACCATGCCATTCCAGTTTGAACCCAGCCATATGCAAATCAGTCTTGACCCTGTGCCTCATGGAAACAGTCCAGCCCGAACTGCCAAGCCAGGTCCTCCCTGGACTGGAAACAAGCATCCTAGGACCGGTTTCAGGGTTTCACCCCTCTTCAGCCAGGTTAGCTTGATTCCAGTGGCATGGAGAGCACGGGACCCACGTCTGGGCATACCCGTCCCACTCGGGGTGACAAATGCAAAAACAACAGTTGATGGACAGAATGCAGAACAATTTCATACATTCACCCCAGTACAGAGATCTGGGCCTAAATCCATAGTTTTTTTGCTCACCATGCCATTCCAGTTTGAACCCAGCTCGGTCTGGACTGTTCCCATGGGGCATATGGCTGGGTCCAAACTGGGGTGGCGTAGTGGGCAAAAGAACGATGGATTTAACACAGATCTTTTGACTGGGGGAGAATGTTTGCATTGTCAGCATTCCGTCCATCATTTGTTTGCTGTAACACTTTTCGTCCTAAGTGGGATGGGTATGCCCAGACGTGGGTCCCTTGTTCACTGTGCCACTGGATTCAAGCTAGCCTGGCTGAAGAAGGGTGACATACCCTGAAACCGGTCCCAGGATGCTTGTTTCCGGTCCAGGGAGGACCTGGCCTGGCAGTTCGGTCTGGACTGTTCCCATGGGGCACAGGGTCAAGACTGATTTGCATATGGCTGGGTCCAAACTGGGGTGGCGTAGTGGGCAAAAGAACGATGGATTTAACCCAGATCTTTTGACTAGGGGAGAATGTTTGCATTGTCAGCATTCCGTCCATCATTTGTTTGCTGTAACACTTTTCGCCCTAAGTGGGATGGGTATGCCCAGACGTGGGTCCCTTGCTCACTGTGCCACTGGATTCAAGCTAGCCTGGCTGAAGAAGGGTGACATACCCTGAAACCGGTCTCAGGATGCTTGTTTCCGGTCCAGGGAGGACCTGGCCTGGCAGTTCGGTCTGGACTGTTCCCATGGGGCACAGGGTCAAGACTGATTTGCATATGGCTGGGTCCAAACTGGGGTGGCGTAGTGGGCAAAAGAACGATGGATTTAACCCAGATCTTTTGACTGGGGGAGAATGTTTGCATTGTCAGCATTCCGTCCATCATTTGTTTGCTGTAACAACATCGTTCCTGGAACATGGCACATTAGTTTGCTGATATTAGTCACCTCTTCCGGCATCTTGATTTCTACGCTTCTTCTTCGTTATTGTCTGCCTATGGATCAACACCACTGACACTATTTAACCAAGTGGAATTGCTTATTTACTTAATATTTCTATGTGTTTATACATTTTTTAAATTGTATTAGGTTGAATGGAAGCGTAGGCTGAGCCTTGCTACCCAGTAGCTAACTATTGTCACACAATTGACTGTACTAAGGGCTGGCTTTATTGCTTTATTCTTTGTTCACAAAGAAAACTTTGCTGACGGTACTGTAACTAACGCTCTCTGGGTGGGCAAGCTCCATCAGAATTACCTAAACCACCAGCTCCTGACAAACCCAATTAAGGAGTAACACACAATTACCAGGATTCGCAGGGAAAATATATTAATCATATTTTGTCACTAAGGTAAAATGCAAGGCTAATGATAAACTACCCGAGCTAGGGAAAGCGAAGAAACAGCCTGGACACTCAGCAAACAATTGAACCCTGGGTGAAATAAATGTGTTGATTGAAGAGGTCAAGGACCTCTTAGCAACAAAGACTAAGAGGAAAAAGCCAGGGTAAGGTAGCAAGGGTGACATCAAGTCCTTCTTTAACAAGCTGGCTATGCCTAGTACCATTGTACACTCTAGCGCAGAGGTACATATTGATACAAATTCACCACTTGCAACCAGTGAGCATAGTTGGCCACCTGAGCAGACAAGGGCCCAGGGTACTATAGTATCTATTGTGGACATCAAATGTAATAATCAGTTTTACATTTAGGGAACTATTGATGCACTCACAACTGATCACGCGCAGCCGCCTGCTTCTTCCAATAATGCCTCTGATCACAAATTCACAGCTAATTTCATTAAAAAAATGAGATAGCAAGTCTAAGAGATTGCATTGGTAGGCTGTCTAAAGCCCCTAGTGACAAAATGGATAATCTGGCAACTCCGATATCGAATTTAAACCTCAACCCACACCAAGCTAAGAAGAAGGATAACATTCCATGCCCTAGTCCAGCCAATCACCTGGGAACTATACCACTCCACAAGTTATCTACACAATCAGCAGTACATAACCCTAATTTAAATGTGTCTGCTAACTCCCAAGCAGGTATGGGTATCTATCTGCTCTCCCTGAATCTGGGTTGTATTTCTAGGGCACCTACAAGGTTTGAAGGGAACCCCATTCAATCATACACGGACAAAAGACCACTAGAACACACCTATTTGAACATGCCAATGGTGAACCTACATTTGAAATAAAAAATTAGGCCATCCGGGGATAATATTAAGCATCATGAAATATTTATGATCAATGTCCCAAAACTTGCGCTAGGTATAATTGAATTACTGATCCACAAAACCATTCACTAGCTCAGAAAAGTTAGAAGTTGTAGATCAATTTTTGGGGAGTACATACTGGGTGCTTTTCGCTTTTCTGACAATCACATTGGGCTCTGGCTTGCAAAGCAGAAGCTCGTTGAAGGTCTTATAGCACTGGAGCATAGGTTTAGGCCCGATATAGGGATGCCTCTCATACCCCTGTGAACAATATTGTAATTTGTGGTCATGTGGCAGCTGGCCATCTGAGGTGGGCAATATCCGACTACTCTTTGTGACTTGTCTTGACGGTGCAATCCTCTGCAACCCAGCTGCTTGCTTCACCTATCAATAGACTTTTCAGGGTTGATTGCACGCTTGACGCACACATACGCTCTAAAACATTTAGAAACGAAGATGAGTTTTGATGACGACAGGGAGGAGCTAGCGAAGGACCTCTTCAAGCAGAATAGTGAAATCAAGCTAGTAGTATCGAATGTTGGCAACCAAAAGGAAGGGTTGAAACTTAAATTCCAAAAACTTGAAAGACTCAAAAAAATGAGCTATCGAAATGGTGGGACGGGGTCACCCTTAAAAGGTACCTGGAGAATAAGAAAGTACCCAGAGGCCTTAGGATCCTGACATTCCCCAGCTTCGATGATTTAGATCCAGACCTGCTCTCAGAATGGGAGGATAATTTGCACAATTCCTCATTTAACATGATGAGGATACTCATAGCCCATGCAGATAGGAGGTGTGCTAAGCTCCAGACTGAAATAAAAGCTCTGGAGGATGAGATTAAACAACTTAACCTAGTTGAGGCGACTACCAAAAATTATGCCGTACTCAAAGAACAGATTACAGCGCATCAATCAGCTGTGAAGAGTAGGAAACTCCACAAGATAGTACGAGATGATCGTGATTATGAGAATGGGCGTATCTTCACGTTCGCTACAAGGTTTGACAACATACAAGTCCCTAACGCAAATGTCTCTGCTACCCCAAGCGCAGGGAGTACATCTAGCATCAGTGTAAGCTCAGATGCATCGTCACTAGAGGACGTGAACAGGGTGGAAGGAGGGACTTTAGGTGCAGCTCAGGTAGCGGGCCCGTCGACTTTTTTAGACGAGGTCCTACGTTTCAGGATTGGGAACAGAAAACAAAAAGAAAAACCAGGAGAGGGGGGAGGAGGAAAAATGCCAGAAAGGGACAGGGTTCTGACGCGTTACCAAAAGAGCCAGATGAACAAACGCTAATGGACGAAATGCACACTAATGCAACTAATATGACTGTACCTGCTGTTATAGATGAGTTGGTTATCAATTTGTCCAGTTACCCACTGTCTGTGCATGAGAATATTGTACTGAATAAAGGACTTGGATACTGCCCTGTATCTCAGGGTCTTTTTTCAGATTTACATGTAGACTTGTACAAATTTGTACGTACTGCCAAACTAAAATGCCATTTTTCTGTGAACAACTTTGAATGTCATGTAGATGATTTGCCTGCAACTCGAACAGACATCACTGTCTCACATGTCAAAAATGTAGCCACACTACTCTCTCTAGATGAGGACAACGATTCCTCGGTCAGCAGTGTGTTGGCTGAGTTAAACATCACACAAGACTACTCATGTGATAGTGGACTACAAACACGGAGCAAATTTACTCCACAAGGTACTCACCTTAACAGCATCGAGGTATTTCATGATCTGGTATCAAGAGACCTTTATGGGCTGGAAGACAAGCTACAGAGACACACTAACAAATACACCAAGGACAACCTAACATGGGAAGAGAGAAAAGCCATACATAGCCTTAGCAACAATGACTCCATAGTTATCAGAGAGGCAGACAAAGGTGGCAACGTGGTGGTGATGAATAGGGAGGACTATGACGGTGAGGCACTGAGACAACTTAACAACACCACACACTACACAAAACTCACTAACAATCCGTGCCCTGCAGCCATTACTCTGATTAATGGCCAACTCATACATTGGAAGGAGGTTGGACTTCTATAAGATACTGAATACAATTTCCTCTCAATCCAGAATCCCAGATACCCCTGTATCTATCTTCTACCGAAGATACACAAGAAGCAACCCTTTCCGCCTGGACGCCCAATCATTTCAGGCATTGGCTCCATGACTGAAGCCATGTCCAATTTTGTTGACACTTTCCTACAGCCTTTTGTAATTAACCTACCATCATATGTCAGGGACAGCACTGATATTCTGAACAAACTAGAGGATCTATAGTGGGAGGATGGAATGTGGTTTTCCACGCTGGACGTGGTATCCTTATACACCTGCATCAGGAAGGACCTTGGAAGAATAGCCACTGATTTCTTTCTTAGCAAAAGACAGGCGACCCTCTTTGACCATAACACTATGCTACTGACCATGATCGACCTGATCTTGGACAATAACTTCTTTTTGTTCAACCATACCTGGTACAAACAGGAGCAGGGTACCGCAATGGGATCCAAATTCACTCCATCGTACGCGAACCTCTTCATGGGGTGGGTGGAGCATACCCATGCATGGTCACGAGCGGCCTCAGAATGGACTGGACATATTCAGTTCTGGGGCCACTATATTGATGATATCATCATCATATGCACTGGCAAAGAGCTTCAGCTGACTGAGTATTTTAACTTTCTCAATCAGAACACACTTAATGTCGCCTTCACCCTCGAGATGTCACCAACATCCATACATTTTCTTGACCTGGACAACAGGATACACAGTTCCTTGTACAGGAAGGACACTGCAGTAAACAGCATTTTACATTACACCAGCTCCCACCCAACATCCACTTAGAAGGCTATTCCATATGGGGAAATGGTACGCATTCGTAGAAATTGTAGCGAAGATAACAATTTTGAAGCCCAAACCGCACTCACCATGGACAGACTGCACAGGAGGGGTTACGAACTAAGTGTCTTGTACTCAGCTAGGAACCGGGCCAGGAACCTTAAGAGAAAAGACATACTTAAGAGTAGCAGCAAGGGCAGCAGAATGGGTAAGGAGAGACTCTCTTTCATCACGACACACTCTAGACTCAACCATGAGGTGTTTAAGATCCTAAACAAACACTGGCCACTGCTTAAGGGGGCACCTGGAGTGAATAACATCATCACTCAGAAACCCTCCATGACTTTCATGAAAAGCAGAACGATTAGGGACTCTTTGTGTCCTAGCTACACAATACCCAGAATACCTCAACAACAGAGTTGGCTGCGCAAACCTCTGGGGTTCTACACTTGCAGCACCTGCAACATTTGTAATCTAGGGTGTAATAAAATCACCACCTTCAGTTACAACACTGGCACACATCACAAGATACGGCATTTCATCAACTGTCTGACTAGCTTTGTGATATACATACTGATCTGTGGTTGCAGTAAAATATATGTGGGCAGTACAGTAAGACAGCTCAAAACCCGCATACAGGAACACCGCAGAGCGGTTGTGAATGGGGACACCTCATATGCCCTTGTCTCACACGAATGCAGAGATGGGGTAGACAGATCCAAATTTCGCTTTCATGGTATTGATATGGTGTTGCCCAACAAACGGGGTGGAAACAGAGAACTGTCCCTTAGACAACTAGAAGCTAGGTGGATTTGCACTCTGCGATCCGCTACTCTGGGCCTCAACATTGACAATGAAATGCATTACTTTTTGTAGCCACTTTATTAATTTTGTAACCCCCAACAGTGATAATGAAATGCACTACGTTTTGTAGCTATTCTTACAAATCTGTAACGTAGCATCGCTGGCTTACAAAACGATACGTTCAAATACTGTAGCGCAATCCCTTATAACGTAAGGACTGAGCGCTCACTACTGTATATATTCCCACTCACTATTACGGAAAATGAGTATATCGTATGCTTTTCCATCTGTCTCCTACCCCACATACGAATGTGATTGTTTCCACAATATCCTTGTACCTACATAGATGCACATTATGTTTTCCCCGCTCTATACTGTCATAACCAATTTTAGAGTTGATCAGAATTTAAACTTGTACTTTTTTAACGATCAGTATTAAGGCTGTTCTTGGATTGCATAATAATTGTAGCAGCATCAGCAATGTCACCATAACATCTTGAGTTCACTTCTCTTTGGAATGATAGAACCTAAAACATGTCACCAGAAAATACGCAGTTTGTTGATATTTTTAAAATAATGATCACCACCATGGCAAACAGAACGGATGAAAGTCGCTGATGTCACCCCTATCTGTGTTTTTCCCCCTATCTGCTCCCCTATCTGCACATATGAACTATTAAGGATCTTCTCGCTTTTGCCACTAAGGCACATACTATCGATCTAGCAGCTAGAATTTAATAATTTTTGTCGCTTAACTTAGCGGTTCTAACACGCTTCCTAATCTTGGTCCACTAATCCTTTTCCTACTAGTTTGGCAAACATCAGAGTGTCGCCTCTCATGCTCCCACATTTTGCGTGGGGACACAGTGGTCCCACTTGGCCTCCTTTTACTTATAGATTCAGAAACGCATGTATGCACACATACATCATTTCACCGTTATCAGGCCGCCCAGCTACAAATGGTAACGAGGGTGACTAGCAACATGGCGGGCTTAGTTTTGTGGTGAACGTTCTAGTCTCCCTTCACTTTCTTGGCCCCTAACCCGAAAGTACCTAACCGGAACTTCACTTATACTAGCTTCGTGACACTGCTTCCGCATTACTTTCTTCATCGAGGACGGAACTGCGCCTTAGACTGCCCGAACACGGAGCACCTTGATCAAGTAAGACATAGGACTGCAGTCAGCGGTTCACATAGATACCGGGCTGCGGCTGCCTCTTTTGTTACCTTAATGCTTTGCCTTGCCCCCGCACGGTGTAGCCGCCATACATGAGTCACTTGTCTCCCTTGTCATATTAACCTATACCCGTCTCCTAGCCCCAGCCTTAAACTCCTTGAGGCATCGCGAGTCTTGCCCTCACGTGAGCATTTCATGAGGTTATTTGGCAGGCGCTTGGCTTAGGATAGGCTTTGCTGTCTTCAATAGCTTAACCTTAGTGCAATTTCCCGTACGACTAGTTATTAATCTATGTTTGCTCCGCTACTCTAGTACGCTAGGTGCACACCCCCTTCGGCATCAATATAGCCCCCGCCCATGTTCTCTTGTGAGTCACCTGTTCCACATACTTATAGTTCACCAATGCAGTCATCGCTGCGTATTAACATTGGCCAACCTGCCCTTGCAATGTATGAGATATGAGAGGTTAGGCCGCTACATCAGGATTTCTGTCACGGAACATTTTTCAGCCATTCTAGTCTGTTCTCTTACTGAACAGTGTTACTTTCTACCTAGATACCCTTATACCTGCCACGGAACAGAACAAGGGAGGTAATTGTTTTTCCTCCTACATTTTTGGACCATTCATTTGCACAAACACTTTGAGGTTAGTAAGCTCCACTGCGTTCCACCGATCCTACTTTCGCAATTGATCAGAACCATTAGTCTTATGGATCTTCTCCTTACATCACCAGGTTTTTTACCTCCCAATTCCTCTGTCCCGCGACGGACTAGATGTACTTTGAACGCGCACTTTACCTTGAGGCGCTCCTACTCATACTCGCCTTGGTAAGCGCCTTTCACATTAACCTGCCATTTTTATGAAGCCCTTTCTTCGCTCACCTCTTCTCTTCCAGCACAGTGGCTTGGGAGTTTTTGTGGTTACCCTTTCGTCTTCTGCACTTCTTATTGTAAAATGGCATTTGCAACACAACGGTTCACTTTCACCACTTGCAAACACGGGTTTACTGACTGTTCACCCTTTTCTTAATGAAAGCCTCCTCCCTCACTACACTCCATATGTCGCACACCATAGTATACTCGGTTCTCACCAACCTTGCACTTTATAAACAAGTCACCAATTAGTTTGCACTTTAAGAACTGCAGGGTATACTTTTGGTTTTATACAAAAAATGTTGTATACATTGTATGATATTACAGCCCTGAAGAAGCCCATGTCTGGGCGAAACGCGTTGGCTGTTTTGAACACCATATGCATCATGAATAAAAACAACTAAAGATCACAAGCTACGACGTGGACTCAATATTTAACTTACTTGTTGTATATACCCTTGAATTGTTACCTTGCATATATTGCCTCTCATACCCCTGTGAACAGGGATGCAAATAGGTTGAACATAAATCTCCCACAGCTTACACCTGACAGCACCATCAGTAGTATACCTAGGTCACGTCTTTGCTCACAGCTAGTCCCAGATATGCCTGCTCATTCAGCAAATCTCTCAGAAGTAGATTGACTATCTAATAGACTGAGTGAGGGCGTTATACCATCTGTACAGCAAACAAACTTTTAGTAGCTATACCACTTCCAATCGCATCAAGGGAAGAAGTCTATAACAAAAGGGGAAAGGCAAACTCACTCTTAGCCGGTCCACAATTTCCTGAGGTAGAAGAGATTAAGAGTAGTGACCCAATAATTCATGCTATTGAGTGGAACTCTTGTTCAACTAACATCATAAAATGACTATCCTGGAATGTAGTAGGGGTAAGAGCTAAGTTAACTGATCCTGAATGGGGTACTTTCATAGATCAGCGTCAGATTGTGCTACTCTTGGAGACGTGGGCACAGAGCCAGTATTTAGGTCAGAGTACATCTCCTTTTCATTTAACGCTATACCATCAGTAGCAGGCAGATCCTCTGACAGTTTGCTGATTTGGATAAGGATGGAGTTGTCTGTTAACCCCTTGCGTGCTGCACACATTCCCCCACGGTGCGGGCGAATTAATGAGTGGGCGGGGTTCGGATGGCCCCCGGCCGTCCTCCGCACAAGCCCACCGTGACGTCGGACGGCCGGAGGCCGTCCGACGCATGGAAAGGGTTAATGCTAAAAGAATCTTGACTGATAGCAGAGATATATTGGGTATATTTATCTTTACAGGCTCCCCATGAGAGGCCAGGCACATTGCCATCTTTAACATCTATATATGTCCACACCCTGCTCATTCACAATCAGCCACTGTTGATCGGCTCTCTGATTTGATTGACCAGCTGCATTGGGACTGGCCTAAAATAATTGCAGGCGACTGTAACACACCAGTATAGGCAGAGACTCTATCCCCAGCCACGATTGAAGAAGCACACAAACTCTGGGCAGTGTCTTGTGCTGCTGCGGGCACAGGCGACAGGCAACCAAAGGTCACGGAACAGATCATCGACCTGATGGTCACACATGGACTGAGGCCACTGAATGGTCGCACTCCTGCTGATTTTTCTCCCTGACTAAACTTCAAAAGAGGTCTGTGCAGTAATAATATTGATTATATTTTCTTAGACATCAAACTTTGGCCTTACATGATCGATATGGAGGAGGTCCCTTGAATGGACAGAGACGATGACGCACTCTATGCTTAAATTCAAGCTAGCCCTCTTATGAATACACACTCACTGCGTAATATCCCCCTATGTGCTGTGGTTACAACTGACAATAGATGGAACGTCAAATAGGCCTCCACCGCAGAAAACACTATAACTCTGTCCCAAATGTACCATTTATTTATGGAAACAGTGGGCCCATATGAGCTAATCGACAAAAGATTGATTAATTTCGTAAGTCTCCATTGTGAAATGATGGATCATTATAAACACCATTTCACACGGGGGACGGAGGGGTCTTTTGCAGGGAAGCTAGCCTGGGTGGTACATGGGCAAATGTAGATCTGCGAAAACAGCTGTCCTTGCAGCAGTTAAAAAAGGAGAGTGAAGGGAGGTCCTTAAGGCAAGAAGAGGTTGCAGGGCAACTTTGGTCAACTGCAAAAGTCGATGGGAGGCAGCCCAGTGGGATGAGCTCACAGAATCCCTCTCCAATAGGAACATGAATGTTTTTTTTAAATGTGTAGCTAATGGTAGTTGTGCCGTTGATAAACACCTGGAAGTGGTGGTAGAGTCAGATGCATGGGTTGCCCATTTTTCTGAATTACATAGCAAGTGGCGCATTGATTCTTCCCCTTGCAATGGCATTTTTCCAAAACCTCCATGTAGAACCTGAAGCTGAGACTGAGGTTGGCAGCATTGTAGGATTTGGGATGGCAGAAACGGCCCAGTCCTTACACCAAATGAAGAGGGAGAAAGCATTTGGCCCCAACGGCATCCCAGGAGATGTGTTTATATCCCAACCTGAAATCTGGGTCCCCTACTTAAACATCTTGGGCAATGCCATCATAAGAGGGGAGGACATCCCGCCATCCTGGTGTGGTGCCAACATTGGTTCCATCTTTAAGAAGGGAAGGCGGGATGTCCCCTCCAACTATAGACCAATCAGTCTGATCAATTACAGCCAGAAGATCTTTTGTAGGCAGGTACTGTCCAGACTCCTCATGTGGATAACTGACCACCACATCCTATCGGAGAGTCAGGCAGGATTTAGGATCAAGGTTAGTACTGTGGACCAGATGTTTCGCTTCAGGACGATGTGTTGCAAATACATTGTCCTGAAACTGGACCATTTATATGTGGCCTTTATGGATCTGAGGGCCGCTTTTGCCCTGGTCTCCAGTAGGGTCTTGGAAAACTATGGTATCTCTGGAGTTTGCCTAAGAATCCTGAGGGTCCTGAATTCAGAGACCTTTGCACAGGTCAGGTGGAACATGGGGGGCAATCTTATGCCAAGGATACCAATAAATCGGGAAGTGAGACAAGGGTGTGTGCTTACCCCCACGGTATTCAGTCCATATATTAATGGCATATTTGAGTGGCTGGGAGACTGCAAACATGATGCACCAAAATCTGCAACTATTAGCACTCTAAATCTCATGTTTGCAGATGATGCGCTCCTTCTTTCTAAAACCCTGACATGCCTTCAACCCCTTTTGGACTGTTTTACCTCTCTTTTTGTACGTCTAGGAGCCTTGAGATGAATCCACAAAACCTAAATTCATGGAACTGAACCCCCACCATTCCTTTAGAGGTGGGATGGTGATGGAGGGGGGTGCCCTTGGAACAGGTGAGGTCTTGAGGTCTGTAGGGCCACTGCTGTCACAGGGGCCACCTATGGAGCAGAGATCTGGGGTTGTGCCGATCTGTCCCCTCTATTTCAAACTGAAAACAAATGCATCAGGTCACTGCTTTGTTTACCCTCAAGTACAACCCGACACCTTTACGCATTGACTTAGCTATAAACAAGGTAGACTCTGTGGCCCTCTTGAAATCCCAGACCTAATGGTTACATCACTGGACTACACCGAAACTGGCCTTTCATAGAGATGCTCTAGCAGAACTTATTACTTTAGATAAAAGTGTACGCATTCCGTGGCTTAAAAAGATAAAACATCTGTGCAAGCTATTAAAATGGAGGAAGTATGGCACTCCACAGCTGGAATGAGTGAAGATTGAGGGCCAGATGTACAACAACTGGCAATTGCGACTCGCAAATTGCGACTCGCAATTTGCAAGTCGCAATTGCCTATGTACAACAGTGTCTGAGACACTGTTTGCGATTCCCAATGTGGTCGCAAATTGCATGCCTCATGCATATTAATGAGGCTGTCGCAATTTGCGACCCCATTGGGAATGGCTGGCACTCCCAGGGATGGTGGCCTGCTGGGGTCAGCAGACCTCCATGTCTGGGACTGCTTTTAAATAAAGCAGTTTTTTTTTTTAAAATGCACCCCGTTTTCCTTCAAGGAAAACGGGATGCATTTAAAAAAAAAAAAATGAAACATTTTTGTTTTATTTTTTAAGGGCAGGTAGTGGTCCCTGGGACCACTGACTGCTCTGAAAAAATGTTTGCGCACCCATTCACAAAGGGGAAGGGGTCCCCTGGAGACCCCTTGCCGTTTGCGAATGGTTTACCACCCTCTTGAAGAGGGTTGTAAACTGTGAGTGTTTTCATTCTGACATAGGGTTCAGACTCGCTATTAGGAAGGGACGCCCTCGGAACGCCCCTTCCTAATAGCGAGTCGCTAATCCTATTTTGCAAGACGCTATTTATTGGCGACTTGCAAAATAGGGTTAGTACATGGGCCACAGGTTTTTTGCATGCACAAACGGGTCTAAAACCCATTTGCCTATGCAAAAATCCGTCGTACATCTGGCCCATAGCTATTAATCTGAAAAAAGCATTTTGGAAATTCACATTCACTAGAATATGGAGCGACGAAAAAAGGAGGGGTATCTCTGAAAGGTTCCTCCAATTTAAATGTACCCCCTCCATTGAGCAAGCCAAAAGTTTGCACATCAAATTCAGAATTAGCTATTCAGACCTAATTCAGACCTAGCTTTTTGGCCGATGCCCGGTGGAGCTACTTGATAGCTATAGAGGAGATGGGCTGTGGGCTACCCCTTTGGCCGTCACCTACCCAGCCGGACATTGGGCAGACCTTACTTCGTCTCTCCGTCGTACTCTCCCTCCTACCCCTTTACTCCACCCACTTTCTCCTTTATGCTCCATTTATCCCTCCTCTTTGCTCTCTAATTGTTTTCTCATTGAGACCTAGCCGCTTGACTGATGCCCGGTGGAGCTACCTGATAGCTATAGAGGAGATGGGCTGTGGACTTCCCCCTCGGCCGTCACCTACCCAGCCGGACTTTGGGCAGACTCTCCTTCGTCTCTCCATCCATCCTATCTCCATCCTTTCTCCCTCCTACACCTTTACCCCACCCCCTTTCCCTTCTAAGCTCCATTTATTTAATCTTCCGACGCTCTTGAAATGTTTTCTTGTAACTGATGTAACTTGTAACTGATGTAATTTTGTGGAACCTTATGTAAAGCGCTCTGATACCTCCGGGTCTAGCCAGCGCTATATAAAACTCAAATAAATTTAAAAAAAATTAAAAAAAAGAATTGATAGCCTACCGCTGAGGTAATTCACACGCAAATGGGACAAGAATATTATAACAACTAACTGCCCTCTTTGCCTGATGTCCCCAGACTCAGTAGAACATTTTCTTTTTTCCTGTCCAGACTATGTTTTGCCCTGAAGAAGGTGCATTATGCCAGTTTATAAACTTATTGGCATAGCACACTACTGCAAAGCCTATAGGCTCCTCAGATGCAACACGATGGAGCAAATTGTATTTGCCTCCTCCAGGTTTCTCCTCTAGGCATAGAGAAATAAATCAAACAAGGTTCCTAAAGAGGCTTGGAGGCTCAGACAGGGAATTTTTGTTGGCTCTAGCACAAAGTACTTTTTGCCATATTCTGCATTCTTACTTTAGAGATATTTTTGTCATTTAAACTAATGAATTTGGAATATGGTTTTTAAAATTCCTTTTCAGTACTGAGAATTGCCTTTATGTCAAAATGTTTTAAACTATGCATGCACAGCTTTTGTGGCTTTTTTTTCATAAGCCGAAATAAAGTAATATTGTACTATTTGGCATATAAGAAGAAAATTTGACCTAGCACTGCAGAAATAGATAACCAAGGGACCAATAATGGAATAGTCCTACCTACTTAAGGTTATATTCTCTTGGTCTTTTTTACCATTATAAAGTCTGTTAAGTAAGACACCCAGAAACTGTATCAATGCACTTTGAATGATTAGCATTTTAGTCCTAGTGCTGTATTATCTGTTTTCCCTTTATTTTAATGATTGCAGTAACTAAGATAGCTAGAAGCAACCCTTCTGCACTTTAATTGACCAGCATTGGTACAGTACTGAATTCCTTGGAATTGAACCATGAATTCCTTTTTATTACCTTTAAATCCTGACTGTTATCATGCAGATAAATCTTAGGCCCAAGAACATGTTCAAATTTCACTATAGATCATGGTTGACCATATTAAATTTTTGTCTATGGTTTGCGTCTTTTGTCCTTTTTTTGAGCCATTACGAAAATAGACAAACACTGTATGTAATATCCCCTTGCAAGGAAGACTACTATGAGCAATGTACTGTATATCCACAATGACAATTAATTGTATTTAAAATTCTGTTTTTACTGTGCACTTTTATGGCCAATGGCCGAAATAAAGAATTTCTTTAGAGTCTGAAGAGATTAATTTTGTTTGGGTCAACATATTTTTTTAGTTGAGGAAGGGGTTAGCTCATAATAATATGAAGCTGGGTTTGAAGGGATGTAAGCAGAAAAATATGCAAACTTTTTCAAATATGTTTTTGGACTGCCCACTCATGGTGTGGGGCAATGTTCTCATTGTGTGTAATTAAAAACTGTACGTGGAGTACTAGCTATGTGTAAGTAGTGGCGGGCATAATGATGATAACAAAACATTTCACCATAATTTGCACAATTTAAGTACAGATCTTCAGTTTCAAATACTGTACAATACTCTAGTTCTGAAAGCATGTTTTTGATATTATCTACTTCCCATTCATCAGAGATTAATCCAGGAGTAAAACTATTTGTCCATAGTGACCACCCACTGTGCGAGGGTTGTCAAGATCTGGAATGTACATCTGGACCCCAAAGAGGACTTCTTAGTGAGTCCGGCCACCCAAGGATCATATAGGCAGATTATTTAAAGCTCTCTGGACTCCTACAAATGATGTATCCAACTACGACTTGAACCTAATACTCTAGCTGTTAAGTCATGCTTTTTCCTTTCCACTGTTGAATTTCCCTCAGAATGCCAGGGAGAGGAATAATGCACAGCAACAACCAGGGTTCACATGGTATCCCTGTAAGCCTTATAGGCAAACAATGATCCCTAGTCCGAGTGTAATGCTGCTCCTGCATATGTTCCAATTAAGACTTGCAAGTCTTTAGCAAGATTTCTAGCGTTAGCCGATCGCTGTGGCCACACCCAAAGATATCTAGAACATGAATCTACAGTCAAAATAATAAATGTAAACACACCATCGGAATTAAGAGGTCCACAGTAATCCAAATAGACACATGTAACAGGTTTGTTTGAAACTAAAAGGTGTGTCGCCGGTGGGTGAGCTACGGTGGAACTTTTAATTTGCTGGCAAATGTTACAGCTAAGCACATTTTATTGAGTCTGCTTCTACAGACCATGCCACCAACAGCATTTCTGTAATAAGGAAACTCTAGCTGCCACACTTGCATGGGCAGAGGCTAATCCTTAATTAGCAGCTATGGTTAATTCTAGCCTAGGGTCCTGGTTGGGTATCACTCGATCACCCACCCTAGGAATGCAAGCAAAAGGTAAGTTTTGGGCACTTAATAGGTAGGAGTATTTTGCTGGATATTTTTTAAGTAATGTCTACCATTGCGTGAAGCATTGACTGCAACCATGATGTCTTCATTCACCCTCATGTATGAGTGAGCAATTGCAGCAACAGCAGTTTGAACCGCTGATTTGTTGACTTGATCAGACAGTGAATTCCTTACAACGTGAATGTATTCCAACATGTTGATGACTCAATGTATGAATTACTCAAGCCTGTGGCAAGCAATCTTAAGATGTGCCACCTTTCCCCAAAGAAATGTATGCTTAATAATCTTTCCTTTTAGAGTCTCTGAATTCATCCACATGCCAATAATGCAAGTTTTCATTAAAAGACTGGAGACAGTAATACGAATCATGCACTATAAGTGTGGGGAATCCAGGATCAGTATTCTCTAGTGCCAGAATTAAAGCTTTCAGTTCTGCCTTCTGAGTGGTACAATCCCCTAAAGATTGTGTAAATGTTTTTTTTGTTGATGAAATTCTCCATGTTTCATGACACCACAGATTGCTGCACATGCCACTGAATATCGTTGCTTAGTGCCAATCGCAGGATGAGCTGAACCATCAGTATAGATTATGTAATCATACTGATCAAGAAGCAAATGTCACTGGGCACAGGGTATTCTTATTCATACTGGAGGACTTTTTGTGTTTGCTAGGTAGGGTCAAAGACATAGTCTACATCAGTATCTGTTAAGGAGGTGTCCCATTGTCTCCATCTTGGATGTAAGGCTTTTGTGTTAGGAACGCTTGCCTTGGTGATAGCCTCTAAAGCTGAAGCAGGAGTAGCCACAATTATGTGTTTCCCCTGAGCCAACGGTCTTTCCTTTATAACAGCTATCTAAACTGCAGTCAGTATTTTTTCTATCAATGCAAAAAGCATTTCTGCATTAGAATATAAATGTGATTTATAAGCAATCGGTACAGTATCACCCTCATTAAAAATAATATATGTGTAGCCAGTGGATCCCCCAAGTATGCGGATCACCAAGTTAGTTGTGTTGACACGAATGTCTAACTGTCTTGATGCAAGCATGTCAGTTTGCAGTGTTCTGAGAACCTGTGTGTGCTCTAATGTCCAATTTGTACTGGAGAAATCAGGATGACTTTATTCATACAACGGATTAACCCATTGTGCATAGTCTGGTTTGCATGTTCTACCAAAGTTGAGAAAGCCTAAAAGTGATTGTAGCTTTTGTATGGTGTTTGGTGGTTGCAAGAGGGCATATTTCTCTAGGATATGTAACGTAAGGCTTTCGCCTTCATTTGACAACTCGTATCCCAGGAATAGGACATTGAGAAAAGCAATCTTTCTTTTTTGGACGTTGAATTTGTAGCCGTGTTCAGCAAATCCAAAAACTATATGATCCACTCTGGCTAAGTGTGTTTAAATCATCATTCATTAGGTAAATATCATCAACCTAGGACAATGCTTCTGGATCAATGTCATGTAGAACTGATGTTACTCGGGCAGCAAACAGACCTGGGCTGTTCTTTACCCCTAAGAAAGCCAACAGAATTTTCTCTGGATTCCTAAAGCAGAAAATACTGTTAAATCTTTGCTTTCAGGTGCTAAATTTTGGCAGAAAAAGCCATTGGATATATTCAAAGTGGTTTCATATTTTTTGTGCATTATGTTGTTCATTGGTGTTGCTCTGTGTGAATTTTGAATTGCAAAGATGCATGCATGACTGTTTAAATGTCTGTAGTCTAAGACTAAATGATAGGAATGATCTGGTTTGGCTACTGGGAAAAACGGATTGCTCATTGCTAAAATACAAGCCTCTACTATGCCTTGATAGTCTAAGAGCATTTCCCTAGTTGTGCATTTTGCTTCATGTTTAATTGGATATTTTGATTGTACCTGTGGGCTGGACCTTATGGGTATAATGTGATAAGGCGAGTCTTTATCCCAGCCTACATGCAAGTGATTTAATGCTGGGGCTTGTGCAAGGGCCCATTCTATGGCATACACTTGTTTGACAAGTTCATGAACAAGAACAGAGAAGGAAGGTATAAGGACATCTTCCACTTGTGGGACTTTTCCAATGAATTCAGGCAGCCAATCTATTTTAGACAAGAGAATGTCAAAGATGGCTGTTAAATGTTCCCAGGATATTACTTTAATAGGACGCAGTACGTCTCCCTCAATTTGAATGTCCAAATCATAAAGAGTGTCGGGAGGGCTAACCCACTGATCTAGTGTTTCAACTTAAATGAATTAATTGCTCTCAAAACCAGAAACTCTTGAAGATTCAAGCGAACCATCTTGACCTCTGCTGTGCTGTCTAGAAGTGGCAATGTCCACGTCTTGTTCTGAAGGAGCGGTCTCAATATGTGTGGCATGTTTAGTGGAAATGCCTGCCACTTACTTCTTTATTAATTAGGGTTTTTGCTGTGGAAGTTTCTCTTCCGTTTTTATGACGATGTCGCATTGTGAGTCCTTTCTCGGTTGCACATACTCTTTATGCCTGGGCTCCAGTCGTCCCCCTCTCTCAGTGCGTTTGTCGGGTGAACCTTAAAAGGAACGAGAAGAACATGTATCAGTATACTGATACCTATCTGGCTGTTTAAGTGTATCACATAAATTATAACGTCTGTCAGTGGACGCCGGTTGCGGAGATACACTTGGTGTTCTTGTTTTATCCTTATTTTTATGTTTGTTCCAGCATTTTTTAGAAGACTCAGGTGCCTGCTTGGTAGTATCTTTTTGAGAATTGCCTTTAAGCAAGCTGTGGCTAATTAGGACTGGATCCTAGATTATTTCCACCAATAGATATATAGGTTTCAGCTATAATTTCTGATAATTTGCGTTCCTGGTTGTTAGAACTGGGGGTCTCTAGTTGGCAATGGTTTGCACCTTTGTCCAAATAGGGACCCTTGCTTCTAGTCAGGATAAGGGGGAAACACTCCTAAAATAACCCCTGCTCACCCCCTGGTAGCTTGGCACGAGCAGACAGGCTTATCTCAGAGGCAGTGTGTAAAGCATTTGTGACCACATACAGTAATACAGTGAAAACACTACAGATGGACACCACACAGGTTGTTTATGTAAAAATAAGTAATCTTTATATAGACTTATCACAAGACCCAATAGCAAAAATCCACAATACAGTACTCAAAAATAGACTTAAAATGATAGAGACAGTTCACGTTATCTTCAAAAATAGGATAGTCAATCAAATAAAGCTTGTAGCAACAAATAACTCCACTTGGAGTTATCACGACGTCGTGACCGGTGGAAATCCCAAAGTACGGCGCCGACCGCGAGGTGCGCGGCGTCGGGCCCGGAGTCGAGCAGACCCACAAAGAACAGTACCTGGAATTCGATGAAAACAAAGACGGTGCACGGCGTCGGGGAGGTGATGCTTCGTTGGCGCCGGCGGCGTCGGTTCCTTACGACCCCAGGGGAGGTGATGTCTCGGTTCCTTACTGCAGCGCAGGGGAGGTGAGGCGTCGGTTCCTTACTGTGTCGGGGAGGTGACGTCACGGATGGCGGCGAGGCGTCGGTTCCTTACGATGGTGCGGCGTCGATGGATTCGGGGTCACCCACGTCGAGGATCGGCTCCGCGATGATGAAGCCCTGGCGTCGGTGAAGTCGGGGCTGCGGTGCGAGTCGGGACGGTGCGTCGTGAGCGTCACGAGCGGTGTCCTCGGCTCCGGTGCAGGCAGCGGCCTCGATGACGGCTTCGGAGTCGATGTCGCACGGCGTCGGCAGGCGTCGGGCCTACGGTGCAAGTCGGGGCGGTGCGTCGTGCTCTTCACGAGCGGTGCCCACGGCTTCGGTGCAGGTTACGGCGTCGCTCGCCGGCGTCGGTGTTGCAATTTCCCTCTGTTAGCAGCTAAAACAGCAGTTCCAGATGCAGGCAAACAGAAGGGGTGAAGTCTTTGTGTCCCTGTGACTTCAGGCAGGAGGCAAGCTCAGTTCAAGCCCTTGGAGATTCCCTTCTTCAAGATGACAAAGCACAGCAAAGTCTTTTCTCCTGTCCTTGGCAGAAAGCAACCACTGCAGGCCAACCCCAATCAGCAAAACAGCACAGGGGCAGTACTCCTCCTTCAGCTTCTCCGGTTCTTCTCCTTGGCAACAGGTTTCTTGATTTCCCAGAAGTGATCTAATTTCCTAGGGGTCTGGGTCCCCTTTTTATACACCTTTTCCCTTTGTTCTCTGAAGGCAGAGAGGCCTCTGCCTAGTCCAAAACCAGTTCTGGTCAGTCCTGGAGCACTTTGTTTTTCTGACTCCTTCTTTCCTTTGTGAGTGAGGGGCAGAGCCATCAGACGCCCGGCAGGAGGTGGAGCCAGCATTGTGGAAGGCAGGCACAGCCCTATTCAGACCCAGGTGCAACTCCTCCCCCCATCCTCCTTCAGGCAGACCTATTCAGCCTAGTGCTGACTCACCCTGCCTCCTGGAATCCCCCAGCCCCTGTCACTCACAAATCCAGACACACAATACACAACCTGAGCAGAGGCAGCTGGATGGTTTAGGCAAGAAAATACCTACTTTCTAAAAGTGGTATTTTCAAACAAAGAATGTTAAAACCAACTTCACTAAAAGATGTATTTTATCATTCTGAGTTCAGGCATACTAAATTCGTTTTTCTACCATGTTCTCTGGGTCAGTTAGGATTATAAGGTGTAATAATCAAAACTGCCCATTCTGGCCTATGGAGAACAGGTAGCCTTGCAATAGTGAAAAACGAAAATGGCTGTAATTCACTATTAGGACATGCCACACACACCAGGGCATGTCCTACCTTATACTTACAATGCACCCTGCCCTTGGGCCTACCTTAGGGGTGTCTGATATGAAGATAAGGGAAGGTTTAGGGACTGGCAAGTGGGTGCACTTGCCAAGTCGACATGGCAGTCACAGACTGCACACAGGCTCTGCAATGGCAGGCCTGAGACACATTTTACAAGCTGCTTCTGTGGGTGGCACAACCAGTGCTGCAAGCCCACCAGCAGCATTGGATTTACAAGCCCTGGGCACACGCAGTGCACTGTACTAGGGACTGACAAGTAAACCAATCATCCAATCATGGAGTCACTAATCCATAACACAATTTATCATGGGGAGAGCATATGCACTTTAGCACTGATCAGCAGTGGTAAAGTGCCCAGAGTCATAAAACCAACAAAAACAGGTCAGAGAAAATATAGGAGGAAGGCAAAAAGTTCAGGGATGACCCTGCAAAAAGGGCCAAGTCCAACACAACCCCTTCCAGCCAAAACGCAGGGGAGACCAATCACTACCCTGATGGGCTTCTCTGCTTTGGGCGATAGAACCTGGACCCTGGCCCACAACAGCAGGGGCATACTCCAGTTCTACGCCAATCTGAACCTATTTGGATCCCTCTGTCCATACTCTCAGGGCCCACCCAGCTAACCCATGGGGAACCCTTCTCCTCAACTGTGGACACCACCTGTGCAGCACCTAACCTTAGCTTGCTCACAGGTGTGTCCCAACCGACAGACAGTACCCACATGGCCAACACAGATGTGTGGCCTAGTCCACCCCCGGGGTGTGACTTCTGTCCCCTCCCAGGGGCAACTCTGTCCACCAGGACAGCAAGCCACAGTGGCCACTGACAGCCGTCAGTGATGAGAGCCAGGCCCCAGGCCTTTCATGGCTCTCCAACCTCTGTGGTGTCAGAGAGCGGGGGCAGTAGCCCCAGGTGCCTGGCACCCTTTGTCCACTCTCCCAACCGTCAGGTCAGGTATGACATCCTGACACTGACCCACCAGCCCCGGGCCTGTAACCGGCGGCTGGACAGGAGACTGGGGTGGGCTCTCCCACACCTGGTCCTCCTCCTTGGGGCTCTGCACCCTCCCACCTGGAGCTGTACCCCCTTCCAGAATTGTCAGGGCACCTGTGGCAGGGGTCCTGCACACTCCGCCCACCAGTTCAGGGGTTCTATCCTGCAACTGGGATCCCAGCATAAGGTCTGTACCCTTAGACTGGGCAGAGGCCAGGGGTGAGGCTGTCCTCTCCCCGCCCCCTTACTGGGGTCCTGCACCCTCCCACCTGGAGCGGTGCCCCCAGAAGACAAACTGGTAGGGGCACTGTTAGCAGCTGCCCCTTCCTCCAGGTCAGGGGGACACCCTGAACCTGGTCCTCCAACCCAGGGTCTGTACCCTTAGGCGGGACCTGTGCCTGGCAACCCAGGACTTCCGGGAGGGTACACCAACCCCCCCAAGGGAAACACACTCCTCTAGAGTTGTGTAATAATCTGCCTGGCGCACCAGGACTTCCTGGGGAGCACGCATGCCCCCCCAGAGGGTAACACATCTCTCATGTGTTGTGTGACAGTCCGCCTGGCGCAGATCTCCCGACCCCTGTCCATCTGACAGCGCGCGAAGATCCCCCAGGACAGAAGTGGTGTCACCATGGTCATTCACTGGTGACTCAGCCCTTCTGGCTGGTCCCTGACCCACTGGTTCTTCCACTGGGGACTCTCTCCCCTCTCACCCCTCACTCTGGACTTCTGCACCCTCCCAAGTGGAGCGGCACTGCCAGATACCAGAAACACTGGAGCTCCATTTACAGACGCTCCAGGTTCTCTAGACACTAGGAGATCCTCCTCAACAGGCGGCCCATCAGGACAGCCTAGGCTCCCTACCTGGTGTTCCCTTAAAGAACCATCCAGGCTCTGAGACTGGGTTTCGGGCACCTTGGGACACGCAGCCCCACACTCACTCCTTCTCCACTGAGACAGGACGTGAGCCCCTACACCCCTCCCACTACACCGGGACCTAGCTGGGCTACTCTGAACCACTTCCACCACTCTGGGCTGGAAGATACCTGAGCCACTCCTCTTAGGGTCACTCCCCAATGCCTTTTCAGACCCTCTGGAAACCACCAAAAGGTCTTCCTCCCTCGTGAGCTCCCTGGGGTCAGAGAACTCACTCTCCAACAGGCGTTGGCATAGCTCTGGAAAACAGGGACTTACAATATGCTCTCCCACAATTGGATCACACAACCCCTCACAGGTGTTAACCAAGTTATCCTTCACCTCACCATCCAGTGCCTCACACATGTACCCCACACCACTCTGCTGAGATTGGCAAGACAGTATCTGACTGTCTCTGTCACTCAACCCACACTCTTCTGGGCGGTCTTCACACTCACACCCCAGGAATTCAAACATGGGGGAACCCCTCTCCCTGCACCTCTCATCTAGAGTCAGTAGAGTGTCCCTCCCACCACTAGGACTATGAACCCCTGTGCCAGTTCCCCAATCCACCTCAGGGACGCTGCGCACCACTGGAGCTACCTCATACCCTTGAACCTCCTGGTGTATATTAACCCCCTCCAAGTCAGGCACCACATCTCTGGGTGTGTGTACTACTCCCTCAGCACTAGGTAATACAATTTTGCTGCCACCAGAGGGAGGAATCCCTAAGCCCCTGGCTTTGAACTCCAACACCCTCATCATTCTCTCATGCTCTAAAAGCATCTTCCTTTCTTCCATGGCCAACCTCTTACTTTCCAACTCCAATTTCTTATGCTCAAGGCTATCATGGCTTCCCTGTTTCAGTTTGGCCATCTCCATTTCATGCATCCTGCTTTTGTCCCTGTCCTCCAGCTCCTCTGGAGACAGGCCCTTTGAGAAACACTGCTGCCCTCCCTGGAAGGCGCTCTCCTCCCAGTTAAGCCCAATGGCCCCTCAAGCTGCCCATCTAAATTCTCTGCCTCCTCCACAGGCTCCTCGGACTGCCCACTGGCATTCCGTGCTTCCAACCAGGCCCTTAGCGCCTTGTGAAACTCCTCCTTCCTGGTGAGGCCTCTCATAGAGATTTTAAACTTTTTGCAAACAGCTTTGAGTTCTGGCACAGTGTAGGTATCAACCCTATCTTCTTCAAATTCAATATCTGCAGGTGCAATGGATCCTTTTTTGCTCATGGTGAAAATTGGCAGTTCTCAACAAAAATAAAGGTTCCAAGGAAAAAAGTCCTATCAAAAAGTATGTGGTCGCGTATTGGTCTGCACTCACTAGTAGTGTACACCAATCACTGTATATGAATCACAAATGCAAGTCCAAATCCCACCGCTGCCACCAATGTTAGAACTGGGGGTCTCTAGTTGGCAATGGTTTGCACCTTTGTCCAAATAGGGACCCTTGCTTCTAGTCAGGATAAGGGGGAAACACTCCTAAAATAACCCCTGCTCACCCCCTGGTAGCTTGGCACGAGCAGACAGGCTTATCTCAGAGGCAGTGTGTAAAGCATTTGTGACCACATACAGTAATACAGTGAAAACACTACAGATGGACACCACACAGGTTGTTTATGTAAAAATAAGTAATCTTTATATAGACTTATCACAAGACCCAATAGCAAAAATCCACAATACAGTACTCAAAAATAGACTTAAAATGATAGAGACAGTTCACGTTATCTTCAAAAATAGGATAGTCAATCAAATAAAGCTTGTAGCAACAAATAACTCCACTTGGAGTTATCACGACGTCGTGACCGGTGGAAATCCCAAAGTACGGCGCCGACCGCGAGGTGCGCGGCGTCGGGCCCGGAGTCGAGCAGACCCACAAAGAACAGTACCTGGAATTCGATGAAAACAAAGACGGTGCACGGCGTCGGGGAGGTGATGCTTCGTTGGCGCCGGCGGCGTCGGTTCCTTACGACCCCAGGGGAGGTGATGTCTCGGTTCCTTACTGCAGCGCAGGGGAGGTGAGGCGTCGGTTCCTTACTGTGTCGGGGAGGTGACGTCACGGATGGCGGCGAGGCGTCGGTTCCTTACGATGGTGCGGCGTCGATGGATTCGGGGTCACCCACGTCGAGGATCGGCTCCGCGATGATGAAGCCCTGGCGTCGGTGAAGTCGGGGCTGCGGTGCGAGTCGGGACGGTGCGTCGTGAGCGTCACGAGCGGTGTCCTCGGCTCCGGTGCAGGCAGCGGCCTCGATGACGGCTTCGGAGTCGATGTCGCACGGCGTCGGCAGGCGTCGGGCCTACGGTGCAAGTCGGGGCGGTGCGTCGTGCTCTTCACGAGCGGTGCCCACGGCTTCGGTGCAGGTTACGGCGTCGCTCGCCGGCGTCGGTGTTGCAATTTCCCTCTGTTAGCAGCTAAAACAGCAGTTCCAGATGCAGGCAAACAGAAGGGGTGAAGTCTTTGTGTCCCTGTGACTTCAGGCAGGAGGCAAGCTCAGTTCAAGCCCTTGGAGATTCCCTTCTTCAAGATGACAAAGCACAGCAAAGTCTTTTCTCCTGTCCTTGGCAGAAAGCAACCACTGCAGGCCAACCCCAATCAGCAAAACAGCACAGGGGCAGTACTCCTCCTTCAGCTTCTCCGGTTCTTCTCCTTGGCAACAGGTTTCTTGATTTCCCAGAAGTGATCTAATTTCCTAGGGGTCTGGGTCCCCTTTTATACACCTTTTCCCTTTGTTCTCTGAAGGCAGAGAGGCCTCTGCCTAGTCCAAAACCAGTTCTGGTCAGTCCTGGAGCACTTTGTTTTTCTGACTCCTTCTTTCCTTTGTGAGTGAGGGGCAGAGCCATCAGACGCCCGGCAGGAGGTGGAGCCAGCATTGTGGAAGGCAGGCACAGCCCTATTCAGACCCAGGTGCAACTCCTCCCCCCATCCTCCTTCAGGCAGACCTATTCAGCCTAGTGCTGACTCACCCTGCCTCCTGGAATCCCCCAGCCCCTGTCACTCACAAATCCAGACACACAATACACAACCTGAGCAGAGGCAGCTGGATGGTTTAGGCAAGAAAATACCTACTTTCTAAAAGTGGTATTTTCAAACAAAGAATGTTAAAACCAACTTCACTAAAAGATGTATTTTATCATTCTGAGTTCAGGCATACTAAATTCGTTTTTCTACCATGTTCTCTGGGTCAGTTAGGATTATAAGGTGTAATAATCAAAACTGCCCATTCTGGCCTATGGAGAACAGGTAGCCTTGCAATAGTGAAAAACGAAAATGGCTGTAATTCACTATTAGGACATGCCACACACACCAGGGCATGTCCTACCTTATACTTACAATGCACCCTGCCCTTGGGCCTACCTTAGGGGTGTCTGATATGAAGATAAGGGAAGGTTTAGGGACTGGCAAGTGGGTGCACTTGCCAAGTCGACATGGCAGTCACAGACTGCACACAGGCTCTGCAATGGCAGGCCTGAGACACATTTTACAAGCTGCTTCTGTGGGTGGCACAACCAGTGCTGCAAGCCCACCAGCAGCATTGGATTTACAAGCCCTGGGCACACGCAGTGCACTGTACTAGGGACTGACAAGTAAACCAATCATCCAATCATGGAGTCACTAATCCATAACACAATTTATCATGGGGAGAGCATATGCACTTTAGCACTGATCAGCAGTGGTAAAGTGCCCAGAGTCATAAAACCAACAAAAACAGGTCAGAGAAAATATAGGAGGAAGGCAAAAAGTTCAGGGATGACCCTGCAAAAAGGGCCAAGTCCAACACAGGTCTGCAATGAGAACCTGCGCGAGGCATTGGCATACTGCCAGTGCTGCTGCCTCCCCTTTAATACTACTTAAAATAATTGAGGAAACTGTGGTAAAGTTGCTGATTAATTTCATCCCCAAACCCAGGGCAGGGGCAGCCCCGTATTCATTTTGAATCTGTTTTAGAACCTCTGGCAAAACATCAATGGATGGTGTACCATGTGTTATGGTATATATGGCAGCAAATATTGTGCTTCAAGTTGCACAATCCTCTGTTGGGGGAATTATACCAAGTGGTAGGCACATTGTGAGAATTCTGTTTGCCTTAGGGTCCTATGTGGAGAAACACTGCTTCAAGCTGGTTTGTTTTTTGTGTAATCCAGAACTGAATTTCCGCACATCTGGCAGGAACCTTACCCATAATTGCATTAATAGTGACTGGACTAATTGCAGGCACAGCTAACTACGGCTGCACAGCATGAACAGCTCTTGCTGGGATAGTTGTTATTGTACTCATTACAAACTGTGTAAAATGTACATATAGCCTAACTTGACCTGTGTAAAGAGCACGGAGAGCTGCAACATTTAATGGTTCTATGTTTGAGTATGGTGTATAGCCGGCTAAGACTGGCCAGGTCACCCCCTCATTGCTGAGGGGACCCAGTCTTACACTGTGTAGTGTATGTGGGAGGGTGCCTTGAAACCAATTCTTATGGTCCTGATATGTTAATGGTATTTCTAGATCTTCATAAGCTCTGTATAGACCTAGTAATTCAGCTGGAGTGTATGTGTGAAATGTCTGTGAATAGTCATCGACTGCAGTAAAGTGAACCCAAAAGTAGAAAACTTGTGTTTTGTATGTATCATGGTCCTCAACCACGAAGGTAACATCTCTGCCTCCAACAGTGAGTCCTTGTTGTAGTAATAATGCTGTAACAACATACCTACAGTAAACAGGAATTATAGCTCCCAGCACCATATTTAATGAAAGGAATTTAAAGAAATGAAAATTCTATAGTGAGGGGACCCTTTTATGGTTCAAGCTTGAACAGCCATCAGTCAAAAATAGGAGTTTCCTATTAAGCTGAGGAGGATTACTCCCTAACACCATGGATATCTCCGAAAAAGATGAAAAGGAGACATTGGGCACATGCAAGAACTACTCGGGAGACCCACTAAATAAGTATCTGACTATAACGTCATGTCCTATCATATAGATGTGTCCATTAGCCAAAAACACACACATGGAATAAGAGTTCTTAGACAAGAGCACTGCATCTGCTGAGATGTAGAACGTTCATCTGTGAAAGCTAAGGTATGGGGTCTACCACTAATCTCAGAGATCTTTCATATATAATCATTTAGCTTTAGTGCCAAGTGGGATTTAGGTTCCACTGTCCTATAAAATGACAGATTTTTTTTTATGGTCTATGGATTATTAACCATGCTAATAGTATTTTTAGTAAGCATTTGTTTTCTAATTGTGGCGCAAGATGCCCTGACCATCTTCCCAGGGCAGCTGCAAAGTAAAAGGGTATGGGACCCTATCCACTGGGCTCACAAGGAGAGATGGTTGGGAACACTGCCCGCCTCCTGTCCCTGTATTTGGGGGGTGGGTCATGTCAACCGCACTGCTTGCTACCTGAGCCCACCGCAGGCAGGGGCAATGGCACAGCTCCCGCTCACACGTGAGAGCAGAAGTAGAAGCTTTGCTCCCACCACAACAGATAGAGGTCAGCTCCCGCGTGTGGCAAGGAGGTGGGCATGTGTTTAGGGTGCCAACTGGGGCTACGAGGAGACTTTGGAGGGGAGACGCTGGCCACCAATGACCCTTGCTGCGTGTGGGTGTTTCTGGTAATGCCGGGGCACCCAGAAATACAAAATCCAAAGTGTGGTGTGGGGCCGCTCATGTATCTGAGCTAAGTGGAGAACCTGCTCATCGTGTATTCATGCCTGAGGGCATGTACACACCTAATAAGCTCCTGCAGGGTCTATTATCAGATCTGCCTGCTTCTCTGGTGCCCTAAAATGGGCAGTGGCACCACAAGTGTGATTATAAAGTGTTGTGGAGGTGCTGCATGGAGTTCAGCAGCCCCCCCCCCGAAGTTGCTTTAAAAGTTAACCCTACCTCTCCCATGGGATTGAATCTCTGACCCCGGAAGAGGTTTACCTGGATTACAAACATTTCTTGTGATGTAGCTATTGCTGTCAGGCTCAGGAGTGTGTGGATCCCTTCTAGTTGGTCATATGACTGCAGGTGCTGTCTAATAGCAGTGAAAAGGAGACTCTTACACACATTCTTCAATTTAAAATGCTTAATTGACAACATTGATACTCACAATGCATGATTCACCAGTATATAGAAGGGGAATAGTGATTTATACTGTGCTTATAGATTTCAATGGTGGTGCAATGTTGAATTTTGACATGTTGCTTTTACTTATGAGATGACACTCTGACAAAGCCAGGCCTTACTTAATTTAAATGACACCCCCTTATATTGTGATTTTGCATTTGGTATAGGTGGGACGGTATTGTGATTTATGGAGTTCAGGACCTGCTAGGGGTGCAATCTGATATGAGGGTGTCACCAAAGGTACTTCCCTCTACCTGAATGTATATATTTATAATTTAATGCACAGTATTTAGTAGAGTGTGTGTAATACAATACTTTTCTTTTTTAAAGAAAAAACACTGACTTGACAATAATTTGTTGAGCGTTGTGTACCAGCGATTGGGATAACTAGCTCACACCACCTCCTCCAACTAGGCCTTGGACTGCTCTTTTTCGCTACCCTGAAAGTGTCAAGTGCTATAGGGAGTACTTAGTTTCCAGTAAAAAGACAATTTTGGACTTACTTATGAAGGACTAACATCCTTCACAAGTAATAACCGAATTTTTACACAAACTTGGTATTTAAATAATCAAAGTATCATCTTTTAAGTATGCCTTAGGATGGCTCTTCCTCTGAATACTCCTCTATCTCCTGTCAGCTTCAATGCCAATGACATCAGGGTACATCCTGGCAGCAGAAAACAGGTCCGCTACCATCTGTCAGTTAGGTACGTCTGGGACTTTTGATCTTAACTTGTACATCTCATCATTAGAACTTTCACTAACTCTGTTCATATTGTTTATTTATATAAAGAGTTTATGGTGTTCTATTGTTGTTGTCTTTTCATGTTTATCTCTTAATGATCAGCAATTGAGGTAAAGATCACTTTTATAGTTTGTCAGTAATCATGGAACATAATTCTTCTCCCTATGGCTGCTGGATCATGAGATACCTTGGCAACACCAACTATAAGGACACTGATTCAGCAGATGCCATCACAGGGTCATCCTGCATTGAAACATATGTTGCTCTTGCTGGTGAGCTGAGAGTGTCGACATATATTAATTCCATGCATGTATGAACCCGTAATTTTTTATATTTCTTTAAGTTCACATGGTACTAACTTGATTAGATTTTTTCAGAACAATATCAATTAAGGTACTGTGTAGAACTTGTCTTATACAACGGTATTTGATGTACTTCATCTGTGTGCATCTTAATGCACGTAGTTGGGGCATTATGGCGGACGATAATACTGAACCATCTTCAACCAGTAAATGGCGGGCAATCCAAGGGTAGAATCCAATCCTGCTTGAAGCAACTATCTCAGTGGCCAACACTGCTCAAGAAGAAGAGCAGGAAAATAAATAGGGACAGCATGAGCTTGTTGAGTAGAAGGACACAGTTGCCCCCACACGAACATCTCCACTTCATGACTGGGCAGCAGTCTTCCTCCAATATCAGCTCTGATGATTGCCAGTCTGCAGCCATTAGTGAATCCGCCATGGATGCTAGTTCTACCTTCACAAGACTCCGCTCCTCAAAGACCTCACATAGGTATCTCTTTACAATCTCCTACACACTCCTCCCATGAAGGTGCATCTCTGGTCTTTTCTTACTCATCTGAGAGATAGAACATAACTGGAGAGGAATCATATCAAAATTGGATTATTATTTGGGGTGGATGACTACCCACCACAAGGAATAATCGCAACCCTTATCACAGTGAACCCTCAAAGTCACTAAATTAACCTATGCCCACCCCCCTGGAAGTACTTAGAAACTCACAAGGTGTCAGGCAGAGGTCGAAATCAGGGCCCAGTCCAAGCCTAGTTTCCACTTATCAGCAGGGTACTTCTCAGAAAAGGCCTTTTGCAGATTGTTGTCTCTCTCTAACCACATAGGAGGTCAGCCATCTGACCATTGTAGTCCACTTCTTTTTCCTGGATGCAAGGGTAAGCAGCTCCAGTCCTACCCACTTTTACAGAAGTTTATGTTTTCATGGTCATAGTCTCTGCCACACTTAACATGGGCTCTGAGAGGTGCGATGTGTATGGAGAGTGTACTATGGTAAGCCTAGTGTCCTCCCACATCTAGCCCTAAACCCCAGTTTGGAGCAGGTATTATATACATAACAAACCCAGAGATGGACGTCTGGTAGGACAAAAGCAAGGTCCTTCAGCAACAAGAAGGATAATACATGAACTTGTCTTGGCATCTCTACTCTCTCAAGTAGGATTTGACACTTTAGTGTCTAAAAGGAAATCCACAGTCCCCACCCTACATATTCTTTGGAGTTCATAGGAGCCATTTCTGCCCAATTAGATCAGCCTATTGTTTGTCCTGGTAGGCATTTCACATCTTTTTCATGTCTATTAAAGGCTAATCACTGCCTGGGGGAAACTGGAGAGTCAGTGAAAATTGGCTTCCAGGAGCTTCAGGCATGGAAAAGGTACATTTTTAAAATGTATTTTTCCTTAATATTGATTACGAAACCATCTTCACCATTAAATTGGATTTTAATATCTATTAAAAATAGTTTATTTTTCTAGCTGGTCCCATTCCTGAGATATAGTACTAGTATTTTAATCTTTTTCTACATAGGACAGCTAGGCCTGCCACAGTGAAAATAGGGACGTGTCACTGTAGGGACATGTTAATATAAATGTTTCTGCATGCCCACTGCTAAATACCATCCACCCTACCTTGTGCACTACAAGGCTCACATAGGAGTGACTTACTAATATTTAAAAGGGAGGTTTTTACCTGTCAAAAAGGTTTATTTTGACTGGTTGCGGTGTATGTTTTACACTGTTACAGGGAGGCTACAGTGGGAGGCTAAAAGCCTGCGGCAGTCCACTTGTACCACTTAAATTCCAGGCCCTTGACACATTTTGTTCAAAATACTAACGACCTATTGGCAAGTTAAACATAGCAAGTTAAATATACCAGTTAGAAATATGCCAATCCAATCATGTTTAAAGACCCTTTATTACTACTTTAAAGGGGTAATCTGCACGGAGCTCTAAATCCAGTAAAAAATATAGGATTGAGCAAAAGACAAAAAATCCAGTGAGACCACACATAAAGACGGATTTCCTACATATAGGTATCCATCATTCTCCACCCCAGGGACCCAGATGGCATCCCTCTCCTTGATGGCCAACCTACTGCCTATGCCAGACCACTTAATGGGGGGAAGTCCTGACACGGTCTAATCCTGCTATATAGGGGATCTTTTTTTCCAGCAGTCCAATGCAGCAGAATATTCATGCAATGGGAGTCGCCCTCCATGAGATAGCTATTTTCCTTAAATGACTCCCTGAAATAGTTGACCGGCAGACTCATGCCTTGAATAATCTTGCAAAATGTTACCAAGACATGGGAAATATGTACCAAGAACATCTTTGAACTTTGAGGGAACAAAGTGCAAGGTAACACAGCTTGGCCATGAGTATGATATAAGCAATAAGAAAAACATGAAAACATCATTCTTAATGGTCAATGTATGCACAAAATTCTACAGAGGCACCTCAACCAAGGGGAACATGCTGCCTGCCAACCTAACACCTCTGTCACAACCACCTGCACCAGCTCCACCATTCAGCCTCCATCTCTACCAGCTCAACTATCCACTATACAAGCCCAATCTCGCCATCAGTATTGTGCAAGAAATTGGATACACCTTCAAAAAAATGTTTGTATTGCTGTATGTCACTACTCATCCCTACCACACTCACTAGAAAATACTGTATATCTTTTTATTTAAAGACTCTGTCTAGCTTTAATCTGTGCTGAACATTTGATGCTGAAGTTACTATATAGTAAAATATTATTTATGATCAGTTCTTTGTTTACCTTCATACTGTATTGCATTGAAAATGTCATTGTGATATTGCAGTATACAAAAAAGCAATTGATGGAATGCTTGAATTAATTTGATTCACTGGTTATTATTCAGGGCCGCATCCCTGTCCATCTTTATTTTGCACACCATGCCACCTCATTTTGGAGCCATCCATATACAAATCAGTCTTGGCCCTCAGGTCCTGCCAAGCCAGGATCCTCTCTGTTGTCTGGGGTTGCTTGTGTTCCAGTTCAGGGAGGACTTGGCAGTCCGGGAATGACTGTTCCCATTGGAGCAGGGTCAAGACTGATTTGCAAATGGCTGGGCCCAAACTGTAGTGGCGTGGCATGCAAAGTAACAATTGACTGGGATGCCGCCCTGAGTAATTACCAATGCCCAAGATTAATTTAAGCATTCTATCCATCACTTTTTTGTATATTATTGTAATATTGAAAGCATCTTCAAAATAGCCAAACATCTCTTTTGCATGACATGCAATGCATTCATCTGTATTTTTTTCTAAAAAAAAATAGAATGTTTGAAATGTAAGCTATTTTTCATTGATAGAAATAGCATGTTGTTTTACCAAATATATTTCTTTTGGAGAAAAATATAAACTCTCCTCGGGAATGGGAAAAATTAAATAAAATAGTCTGACTTCAGAAGGGAAAGATAAACTTAGAGGGAGTGGGCAAATGATAAAAAACAGACACATGTAAGTAGCTGAAGGGCTTTTTTGTTTGCATACCTGCCTCTTTATGCAGACAAGAAACAACCTCATGGAGGAGGGAGACCCCAGCAAGTAAACACACCCAAACAAGTAGAGGATCCCAAAAATAGAGATTGATTTTTGTGCACGTAAATTATGTGCGAGTAGGTTTTTGAGTATGTATGTTATAAATCATGTGTGTACTATGGGAGAGATTGTACTTAACTTTCTTAATGAAAAGTGTTTTTATGTTATAGAAAATGAAATGTTTATTTGCTTTTAACTAGAGCATATTTGTTGATGACAATGCCTGCTTCCCTGGTCATCAGAAAGATGTTGATCCTTTTCCTGAAAACCCTCTCTCTCCTTCTCAAAAAATTGTTCCTCAAAATAAGGGACAAAGCAACAAACACAGTCACCAACAGTGAAGGGAGAATATGTTTAGTCTGTGAGTTCATTTCTTATGTGGTCAGCCTGGATGTGAATGATTGGTGTTGAAATGTGTTTCATCTGTAGATGAGTGGTTGAGTTCTGAGAAATTTACTCCTTGCTTTAGTGGGTGTGCTGCAAGTGCTGTAAGCCTTGTTATAAAATTCATCAAGATTAACTTTAAAGAAAAAAAATACTAGACGATAAAAAAACAAATTAAAATAGCATTATACATGATTTCCTTAGAAGTTTTTTTTAACGTATCTTAAAAAAAGGTTTTTTGCATTCTCCAGTGAATTTCTTTAGTTATTTGGTGGCTCCATTATTTTCTCTTGGAGTGTGTTGAGCTTGAATTACTCCTAGTCTGAGCTGGAGTACATTTACTACCAGTGCTTAATTTGTTAAAGAATGAGTGCCGGTGCCCTAAGCTCTGCTCATAAGCCCACTGCCGGTGCAGTTCAATATTGACGCACCTAATAACAAGGCTGCTAGCCTTGAATCAGCCTCAAGTCTCTTTCATACACTACCAGAGACTTCCTGTCCCTTGACCTCACTCTTGCAGGTTCCTGCTTTCTCCTCATATGGTGATTTTTCTTTCTTTCTCTTCCTCCGTCTCTTTGCTTTGCTTGTTTTTGCTCTTGGTAAATGTTTAATTTTGAAATATAGGTGCTGATCCTTAAAAATGAGTGCTGGTGGCCCCCACTGGCAACCACCGGCTCAAACTAGGCACTATTTGGCTGTAGTAACTTTTGAAGTGCAGTTTGTTAATAGCAATGAGCTGCCTCTTTGGTAGGTGGGTGTTTGTCCCTTCCTCAATCCCTCTTTAACCCCTCCCTCTGTCCCTCCCATTTTGTTGTAGGTTTACCCCATTTTCCTGCCACTAACCCGTCCCTTCACATTTACAAAGAAAACATATGCCACAGGTGCAGAGATCTCTGCGACCAGAGCGGAGAACGCAGCAAAGAAAAGATAGGCGCCGTGAAGGCAGAGACCTTACATGCAGGTTTCGGAATAGCATTTTGTAGTCCATAAATAATACTGTTGTAGTACCGCTAAACATACTGCAAAGTGCAGTTTGTGAATAGTCGCCTGTATGTTTTACAAAACAGTTATTTCTGGCAGTGAGTTAATAGATTATGTTAATAAAATAGTGCCCCTGTATGTCCACGCAAGGCAAAATCATACATTTTTGGGGACTAACATGTAGAGTAGGATACTTTGTTCATGTATAATTTTCTTTTTATTATGAAATCTTTGCATTTTCCTAGATTCTGGATTCAGTTTCTAACAATATGCATTCAAATGGTAAAATCACAGGATAATGCTGGCGCAGATCTCTGCAAAAAACAATAATTTGTCAGCCAATACTGTTTACTTTGGTCCTCCATTGCTTTGTAACTCCAGCGGCCTTACTCATGTGTGACTTTCCTAGTGGTAGATTGTGTACATATTTTTTATCGATACATTACAGCATTGATGTTTTACTCTTGTGTAACTTGGGATTAATGATATTTTAAAACATAAAAAACTGATGATCGATGACAACCCGTAGGCATAAATTATGCATGGTGGTGTTCCCTCAAGTTGTTCCTTCTCTTTATCAATCCATCTTAATGTTGTCAATAATTAAGTCTGTATATTAATATTAATAACTCACTTAAAAAAAAAAACACGTGCTTCCTAAAGTGCCAGTCAGCATCTGCCCTAGTTTAAGCGAACTACAAACCATCAAGCGTCATGGAGACGGGCAGATTTTTCAGACTCTACCGCCCTTTCACTGAAGACCGTGACAATATTTCAGGATTGCAACGGATTTGCAGAGAACAGTTTAAAATGCAATGTTTACCTTTTCCCTTTGGGTTTTCCCTTTTCCTTGTGGTTCTGCCAGCAACTGAAGCACGACCCTGCCTCTGAAATGCCGTTTAAACCATTCTGTATATAAACGGTGCCTCTGTTCGCGCTCTCCAGCTGAAGCTCCCAGCAGTGGATGGAAAACTAGACGTAAACGACTTCACAATAAATCTCGCTGTAATTCACCCGGCTCGGCCACTAGCAGGAGCAGCGCTTGAAAAATGACTTGTGTGTTTGAAACCATTCTTGCGCTGCTGCCTTCAAGACAGAGAAGGGGGACTCTCAAAACGGAGCATTTACTTTTTTTTTTGCAGCAGAATACTTTTTTATTAGTGCCAGCTGGAAGGAGCGTGGCCCAGTTGGATGTCGGAATGATGATGTAGCTCTAAGTGCTATGTTTAGATTAACTGCCAAAATATTAGTATAAAGTTGTAGGTGTTTGTACTGCAGATAATAACTAATGTTCATTTGGTCAAGATAGGGCAGTGCAGTGTTATTATTTCATGGGTCTTATGACTAAACATTGGAGTGAGCCTAGTGGAATAATAATATTTTACTACACCTACGATGCAAGCGCGTTGCAGCTTCACCAGATGAGCGCGGGTAACTTGCAGAACTGTTGCTGGCAATAGAAACCGAGAGCTGCAGTTCTTGCACCAGCATGCTGTTCTATGTAGGAAGAACTTGTGTGGCACAGGCATTATCTCAGGTAAGCATTGCTTTAAATGGCACCATTATGGGCGCCCGCGTAATCTCGAGATTGCGTCCAATCGAATTACATGCAGTACTTAATTACCACACTCTTTAGTTGTTTTCTGCATGAAAATCTGCAATGGAAAAAGCGGTCACAAACACACACATTTTGTTTTGTTTTTTTGCAGGTTTATATAGCGCGAACTCGACCCGAAGGTATCAAAGCGCTTTACATGAGCACCGATTGCATTGCAGACGAATGCATTCATTTCTAGGCAGTGGCGATTAAGTCATTTGCCCAGAACCACAGGACAGGACCTGGCTCCCCCACTTCAAGGTCTGCTGCTCCAGCCGTTAAGTCACATGGAACCTGGTAACACTGACCGTGTGCTATTGTTAGTTCCCTGGGTTGTATTATTGCCAAAACCCCTGGGCACTGGTAATGAAGCCCCAAGCCCTTTTGCAGAAATAACTGAATTGAAGAAGAAAAGTGGCTGCTGGTCATATATTTATGATGTACTTCTATTGGAGTTTTGAGGTGCAGATATTTACTTCTTTACAGTGAATCACGTGTTATCATCTCATTTGATTCGATTTGAAATGCTAGCAGTGTGGGTCATCCAATGTGGCACTAGTATACATTTCTAATCCATATATTTATCCTGAATGCTCTACTTTTTATGGCCCCACTGCTTTGAAGTCACTAATAACACAAACAGTAATAAAAAAAAGCAAAAAGGAGCATAACATTTTTATATAAATTGCTTAATTGTAAGTACAATAAGATACATTAATCCATCGTATTCAATTCTATTCATCAAGGAGTCTTGTTCATCTGTATTCAAATCCACTTTATTGAAGTCATTTTACAAGCGTACATCAGCCCAGCCAACGCGTTTCGTCCAACAGAACTTCATCTGGGTTGGATATGCTCCTCCAATAGCCAATTATTTTCCCTTTGGGAATCTTCTATCTGAACCAATGGAGCACTCGGTGAAGGTCTCTCTTGTTCTTCCTGATACAGTGGAGATCTATTCATTAATAATTCATCCAACAACTCATCATCTACCTCATTCGGATCTGATTCTGTCTCTGGAATGTTATTTTTCTTTTCTTTGCATTTCCCTCATACATTATTCTCCACTAGTACAACTGAATACATTCCTTCACCCATTGCCACTACATCTCTCCTCCACTTTTTCATTTGTGCGTCCCATTTTGCCTCTGAATATCTACTCACAGTGTTTCTGTATCTATTCTCAATTCTATCCTTGTCTCTTTTGTATGCCTCATGTTCCCACTCTTCAAGTGCTTCATACTGCATAGGTCTCGGACTTGGTCTCAATTCATTCATGTGATATCTCAAATTTCTAAATTCCTAGTGTTAAAAGTATCATGCTCTGGAAATGTCATATTACCGTCTCTCTCTGTATATTTCACCCAATCTTCCAACTATGCACACGTGTGATAACCCCTTTCTAATGAAATAAAAGAAGCAGGCATTCCCTCAGAGGCTACAGGAATTCCCTCTCTAATTGGTATAGGTTCAGCCTTTCTAAACAAAGTTTTCAACAGCTTTAATAACTTCATTTTTGTTTTGATCGATCGCTAAACTCTTATCCAAGAAAATTTTCTTCAGTACTTCTAACAAAACCAATTGGTTTTCGCTGTCCAATACCAGCGCGATTCACACCAAACAACCAATAACAGCGTATTTCTCTTTATGACAACTCACACTAGTTAACCAATAGCGGAGCGGTCCTCTGTGATGACTCACACCAACTAACCAATTGCAGCGCGGCTTTCTGTGACGTCAGTATAACTCCTGCAACTGACCCTCCCTTTGCAAAAATTATCAGCAACTATTTACAAAATCTTTTTAGACAAACATTGTTAGAACACATAGACATTCCAGCTTGTCTGCTCCATTAAAAGAATATAGAAACAAACTCTCCAAGAATTCTTTCGCTACTTAGTAAAATCTCCGACCAGCGTGATTCTACTCTCATTCAAGTGAAGACTTTCTGGACTTCTTTAGATGCGCTTTCTAAAGGTACCCAAATAAATCTCTACTATACTAACTCCAAAGTTTACCTGTGCAATATTGATAATACGGCTATTTCTCAATACTTGCATCAACAGCAGACAACACAATACTACTTAGTGTATGCCACACTAAGACAAGCCCTTGAGCTTATCCCGGGATCTTAGGCCTCTTCGGACCTGCTAACAAATTTCCTTTAAGGTCAAACCGGTACGACAACTACATGTAACAAAAAGTACGAAAGATTAATAACAAACAATAATTCTCATCTTAATCAATTGCCAATATAATCAATCTACACTAAACCATCCTAATCTTGCTACCAAAAACTGATAGCACGTGACACAGCGGAAAAAGGGGTTTTGGCTAATTAAAGCATCACTCCCAACAGCAGGAACAGCCTCCAGAGGCCCAAAACTGGAATAGGCACCTCCTGGCAGGTGACAACTCTCAGCAATAGAGTTCAGTGGAAGTCTTTGTGTCACTGAGACTTCAGAACAGGAGTCCAGCACACACAGGCCCTTGGAGATTCTTCTTCAAGCAGGTTCACAGCAAAGTTCCAGTCTTTGTCCTTTCCTTGGCATTATCAGCAGCTGCAGGCCAACCCCACACTGCACATAGAAGTACTCCTCCTCACAGCTCTTCAGCTCTTCTCCTTGGAAAAGGTTCCTCTTGAGTCCAGAAGTGATCTAAAGTTCTGGGGTTTAAGGTCTACTACTTATGCCCCATTTTGTCTTTGTTCTCTTTGTGCAAGGGTCTCTGAGCCCAATCCAAACCAGTTCTGTCCTCACAGGTGCAGTATGACCACAGAGGGTGGAGACAACATTGTGCAAGGGAGACAGGCCCCTATTCAGGTGCAAGGAAATCTCCTCCCACTCTTCTAAATGCAGCCAAGCCCCATTCAACTCAGCTCTGGGTCATCCAGGAAGTGCCAAGCACACCTCAACCCACCCAGTTGCTGTCTACAGTGAATGCAACCCCATCCCCTGTCACACCAAAACCAGACAGTCAATCCACACACAGGCAGAGGCACACAGAATGGTTAAACAAAAAAACTGCCTTCTTTCTAAAAGTGCAAAAAGAACATTTGATGGACAGAATGCAGAACAATGTCATACATTCACCAGAGTACAGAGATCTTTGCTAAGTTTGCCACTGGATACAAGCTAGCCTGGCTGATGAGGGGTGTTACCCTGAAACCGGTCTCAGGATGCTTGTTTTTGGTTCAGGGAAGACCTGGCTTGGCAGTTCGGGCTGGACTGTTCCCATGAGGCACAGGGTCAAGACTGATTTGCATATAGTTGGGTCTGAACTGAGATGGCGAAGTGAGCTAAAGACTGATGATGGATTCAACCCAGATCTGTGATTGGGGGTGAGTGTCTGAAAACATTCAGTGCTCCGTTCATCATCTCTTTGTGTTTGCTTTGTTCGCCCTAAGTTGGCAGGGTATGCCCAGACATGGGTCCCTTGCTCACTTTGCCACTGGATTTAAGCTAGCTTGGCTGATGAGGGGTTTTAACCTGAAACCGGTCCCAGGATGCTTGTTTCTGGTTCAGGGAAGACCAGGCGTGGCTGTTCAGGCTGGACTGTTCCCATGAGGCACAGGGTCAAGATTGATTTGCATATAGTTGGGTCTGCACTAAGGTGGCGAAGTGAGCTAAAGAATGATGATGGATTCAACCCAGATCTGTGATTGGGGGTGAGTGTCTGAAAAGTTTCAGGGCTCCATCCATCAGCTCTTTGTGTTTGCTTTGTTCGTCCTAAGTTGGCAGGGTATGCCCAGTCGCGGGTCCCTTGCTCACTTTGCCACTGGATTCAAGCTAGCCTGGCTGATGAGGGGTGTTACCCTAAAACCGGTCTCAGGATACTTGTTTCTGGTTCAGGGAAGACCTGGCTTGGCAGTTCGGGCTAGACTGTTCCCCTGAGGCACAGGGTCAAGACTGATTTGCATATAGTTGGGTCTGAACTGAGGTGGTGAAGTGAGCTAAAGAATGATGATGGATTCAACCCAGATCTGTGACTGGGGGGAGTGTCTAAAAAGTTTCAGCGCTCCGTCCATCTTCTCTTTGTGTTTGCTTTGTTCGCCCTAAGTTGGCAGGGTATGCTCAGACCTTGGTCCCTGGCTCACTTTGCCACTGGATTCACGCTAGCCCGGCTGATGAGGGGTGTTACCCCAAAACCGGTCCCAGGATGCTTGTTTCTGGTTCAGGGAAGACCTGGCTTGGCAGTTCGGGCTGAACTGTTCCCATGAGGCACAGGGTCAAGATTGAACTGCATATAGTTGGGTCTGAACTGAGGTGGCAAAGTGAGCTAAAGAATGATGATGGATTCAACCCAGATTGGTGACTGGGGGTGAGTGTCTGAAGAGTTTCAGCGCTCCGTCCATCATCTCTTTGTGTTGGTTTTGTTTGCCCTAAGTTGGCAGGGTATGCTCAGACGTGGGTCCCTTGCTCACTTTGTCACTGGATTCAAGCTAGCCCGGCTGATGAGGGGTGTTACCCCGAAACCGGTCCCAGGATGCTTGTTTCTGGTTCAGGGAAGACCTGGCTTGGCAGTTTGGGCAGGCACAGGCTCAAGATTGATTTGCATATAGTTGGGTCTGAACTGAGGTGGCGAATTGAGCTAAAGAATGATGATGGATTCAACCCAGATCGGTGATTGGGGATGAGTGTCTGAAGAGTTTCAGCGCTCCGTCCATCATCTCTTTGTGTTTGCTTTGTTCACCCTAAGTTGGCAGGGTATGCCTAGACGTGGGTGCCTTGCTCACTTTGCCACTGGATTCAAGCTAGCCTGACTGATGAGGGGTGTTACAGTGAAACAGGTCTCATGATGCTTGTTTCTGGTGCAGGGAATACCTGGCTTGGCAGTTCGGGCTGGACTGTTCCCATGAGGCACCTTCAGGATCCATCAGACTGCCCACCACCTTCTGCACTCCAGCAGTAGTGGGGGAACTATTCAGGGTGAACCCCAGGGCGCTAGGTGCATTTCACTCACTTACATCCTACCTAGGAAGACTGCCTGTCGGGGGGGGGCTCCTAGCAGGTTCTCAACACATGCCTCTTGCCCTCGGCTCATCCCCTCTTTGACTCCCCGTGTTCCCTGAGGAAAAAAAGCTGACTTATATTTCTTTAATTCTCTGCTCTGGTATGTAGTGGTGTTTTCCTTATCTTTGTTTCCAGGCCACGCCAGAGCTCAACTCAGCAACCTCCATGACTCAGCAGCCTCCGTGACTCAGCAAGTCTCCGTGACTCAGCAACCCCATGACTCAGCAGCCTCCGTGACTCAACAAACCCCCATGACTCAGCAGCCTCCGTGACTCAGCAACCTCCATGACTCAGCAGCCTCCGTGACTCAACAAGCCTCCATGACTCAGCAACCTCCATGACTCATCAGCCTGACAAAAGGTATTTAACTCTCACCCAGGCTCATCTTCAGTGCTTCGCATTGAGTTTCCTGTTGAAGATCCTGTGGCGTGACGGCTCTTCTCCGCAGGTGGTGGTCGGACGAGTCCTGTTCCATCCTTGCTGCTGCTACTCGCAGATAAGTCTAAATCCTTTTTGGGCTACATTTAACTCTTGTGCTCAGTGGAATTCCATTGTTTTGACTCTCGGCTCATTTCTGGTTATCAGGGAGATCTTGGGTAACTGCGCACGAAATTCTTCGCAGTCAGAGACTTCCTGACTTCGTTTCCTATATCACAGTTCCCTCTTGTTCCCACTCAGCTTAATTTACGCTACTTGCCTGGATTTTGGTCATTTCCTCTTCATATCATTTATCTAATTTGTGCATAGTCCTTGTTGATAGAAGTGTATATTATTATTGCAGTGTTTATTGTTATCCTGTTACATTTCTGTTTTTTCTCGCTGAAAGAAGGTCTTGGTAACGTTCTCAAGCCTTGGACATACTTCAGCTGAAAGATACAGATTATGTCTTATCTCATTGAAATAAGAATGTATGGTGTGCTTATGTGTAATCTTCATTGGCACAATATTGTGTGAGTGTGTATTTATCTTTGGCGCAATATTGTGTGAGTGTGTATTTATCTTTGGCGCATTATTGTGTGAGTGTGTATTTATCTTTGGCGCCATATGGTATGAGTGCAGTTCTGATTTATTCTAATCATTCTTTTATCGTGACCCAATGCAGAAGTTTATGCATGATATATGTCATTGATTATTTGTGTTCTTATTGATGTCTTTTACTACTGTTGCAGGAGCTGGTCTCCATACTCATTCCTAGCTTTATGACAGATGTCCCAGATTGTTCTGTGACCCAGCGTTTGCTTCTCCACCGGCACGAACGCGCACCAGTTGTTTCTTTCTTTATTTTAGCTTTTTGTTTTAACTAATTATTTTAGTTTATTGTTTGTTCCCAAACCCCCTTCCCTTGAGATTATCGGATGAGCACTGGTGTCTCTGGTTCAGTGTTCGTCGTATGATTTCTGGGGATTGTTGGGGTCCATCTGCCTCTCCGTGTCCAGCAGAGAGAAGAACGCGTTCCAATGTTCATCTTCCCAGATTGGTTCCTGATAGAATGCAAAGCCCCTAAAATAAAATAAAAAATAAAAAAAACATTTTTTTTTTGTTTTCTTGTCCCACCCAGGCAGCATGGCGTCCATTTCTTTTTCCGTTTCTGGTCTTAACGACACCTTGAGGGATCTCAAACGACAGGTAGAGTTGGCGCGAGTGGAGAACCAAACCTTGCGGTCACATGTAATAGGGATGTCCCAAAGGTTAGATCGAGTACAGAGTGGGGGAGCTGACTCTGGAGCTCGCCTTCCTATGGGTGGAACTTATACCTCTCACTTACAGGCATGTCAACAAATAGTGGTTCCTTTTGGCACCCCCTGAGCGCTATCAAGGGGATCCTCAGAAATTACATATTTTTATTACACAATGTAAATTACATTTTTTATGTTGACCAGCTGCGTTTCCAACACCCGAGTCTAGAGTAGCCTTCATTCTCTCATATCTATCTCGGGATGCGGCAGCCTGGTCCACAACCCTTGTGGCCAATGATGATCCTGTGTTATATTCCTTTGAGCGCTTTGAGCAGGATCTCATGCGCATTTTAGACCGATGAACCTCCACACAGACAGTAGACAACGAACTACTGGATCTACGCCAAGGGAATAGAGATCTTGCTTACCTCGCACAATTTAACAGACTGGTGGTAGAGGCCCACTGGCCGGAACACAAAAGAGCATTATTATTCTACAGAGGGTTGCGTGATGAACTCAAAGATATGCTGGCTCAGGTGGTCGACCGCCCTCGAGACTGCGATGTGCTCATAAACCTGGTTCTTCAATTAGACCATCGGTTGGTGGAACGACGAGGGGAGAAGAAACGTGCCGAGAACAGAGTACCCCCACCTTTGCCCCGTACTGATTCCTGACTATTCCGCAATGCAATAATGGATAGTGGAGAACCCATGCAGATCGGGTCAGTTCGACCTCCCCTTTCCAAAACCGAAAAGGAGAAAAGACGGCGCAACAACCTTTGTCTGTATTGTGGCCTAAGTGGTCACTTTGTGAAAGACTGCACCAAGAAACCTAAGAAAGATTGGAGAACACCAAACTTCCAAAAGGGTACTGTGGCCAACACCAACCAGATTGCTACCACCCATGTCACTTTGAATGTATCCTTATCTGGTCCCAATTTTCACCTCCAGAGGGTCCTAGTCATGATCGATTCAAGGGCCACAGGAAACTTCTGTGATTGGGGATTTGCTCGCACTCACCGAATTCCTGTGACAAGAAAAAACATAATCGAACAAGTCTGTTGACGGGTTCCCGTTATCCTCTTGGCCCCTTTCTCATAGCACTATCTCCCTGGTCATGGTAACACTCACAGGGCATAAAGAACAGTGCCAACTGGATTTAATAGATGCCCCCCGGTACGGTGTTATATTAGGCATCCCATGGCTGGTAAAACATAACCCCACCATAGACTGGTGTAAGCGAACCGTCACCTTTCTGTCCGAGTACTGCTCTAAGTTTTGTATAGGTCATGTTTCTGCACCCCGTACCACCACCTCTTTATCATCTCAAAAGCAAGTAATCGCCACAACCCTTACTGGTCTGCCAAAGGACTATCAAGACTTTGCCGATGTTTTCGATGAACAAAAAGCAAAAACTCTTCCCCCTCATCGGGAATTTGACTGTCAAATCGATCTAGAACCAGGGGTGCGGGTTCCTTGTAGCCCTATTTACGCCTTAACGGAAAAGGAGAACGACTTCTTAAAAATATACCTAGACAAATATCTGGCTAATGGATTTATCCGCCATTCTAAATCACCGGCCTCCTCTCCCCTTTTCTTCGTCCCTAGAAAGGAAGGGGACCTCCGTTCTTGCATCGACTATCGAGCCTTAAACCAGGTGACCATTAAGAACCGGTACCCCTTACCACTCATCACCTCCATGATGGATCAAGTACAATCCGCCACCATCTTCACCAAACTGGATTTACGTGGTGCATATCATCTGGTACGGATGAGAAAAGGTGCCAAGTGGAAGACGGCCTTTCGCACCAAGTTCGGGCTTTTTGAGTACCAGGTGATGCCATTTGGTCTATGCACCGCCCCGGCCGCCTTCCAGCACTTGGTGAACAGCGTTCTACAAGGGTTTTTGGATATTTTTGTACTAGTGTACATTGATGACATTTTGATCTTTTCGCACTCCCTTTCCGAACATATTGAACATGTGCGAAAAGTATTACAGGCATTACGCGAAAACCAACTATTCGCCAAGATGGAAAAATGTGCCTTTCATGTCACTACTGTGCGCTTTTTGGGATTTGTTATTTCACCTGAAGGTTTGGCTATGGATTCCGCAAAGGTACAAGCCGTCCTCCAATGGCCAGCAGCCAGGTGCGTGAAAGATATCCAACGCTTTCTTGGCTTCGCCAATTTCTATCGGCGCTTCATCACAGACTTCTCAAAAGTGGTTGCCCCCATCACCACTCTCCTTCGTAAAGGTCAAAAATTCTGGTGGAGCCCGGAAGCGGAGCAGGCTTTTCAACATCTCAAAGAGGCCTTTACATGTGCACCTATTCTTTTGCACCCTGACTCAAACCAACCCTTCTATCTAGAAGCCGATGCCTCGAATATTGCTCTAGGTGCTATATTATCTCAAAGACACCCAGACACCCAGCTCCACCCAGTGGCTTTTTTCTCCCGAAAACTTGCCGAGGCTGAAAAGAATTATACCATCTTCGATAAAGAACTATTGGCTGTCAAGGCCGCTTTTCAGGAGTGGAGACATTATCTTATGGGCACAAAACATCCAGTCACTGTGTACACGGACCACAGGAACTTACAGTTCTTGAAATCAGTCAAAGCGCTCACGCCCCGGCAATTACGCTGGTCGTTGTTTTTCGCAGATTTCTCCTTCGTAATCACATTTCGACCTGGGCGAAAGAACGGAAAGGCTGACGCTCTTTCCCGACCCACTCTAGAGGCGGAACAACCGAATGAACCTCCTTTTTTATTGGATAAAACAAACTTTGTGAACAACATCAACATCACAGATGTTTCATGGTTGGAACAAATACAACAAGCCGCTGCTCAGTTCGATCAAGAAAAATGGATAAAGGAACATCCCGACAGTGACATGGTAGAGGGTATATTATACCATCATAAACACTTGTTCTACCCCCACCAGCTCTTCAACACGAAGCCTTGGGGTGGTGTCATGACTCTCCACTTTCTGTTCATCATGGAATCATGAAAACACTCAAATTACTGCAAAGGGATTATTGGTGGCCGAACATGCGTTTTGATTGCCATCAGTACGTGAAAACATGCGACACTTGCGCTCGAACTAAATCGGAACGATGAAAACCTGCGGGGTTGCTTAATCCTCTTCCAACACCACCATCACCTTGGCATTCAGTATCTATAGATTTAATCGTTGATCTATCTCAAGACCAAGGATTTACATCAATCGTGGTAGTAGTCGATGGTAGTAGTCGACCTGTTAACTAAAATGTGTCATTGCTTACCAACTAAAGGGATACCTGATGCCCCCCATCTAGCTAATCTGTTTTTACAACACACAGTACGGCTCCATGGTTTATCATCACGTATCATTTCCGACCGTGGGACGCAATTTGTTTCGTACTTCTGGGGAGCATTTTGCAAATTACTTAACATTTCGGTGGACCTCTCTTCCGCCTATCACCCAGAGTCTGATGGGCAAACGGAAAGAACCAACCAGGAGATCGAACAATTATTACGAAATTATGTTACCGAACAAGAGCAATGGGTTGATCACCTTTGGTTAGCAGAATTCGCCCATAACAATGTAGTAAATACATCTAGCGGATTCTCCCCTTCTACGCTCTGTATGGGTATCATCCCAGATCTTCCCCGTTACTAACACAGCAGGCACTCTCTCCTAAACCTTTAGCTCAAAAACACGCCTTACAACATCAGGTTCTCGAAGAATTAAAAAAGGACGTGACAGGTGCAAAACTATTGTACAAGCAGTATGCGGACAGAAAGCGACGTTTAGCTCCTCCTTACCAAGTAGGCCAGCAAGTGTGGTTATCCACCAAACACTTATGCTTAAAAGGGCCTCGTAAATTTCAACCACGATACATCGGTCCATTCCCCATTCTAAAACTATATCAGAAATCAGCAGTACGCCTGGCCTTACCAGCTCACTTAAAAATTCACCTTACCTTTCATGTGTCCCTTTTAAAACCCACTGATCCAAACACTCGTCACCTCACTCCACCACCTCCAGTAAGTGTGGAGGGTCACTTAGAACATGAAGTAAGTTCTATTTTAGATTCTTGCCGAACCAGGGGCACTTTATATTACCTGGTAGCTTGGAAAGGGTATGGCCCACAGGAACGCACCTGGGAGCCACTATCTCATGTCCATGCTCCCCGACTGTTGCGTATATTCCATCAGCGTAACCCCCACAAACCCAGCCCTGTCACTGGGCCTTGGAAGGGGGGTACTGTCAGGATACATTGGGCTGCCCACCACCTTCCGCACTCCAGCAGTAGTGGGGGAACTATTCAGGGTGAACCCCGGGGCGCTAGGTGCATTTCACTCACTTACATCCTACCTAGGAAGACTGCCTGTCCAGTGGGGGCTCCTAACAGGTTCTCAACACATGCCTCTCGCCCTCGGCTCATCCCCTCTTTTACTCCCCGTGTTCCGTGAGGAAGAAAAGCTGACTTATATTTCTTTAATTCTCTGCTCCGGTATGTAGTGGTGTTTTCCTTATCTTTGTTTCCAGGCCACGCCAGAGCTCGACTCAGCAACCTCCATGACTCAGCAGCCTCCGTGACTCAACAAGCCTCCGTGACTCAGCAACCCCCATGACTCAGCAACCTCCATGACTTAACAGCCTCTGTGACTTCAACAAACCTCCATGACTCAGCAGCCTCCGTGACTCAGCAACCTCCATGACTCAGCAGCCTCCATGACTCAACAAGCCTCCATGACTCAGCAACCTCCATGACTCATCAGCCTGGCAAAAGGTATTTAACTCTCACTCAGGCTCATCTTCAGTGCTTCGCATTGAGTTTCCTGTTGAAGATCCTGCGGCGTGACGGCTCTTCTCTGCAGGTGCTGGTCAGACAAGTCCTGTTCCATCCTTGTTGCTGCTACTCGCAGATAAGTCTAAATCCTTTTTGGGCTACATTTAACTCTTGTGCTCAGTGGAATTCCATTGTTTTGACTCTCATCTCATTTCTGGTTATCGGGGAGATCTTGGGTAACTGCGCACGAAACTCTTCGCAGTCAGAGACTTCCTGACTTCGTTTCCTATATCACAGTTCCCTCTTGTTCCCACTCAGCTTACTTTACGCTACTTGCCTGGATTTTGGTCATTTCCTCTTCATTTCATTTATGTAATTCGTGCATAGTCCTTGTTGATAGAAGTGTATATTATTATTGCAGTGTTTATTGTTATCCTGTTACATCTCTGTTTTTTCTCGCTGAAAGAAGGTCTTGGTAACGCTCTCAAGCCTTGGACATACTTCAGCTGAAAGATACAGATTATGTCTTATCACATTGAAATAAGAATGTATGGTGTGCTTATGTGTAGTCTTCATTGTCACAATATTGTGTGAGTGTGTATTTATCTTTGGCGCAATATTGTGTGAGTGTGTATTTATCTTTGGCGCAATATTGTGAGTGTGTATTTATCTTTGGCGCCATATGGTGTGAGTGCAGTTCTGATTTATTCTAATCATTCTTTTATCGTGACCCAATGCAGAAGTTTATGCATGATATATGTCATTGATTATTTGTGTTCTTATTGATGTCTTTTACTACTGCTGCAGGAGCTGGTCTCCATACTCATTCCTAGCTTTAGGACAGATGTCCCAGATTGTTCTCTGACCCAGAATTTGCTTCTCCACCGGCACGAACGTGCACCAGTTGTTTCTTTCTTTATTTTAGCTTTTTGTTTTAACTAATTATTTTAGTTTATTGTTTGTTCCCAAACCCCCTTCCCTTGAGATTATCGGATGAGCACTGGTGTCTCTGGTTCAGTGTTCGTCGGATAATTTCTGGGGATTGTTGTGGTCCAGCTGCCTCTGCGTGTTCAGCAGAGAGAAGAACGCGTTCCAACGTTCATCTTCCCAGATTGGTACCTGATAGGCACAGGGTCAAGACTGATTTGCATATAGTTGGGTCTAAACTGAGGTGGTGAAGTGAGCTAAAGAATTATGATGGATTCAACCCAGATCTGTGACTGGGGTTGAGTGTCTGAAAAGTTTCAGCGCTCCGTGCATCATCTCTTTGTGTTTGCTACTTTCTAAAAGTGGCATTTTCAAACACACAATTTAAATACCATCTTTACTAAAAGATGTATTATTAAATTCAAAGTTCAGAGAGCCTAAACTTTATTTCTCTATCTTGTCCCAATGGGAAGTTATACTTGTAAGATGTTACAAAGTTTCTCCCATTCTATCCTATGGGGCAGATAGCCTTTCAATACTGAAAAACGAAATTGGCAGTATTTCACTATCAGGACATGTCACACACACCAGTACATGTCCTACCTTTTACATACACTGCACCCTGCCCATGGGGGTACCTTGGGCCTATCATAGGGGTACCTTACATGTAAGAAAAATGAAGTTTAGGGCAATGCAAGTGGGTGCACATGCCATGTTGGCATGGCAGTTTAAAACTGCGTGCAGACACTGCAGGGGCAGGTCTGAGATACCTTTTCAGGGCTACTTATGTGGGTGGCAAAATCAGTGCTGCAGGCCCACTAGTAGCATTTGATTTACAGGCCCTGGCACACTCAGTGCACTTTACTAAGGACTTACCAGTAAATTAAATATTCCAATCAGGGAGAACCATTTGTAATAACAATTTACACAGGGAGCACTTGCACTTTGACACTGATCAGCAATGGTAAAGTGCCCAAAGCATCTAATCCAGCACAGCATCAAAATACAGAAGGCAGAGGCAAAAAGCCAGGGGAACCACGTCAAAGATGCCAAGTCTAACAGAGACCTAACTAGATGTGTAAATAGTGTGTGTTTGACAATGACCCGATGGTGGGGTAAGCACTGAGCAGTGCATGGAGGCAGCCGGCCAAGGAGCTAGTGCGGCTTGTACACACAGTGCTCCCCCATCTCCCCCTCCTTCCCTCCCTCTGAATGCTAGAGGGCCACTCAGCGTACTGTTTGGAGCACAGCTTGGAGAGACCAGGTGAGTCTCTTGAACTGATCCTGTTTCTTTCATATTCCTCTATGTTTTGCTCATTAAGAATCACGGAGAGGGTAGCAGAGGATAAAAGTACTAAAAGTGAAAACAGGCCTGAAGAAGGTCTGAACGTTTATAAATGATCCATAAGAAACTGTAAGACCTATATAATTTTGAACTCCTTAAGACTTAAAAAAAGAAGTTCAAATATGTAAAAGTTCCAAAAGCTATAAACGAAAAAAGTGTAAGCATATACCACCATGCTTTAGGAGGCTGGTCTGTCTGTTTTTAATCAATTCCACCTATTCCATCAATCCATCTTATAATCCGACCTAGATCATCCCCAAGCTACCCTAAATAACTTCCTAGGAGCACATAAAGGGGGACAGTCTGTATTATTCTATTGAGATGCGGCAAGCAAGAGCCAAAGCAAGGACTCAGAAGCGACATTTGTCTACAGCTACAAGAAAAGTACAATGGACTCTATCAGTAGTGTATTTAAATTAGGGGTGGGTGGAGCTCGCGGAGTTGCACTATGTGGAATTCCACGGAGTTGCATAAAAACTCAGTGGAATGCCACGGAGTTCCGTGAGCGGGTGGAGTTGCTTCACTCACTTACCCCTAAGTCTGAAACCAGTCTTTCCTCACAATTGTGCTTCTATGGTCTGACGGTGAGACTGTAACCGTCTCATAGACATTGCTACATTTTAACCACTACTCTGCATCTAAACATACAGCCGTTTTAATTTCTATATCTGTCAGGCAGTAATCAGAAACTGTGTGCTCTCCCGTTCTCACACTGCAATGAGGAGTAATCTACATTTAGACATGCATCCACTTGAAATTCCTAAATCTGTTGAGCAGTGATCAAAAACATAGCATTTATTCTCATTGTGCATTTGCCTGTTCTTGCACAGGGAGCAATAATCTGTATTTTACATTCTCTTACCGACTCATGCGCATTGTTAGCTAAACACTGAAACTGCCTAGTCCATGAATATATTAAGAGCTACATGTTGCACATCATACAGATTTACCTGAATTCAAAATCTTAGTGGCATTTGTTGCACTTACTCTGTCCTTCCTTTCTGACCAACTCTAATTCTTCTCATGTCCCGCTTACATGTCATCTAGCAAGAGTGCATTTCTACTGCCTATATAAAGCACACCAATTGGAGATTGGTACCATCTGCATTAATCTTGTATTTTTCAAATAGATGTTATACTACTATGTGCTTTAAAGTGCTGTTTTGTGCTCCTAAAATTATACACTCTTAGACTTTATCGGCCTTAGTAAATTTAATTTTGGACCAATATTTTTATTAAAAAAACTTGTTTAAAGCTGCATTTCCTAACATAAATGAATGCAGTGCACCCCGACCAATTTCTTAAGTGCTTAGAACTTGATCTCACTGCAGTCTCGAACCCTGCAGTGTCCCACTCCCCTGTGAGACCCTGACACCTCTTACCTTTGTGTGCCGGATCTCCAGGTTGGCCGTGCGGGAGGACAGCAGATGCAGGGATGCCATCAGGGCCGCAGGGTCCTGAGCTCGTGCAGCAATTAAGAGTTGAGCAAGATGGGGGTGGGCTTGTCTCCCACGGAAGATGGTGGCGTTCCGGTGAGGCTTCTCGGAGCGGCGTGGGAGGACCGTGACTGGCGGACGAGCTCTCAAGTCAGAGGAGTCGCTTGGGAGTCCGGATGTCGTCCTGAGTCACAAGGTATTCTTTAAAGCGGTTTTCTCGACCCCCGAAGCTTAATTCAAATTGAGGAAGTTTCAGCCTCAGTGCGGCGATATTTACGGCCGCCATTTTGATTACGGACTTTCTCCACGAGATGCTTCTTCATAGTTGTCTTTCTCACGGCTGCTCACGCTTGTAAATAAGACACATTGAGGAACGTTTTTCATCTTTTTCCTGGCACTATGAGGAGCTTCATGTTCGCTATTCCTGTTTGGCCATTTGATTTTCCCTCAGGCTAGCACCTGTAAGACAACGCTAGCAGCGGTCGCCATTTTAGATTTAGATTTGGATCTATTGACAACGCTGTCTCTACAACTTTGCAGACATGTTCATGAGTGTTATTCCCATGATTTACAATTCTGAAATTTCTCACTGAAAGGCCAGTCAAGCAGAAACGTTCTGCAGGAGCGACGATATCTGCTAGAAGGGAATAAGTGTACACCTAATAGACGTTTTTAGTCCTTGTGGGCACTCTTCCTGGTAACATTATTGTATACCTGAATACTTTTTCTCCTTACCTTAACATCTCTTATGGGAAGATTGAAAAAACTGAGCTCTCCAGCTTCGCGTTCCGCACAGTCCTTTATTAAAAATTCCAAGATCTTTACAGAGTTCTCTAAAATGGAAGACTCTTTGTTGTCAGTGTCTAAAGGTCCTACGTCTTCGAATCCTATGCTTATGACAGCAGGGAAAGCTACTACAAAACTATTGAAAAAAGATCCACCTTCTCCGCCGAAGGCCTCATCTCCTGTCTCCTTGGAAATGTTGTTAGAAGAGATAAGTGCTCTTCGTCCTTTTATGGAGGAAACGAATACCAAATTGCAAGTCCTCACCGACAGCTGGTCTCAGATGGACAACAGGCTTACAGTGGTAAAACAAACTGTTTCTTCTCTTGGTCTCACGGACACCAAAATCACTGTTCTCCAGTCACAGGTTTCCTCAATTCAACGCCAGGTCGAAGACCTTGAAAACCGAAACAGAAGAAACAACTTATGCATTTATGGCTTGCCGGAAGGAACGGAGGGTTCTGATACTGTTGCTTGTTTCAAATCCTTCCTTCCCAAGTTACTACACTTTCCGGAAGGATCTGTGCTTAATATTCAACGTGCTAACAGGCTTGGTCGTCAACTAACTGGACTATCTAATATACGAAGACCAAGAGGTGTCATCTTGTATTTCCTCGAATACACAGATCTTATTAAAGTTCTCTCAGCTGTTAAATCAATTCAACGTATTTCTTGGTCTGGTTCAACTTTATTCTTTTCACAAGACTACGCCAAAGCTACTGAAAACAGACGCAAGGAGTTCCTCAACATGAGACCTGATTTACGTTCTTTGGGGGCCCGCTACGGCCTTTTCCACCCTTGCCTGTTTAAAGTCACCTATAAGAACAAAACTACAACTTATGAAGATCCAGCTAAGCTCCAGAGCTTCATCAATTCCTGCAAAACAGAATCTATTGACTTCTCCGGGGCTTCGACGTCGCAAACCACTTAATACTATCGGACTCCTAGTAGAATCCCTTCCCTCTTCCTGATTCATTAGGCTGGAACCTTTGTTGATGTTCGACTAGTTTAATGATGTTGTCACAACATTTTTCAGTGTATTACTGTTTTTTCTATTTATAATAATTACCCTTTTTTTTCTTGTTCTCTCTTTCATCACAGGTTTGTTAATGTATTTATCCACGTTGTTTTCTCGTCACGTATGGTGCGGTCCTTCCTCGCCCTTTGTCTTGTTGAGCTTGGACCTGCCATCTGTTCCATGTGGTTTCACCCCCCCACCCTTGTTTGGTGTTTCTAGGTATGTCTCAACTCTCTTATTCGTATACTGTTCTCTTTTATGTCCCTTTTCTCTTTTTTCTTCTAATCTTATCCTATTTCTCTCCTTTTCTCCTATTTACCTGTTTTTTCTTTCATCTACTTAATCTCTCACATTTGCATTTTCTCCTTTTCTTTCCCAGTTTTCTGCCCCCTCTTTTCTCTTTCTCTATCTGGTTTGATGTTTCATGCTTGTGCTTGAATTATTCCTTTTTAAGATTTGCGAAGAATCATATCATATTTATACATGATTGGGTTGATGTTATATTTGTTCTATTTTCTTGGGTGGTTTGCCTAGATCATTATCTTTTTTATGCAGTCATCTTAATATCTCCATGCATTGACGACTTTTTCGTATCACATCATGTAGCTCACTCTTTGAGAGATTCGGATATTGGGTCAATTTTAATATCTGATCATGCCTCCGTTTCTATTAAATTGGATCTACTGTCAAAATCTAATATACCCAGAAGATGGTGTTTTAATAACTCTCTCCTTCTGGATCCCAACTTTAATTCCTCTTTTATCTCCCTTTCTAATTAATTTTTTTCTTTAAATCAGACTGATACTCTGCCAGTTTCTGTTATTTGGGATGCATTCAAAGCAGCAGCCAGAGATTTTATTATTGGTTTCGTATCTAAAAAACGTAGACTCTCTCGTGAAATCACTAGAGATCTTCTAGTAAAAATAAAGAAATTGGGGCACTCATATTTTTCCTCAAAATCCAAAGATTGTTTATCTCAACTTATTGAGGCAAAGCTTGAATTCAATAAGGACTCTACTAATAATGCCTCACTCTATCTGTTAAAGTCTAGTGCAAAATTTTATGGTGGTCAGAATAAGGCTGGTAAACTCTTGGCGAATTATTTAAAAGTTAAAAATAACAAACTTGACATTGAATCAATTTTTGATAAAAACAATACATTAAGGTTTAAGGATTCAGAAATATTGGAAGAATTTCTCCTTTTTTACAAGAAATTATACACACCAGAATCCATACCCTCAGATCTTGATATTTCTCAGTTCCTTTCAGGTATCCAACGCTCCCCTGACTCCCAAACAGATTATAGCCTTTTAGAATCTGACATCTCACAACGAGAACTTCTCACTGCCTTGCAAACACTCAAGATAGACAAGGCCCCAGGACCAGACGGGTTTACAGTGGAATGTTTTACACATTTTGCATCACTGCTTTTCCCTAAGCTACATGCCCTTTTTAACTCTTTTTTGCAGTCGGGTGAATCCTCTGGCTCTTTTTAGAAGCATTAATTTGTTTAATTCCTAGAGACGGAAAAGATCCAAAACATTGCAAAAACTATAGACCTATTTCTTTGGTTAACATTGATTACAAAATGTTTTCAAAAACCTTAGCCATGCGTCTAGAATCCTATCTCCCTCAATTACTTGGCGCTGAACAATCCTGTTTCATTAAAGGACGCCTCCTCTCAGATAATACTCGCCTTTTTTTAACATTTTATCTAAATCTTCCCATGTACCTCACTCACTAGCAGCTGTGGCCCTAGACGCAGAGAAGGCATTCGACCGTGTCAACTGGTCATATCTCTTTCAAGTGCTTAAATGGTTTGGTTCCGGCCCAAAGATTATATCTTTGATCTCCCTCTTATACTCTAATCCTCGAGCAGCTGTCTTTGTAAATGGTAACTCATCCTCCTATTTTGATTTGAGAAGAGGTGTGCGTCAAGGCTGCCCACTGTCCCCATTCCTTTTTAACCTAGCTTTAGAACCCTTCCTGTCCAAAATTCGTCAAAGCAAAGATATTCATGGGTTTAATGTTAATGACAGACAAATTAAATTGCCAGCTTACGCTGATGACATATTATTATTTATTTCCAACCCAAAATTCTCTATTCTTACCTTCCTACATGAGGTGGAGCTATTTGCTTCTGTTTCTGGCTATAAGCTTAATAAGGATAAATGCGAAATACTACCTTTGACCAAATATACACTCAAAGAGGATTTCGCTATCTCAAATTTTACCTGGAACTCTAAACATATAAAATATTTAGGACTGTTTTTTGCCCCTTCAATTTCAACAACGCTCTTTATTTTTTATTTTTTTATTTAATGCGATTTTATATAGCGCGAACATTACCCGAAGGTGTCAGAGCGCTTCACAAAAGAACCAGTTGCGTTACATAAGGACTTTGGATTACACGAGTTACATAAGAGATACAAACAGAAAAAAATTGTAAATGTACAAGGTGTAAAGTCACTCAAGGAAGAGATATAAACAGGAAAAAAATTGCACATGTACAAATTGTAATGTCAAATTGCTCTCTCTATGCATGGAGGAATGCATACAGAGAATTTCCACAATAACATCCAAATGGCATCCCTTATATTTGTCATGGTGGGGGCGTCTTGATACCATTGAAATGATGCTCTCTCCCATAGTATTATATACAATTTCTAATATCCCAGTATCTGTTCCCTCAAAAAATTTCAAAAAAATAAATTCTATACTGGCATCTTTTTTATGCAACACTAAAAAATCACGTATGTCATTATTAAAACTCACGAAACCTAAGGCAGAAGGCGGGGTTAATTTTCCTGATTTCCCCAACTACCATAAATCTTTCCTACTTCGTCAATCCTCAAGATGGCTTTCTGACTCCCAGTTAGATTGTCCTTTATGGGTGGAGCTTGAAAGTTCATACCTCTCTCCTTTCTCTTTCAAAGAATATCTTTCCTTCACCCAAAAGCCACAGTCTGTTTCTACTTCTATTCTTAAGCATACTTGTAAACTTCTAGAGCTTAATCCGAAGTTACCTCCCACAGATTTAAATTCCTTTCTTAATTCCACATTATGGCATAATCATTTTATACTACTCCATGGCAAACCTTTTTATTGGAAGTCATGGAGACGCAAAGGTTTGATATGGACGCATCAACTTTTTTCTCAGGACGAAATTTTATCTTTTTCACAAGCTAGCCAACTTTTCAATTTTCCACCTTCGTATCAACCTAAATACACTCTCCTAAACCAAGCCATTTTTGCTGCTTATGCTCAAATCTTATCTTTTACCCATCCCACTCCTCACCCTGTTAATAGGTTACATACTTTTTTATACTCATCTCCTAGAGCCTCTGCTATTTACACTTACCTTCGTAACTTGCATAATGACAGGGAAAAAAACTAAAGTGGAATTGTCTTGGGAGGAGGATTTTGAGGTGAATTGGCCAATTTCCTTTTGCAACAAAATATGGACTAAAATTAGGAAGTCATCCAGAGCGGCTAACACCACACAAACAATATTTTTTATTTACAATAGACTCTTATTACATCCGGTCACTTTGCATAAGAGACACCCTGACACTCCTGATACCTGCTGGACATGTTCATCCTCCTCTGCTGATCTGAAACACCTACTCTTTACATGCACACATGTTCACACTTTCTGGGAAAACGCCTGGTCCCAAATTAACTTAATCTTTGGTTCTAGTATCCCCTTCTCTATTGTTCACTTATTTTTAGGAAGCCTATCACCTGCTTGGGACAATTGTACTCATAATATCAAGATTGTAGATCTGTTGATAGCAGTCGCCTTTCAACAGATCACCAAAAATTTGAAGGATTTTACCAAGCTATCCTTTCAGGCCTGGTGGTATGCTGTATGCTATAATCATAGGCTGGACACGGCTCTTGTTCATCCTATTCATTTAGCTACAAAGCGCTTAATTCTATGGTCACCTGTCACAAACCACATTGAGGCTAGTGCTAGACAATCTTTCTCTCAAACTCCCATACAACAAGAAGTTGCCCAACCTCCGTGACATTCCTCAACTTAATAATATACTACTTTGCATTTATCCAAGTCTTTTTTGTATATTTTATAAAGATTACAGTTTTTTATGATTGATATTACTACTTCTCTATGTTTGTTCTGGCATTCCACTCCAGTCATGTATACTTGATGCTTCCACGTAAATCTTCATCTAAATTTGTGATTATTCTTTCATATGATTTTATATTGTTCATTGTATTATTATATATTTATATTTATTTTGTCTTCACGATAAACGTTTTCTTTGAACTTAAGAGTTGAGCAAGATCAAGCAAACACCCCAAAGGTGAGCAGAGGCCTTGCTGCAGCCAGGCCCTCAGAAGGCACGCACACGCTGCCTGTTTAATTTATATCCAGTTTTCACATCTTCAGCTCCAAGGTTATTCAACAAGTAATAAGCGCTACATCGGATGCTGGTACTGAACAGCACCCGCTCTCCCCCCTGTTTTTTGCCCACGTGTTGCTGGCTTTCTCTGCCAGAATGTCCTCGGCTCTTCCCCACATGCGTGCGGTCCTCTCGCCAGCACCCGCTGAGGGGAAGATGCCAGCTCTTTGGGACAAGCCCACAAAAGAAACACAGCCGGAAAAAGCAGGGCTTTTGCAGACAGACAACACCTTTAACCAATCAGATGACTTTCTCTGTTGTCTCAGAGTAAAGCTAGCAAATGACTGCGCAGCAGCGTGGACAGCCGACTTCCCTTTGATGTACACTAAGGGCAGCTTGGTTAGAAGACGCAGGTTCCTTCTCCGCTGTAGTGAATTTGGGGGATTGGGGGGTCTCTAGAAACAGGGACACACCTCCATCATCAGCCAATGGCCGCCCCCAAACAAGGGTCATGTGAAAGGAACACGGACTTCTTTATGAAGTGCTCCTGTTCTCAGGGAGATGGCAGAGACAATGTGACATCACTACTATAGCGCTAAAGACAGTCTACTACAGGCCACTTGTGATATCACAAGGCGCTTGATGCAATGATGCTGTATCGAGGAGGTGATAAGGCCCCATCAGAGACCACATTGGGTTCAGGGTCTCCTTAAACCCCCACCTGAGTCCTCTGCGCTTTCTGTCTCTTGCAGATGTAGTGGTGGGAAGTAAAAGAAGAGAAGGAAAAAAGAAAAAGGTATGAAAAGGAAGGAAGGAGCAAGTGAAGGAAGTAATACAGAAAGAAGGGAGGGAAGCAAAAAAAGGACCGACAGAATGAGGTCAGAAGGGAAGGTGGGTAAGAAGAAGGAGAGGAGGTAAGGAGAGATACAGGAAGAACATAAAGCAGAGACGAAAAGAGGTAAGGAGTAGTGGTGGGTGCCGATAAACTCCGCTACGTGGCATAGGCAGAGGTTTTTCCAAACTCTACCCTCCAAGAAGAGTGCAGAGTGACAAAAACTCAGTGAACTCCGCCTGCCGAGTAGAGTTTACACCCACCCCTAATTTTAATACTGCACCCCAGACAAAGTGAAGTCAAAACTAAAGGAGGGAGACAAATACTTAAAAGCAAAGCAAGCGAGATGTTCGGATCAAGTGGATTCATTAACTATCCATACAGTAGATCAGCAATCACTTAGTGTATGTGAGAGAGAAGAGGGCAACCCACATGCTGCGACATCAGTCAGATCTTTTTAAACCTGCTCTGGATCACTATAGCCCCTTAGAGAGTATGAATGTGATTATGAGTACGAACAGGAACATGAAGAGCATGAGGAACACAAACACCATGGCAAAGTGAGGCTAGTTAAACGCAAACTCTACAACTATTTGACAGATGTGAGAAGAGGGAAAGGCTGGTCAACGCAGCTGCGCAGCCAAGTAGGAGCATTGGTGCAGTTGGCGCAATTGATCCCCACTGACACCGGTACACTGCAGGATGTTATATTCCAGGATGTACTTCAGGATTCCACACTGATTGAACTAGCAGAGAACAGTGGTGAAACAACCAATGTCTCTATTCTATCACACCGACAAGTGAGACAAAATAGGCAAAATGGAATACATCATACCAGCGCTGAACAGGGAGTGAATTTGATGGGACAGCCTGGTGCTGATTTGAAAGTCCCAGAGCCACTACTTTCATAAGCTGGTCTAATATATGACTTGCCCGAATCTACTATGGGTAACCAGATGAATCTCTTGTGCATCCAGGAGCCACTCATGCTGACAAATAGGCCTCATATCTCATATACGTTGCCTCTACAGCCTCCAATAGGGAAGGAAGGGCCTAGCTCCTTGGTACCCTCAAATGATTTGCTTTCAACCACCTCAACTTCCAATGGAAACATTGCTGACCACCACAGTTGATGCACAGAATTATTAATCAACAAAAAAGGGCACACAAATTGACATTCTCTTAAAAATTGCTGAACAACTACAAGGGATTGACATGAAAATGTCCAAATCTGGAAAGTAACATGCCAATGTTTCTCCGCAAATAATCAATCGCTGCTTTTGCAGTGAAATTATTGGCAAGCTTGGGACGCTTCCTAGTGTGTTACATACAATGATCTCCAACAAACAAAAGATCCAAAGTGATATGTAGGGTAGGCTACCCCATAATCCTTTTGCACCTAGTCTGTTGCAGGTGAGATCGGCCCCTCAATTGCTCCAACAGGGTTCGCTGAGGTTCTCATTATGGACAAGCCTTTGAATCTGCCCAAGGGGCTGGAGCAACCACACAGTCCCAAGAGAGAGCACAGTGTCCAGACAGCGAACTCGATTGTATTGCCTCGTATGGGTGCACACATTATGGAAAGTAAAAAGCCACACCTAACTCCATGCAATGGTATCCCAACTGACAAACACCAGACAGTCGCTGAGATTCCAAATCATCTCTCACAGAAAACATGAAATCTAGACAGACTAATCTTTCAAATTTCTTTTCTCTAAAGTCACTCAAAAAAGTCTACCATGGTGACTGGAAAAATGAAGGTTCTAGGCAAGTCATCATTTACAGAGCCCCTGCACCTAGAGGCCCCAGGACTTTTGGAATACTCAGTGAAAGTTTTAATACTGGAACTAGCCTGCCTTCTAAAGATGCCGTCGTGAAAGAGATTGTAACCACTAAAACCAGCATCACTGAGGCACACATGCTAAAATCAGAAGCTAAGGAGGTACAGTGTGAATTAACTGTGAAGGGCTCCCAAAGATATCAATGTCAATTAGGATCCTCAATGAGATAGTGCAAATGGAAACAGGAGGAGTAGACGAGCATCATTGAATATTAGGGGATGACGCAATAATTTGCAAATCTAACTCAACCTCCCCAAAGATGGGTTTAATTTTGCAGGAAGCTCTTGGACTACCCTGCACACTGACCACTTCTCTTTGAGACAGATCCAAACCCTGGCCAAGTCAAAAGGAGACTTAGGGCCTTATTACGAGTTTGGCAGTCTGACTGCCGTAGAACCGCATCTGCTCCCGCCCCCACCAGCAGCACACATTGCATGCGGTCCAAAGACTGCTGTATTACGAGTCAACGACAGATCCGGTGGTGTGGACGCAGGGATCTTGCAGCAGTGGTCAGTACCATTACCAAATATATTGATGCCTGTGTGTGCATGTTGGATGCACACATATGCATGATATATGTGGGACATTACCATAAACCCATTACCAGGGTTCGCCCATATGTGGAAAGTCCTGGCAATGGGTATATGGTACGAAAAGGACTCACCTGTAGGTCACCGCACACAGGGTGAAGATCCTGATGTGGAGGGGCAACCTGGAGAAAGGGATCCATGTTGGAATCTGCCTGGAAGAAGAAGAAATTGGTGAATACGCACCCCAAACCCTTCGTCACCGCCACCGCCAGGGTCCGCTCGTGAAACAGGCAACTTGAAATATGCACAGCAGTGCAGCTCCCCTGCACTCCCTTCTGGCAGCTGCCTTTCCCCAATTGCGAACCCCGGTGATCTGTTGGCGGTCTCGGCAGTCCAGCAGCAGTCTTCGCAAAGCCGATCCGCCCAACTCAAATTCTTTCAGGGTGCAAAGCATGGCAAAGCATTGGCCCAACACCGCTAAGATCTGAGCCTCGTAAAAAGAGCAGCTTCCAACTTCCCCCCTAAGTTTTTGACCACAACGACTGGAGGGGGAGGGACCAGCAGCATGGGGTGCCAGAGATCTTCTCACCAGTTAGACAGATGAGATCCAAACAGGATGCTTTCTGTCTTTTCTGAGTTGCATTTAAGTTGGCTGCCCGGCAACCAGTCAAAAACGGCATGTTTTCAATCCATGGAGGAGGTTGCAATAGATGCAGGGGAACCATCAAACGCAAAAAGCAAGTGGGTATCATTGGCATATGAGATGATTTGACATCCAAACGGCTCCACCACAGAGGCCAACAGGGACATGAACATATTAAAGAGGGGAGGGCTGAGCAAAGAGCCCTGTGGCACCCCTTGCTAGACTGCCTTTGATAAGGTTGATAGAGCGGTACTATGGAACAAATTGAAACACTGGGGCATATCGGGCCACTTTTAAAAGCCATCCAACTGTTATATCCAGATACATGGGTCAGGTTGAAATTGAGGAATGGCACCAGGGTCTCTAGAAAGATCTCCACTAATCGTGGGCTAACATAGCGCTGCATACTTGCACCGCTTCTTTTATTCTTTATACTGCACATTTAATTCCAGAACTGAATACATTTCTCCAAATTAGATTCAGAGCATGTTCCCACTCTCCAACACACAGATGACACAGTTCTAGATATAACCCCCATTGGTCTTGCACATTCACTGGCCTGCCTCTATAAATTTATCACCGACAATGACTTAAAACGTAATGTTTCTAACAGTAAAATTATCTCTTATGGAACGACTTAAAAGCAGTTTAACTGGTTAGTCGGGGTGAACGTATTGATGAAGTTAAGGACTATCAGTTTTTGGGGGTTTAGCAAGACCGCTTCTTTTGCCACCATGTCCAGTACAAGGCTGCGTTAAACAGAACCAGTTATCTGTGTTACCAACTAACACCTAGTAGCCCCTCTGGAGATTCCATAGTGGAACTGTTTAGATCAAAGTTCTTGCGGGCGATTTTATATGGATCATCCATTTACAACGTAAAATTGCATAAGGATCTAGAAATCATTTTGTCTTCTGCCATCAGAACCATTTTTGGGCTCTCCAAATGAACCCCAGTCTGCCAGCTAAGGCTGGAATTTGCGCTTGTCAGTTGTACTAGGATGGCTGATTTTTCATTTATTAAGTATTGTTTAGGCTGAAAAAAGCAGCACCAGGCACACTTAAGAATGCACTTTGGAGAGATCTCTGCAGATACCCATAGATCCTTAGCAGTAATTGCTCCAAGAACCTCATTCAAATTCTGAATCTCTTGAGTCTTAAAGAGGCCTGGAATAGTGCATTGAGGTTGGACTTAGCCCTCTCTGCAGGGTCATCCCCAAACATTTTGCGTTCACTCTCCCTAATTTTGCTGAATCCATGTTTGTTGGCTTTAGGACTCTGCATGCCTTATAACTGCTAAAGTGCTTGTCCTCTCTCCTTAAAGCATGGCACATTTAATTTACCTGTAAGTCCCTAAAAAAAGGGTACTACGTGTACCCAGAACCTGTAAATTAAATGTTACCAGTGGGGCTTCACTTACCTGGGCAGTGTCATAGAAAAGCAGGGTGGCACAGAAGCCAACTTCAAGGCAAGAATCGGCAAAGTGAGGTCTGCCTGCAATCAGCCAAAGAAGATCTGGAGCACGAAGGACCTAATCTGCAAACCAAGATCAGGCTTTTTAACATCAATGTAAAATTGGTCCTTCTGTATGGAGCAGAAACTTAAAAGGCAACTGTGACCACCACCAACAAAGTCCAGACCTTCATCAACACCTATCTGAAGAAAATCCTACAAATACGCTGGCCAAACACCCTCAGCAACAACTACCTATTGAAGCAGAATTTCCAACTCCCAGATCATGAAGAAATCATACAAAGATGCTGGAATTGGATAGGTCACACCCTTCGCTAGCCTGCATCAATCACCACCAGGCAAGCACTGACTTGGAACCCTTGAGAGAAAAGGAAAAGAGGAAGACCAAGAAACACCTGGCAACAAGGCTGCGAGGCTGACTGCAAGGAGATGGGGTACACCTGACTGAGATGGCTGGAGAGTCAAGGTTGACGGACTCACACAGGGTTTCACACTAGACTTTTGTGCCCTCAGACAAGCTGGGGCCAGGGCAGGGAGGAAAGCAACTCCAGACATCTTTGGGTCGGGAAATGCCCCCAGAAGCTTCTTTCACTTCAAAGTTGACACCAAGGATAATAAGTGGACCTTCAGACCCATTCTTCAGTACACTCCTGGACCTGTGGATACTACAGAAGAAGGAGGCCCTGATGCTCTGCTGCTGGAGGCTTGTCTGAGAAGGAAGACTGGGCCTCCTTCAATCATCCCAGGCTGAGTGACTCCAAGGGTGAGCTGACTGACCTCCTGTGTGAGCTAAATGTGCACAACCAGAGCCAGAGGCCTCCCTGCAACTGCAACAGAAGGCTCCACCAAATCCAATGTGAAGCGACACAAAGCCCTGCAAAGCTGCACAGCTGCCAGCCTCATCCAAATTGATGCTGAGTGACGCAAAATCAGGCAAAGCCTCGCCACACAGCTGCCAGCTTCATTGAACCAACACTGAACGACACAAAGCACTGTAAAGCCTTGCTGCATGGCTCATCTGAACCAACGGAGAGAGACGCGAAGCCCTGCAAACCAATGCTGCACAGATTGTGCACCAAAGACTTAAGGTGCAATCTTCAGCGGGCCAATATTTGCCTGTCATTGCTTGGAGGAGGCTGGGCGGGCCACCATTCTTTCATACGGTATTTACCAAGTATTGTTGGCTATTCTCCTTAAAACCTTGTAATCAGCTGTGCTTTTAAAATGGGGAAGCAAAAGCCTTTGGAGAATCGCCCTAAAGCTGTCCCTGGTACCACTCTTGATGGGTTCCTACAGAGGGCAGTGGGAGTTATCAATAAAGAAAATGCTTTCCTCCCTGTATTCCCCATCCCCCTTTCCACCTCTGGCCTCACCTGCTGTATCAGTTGCCGATACAAGAGCTATAGTAAGTTATTTGGACGAGCGGTTAGGTGTTACAAATACACCTGCTAGTGCTCCTTCTGTGGAGTTAGAGGAGCCACAACCTCAATCCCAGCTACATGGTGATGTACCTGGGGGCCCAGTGGGTATAAAGAAGAAAACTGAAGTAGGAAATAACTCAAAGAGGCACGCCCTTCCACTTCTTCCTCTTGCAGGGACACTGGGGTAGTGGAAAAGGACAAATTACCAAATTAGCTGATATAATGAAGGACATATGTAATAAATTCATAGAGTCTTTGATGGGCAGGTTTAAACCAATCCATGAATGCTTGGGGACAATTGAATCAGAACTTCAGAAGATTAACTTACTTTCTGTTGCTTAGCAGCCGGTGGTGGTGTGACCTGTTGTTCCCCATACTGTGGAAATTATCCCTAGATCCTTGCCTACTGTACCACTGCCACTGTGTTGGCAGGAAGTCACCCTTTTATTAGCATGCCCATAAATCAATCTAGGGTGGGCTTCAGCGAGCAGGCAGGAGCGGATATAACACCATGGAGTGGGTCAAGGGGAAGGAAATGATATTGGTGAAGCCCAGGGAGTCTCTGACACGCACTCGAAGTAGCAGAACTTGTCGATTCTCATAAATCTGACATCTTATTTATCTCGGAAACCTGGGCCACTAATACTTCGATGCCAGAACTTCTCGCAGCCACGCCTTCCGGGTATTGCCTGCATAGGCAAGACCGTCCAATTAAAAGAGGAGGGGGATTGGCGGTCATCTACCGGGATAAATTTAGGGCCAAATTCACTACTATACAGTCTGAGGACTGTGAAGCACTGTCCTTCAAACTTGGGCTCACAAATAATTACAACTTTAGAGGCTCTCTCATTTATCGCCCTCCCGGTTCCAAAGCCGGCTTTCTAAATTCCATTAGCTCTTCACTCAAGGCAGATATCTGCAATGCTAATTTTATGGTCCTCGGGGATTTTAACTTCCACCTAGAACAAACGGAAGACAAGGATACAGTCTCATTAATAGAAATCACGGATGCCTTTGATCTTAAACTTCTTAGTACCGATCACACTCACTGTGGTGGTCATACGCTTGATGCGCTGTTCTCGAATAGCAATGATACCTCTAGTCTTAAAGTGCTTCCTCTGGTATGGTCCGATCACTCAGCCATCTTCTTTAAGATTAATTGCCCCACAGCTAACACAGCCCCGAATAAGAGGTCTATATCAGCCCAGCACAGATGCTGGTCAAAAGTTGATCAAAATCAACTAGAGCAGCTACTGATCATTTCAAGCCCCCCCGGTGGTGGACAATCCTGATTTCGCAGCTGAGACTTATTCCACCTGGCTCAACTCTGCCTTTTCTCAATTACTCCCGACAAAAAAAGGTAGCCTAAGCAGGACCCGTCCGTCTGCCCCCTGGTTCTCAGAGGCCCTTAGACTTGAGAAACAAGGTTGTAGATGCCAAGAAAGGATATAGAGAGTCCAATATGACTCCCACGAGAGAGAAACTTACAAACTCTTGTTAACTAAATATAAAGCCCTATTGGTTACAGAAAAGGCAGCCTACTTTTCATCGCAAATCGAATCTGCCAAAAACTCAGCTAAAGAACTCTATCAAGTCATCAATATACTCACTAAACAACCGGAGTATAAAAGGGATTGGGTTGGCCAGTTCTTTTGCGATGAGATTGCTTCGCATTTCAGGGGCAAAATCGATTCAATTTTTAACTCTTTCGGTCACTGTGACAATTTTTCGCCGCCCACCAGTCAAGACAATGTGAACACCGTTTCCGATAATAACTTGTCCACTAATGGCTACGATTCATTCTCCCCTGTCTCTACATCACAAATAAAAGATCTCATCTTGACCACCAAGTCAGGTTCTCCGGACGATCCTTGTCCGCCCTCAGTTATTAGGCTGGTCCCGGACATTATTGCAGTCCATCTCTCAAACCTGTTCAATAACATGTTCAGAACAGGTATCTTCCCAACCCAATGGAAGCAAGCCTCCATTCTGCCTATATTGAAAAAAACTATCTGGACCCCGAAGACCCGGCCAATTATCGGCCTATTTATAGACTTCCCTTCCCGGCGAAAATAGTCGAAAAAGTGATGAACATTCAATTAAATCAGTTCATTAAGGACTCTAACTGCCTGGATCCCACTCAATTCGGATTCAGATCCGAGCACAGTACAGAGACTGCCTTGATCAAGGCCACTGATGAGCTTAAATTTATCCTGGATGAGGGAGGGTCAGCCGCCCTTATCCTGTTGGACCTGTCTGCGGCATTTGATATGGTGGATCATTCCACATTAATCCACTGTTTGGAAGCAAAAGGTATACAAAAATCTTGCCTTGAAACTAGTCTCATCCTTCCTGTCGAGCATTGATGCCTTCTCTTCAAGCTCGTTTCGCCAGCCCTGTGGCGTTCCGCAGAAATCCTTTCTTAGCCCTACTCTTTTTTAATATATATGTTACTGATTTGGCTCCTCTGTTCAAATCCTTCAGGTTCTCCCTCACGTCTTAAGCGGATGATACGCAAATTGTGCTATCAGCCTCCAACGATGCCAACCCCACTTGTCTGCGCATCCACGACTGCATGACATTTATTGACGGCTGGATGAACAAACACCGCCTCAAGCTCAATGCTGGAAAGACCGAGGTGATTTTACTCAGCAATAATCCCAACTTCTGGTCTGCTCCTTGCTGGCCAGCAGAAATGGGCCCCCTTCCTGCTCATACCAGCAAAGCCAAGAGTTTAGGTGTCATTATTGATGATCGTTTACTCCTAGGCAATCAAATCAATGCAGTGGTCTCCTCTTCGTATAATACCTTGAGAATACTTAAAAAAAGTTAATCTTTCTGCCCATCTCAGTCAGGAAATCAGTTATTTCCACCTTGGTATTAACCAAGATCAACTACTGCAACAGCCTCTACATTGGCCTACAAGCTCAATACTTGAACAAAATGCAAATTCTTCAAAACTCAGCAGCCAGACTTGTACTGGACTTGCCTAGGCACCACTCTGTCTCTTCTGCTCTCAAAGATCTTCATTGGCTGAAAGTCAAAAACAGAATCAAGTTTAAGGCCCTCTGTCTGACATATAAAACCCTCTACGATTCAGGAACTTCCTTTCTGAAGAAAGCCTTTTCATGGTACATTCCAACAAGAAACCTAAAATCAGCAGGCTCCTTCAGAATAAATTCTATCAGATTTAAAAAATCTAAATGGGGTGGTATCAGTTTTGCGGTTAGAGCAGCCACATCCTGGAATCTCCTTCCACTCAATTTAAGGTCAGCTCCTTCCCTGCCCCAGTTCAGGAAACTTTTGAAAACTTGGCTTTTCAATCAGTAGGTCACCCCTTCTGCTCATCGTTGCATACAGAATCAGCGCCAAGACACCTCCGGGTATACGCTGTGCTTTACAAATAGCTTAACATTAAAATTAACATTAACATACTATGGAAAATACCTTTCCAAGGCTACCACCAGAGTGTATCCCGTATATAATAGTTTTTAAAGGATGTCCCATTCTTACCATCATCTGCGAAGGAAGATTATTCAGCTTTGAAAAATAAGACAACCCACTGGCTAAGGAAAAGTTCTGGGTGGTCCTATGATTTTTCAGCTGAGGTACTAATGGTAAGAAGAGCCCCCTGGATTGGCCCTCTGGATTGGCCCTGGCAAAAAGAAAAATGGAGACTGTGATTATTAATTTCAAATCCTCAAGCATGGTCAAATCACTCCTTAACTGCCTCTACAATTGGAACTGAATTCCAGCATAAATTCAGGCATTGCCCCTGGTATATGTTTGTACACCTTTTGTTCTCTTAATCAACAATGCTGCTGGAAATTCCACTGGCCCTGTAATTGATAGGTCAACTTACATTTGCTTTTCTTGCTTTCGTGTGATGCATAATGCGCCACAATGCTGCAGTAGAACCGTGGTGGCCACAAGTTGTAGCTCTTTCCCTTTCCCAAATTCTTATGGCACAAATGCATTTTATAATGAGGAATTGATTAAATTGTTATGCTATTTGAATTGTGAGTAGTACTAGTGATTGTTTTTTAAATTTCTTCTTTCATGAGTTGATGACACTGTGCACTTCTATATGGGAGTAAGATGACGGCTGAATATTTTTAATATATAGCATGGTTTGATAATATTGTCATTTTTATTGATATGGTTTTTGACTGTATTGTGGATGGTTTCAATTAATCAAACAATAAAGCTCATTTATACACCTTCCTCCAAACTATCCCACAGTGCACATTCTGAGAGAAGTCCAAGATTAGTGTTATTATTATTATTATCATTATTATTAGCACTTATAAAGCGCAAGGCTACCCGTAGGCATCCCAGCACTGAAAAGTACCGCACAGAAAATCAGGATGTCAATACACTATTACTGTATTATATTTTGAAAAAGTCAGGTTTTAAGCCCCTTCCTCAAAGCCAGTTTTCAGAGCGCTGCGACAAGGGCAAGGCATTCCAGAGTACGGCTGCCTTATATGAGAAGGAACGCCCTCCCAATCTTTCCCTCCTGATTCGGGAAACTTTGGCTAAATATGCACTGGAGGAACCAAGCGTTCTTTGAGGAAAATAGAAGGAGAGAGGAGATTGAGAAATCAATCAAGGGTCCATTGCCCCAAAGTGCCTTGTGGGCAATGCAAAGGGACTTGAACTTGATTCTCTCAACCACAGAGAGCCAATGTCGAGAGATCAAGACTGGTAGAGAGTTCAAAAGATGGCACAAACCTTCTGCCCCTGAAGAGAGACTATGTTCTAGCCAAAGGTATGGTCAAAGAAATCAGCAGTTCCCCCCTCAGCTACACTAAAATGGTTCTAGGAGCAGCTTCCTCCCTCCTCCACTGGGCAGTTGCCCTATCAGCTACAGAGGGTCTAAAGATCAAGGATTTCCCTTCTTCAGGCTTCTCCTTGTGCTTAATTGTGAATGGACAGGTCTCAGCCCTGCGCTTTTGAAATAAATTAAAATCCTGAAGCCACCCAGTGGCTTTTCTGGGCTGACAGGTGTCCAATACCTCACCATAGAGCATCCTGTCACTAAACCTGAGCCATTGTCTCTGCTCTGGGAGCAGTTTTCACACAGCATTACGGTTAAGAACTGGCAGGAGCAGCTGCTTACAGACTCATTCAAATTAGCCTTCAGGAGCTGGAGGAAATTAAAATGCAACTTTCTAAAGGTTAGTTTTCCTAAATGCTTTTTAAAAATCCAACTTTCCCATAGAATTGGATTTTTAATAAATAAATAATAATAATATTGAACTATTTATCTGGCTTGCCGCAAACCCCAAGTTAGTAAAATTAATATATTAATATGCACTCTAGTTTTCCTCATAGGACAGCTAGAGCCTTCCACAGTCAAAATAGCATTGGGGGCTTCTCACTATAGGGTCATGGTAACATTACATTTCTACATGTCCCATGTAAGAAATTGGGGATATTAGTTAAGGTGGGGGAACCACCTTAAACAATTTGAACAATCCTTACAAGTCCACTTCTAAGTTCTGGGTATAAGAAGGAGAACAAATACAGTCTTCTAGACTCTTCTCAGGTCTCAGACAGCAGGTTCAGCCCTCTTCCAATCTTCAACAACTCCAGTGGTATTCTGAGGAGGGTGCTGTGAGTGCCACATTTATGCCTGGCACCGGCCAGGGTTAGGGAGTGACTCCTAGCTCCTCCCTAACCATTAGGGTACAAAGTCCTAGGAGTTACCTGCCCACTTACTGCAAACAATCCCACAGTGCCCCACTCTGCCCAAATACAAGATGGTAAACCCTTTCCCTCCTTATGCAGAGCCTGTGTGCCCATTCCAGAAGTGTTACCAGGGAAATGAGCAACTTCTCCTCTGTGGTCACTTTAAGCCAGCCAGCTCCTCTCCCACTGAGACTGGTGCCTACCTGACTGGTGGAAAAAAAGGAAGGGCCTGCCCAGGTGCCAGCTAACATTTTCCTGTGACAGGGGAGGCCTCTTTGAAGTTATACAAGTTCCTGAGCACAGTCCAGATTGTCATTGTGCCAGAGGATTTTCTTTATCTATTTGTACTAATATTTTAACTGCCTATGTCTAGAAATCAGGCTTCTCCAATGAGTAGCTCGTGAGCTACCTGTAAGTAGCTCTCCTGTGTGCAGTCCAGCCTACTAAATTACAAGCTTTTGCTGTACATAGGACAACATTGAGAATGTATATTTGAGACACAAATGTGTTTATTTTAAATACTCATAAGCCAAAATTGGGAGAATAATGGCTGAATTTCCAAACTATATTTAAAGTTGATATTTGAATGATACATCATGTGGCATTGAAGATATTTTTTTAATTACCTTTGTGCCAGAGGTATTGCAACTATGGTTGTTATGCATTACCCATCTAGAGGCATTCCATATTGACAGAACCTTTTTAACATTACTGCTGGCAATTATTCCCGATGCACTGAAGTGATCACTGCTAGTATTCTCGCATATAGTGGCCACTGATGTAATCTTGTCTGATGTGGTCACTATTGAACATAAGTGGCTCTTTTTACAGAAAAGGTTGGAGACCCCATTCTAGAACTTCTTATTCTGAGCACACTCAAGCATCATGTGTTTATAATATCCCTGGGAGCACAAGCAGCAATGCAAGCTAACATTAGCTGTCCAACTACTCAATGTAAGATAAGAAAAGTATCATCTAAAGTTAGTGAAAAATAATGATCTCTAAATATTTGATCATCTTTGTGCACTAATGAAGTTATTTAGAGTTATGGTGGGCAGCCCAGTGTCTTCCTGCAGGATAGAGGTTATAACCTCCTCCACTCTGGTGATTACTCCCTGCCAAATGTAACATCTCTGCATTCTCTATTCCTTCAAAGGAGCCAATTCCACAGCGGTCTTCTAATGGCACTGAAAATTTGGTGATTGGCTGCCATATATCTTGTGGCAAAGCAGCAAGGTTTTTTTTCCCAAAAACAAACTCTCAAAGGAAGAGTTTGTTTTTGAAAATAAAAAATACTAATGACCCTGACACCCTGAGAGTTCTCTCCGAGTGTCTGGGGGTTATTATTTTCTATTCCGACTGCCAGGCTTTTCCTAGAGGTCCCAAAATCGTGATGTACATGCGTTCTGTATCTTGATGTGAAAATCTGTGTGCCCAAACCCTGATAATATTAAACTGTCTGCCACTGCCACACAGTGGTATAGAGGAAGCAGAGTAATAAATTCTATTAAACTCTATTTTTCATAACAAGTTGACATTTCTGACATTCAACAGTGTGTAAATAATAGAAACAGAGTTGTAGTACAGATTTGTACTATATGGTGCATAGGATGCCTAAGCATGCGTAAAAGGATATTCCACATACAGGGCATTTAATTGTTAAGCCCCACAATAGTATACATGTTTTTGTATATTGTATACTTAAATTAACAATACAGGGGCACATTTACAAGAAAGCGACAAAGCGTGTCGTTAAGCCATGAAGGCTAATGACATGCTTTGTCACTTTAGAAAGGCATGGCTGCACCATGTTTACTAGAATATGGTGCAGTCCTGCTTTTCCCCCTGCGCTGATGCTAAATTTAGCTGCCTAGTGCCAACACAGGCACCCTTGCACCATATTGCAAGGGTGAGTGCGTTAGGGGCAATGATTGTTTATGTGCAGGAAGGCTCCCTTCCTGCACATAAACAATCTTTAAATGCCGTTTGTAACTTCTATGTGTGCTGCTTAATACAGCACACATAGAAGTTGCAAAACTGATTTTTTTTAAAAAGATTGTTTATGTGCAGGAAGGGGGACCTTCCTGCACATAAACAATCATTGGCATTTTGCTGTTTCTATGTGTGCTGTCGCACACATGGAAACAGCAAAAACGAGGAGAAATAAAGCATTTCTTCTCGTTTTGCCTGTTTAAGACCAGGTTTTTCCTGGTCTTAATTTTGGTGCTGCCTCCTATTTACACGGCTCTTGTAAATAGGGGGCAGGGTCAAAATCAACGGGTGCTGTGGTGGAACGCCCACCACAACCATTGCCCGCCGCATTCATGCTAAGTGTAGCGTGAAAGGGTGCCTTATTTACAAGGCGGCGTTAAGCCACGTTAAGTGGCTTAACACTGCCTTGTAAATAAGGCGAAGCTCCTTTCACCAGCACAACGTCACTAAAAGTGACACTGTGGTGGTGATAGGGGCTTGTAAATATGCCCTACAGTATATTGCAGTACTTATGGACAATCCTAAGTGGCTTGGGGGGAATGTATTATCTCTCTTAATCTTGCCCAATTTGGTCAATAATTCATCCTATTATCTGTGATTGGTATCTTCCGATGGCCCTTCATTTTTTCTAGATGAAACAGCTTTTGTCCATTTATCGATCTCTAACTGCCATCCCTTGATAGGCGGCCACTGTGGCTTTCCACTTCATGGCTATCATGTACTTAGCTAATAGAAGCGCAAGTTCTAGAAACCTGGAGTTGGACCTGTTGACTGCTGGTTGTGGAAATTGACCCAGAAGGCAGCATTCAGGATTAAATATGGTCACGTAGCCTGTTATTAATGTCAACATCTACTAGCTATAACTGGGCACATCCAAAACATATGTCAGAAGCCAGCCCTATCACAAGACCATCTCTAGCACTTTGTTGTGGCAGTAAGCTACATCTTATGTGGCAAGTCTGGGGTGACATACACTCTGTGAAAGATGTTAAATTAAATATATTTAAAATTATCATTCTGAGAAACTAAGTGGGAGTATTCTTTTAGAATGTTCCATTCATTGTTGTTTAAACATTTATCCAGATTATTATTCCATTCATTTTTAATTGGAATGTTTGATCACCCTATATAACCAAAGTAACAAGGTGTCTCCCCTCTTCAATTGTGTAAGTATTTTGAATGAGTTTACAGGCAACCAGTTCAGTATCTATTATGTTTCAATTTACTTTAAGTGCATTAGTGAGGCCATTGTATGTTAGGAATTGCCCATTGTGTAAAGAAAAATTATTCCCAATAGAGTTGAACAAGAGAAGCTAACGATTCTCGAACAGGTCTATTGTAAAAATAACTACTTCATCCTAATGCTTTAAGTCCTTAATATTTTTTTATTTTTTTTGCAGAGTTTTATATAGCGCGAACTTGACCCGAATCGGGTATCAGAGCGCTTTACATAGCACCAGTTACGTTACATGAGGACACACATTCATTTTGGTTAGGCACGGGGAGATTAAGTGATTTGCCCAGAATCACAGGATGTTCAGCGTCATTGCCGAGACTTGAACCCAGTTCCCCAGATTCAAGGTCAGCCACCCTAGCCGTTAGGCCAACTCCTCTCCCCAATATTGAAACATCCCTTGGCTTAGTGAGGCTTCTCAGAGTTACACACAAGGAACTTTGGATTTATTCCCATGTATTAGATTTAACTACTGTGTAATACGACCTTCAGTAATTTAGGGAGCAAGTCAGCAGGTTTAGGTCTATCATACAGCATATTAAACATCTGACCATCCTGTATGACATGGGTACTCACAAACTTTCTCTCAGGGGCCAAATTTACAGTGTGGTTTGTGGCCGAGGGCTGCACCAGTGGGGGCAAGGTCAGTGGGGGAGGGGGCGGGGCTAGAGAAAAAAAAAACTGTGACCATGAGGTTGAACACAGGCCCCTGCAGCGGACGCATTCGTCCACTGAGCCACCAGACCCGGCATACACACATCTATCTATCTCTATCTATCTCTCTCTATTTCGCTCTATCTCTCTCTCTATCTCTCTCTATCTCTATCTCTATATCTCTCTCTCTCTCTCTAGCTATCTCTATCCCTCTCTAGCTATCTCTATCTCTCTCTCTATCTCTCTCTAGCTATCTCTCTCTATCTGTCTCTAGCTATCTCTATCTCTCTCTCTATCTCTCTAGCTATCTCTATCTCTCTCTCTATGTCTCTATCTCTATCTCTCTCGCTCTATCTCCTCTATCTGTCTCTATCTGTCTATCTCTATCTCTATGTCTCTATCTCTATGACTCTATCTCTATGTCTCTATCTCTATCTTCTATCTCTCTATCTTCTATCTCTTTATCTTCTATCTCTCTATCTGTCTATGTCTCTATCTGTCTATGTCTCTATCTGTCTGTGTCTCTATCTGTCTGTGTCTCTATCTGTCTGTGTCTCTATCTGTCTGTCCCTGTCTCTGTCTGTCCCTGTCTCTATCTGTCTGTCCCTGTCTATCTGTCCCTGTCTCTATCTGTCTGTCCCTGTCTATCTGTCCCTGTCTCTATCTGTCTGTCCCGGTCTCTGTCTCTATCTGTCTGTCCCTGTCTCTGTCTGTCCCAGTCTCTATCTGTCTGTCCCTGTCTGTCTGTCCCTGTCTCTAGCTGTCTGTCCCTGTCTCTATCTGTCTGTCCCTATCTCTGTCTGTCCCTGTCTCTATCTGTCCCTATCTCTGTCTTTCCCTGTCTCTGTCTGTCTCTGTCTGTCCCTGTCTCTGTCTGTCCCTGTCTCTATCTGTCTCTGTCCCTGTCTCTGTCTGTCCCTGTCTGTCTGTGTCTGTCCCTGTCTCTATCTGTCTGTCCCTGTCTCTATCTGTCTATCCCTGTCTCTGTCTGTCCCTGTCTGTCTCTGTCTGTCCCTGTCTCTGTCTGTCCCTGTCTCTGTTTGTCCCTGTCTCTGTCTGTCCCTGTCTCTGTCTAAACCTGTCTCTGTCTGTCCCTGTCTGTCTCTGCCTGTCCCTGTCTCTGTCTGTCCTTGTCTCTCTGTCCCTGTCTCTGTCTGTCTGTCCCTGTCTGTCTGTGTCTGTCCCAGTCTCTATCTGTCTGTCCCTGTCTCTATCTGTCTGTCCCTGTCTCTGTCTCTATCTGCCTGTCCCTGTCTCTGTCTGTCCCAGTCTCTATCTGTCTGTCCCTGTCTGTCTGTCCCTGTCTCTATCTGTCTGTCCCTGTCTCTGTCTGTCCCTGTCTGTCTCTGTCCCTGTCTCTGTCTGTCTCTGTCCCTGTCTCTGTCTGTCCCTGTCCCTGTCTGTCCCTGTCTCTATCTCGATCTGTCTGTCTGTCCCTGTCTCGGTCTGTCCCTGTCTCTTCCAGTCCCTGTCTCTGTCTCTATCTGTCTGTCCCTGTCTCTCTGTCCATGTCTCTATCTGTCTGTCCCTGTCTCTGTCTGTCCCTGTCTGTCTGTCCCTGTCTATATCCGTCTGTCTCTGTCTGTCCCTGTCTCTGTCTCTATCTGTCTGTCCCTGTCTCTGTCTGTCCCTGTCTGTCCCTGTCTGTCCCTGTCTGTCTGTCTGTGTCTGTCCCTGTCTCTGTCTGTCTCTATCTGTCTGTCCCTGTCTCTGTCTGTCTCGGTCTGTCTCTGTCTCTATCTCTGTCCCTGTCTCTGTCTGTCCCCGTCACTATCTCGGTCTGTCCCTGTCCCTGTCTCTGTCTGTCCCTGTCTCTGTCTCTCTGCCTCTATCTGTCTCTGTGCCTCTATCTGTCTCTGCGCCTCTATCTGTCTCTGCGCCTCTATCTGTCTTTGTCCAAACAGGAAGCTTCCTTTTAAAAGTCAGCTGTGAAAGCGCTTACTGCTGACTGGTAAAGGGCCTTTTGGGAAGCTTTCCGAAGGTGCCCTGACGTCACAGAGGCCGGCAGTAAACACAGAAGATGGCCGCAGGAGCATACGTAGTGAATACCTATTTAATATGTATTCACTAGTATGCTCCTGCGGTCATCTTCTGTGTTTACTGCCGGCCGTGGAAACTGCAAGGCAAGGTCCGTGGGCCGCCAATAAAGGCCTGCCGGGCCGCTGGCGGCCCGCGGCCGTACTATGAGTACCACGGCTGTATGACATTAAAAAGGTATCCAGTCTCAGCAGTGTTATGCCCTGCCAGCGAACATGTCAATCTCTGTAGCTGGAATGTCAGGTCATGTACTTCCATAACTTTGGACCCTTGCCCACTCTTCTCTATTGGGGCCTCCAATTTAGCTATGGCAATCTGTCTCCTACCTCATCCCCATATAAGTTCCCCCAAGAGACTGTCTAGTTCCTTAAAGATAGTTGTGAGCCCCAGCACTGATAGGTTAACAAATTGGCTAATCACTTTGGGGAGCATCACCATTTTTGCAACAGCCACCCAGCCTGTTGGGGCCAGAAGCAATCTCTTTCAAAAATCCAACCTGCAGTCTTAGAAGTTGCAATTGTTGCACTCAAGTTGCCCTCCAAAATGTCATTATCTTTATGGAGCACTCTGATCCCTTGGTATCTAAAGGCATACGTTCCCATGTTATATTATTTCTGAGTGAGTTGAAGTAAATGAGCACACTCCACTTAAGACCAGAAACTACTCCCACTGTGCTGAATGCGTGGGGTCTACCGAATGTTGTAGGACACTACCAGTGTGGCAATTGTAGTGTCTGCCATTTGACTACCAACACAAAAACATTATCACTGGAACAAGGGAAAATATGGACTCAACGAGCCCACACTAACTGTAACAGCACCAATGTGGTTTACCTAATAAAGTGCTCTTGTAACCTACAATATGTGGGAATGACATGTAGAAGAATTAAACAGAGAATATGCGAGCATCGCAGCACTATTAGATGTAAAAGACCCACCACAAAACTCACTGAACACTTTCTCATCGAAAATCATACACCAAATGACATGAAATGGACCATAATTGAACAAATCAAAATGGGTCCAAATGTACAACGAAGACTATTTGAGAAGGAGCAACGGTGGATTTATAGGCTTTCCACCCATAAGAAGGGATTAAATGAAAATATCCCATGGAACTCAGTACTCCCAAAATGATTGAATATGTACCTGTATTGTATCCCCTTTATCTGAGTTTTTTGCTTTAACAGATCAATGTTCTGTTTGTTCTACTTTAATAATTGAATGACCCTGACAGTATGAAACCAAAAGAAAACAACTATAAGTAAGTAATAGATACAGTAATTGGTGCACTCTGTTTATTACATTTATAGACACAAATATGCAGTAAATATTGGAGTTAATCCTACCCGATAACACCTGTCACCTTTTATGGGTGTATAAAGCGATAACTAAGTGTCTGATTACACCAATTGTATAATGTGCACATTTTTCCATTTTTTGTGCGTTATTTCGCATTGATATTGTGGCTCATAACTTTGTCATTCTAACTTTAACTTTGTGCGGTATTAGTATTGATACAGTGGCTCATAACTTTATCATTCAACCAATTGAATTCGAAAGACAGTGCCTAGGGATACTCCCACCGACGTGCTAACGACGGCCACGTGACCACTAAGCCACGCCCCCTGCTCGCGCAACCCGGAAATGCCTGCATTTAACCAGCACGGCAGATCCGATGCGGAGATCCTGCGGAGAGTGACAACGGGTCCGTATGGGTAGGCGCAACAGCCGGTGAATAGCTCCACCAAGTAAGTAGATATTGCTGATGTGGGAAACGATGCTTTTCCCTATGACTTGGGGAACTTTACTAATCAATCGGTTTTGTCCAGATCGCGTTGGGAGCTTTTTACCACGACCCTGACTCCCATGAAGCACGAAAACATCGCGCTTTTAGTAAGCCCTTATATTCATTTCCCTTTCTCCCTTGTTTTTCCTTTCCCACGTTCCCAGTTTTCTCTTGACCATAAACACGCTTGCATACTATGCATGACTGTTAATGTGTTGCGCCCTCACCTACTTTTGTGAGAGCATCATTAGCCACTACGAGTGTATGCCGTATGTGGTTCTAAATATAATATCCATGTATTTCATTGTTACTTGCATGGTAATTGATTGCATCGATGCATTTTGCACCTCAAAGTCATGAGGAGTGCACAAAGATCACCCACTTGTAGTATCACAAAATGTGGATAAGACCCAAAAAAATGTTGATGATCGTGTGAGTCACGGAATGGATTGAATGCTCACCATAGTTCACTGCCTCCTCAGCTACGAGGCATATCTGGAGGCATGCTCTATGTTATGTTCAACAAATGTTGGGAAACACATGAGCACTTATTTCCTGAACAAGCACAGTACTGCTACTTGCTTAACCTCTATTTGTTTGTTTGTTAATTTGTGTTTGTCTTTCTAGATTATTTTCCTTTTTCGAATTGAAGAAAAGGACACCTGACCGTGAGTACATGGTTAGGTTTAGTGACCAAGGGTAGGGTACACCTTAGCGAGTGTATACCTCCCGGGTCACATTCACTGGTCCTGAAGAAAACCTAGTAGTACCATTCGCAGGTTGAAACATGTTGACCTTTTATTGCACTCTTTCACTGCACTAATTTTTATTAAGAGATACCTGATGGTCAATTTAACCCTCCTGGCATCCCAACAATTTTTAACATTGTCCAGTTACCCCAGAATAAAGTTTTTTCAAAGGGTCACATCTGGCCAATTTTTAAATCTACACTATTAAGTCACTCACTTTTTTCACCTCACACAACAACCAGCTCCACTGTAATCAGGTGTCGCAGCACACCCGGATAGCATTCGGTTATTCGGGTGGGACCCCAATGATGAAGCATGTCACCAACCAGGTTGGTGAGTGAGGGGTCTTCTTAGAAAAGGACAATCTCCTTTCCTGTGCTTTTGTCCCAACACCATATAGACAGTTTTCTGTCTTTGAGTGATACTCCTTTCTTTGTTATTAGATTCTAAGGGGACCAGGAGTATTCCCCCCCCTATTTAGGGCAAATCCCTTTCTCTCCTCTTTGTTTTGTACACACTCCACTTAACACAAATGCAGCATTTAGTCCAGTTCACTTTTAATCCTGCCATTACCTCCAGTGTTGGAGTATCTCAAAGATGAATTCTAGGCTGCCCCATCAGCCCTTGATGAAAGTGATCATATCATCTGCATAAAGCGAGATCAGGTGTATTACATCCCTCAGAGAGATACCCCATTCTCTTCCAGCTATTCTCAATGCCTCAGCGAATGGCTCCACTGCCAGACCAAATAAGATGGGTAACAGTGAACTACCTTGTCATGTCCCCTTTCAATAGTGTATTGTTGCATGATTGAGAGGGCTATTTTGACAATAGCCATGTGGAGTGTGTATACATTGGAGCATATGATCACTTATGCCAAATTTGCCTAGTGTGGAGAATAAGTATTTCCAACTTAAACCATAAAAGGCCTCCTCATGAAACCAAGTTAGTGTGGCCTAGTTTGAATATTTATGTGAAGAACTTACACAAACATGGTGCCTAATGTTTAATAGCATGTTGCACCCGGGTATGAAGCCATTTTGGTCCATATATACCAAACTAGGCATATCTGGTAGCAATGTGTGTTAAGTATGGAAAGAGGACGATACAATGCCTTTACCAATGGGTTTGCTTAGGCAAAGCAACAACCAGAGCCTTTTGAGTAGCATCAGGGATGGAGGCCAGGTCTCTGGAGGCATTGTATAGCTCTGTCAGCTTAGTTGATAGCAAATTAGAAAAGGTGGAATACAATTTGACTGTTAGGCCATCTGTTCCTAGCATTTTATTTCTGGCCAGATCAGTTATTGCACCCCTTATCTCATTGTAATTAATGGGGAGGCACAACTCAACCCAGTCAGTTGGATTTATTGTAGGGAGGGTTAACCTTCCTAAAAACAAAGTAATCTTGCCTTGCTCAAATTGGTCTGCATTTTTACATAATTCTGAATATTATGTCGTAATAGCCAACTGCAAGTGTTGAGTGTGTTACTGGGAATCTCTTATTGTGGTGATTGGGGAGGGGAGGCGCAGGTACCCAGGCTCATCTTTCAGGGTTCTGGCCAGTAATCTCCCTGCTTTGCTAGCATGGGCCTATGTATGTGCAACTTATTCCCTATAATCAATAAAGCACAGCCTGTCCAAGAGCAGATAGAGCTCCTTCTTGGACTGTAATGGTATAGGCAATAAGGAGGGGTTCACTTTAGCTTCATGTTCCTGTGTTCATAGCCTGTGTTGCAGTGCTAGTATTTCTTTCAGAATTGTCTTGTGACATCCTATAATCATTTTAGTGGATATGCCCCCAAAAAGCAGTTTTCAGGACTTCCCATTCAACCTATTGGACACAGTTCCAGAATTTAAGTCAATGTACTCATCTAATGCTTCCTGCAGTGTGGCTTTGTAGACAGCATCTTCAAAATGTTTAGCTTGAACTGTTCTGTGGGAATATGACCCAAGGGTCAACCCCACTGTAACTCAACCACTAGTGGATTATGGTCCAATAACATTATTCTGAACTACCCATCGATCTATGAATACCTTATGTACAAAATATATATTATAATCTGGACAAAAGGGCATGTCTCACTAAACCAATGAATAACAAGAATACTCCTTTTCTCTGAATGAGAACTTTTCCATGCATCCAACAATGATCAGCGGTGACACCACCTCTGCAAATCTTTGGCTGTTTATATTACTGGGAAGTGTGTCAAAGGGGTAAACAAATGATCCAAGTGTACATCAACCATCCCATTAAAATCACCTCCCAGCATCCATAGTATGTTAGACCATATTGTCAATACTGGGTATGTATTCTCACTATTACCACTACTGTTCCATCCAATTTACCCATTATGAATATAAATCTACCTTGAGCATCAATATGCACTTCAGTTGCCTACTATGTTCTATCAGAACACCCCCTTGTAAAGTTAGATTGTGTCAAATGTGTTTCCTGTAGGATTGAAATCTGTATCAATCTGCACCACTATTATGAATGTATGTTTGCCTTCTTATTAGCATTTTTCATCCCTTTATATTCCATGTCAGTATTGAGTATTGTCTATTGATAGCCATGTAGTTAATGTGTTAAACAAGATACATGCATTTGGCTATGGGGCCAGTATACATTTATCCAACCCAGCAAATGTATTCTTGTCACTTCGTCTGCCACATACTGGTGCACATGTCAACACAGACACAGCCTACAAACAGGCTAAACTAAGAACTCCAGGGGCCATATTATGGAAAGTGAGCCCACTTTATGAGCTCCTGGGGCACTTTGGCATTACATAAAGGGCTGCAGATGCTTGTGCAGCACTTTCTGTGATAGTGCTGGTGCACTTATTGGCGCCAGCGCATATATAGCGCCAGCGCTATCATATGTGGCCCCATGCAAATGAAGGAATTCCTTTGCCTCTGCACCACTGCATATTATTGACGTGGGTGCAGAGGCAAAGACGCTGTCAGTGCGCCCCCTGATGGCAGCCCTCTGGAGGTGGGAAAGGGGGTCCTATGGACCCCGCAGACATCCCCTGGAGGTGGGTGCAGTCCCTCACTGCACCCACCTGAAAGGGGATCTCTAATGTGCAGGCAGGATGCTGTCTGCACAGTGAAACACGGAGGGGCTCATTCAAAGGTGCTCCAAATTTAACTTGATTGCGCTGCCCCCAGGGCAGCACAACTTCACATCTGCACCTGGGGTAGCCTATCAATATAATATGGCACACTCTCCTTGTTTGCACAGGGCACACCTTTTGAAAGGTGCACCAAGCGCAAACAAAAAAGGGAGCGTACAGTATTCTGTTATATGGCCCCAGACATTACCGAACTGAAGCATAAGACATCTTATCATATATGTATTATTGCCTGCCATTTCGGAAACAACTTGAAACTTGGCTATTTGCATCATTCATTGAACTAAAGTGTTGCCTTTTTGTCTTTTTGGGGTCCCTTATTTCAGTGCCTTAATACATAAGGAGTTTGCTGAGTGCTTTGTAGACATCGTTTATGTTTTCATTAATTCAAATATGTTCCAGTGGATTCCACAACCATCAAAAATGGATTTATTTGAGCAGTGCATAATGACTAATGAGCTCTAATAAAAGCAGCCTTCTGGTGTAGCAGTTGGGTCTAAGGGCCTGATTTAGATTCCGAAGGACGGGTTACTTCAATGGTGACGGAGTAACCTGTCCACCGAAATCTAAATCAGTCCCTATGTCTAAATTCTCCACCAGTACTTATTCTACAATATGCCTATTTGACTTACACCTGAGTCTCTATTGTTAGAGTCCCTCTATGATAGGTTCTATATGGAATATAACGTTTATACAACAGATGCCAATTGAACAGCTAGAACAGTTTTGCACTTTTCAGTCATTCTTTTAAACTGTTTGCATGCATCCCTCTCTTCATGTATGCTTTCTTCAGTAGATACAAGTGTTAGCAAAGGACACGTTAAAAACATTTTTACGTTTTGTGAGACTGATACAAATATTTCTGTCGAGATTTTGTGTGCATTTGAAGAAAAGACCACACATGTCATAAAACAAATGTATCTTTAATTTGTAAGTGTCAACAGCAGTACAAAAGATGGAGTGATGGTGAATAGATTAAGGGTTGAAAGGACAGTCTTGAGGTAAATGAGCATAAATAGGCAGTATTAAAGAAACTCCCCTGAAAGGTATAAGCCCCTATTGTGGCATATATGGCATCACACAAGGATGGCATAATTTACATATCAGGAAAGCACCAATGCCATGGTGCCATGGTGCCACAAACACCAGAATATTAAGACATTGTGTCTTTGATTTTTGACTTTTTCATTGATTACTGAGGCAGAGGAGGATAAGATGTGTAAAAGTACCAGTGAATGATTATTTAATTTACCTCACGTCAAAACTGCACAATAAATTTCAAGAAGTCTATTTATGCAATGATGCAGATCTAAGGATAACAACTTGTTTCACTGTGAAAGCATTTTCAAAAGCAATATTTTTATCCTTAGGAAACTGGTTTCTGTACTGTAGAAAGGGGTGATTCCCTCAGATGGAGAACGTGAGAAAGATGTGATGGCAACCTTTTAGTTCATTTAAAAACTTTACACTGGACTGTACAAGATTTTTCTTTTTGATAAACTATTTACATTTTCAAACTTTAAAACATATTCAAAGCAGCAATAAACACTAGTTTTTTTTTTCTCTAAACGCCCAAATAATTACCAGTCCTTGGACCAGGTAGGTACCTGCATTGTACATAGAATTTCTACAAAGAAAATCTGCCAGTTATACGTTGCTAGCGGGTGTCTGAACAGCAGCCCTAGATTATCAGAGCCACACCCTCAGAGTTGCTATAGAAACCAAAGCATAGTACCATGACAACTGGTGTTCAGTTGTTCCAACAGCCCTACACACAAACTTTACACTTGAAAACAGCAGCTAGCATGTCAGTCCAGCATGTCAGTGAATTGTGCTGATTAAATTAACATAGAATGCTATTTTACAATATACATCACATACAAACTACAATGTTGGGGGAGATACAGTGAGATAAGTTATGCGGTAACAGCTTATATGCTTTTTTAATGTAATAAAACATTTTTTACATGGCATATACAATAATGAATAAACAGAAATGCCAAGCACTCTATTTTGCTAAAAGCTGGAAAATGGTACAATAAAAAACTGTGCTTTTGAAAAAGCAGAACACATTACAAAGGAAGACAGACAAAGAATGTACATACAGTAGCAGATCTGCAATGTGCAGCATACAAACAGTTAAATATTTGCACATTTCCCATACTCCTAGAGCACCAAATTCCTCACATGTGGCTTTTAACAAGCAGAAAATACTAAAGAAGCCATGCCACTAAGTGACTTTTTGCGTTCATATTGCCATACACATTATTCTGAAAACAATTTATGTTCCACTGGCATCCCAATGTATATCAGAATACTTCTTCCAACTTAAAAGATGCAAACTTCGTGCGGACGGTCAAATATGATACCCTTATATATAAATAGACACTATGACTCACAGATTTTGGGTAGTATAAAAAATCCCTACAAATAAAAAACTAAAACGCAACAAGAAGCTGCAGCCAAAATAATTGATGGGCAAAACCCTACCTACCTTAATGAAATGTAACAAGTGCTTTTGTAAACTGAAGTTTTATCCACATTTTCTTCATATTTGCAAAGAACGTACTTAAGTGCTTTACTCGGTCTAAAACAAGCTCAAACAATTGCAACTCTCTACCTTCTTATGAAATATTTTAAATAAGTAATTGAACCAAAATTCTTTTTTTGTTTGTACATTTTAATAAACTGTCCATTTGTGCAGTGCTGTCAACTTTTAACTGTCTGTAGAATTATTGATTTAGTAAAACCAGTCTGCAATAAGTATACCACTGGAGCATTGTTTTTATAAAAGAGGAGGCAATTGTTTTGGATTTTGTGGTGTAAACAATTTGAATATTATTTTGAGTCATGTGCTGCTCTTTATATAACAGGTAGAGCTATTAGCATATTGTGTGGTATGTTTCCTCTTTTATGATATATTAGACATGAGGGGCCCTATATACAAACTGCAATTTGTAGTACTTTACTAGTACAATATTAGTACTACTAAAGTTCTACAATGCTGTTCACAAACCTCAAGGGGGAACTCTCCACCTCTCCTACGTGTTCTATGGGAACATCCTCACACATGTTAGTTTACTACTTAACAGTAAATGTAGGTAGAGCCAGGGAGAGTGGATGGAAAATAGGACAGTCATCCACCCACAAAAGAGTCAGTCACTGTTATTCACAAACTGTACTTCTGAAGTTACTTCAGACACAATGAGCCAAAACAGGATTACATGTACTCTGGTTCAGAGCTGGAGTAAGTCCAATACCACATTTGGCCAACAAACCACTGGGACTGCAACACAATCTCATAAAAATTAGGGAGTAGGGACTTAAAAGTAAAAACCAATAGGAAATAATGTTGAATTTAATTATTTAAACTATTTAAACATATAATGAAATTTAATTTAATGTTAAAAATTCCAAAATTAGTATTTAGTTAAAAAAATGTAATAAACATTTTTGAATTTAAACATAATTGTAATATTTTAATTATGATTGATAGATAATAAAAAAGAGATTTTTTACTTTATATGGGATGTTTTAATTTAAACTTTAGACAAAAATGGTTTGATTTAATTTTTTATATTTAATTGAATTAAATATTTAATCAGAAATTAGGTTAATATCAGTGGAGCAATTTTTATTTTGTACTACATTTTAAAAATGATACAACATTAATTTACAATCATATGTAGCAGAAAAATATTTTAATACATTTTTTAAAGCTTAGTATATTTTGTTTTAATTTTTTCCTATACTTTACCGTAAAGCGATCCCCACCACTGGGTCAGAGATCTCCCTATAAAAACGTATGGGTAAAATTTTAAAGTAGTACAAAATTTAAAAAAAATGCTACATAACTATTTACTTAAATTTGAATTAAATAATGTATTGATTTAAATAAAATAAACGAAATAAAGATTCTAATTTAAAGATTTATCAAAAACATTCCTACCTAGAGTACAATGTGTGTATTTACTTATAATGTATTAAACATTAAAAACATTGAATTACAAACGTTTTAAAAATATGTTATTATTAAATATTAATTTTTTCAAATATATATAATTCTTATCATTCAATTTATGTATATATATTTTAAACATTTTAACTCAATTATTTTAATTTAACAGTTTTTCATATGGGTTTTATTTACATCCCTAGCTCCATTATTTCGATGAGAGGGTGGTGGTATCAGTGGTTGGCCATGTCTGGTGCTGAACCAGCTACTGCTCCTTTTTAAATGTAGCAACTTTCACCCTTGTAAATTTGGCTCTATCCCCTGCTTTGGGGGAGGAGACATGTAAAGCTATGCTTTTGAGTAACTTTGCACTCGTAAATGGTGAATAGCCAAAAATAGTAAAGTTACTCAGAAGTGTAAGAGTGATCTTTCACAGGTGGATTTACTCACATGTAAGTTTACCTTAGTGAACAAGCCCCTAGTTGTTAACATTGCATGGCTTGTGGAGTTTTAACAAACCCCTTCCTAAAATTCTATGGGAAGTTTGTTAGACGGGTTTACTAAGAGATTGATTTAGGACATTTTACAACCTGAATTGAGGGAAGACCTTTGTGTGTATTTCTCACCTTTATGAAATTAGTTGAATACTATTTTCAAAATGACCAAATGTAAATAAATTAACATTACATCACATCACAATGTATATTTTATGAATCTTCTTGTCATAATCATGTATTTGCATTGTTTTAACCTGTTGATTATATGTATGAAGTATTGCACCATGAATAGTGTATGTCTTTTGTTGGATACACAGAAATATCCATTGCATGGCTAATGCTGTAAGGTTAATTGTCTGCACTTTAAAATGCTTTGTAATAATCTATTCTTCCCATGGTGTTTGTGCAGTAGAAGTAGGTATAAAATTAATATAGGTACAAGTCTCTAAATTAGAAATTGTACATCCACAAATTGAAGGTCACAATTATTTGAACAGCTTCAAGGTGGCAAGGACATCAAACAGTCAATGATGTAAATATGTGTGATGTGTATGTAAATGAGGAGAAAATAGTTAATTCAACATAGAATTTGTTACTATACTGAAATGACAATTGAGTTTATTTGGCCACCCATAGTGTTAATTGAAAACCCAATTATTTCTTATAGAGCTGCTACTTATATATATGTGATGTTTGTTGTTTCAAATTCATGTTCCTTACTACATCTACTTTGCTTAAACTGCAATATTTACACACCTTTGAGCACCCAAAGATGTCTTCCATATGTAAATATGGATATATAGAGTACCTAAAATAGATACAATTATGAATTATGACTTGCCAATTATTATGAAGACACTATAGCTCAGTCACAGTTAACTTCTGGCACTATTTTGGTTGTTATGTTACAGACGTATGGCAATGCTAATACAGTATTAGAGTTGCATTCTCAAGTACAGGTCTTTCAACAGACAGGCCTCGTAGTGCTAGAAGTTTCCAACAACTCTTATTGTAATTATACTGCTTTGTCATCTTTAACACCAAACTCTGTGGGAAATAAAATGACTAGATTGGCACTTTGCTTATGCAACTGATCACACATTGTTGAATATGACCCAGCAGACATGCACTTCAAAACTGAATAAATGATCTAGTTGAAAGTACCAATGTGGCACTTATCATAGCAATCAAGTTAGCAGATTGTGGCTACTGATGTTTGCTGGATGAATTCTTAACACATGTTAACATGAAATATGGAAGGTAAAGAATGAACATCAGATGAATTACTATTATTTTTGTCTAAGGCATATATGTATGTACTCAACCAGGTGCATGTGTTGCAATTTGCAATAGTATTAGCTAAACTTGTGTTTAGTGGGTTGACTTTACCACTTTGATTGTCAGATTTTCAACTATTTTTAAAAATGGAACACATACCACATCATGTAAAACATAGAGAAAATAATGGTTTTACTTTTCAAATAGTTATAATATTGCCTTCTATGTGCTTAGTGACTTTTCTACACCACAAAGACTTTAGTTTTGTGGTCAATGTCACTAAAATCTGCCTATAGCATTATTGGGCCCTCTTTGTGTATTCTTTATACTTTATTTACAAAGGAATCATACCTTCTTTTATGCAACAGATTTCCATCTAAAGTTTTTAATACATATCTGAAATTAAATGGTGGAAAATCTATGTGTCCGGAGTAGCACCTGATTTTCAGGATATTTGCTAATGTGCATGTAATCTGTCTTTGTCTTTCGCAAAAATGTTGATCCACAAAATTTAGTTCACCAACAGTTACACAGTAACCAAGTCTCCCTGTGGAGTTTGGCTTCACTAAAGTTTTTGAGCACTGATTAGTCGAAAACGGTGTGTATGTCAGAAACATTGTTCTATTTTATTTCAAAATGAATACATTTCACATTGTGGGCCTCTGTGTTTGTAATTATGGGAGAGAACAACTGAGGCACCTTGCTGTTCTGATCATCAGCTCCAATGTTTCCCTTTCACTGTGAGTGAAATTTTGGCATCTAGATGAGGTATGGAGACATGTCAGCATTTCTCTTTTCATGAGGACTAACACACACTTAAACAGACCTACAAAAAGTCAACACATAACTTATACTTTGCTAATGATGAACAAAAAAATAAAATTCAATTTCCTATGATATATTTACACAATTTCATAAACAAATGAGATGGTTAAATCATTACATGTTTTGTTTCGATATCACCTTTGGACATTAAGGTGTTGTTCCTTTGATTGTCCTTCTTCTGTTCATTAATAGTTTTAGAGCCACTGGTGGCTAATAAATATTTTTAATGCTGTTATGCACAATTTAGATTCAAATGTATTACACCTTTTTAATAAGTATAATCAATTTTACATGGAGAGGAAATGCTAACCTGCCAATCATCTTTAAGTAAGTAGCTAGGTGACACAGCACTGAGGCAGAGCTGGTGCGAATACAAAGTTCAACAATAAACATATTTGCATAAATAATGAAATAACAAGACGTAAAATGACTCTAAGCCGGCAACTGTGGGGCATACCCACACGAGTCAAAACAGATGACTTTTGTTCGTGTAGTTTTCATACAACATTTTCACATTAGTCAGAAGTGATAAAAATACCATTTATCTCCAGTGCTTATAACACTTATGAAACAACATGTGTATGTGTGTTTTGTACTACAAGCAAAATCAAGTTTCAATCTTAAAGAACAGTCACTTGTTCTCCACCAGCCTGCTGAATATTGTTTTGGCATGGTCAAGAAGAAAAAAAATGAACACTAATCTAAATGTTTGCCTGTGTGCAAAAAATATTAACATACTTTACAAAGTATAACAATACAGCACTCTAGAAAAAGCATGAAAATGCAAAAGAAATTAAGTGACCAAAAAGGAATAAAGACATACAGAAGAAAGAAAATACTGATAGAATGAAAAAAGAACACACTGAAAAGAAACAATAAAAGATAAATAGAAATCAAGTAAATAGGAGCGACTGTATAAGACTTCAATAAATATTTTGTCAAAAGAAAGCTTTAGTCCAACCTGATGTACAGATGCATGTCCAGGGTAATATTAAGAAAAAAGCGGTCAGTACCTCTATCCACTATGAGAGTAAACACCAGCTATGACAAAATACATGCTTTTCCACTATTTAGGATAACAGTAATGTAAAGTTTAATACTAAAAATGTAAAAGGTTTTTTTTCCAAGTGGATGGAAAATTTCTTCGTGTTAGTTTTCAATTTAATAATGATTACATTTGATTTTGTGTTAACTACTCTAGTATAATCACATAATAAATTCAATTATTCATAGCATCATGACCTTTAATACTGATATATCTCTGGATCTAGAATATCTCCATAAAAGTATTCTTTTCTGTTCAAGTTAGGACCTGTATGAATTCCTTGCCAAATTAACACTATGGCCATATCTATTAGCATTATAGGCATATGTTGAACATATCCACTAACATCTGTGGCTAGATACTAGCCAATGGTTGTGAAGCAGTCAGTATACTAGTTGGTGGCTTTCAACACCTAAACACATACAAATAGTCTTTTTTGCGAACATGAGGGTAGGGGAAATATATACAAGATTACAATTATTGATTGTAAACCCCATTCTCAGTACGAATATTGTATAACATGATATTACGTGCACAAAATTGTGTTAATGTCCTATGACATAACAACTACTGCTCTATGACTAAAGAACAGGTAAGATGGATATATATACACAAGTTTAGGTTGGAGAAAAATTATGTTTCTGTGCTAGTCTTTTGCATACATATTTACTTAATACATTTTAATGATAAAAGGCTTACCTATTTGTATGGTAAAATAGATGCAAACCTAACATAGGGGCTCATTACATATGGCGGAACGATCACCACCGCCAGGCCGGCGGTGGCGATCGTTCCGCCATCAAACTGAGAATTACCCACCGCCATATTACGATGGTGGTGGGTATCGCGGCGGACGCAAAGTCCGTCTGCCGCTTTTCCGCCGGTGGCAATCGCACCGATTGCCTGGTGGGCGGAGCAGGGCCACTAATATGGTGGCGGTGCCTAGCAGGCACCGTCCGCCATATTAGGATGTGGGTTTTAGGAGGCCTTTCCATGGCGGCGATGCTGCCATGGAAGGGCTGGCGGAGATTGGGTTTGGGGGCCTGTTGCGGGCCCCCCATGTGGGGGGGGTGTCGCTGCACTGGGGGGTCCCCATGGTACCCCCCTGCATTTCCTTGCACCATGTGGCAGGCACCGCATGGTACGTGCCACATGGTGCAGGGAAATGTGGTGCAAGCACCTTTCACATTGCGGATGCTGCTGCAGCCAGCAGCACCGCCCACAATGTTAAAGGCCCAGGATGCGCCCGCCAGTATGGCGGTCGCATCCTAATTGCAGTGGTGGGACCGCCGCAAGTCTGGCGGCCGGTCCCAATCACCGCTACGGTGGCGGGCGGACAAAGTCCGCCCGCCATCGTAACCAGCCCCATAGTGTGAGAAATAAAAGCATTTTGTCCATTGTTACCACTTATTTAGCATAGGTAAGAAGTATGCTATCTCTTTATGACCACTTGAACATGACATTAAGAAGACATAGGATAGTGACAATTTAAAAGATGATTACTTTGTTGTCATTTTAATGTTAAGCGCCTTAAAGATAGCGGTATGTAATGAAAATGATGGACTAAATATATTTGCTTATTCACACTCAAATTCTACCTTCATGTATGACAGTTGCTACAAATGTATTTCTGAATATTAGTACATAAACGTACCCTCTGCATGCTTGGTCCATGTTATTTAGCATGCACCACAGATTTCAAAAATTGTATTTGACTTACATTTAGTTATACAAATGATTTGTGTGCTATATTTTGACTAAGCCTACATAATGCTGTGAGGTACTGATTATCGACTACTGGCTATCTTGTATTATAAAAAATATATTTAGGGTCTGATTGACAGGTAACAAAGTATACCTACTGATTGTTGACATGTTCTCATTGTTGGTATTCACAAGGAAATCTATAAAACATTTAATATTCATATGCCTATGTCTGTTTCCAAAAACCTTATTTCTGCTGATTGCCCAAAGGTGGTCAATGCACCACTTTAGGTTTAGGGTAATTGTGCATTGCACATATAATCGCCCAATTTTTATCTCTGCATGGGCAATATGTTCACTTTCTTACCCTACATTCACACTTACTCTTCTATGTTTTGTTACTTAAAATATGTGGCATTACTGAGAGAAAATTCAACATTTTCCAACTGTCAGTTTTGGCTATTTTCAAAAACTGTCCTAAAATATGAACCATGTATGCTAACATTTCAGAATGTCATTTGGGCTTTGGTGAATTATAATATGAGGTCATTTGTATAGGAATTAATGTGACAAGTTTAACCATTTTGAAGTTCAAAGAAAAGTGTCTCATGAATAAATTACATATTACCATCTGTATAAGGCTGTCAATAAATGGTTTGTTTTCTAAAGAAACAAATTATGCATTTGGACCCTGGGCGTTCTGGAATGAATACCTTAAGACAAAATATGTTAAGACGGAACGCTTTGGCTAGCATCAAGGGTGAGGTAAACGTTTTAAGACAGAGTTTGTCAGTAACTGGTGAATTACTCTCTTGTGTACAATTCTTCATAAAGCAATGTTCATTAAATGTATGGACAAGTATAATAGTGCTCAGTATCTTAGAATCGTCCAGAATTATGAGGGGATAGATATAAAGAAGTTGTGGATAGGGGCCATGTGAGATATTGTAAAAATTGTTGTTTTGTCTAAAAATAAATGCCTAAACAGCACCATCTCAAAATTTTGGCAGTCAATGTGCCTAGTAATTTCCACTTTAAGGTGAAAATATTACCTAGTATTGAAAAGAATTTTAGAAATGCAAGACTTTCCATCAATAACTATGATATGCAAAGGGCGCAATACTTAGCATATTTTCTTTTAAACCTATAGCATGTGAAGAGGCAAACACAGTTATGCACACACATGGACAACCAATTTTCATTATACCATGTCCCAAGATTCCTGAGTACTTTGACACATTCTGAATAACCTATATCTGACTCTGTTATTTAACATGCCAAAGATTCTCTAAGACTTTGCAGTGCCTCCTTTAAGACATTCCAAATATTAAGATTCAAAAAGTATGAAAATGTTTGGCACAATTGATATTAAAATATACATGTGGAAAGGAAAGTAAAATGCAATTCTGAACTTTTTTGTTGTTGATGTATCAATGAGAAGTTGTGGACTCATTTGCATCCAAAATATTCAAAAACTAAATTGGTAGTTATTTCTTTTGAATAATTCTGAATAAAAACACATTCACAACCTGTTGGCTGACACAGCATACCTGAGTGAAAATGTCTTACCCCATCCAAAAACAGTAACTTACAACTATATTAACATCAGTATGAAGGAGAGACTATAAAGAGTTAAAATTAATATACAGTTATGGATTCACAACTGTAAGTTACCAAGTTGTGTTGCTTGATATTTTATGGATCTTTGCCTAAGTAAAAAACAATGAAAAACTAGGGAGAAAAATCAATCTGTCTCACACATATAGAAACATTTAAGACCATTCTGCTGAAGTAACGATGAGAGCCACACATGCTGCAGGCTCCTTAAGAACGTTTTGTTGGAAGTCGCCCTCCAAAAGAAATTCAAGAGTACTTTGTATTTGTCCTGCCAAGAGCTTCTCCTCAGTTGGCATTGACAGGCTCACGAGCTTCATTGTCACTACTATAGTCTGATTTGGGATCATCTTCATAGTCATCATACATTTCCATTTCATCTACCCCGTTCATCAAATCATTTCCTGCCAGGCTTCCGCCGTCCATCTTCATACCATAAGTGCTCTGGATTACAGGGATGCTAGGCTCTGGGCTGGCAGAGGCACTTGAGCAATCAGATGTCATCTGAGGGGAGGGTGTGGTGGCTGACATGCTAATGGCACCCGGGTACATAACACCTGTTGCTGTGGTGATTGGAATCTGTGGTTGTTGTCTATTGAAAGATAACAAAAATGCATAATTTGAATTGATGTAATATAACAATCAATATCTATTCACATATACCTTAAGATTTTCAAATTTAATTAACCACTCTTGAACATGTTTGGAATTGAATTTGGAATTTTGCAAAACTATGACACTCTGAAAGTGGAGAGAAATCTCAGTATAGATCTGCCTTATATTTGGCTTACACTTTACTGCTTGTGTAAGCACTGTCATAGTAACAGCATTATGTTTTCTACTACTACCTCTGATACTACTACTGTCACAGCTACTGCTACTTTACTATTATTGCAAATACTACTGCTAATAATAATAGCAACAGAAATAAACGTATTCTCTCACCTCAAGTGCAAAACAACCTTAGACATTAATAATGATATTAATAGCATCCTTATTGTCAGGTCTTCTATATTTCCATTAACAAAACACTGTTTAAACCCTGCAGTTCTCATTTTAATATAAGAGGATCTTGTTTGAATATATTTGTACATATACACTTATATTCTTTTAAATATTTACTATTTAATTGTTATTAAGACCATGTAAATGTAAGAAAGAAGTGATTTCAATAAATATTTTGAAATCCATTCTGATCACTGCAATAGAAAATGGTGCTCTACAAAGATCAGAAATGATCCATAATTAAATAAGTGCATTATCCCTAGCTCAACCTAACCCTCATATTACCATTGCTTCATATTCAGAGCCCTAGCCCTGCAACTGATGAAATACAGTTAACACATGATAGCTATGGGAGGCAGGCGAGAGGAGAGGGCACTGCAAACATTTGACTGCATTTTGAACATAAGAGTCTTTCTACTGATTCAGTTAGTGTGCTCTGTACAATTTCCTTCATTATTCCCCAAGCAATAGTACTTGCCACTCTCTCAGAGATATTAGGAAGCCACTATTCAATAGCTAGCCCATTATCTTTCTAAAGTTATCTATTTTTCTCTCTGTCTTTCTTGTCTTGGTTGAACATCAGCACCAGGATGTTATTCCAATCCTCATCTTGGCCCTTCTTTCAGCTTGTGTTCTCAATGGTCATGACTGCTATCTAAGCTTTTCCTTCCTTGCTTTTACAGAAATTTTAGGCAACCTATTCCTTAATTGCCAGTCTACCATTGAACTCTAAGGGACCATATTGCATGTGCTGTATGTGGAAACTGTGACACAAAATTTCAGTTATGTCTAATTGACTCCTTTTCTGCATTTAGTGCATAATTTGATATGGGTGCTCATTCTTCATACCTCCCAGAAGGTGGTTACTTGTTGCATATTGTGAGAGCATATACCAAGTGATCTGTGGAAACCTTTGTATGCATACGGAATGTCTCAAACCATATGTGGATGCTTCTCCATTTTGAAGCAATGGCAAATGATATTCAGCAACATACTCCATATTAAAGACTTGGAGAAATCAAGGGTCTGAAGATGACAAGACTCAAATTTTGTAGAATTTGAACTATTTGCAATTTCGCACACTTTTCTATGATAGTGGCAATTACTTTTTCCTAGTGTTGATTTGTAGATCAACTCCATTATGGAAGGTATTCTTGAAATACTTTAGTCAGAATGTATGCAAAAGATTGCAAAGTTACTCCAGATCACTTGAGCTGCAACTGGATAAATTGTGTTAATCACATCTGTCTGTCTAAACAATAGCAGTTAGGTTCTATAACAATAAAGAGTGGCAGCGAGTGCAGGAGATACCAATTCTTAATTACACACAAAACATTAAATGATTCTTAAATAATATGTATTAACAGCGGTAATGAGATGAGGAAATCTCTTCTAAAAAAGTCAGATGAAATATCAGAAATTCAATTTTCACAGTAGTTTTCAATGGCACAATCCTGAGAAGATATACATGTGAAAAAGATAAAATGATAGATTGACCTTAAATTGTTTTCACCTTTTATATTAGCAAATAAGGTTATTTAAAAATGATCAATCAAAGATCTCTCTCTTTCATATTTGTTGCCATCCAATAGATTATAAAAAGAAAAACCTCCAATCTGATGGCATAGCCATTTAAAAGAATGATCCAATTATATTCTGCTACTAATGTTGAAACACTGCAAGATGACAAGGGGGACATGTTAGCATTTGGCATTGCCTATTAGCATTTACTAATATATTAGAGTTTTTTTTTTTATAATTTACTTATGGATAAATAGGTTGAGAACGATCACTTTAATCTTTCTCCATTTGGGAAGAATGTTTTAAGTTATTTTACGCAGTAAATAAACATTATATGCAATAAAATAGAAAGGATGGAATTTTAGAATCTCTTTTGCTTGTTTGTGCTCATCTTCATGGAATTCTAAAAAAAAAGTAGAGAACAGGGTTTGAAGTTTCTGAATATTATGCTAGATCCTTGTGGGAGTTGCAGCACTCATATATAAGTTTACCCAATAACAATTAAGTACATAGGAAAATCAACATTCATAAGGAAAGGTATTTAGGTTAAATTTATTTAGGATAAATATATTAAAAGATACTTGATAGCCCAAAACTACAAGCAACTATTGTTTCATCTAAATGTAATTAAGGATGGCAACTGTCATCTATGTTACCTTTCATCTATGTTTTCTATGCTCTGTTGTACTATGTCTCTATGTATGCCACCGAGTCTTATTAGCTTCATTAATTGCAAATGCAGAAACTATTCCAATATATTTAATTTGATACTTTCATGTAAGGTCTTTCTGAAACCTCAGTTACACCTACATTACTCTAAATACAATGTGTGTACAAATGAGCAAAAATCACTTCTAGAAAGAGTCTACTTTGTTAATGTTGAAATAATGGTTAATATGCCTTTATTCCCGAACAGTCATTTTAAAAATAGCCATGTATATATAAGAATATACCATGTATATAATATATAACTATATATAATATATAAATACATAAAATCATGTGTATAACAGATTTATTAATCCTATTGAGTCCTAGATACTACTGCGATAATGAAAAGTAAAAAAACATGTTGATGCTACAGATCTTTCTCAACTTTAATGACTGTCTTTTTTTATTTCAATAAAAGCAGCATTGACTTTATTCATTCTCAAATTACAATGATGCTTGGTTCAATTGAACTGACTAATATTTTAGGCCAAATTATGTGCCATGAAAAAAAGCAATTCTAGTCAATAATGCCTCCAGGCCCACATTTTAGAAGCTATGTCAAGTACATAACTTCACTGTCCTGCTAAGTTTATAAAACTGGAAACATTGGTCAGCTTAGTGTAGTGTGACACTTTAGAATATATATTTCCTGACTGCCATATGAACTTTATAGAAGCAGGCGGATACATTGCCTGTTCAATGACCAGTCAGACAGACATGACGTTTCCTTGCGAAGCTTAACTTAAGCTCATTTGGTGAATTTCTTCGATATAAACCTATGTTAAATCCTAAGCGGAGAAAGTCTCTTACTCTTGCGTCTAAAAGCAACATGGGGATGGGAGCATGACAAACACTCATTGGACAGCGGTTTAGAACACTGCTCTGTTTTATTGCTATACTCCTGCCCCCATACCTTGCAAAATGAATTGCAGACACCAGCCCAATCCCCACAGTATCCAGCTTCATATTTCTCATTGTAGGTAGATAACTGGAGAACATTTGGATATTTTTTCAGTGATTACAGTTTTCCTACACTTCTTTATGTTATAATAATCTGATTGAAATATAGCAATTCGTGTTAGCATTACACAGTAATTTAATGAAAACATAGCCTTTAGGTGAGAGATATGTTTTTACTATCTTTAAATATTTACTGTGTGGAAATGTTTTTTAATTGTATTTAATAGTTTAATAAAATTCTTTATATATTACCAAAAGTGTTAAGTCAACGTTTAATAAAATATTCTGACAGATGTCAAAAGACTGATTTTCATCCCATGTCTTTAGTGTGTGTTTACACTCCACTAAAACATATCGTCAAAAGACGCACTTGGAAAAATCAACCTAATGTGTTATTTGACAGTGTTGTAACAAATGCTACTGTCTGGTTATTCTGATTAAATCTGCTTTCGGTATGGAATTATTCACAGTTTAACTGCTAAGGATCCTTGATAAAACAATCAAATTAAGGTAAGTCAATTGGTTAAACACTTGAAAGACTAGACTAGTCAAATCTTTCTGTCCCCTGGGAGCATTCAGATATTACTTTCTTTCTTTCTTTTGGCATATGGGTAAACGTTTGAAAGCCAATATGGAAAACCTTTTTTATTCACGAGTTTGATGTCAAAATCAAGCTGTCGCATAACATGGAACTGAGCATCACATTGTTACTACGGAGAAGAAAGGTGTTTGGGGTTAAAGTGAGAAAAGGTGAAACAATGCAAGTGTGGCAAACGGCTCGGGAAGGCAAGTGATTAGAGGAAACTGCGTTAAGGATCTGGCGAAAACTATACTTAACACTGCACACTCTTCTGCTTAGAATGAGTTTGATTCAGATGGCAATGGTGAACATTATCTTAAAAGCAGAGAGAAAGCCAAGGTCTAAATAGCAACTGAGAAATCTATTAGCACCTGGATTTCTCCTTTATTGTTTTTTTTTTTTTTAAGTTTATTAAGAACATTGTACCCCCCTCTCTAGAAAGGTATGTGAGAACATTCACTATTGGCATAAACACTTTTGTGGTGGGAGCCACAGGCTCGCTCAGGTGATGGTGCTTCTCTCTCACAGAAATGCTGTAATTCACTGTAGGTATATATTTTACTTACTTCAACAGCACTGCACTTAAGTTAGGCACATGTTTTATGTTTAGGGGTTAGGGGTGCAAGTATTTAAATGTATGTAATAGAGGCATTTTAACTCCAAAACGAGTGATAGAGAGTATACATGTTCGCTAAACCGAATGTCTAGACAGAAAGCGACAGGAATGAAGAAACAATCAGACAATTTGCCCACAGGAGAAGAGCATGGCAGAGAAAGGTGGAGCTTTTAAGAAGTCTGCAATGATATATGAACTTTGCATTTATTAAGCTCCACAAGGTGTTAAAGTGATATGCCTTTATTTCTTTTTCTCAGCTCCTCCGCAATTTTTGCCTTTTGGACATATCATGTAAGGAGTGCACTCTTTTACATTTTGGTATGCAGAGTGAAAATCCACTTAGGAGGTGGGCTTTAGATTGGAGCAAAATTAATTCCACAGACGGTAGGTGTGGCCACTTGCGAGATTTTGCTGAAACTAATCACAGTTCTATTGTGTGAGTAACAGCATTCATGTTCACAGACACTACAGAGTTGCCTTAGGGCACTTTATGGGGATCACATCAAGGACGACATCTTCCCCACATATAGTGTGCCAGAACAGCTCCCTACCCTGTCAAGTGCCCTGACTTTACAGAAATGATGTGCACCGGTTGCCTATTTCCACCTCACATCATCAGTGTGGTGCTGGTTCAATTACAGTAATGAACTAACTATGTGAGGCACCTATGAAAGAACAGCTAGAGTAGAACCTCATCATAATGAGCACAGCACAGATTGCTCTTACCCAACAGTAAAGAATTGCCTCATCTCCTGTCTTCGAGACCTCATCAGTTGTTTGTACTCTCCAATGCGCAGTTTCTTGCCGTCAACGATACAGGTACGCTTTGGCCGAGGTTTGTACTTGTAGTTTGGATACTTCTCTAGATGGATCTTACTTAGCCGTGCCTGCTCCTCGTAGTAAGGTTGCTTCTCTTGATTGGACATGGCTTTCCAGCGAGAACCTGCATGTATAAACAGCAAATAAAAATCTGGTTTTATTGATCCTGATATACAATCATAATTACTGGTGCAGATGTTTTATTTTTTAATCACCATTACTAAATTGTCCTATGATAGCGAAAGTAGAAAAGTGAGATTAGGTGCGTCTTGGTTACTACTCTGATTTGCAAATCTAGTTACTTTACCATGAGAAATATTGATAATATTAAGAAATAAGTATTGTGAAATAATGTTAAAATCACTCCAGTCTTCCTTAAATAAATGTCACATTTTATTTTCTGAAAGTATTTCACTTCTCAACAAGCTAATACGTTCTTTGTACTCTTTTTTCAATAAAAGGTGTCTTTAAACTGTCAAACTATGGGTATCTATCTTATCCTAAAAAATGACTACCCGAGTAGAAGATTTTTGTTCAGGTCAATAATAGAGAGATTCCTTCAATAAGTAAGTTAGCAAGCAGATTATCAGTCCTGGGTTAAACCATTATAATTGTAATTCATGTACTGAAAAGATGCCAGAAATTAATCAGTAAACCTTTCAATGTATGGTCAGTCTATTGAACAAGTTGCCACTTTTCCTATTTACACCATGATGGGAGCAACAGATACATCACATTTAAGAGACCCTTTGTTTTTTTAATTCTTTATCGTCATTTTACCAAAAATCAATCACAGCCTTCCAAACAGGGAAGATATGATTCAAACAGAGCACAGCAACAGAAAAGACTTATAAAACAGGACTCGAGCAGTATTTGTGAGCATATACAAAGGGACTCTTTGTTTAAATGTAAATAGGGTTTGCAATTGAGAATTATTTCACATTGTCTGCTGTGAGTGATATCTAAGTTAGAGTGGTGTGCTTAAGGGGACTACTTAGCCATGAAAAAATGGAATTGAGCCTCAGCCATAGTGGAGCACCACTTATTTTCTTAATGCAAAGACTTATGAGGAACAATGTGCTTTAATGTAACTATACGAGTAATCTATTTAGGATTCTCAAGGTTTCGGAGAGACTACATCATCTCTGACTGGTGAGTTTACCATGCTTTTAGTGAGATGGGTAAAGATGGGGAAGCCGAGTTTGATCAAGGGGAACATTATAGAAATCTTTTCATATCATTTGGTGGAGGAAGCCTCCCTAGCTTGATGGTCTTGAACATTTTGGTCTTCGACGTGACACACTCTGATCAAAGATGATTGACTGAAGGACCTAAGTGAGCCAATCATTCAGTTGCAGTGTGGCAAACGACACAATGCTGTTGAATAAGGTTTCAACTTTTTCTAGAAAAATGCTCACTGCTTACAAAAAAATAGACAGATGTTTACAAATGTTTATTGTGTAAAACAAGAGTGCAGTAAGATGGTGGATACGAATGTTCTCATAGAACAGGGGACTAAGATGGGATGGAAAGTGTGAGGTGGAATCCCTTTGAGTGTGGGGATTTTGGTCGGTGTCAGGAAAAGAAGATGCTTAGTTATTTCTTGTAGAATAAGAGTCTTAGATGAATGAACAGTTTGTTTAAGATGATAGGAGCATAACAAAATAAGTCTTACTATTTCATATTACTCTTTCATGGCCTTGGGGATCTCCACTCTCATCAAGGTTGTTGTTGAAAGTAATGAGCTTATGCCCAGAAAAATGAACGTTTTTGCCTATTGTTTTTAGTAAGAATGTCATTGTAAATGATGCCAAGTGATTTGGTCATAATGCATGTTAAGGCGTGGGGGCCAGTGAAAGTCTTTGAGTGGTGGGATTGGTTTTGTTAGATTTAGACTGGCAAGTGATGAGATGGCATTCTGAGGGTTCTGGTGGAGGTTGGGAAGCGTAGGAAGGGTGTTCCCTCTATTAATGTGCAAGAGAATGAGGTCATGTGCTAAGGAAAGGGGGGTATTATTTGGGACAAAATGTTTCTTATTCCATAGGATGCTTAACTTGTAACAAATTGCCTGAAATTTCAACTTCATTAGGTCTTTGCGGGAAAGACAGAGATTGATGTTGAAGGCCAGGGTTCAATTCAGTTAAATGAAACCAGTCTTTAATTTGGGGAAGGAGATTGTTTTTGGATGAATTACATTTGTTAGACTACTGGTATTCAGGCCTGGATAGGGTATAGGCAACATCTTAGTATGTTGATTCTGATGACACATCAAGGGACAGCTTCATGTCATCAGCTTACTGATGAAGGGTGATGCCCTGCTTTGCTGGTAAGGCTGCTAGCAGTTTCATGAAGAGATTAAAGGTTGTTGATTACAAGAATGACATTCTAAGGCGCTCACTCTTATTAAAGGTATGATATTTACTCGCTCACACATATTTTTGAACCTTCTGGATGATTTTTTCTTCTCCAATTAATTACACCTTATCTCTTTTTCTTGTTGTTGTTGTTGTTTATATGGGTGTCTACAAATGTATTTCAGCAAACAAAATTTTCATATTTAATATTTTTACGATGTCGTTCCCAGTCTTGATATAAAAAATAGGTCCTTACAGTACTTTTTCCATAACATGCTTATTTTTGTTTTGAATATGTTATCCTTCTTTCCATTTGCTAACTGAAATATGCCTTAAACCTTTGCCAAAATGTCTGCAGCACTGACACTACTTGCCTAAAACATACAATGGTCAGTATATATATATTGAGGGATGCACTTGGGGAGGGTGCAAGCAGAGCCACTTAAACCCTGAACATTCAGACCAGACATGATGCTTTCTGTGAGATGCGCCAACACCTGACTAAGTAACGACTCGTGCATGACAAAAATAACCTTGAATTCGATCTTGGCATTTATTGCCATCCAAAACCAGATTCTCACATAGGGAACAATATGTTTCCATGACTTTTTGCTGAAAGCCAGAGTTGTGGCAGAACTCTGAAATCTTTGAAAACTGTAATTGATTTTCACAGGAGGTCCATGTGCGCCTACAGTTGTACTAATCTATCCCGCTGTCACTGAGAGTACCCACAAGTCGGGTGTTGGGCAAAGTTGTAAAGTCTTTTATCTTGAGACTCTTGTGTATCTGTCACAAAATCTCTAGAACATATGCAAATGCCTTGAAGTTCTACAGGCTTGGACTTCCTTCCACATGAATTTCAGGATTGTTCAATGCTTTTTGATATTGCATACTGTTCATTGTCAGCATTGTGGGGATGAGTATAATGTGGGATATGTTCCCCTCACAAAACGTAAAAGCTATGCAAACTATGAGCTCACATGCAAAATATAAAACGGATATTTATGAGGTACCTTCAGCTGCTCCCAGTCCCCAATTGCTTGGATGTGTGCGAAAAATTGTTAAAAACTCCATCACAGAAAAATTCACAAGAATTGTTTTTGTAATTTTTGGAAAATTTCAATGCAAAGTTCTATATATTGAGATAACAAAAGCAATGTTTGAGTTCAAGTGCGACCAAAAACTAAGCTTGGGTGCAAGGGAAGAGAAATCCAGGATCTTGCAAATTTGCCCACATCCATCTTTCCGTCAGAATAAGGAATATATTAATAGCCTTTTGGTTAGGTATTACAGTGTCTGTCCAGCAATTTACAGTATGATCCTCAAAACCAAAAAGAGTTTTAAGAGACATAAAGGCATATTGTTTGTAGCATCTGTTCAGAAACATATGTGCATTCTTAAAATTCACCTACTGATGCAGTTGTAAAGGTTCAATTTAAAAGAGAAGCATTTGTCCTAGCAAGAGCGTTTCCAGGGTTACTGTTGTTTTCAATCATTTACCTTTAGCGAGCAATGTAACGTTAGGAACAATGTAAAGTTTACTACAGTACCAACACTTCCACTGTGTCTGAAGGGAGTGGGGGCACAAGCTTGTCTGTGCTCTCGCGCTACCTGCTGCTCCCTGAACCCAACACTGCGTTCCGTTCTTGCTCATTGGCTACAGCAGCAGCGTTAACCTCACAGTAGTAAGAAATCCCTGGGCGCTGTAAATAGTGCCAGGTACGCAGGCTGTTGCTCCTTCATTGCATCCCACGCAATAAACTGAGTACAAGCAGTGAGACAAGTATTTTCCATAAAGACCATTATTGCAGAGTCCTTTTGCAAGGATAATGCTGCCATAGCCACCTGGGCGCAGGTGTTCAGGCAAGGATTTATCAGTAGCTACTGTGCTCGCACTCTGGAGGCAGCGTGTGGAGCTAGAGATGCCTCTCAACTGAAGAACAAGTTTTATAAACAGCACAGCGGATTAAGCTTCACAAAACTGGTTTTGTATATTTGTATAGCAGCATCTTAACATTCTATTCATATATAGGCTTAATAGTGTCCTGCTGTTCCCTATAACTGTAGCTATATTACCTTGACCTATTGCAAGAATGATATTCCAGACAGTGATCACCACCTGGAAGACAAGGACCCCTCACCTATTTGATAACTTCCACATGACAATATTTCATCTTAATACAAAAGCAACAAGTTGATGCATGGAATGCTTGGATGAATCTCAGCCACTGACATTCGCTCAGGGCCGCATCCCAGTCCTTCGTTTTTCGCCTACCCTGCCACCTCAGTTTGGACCAAGCCATATGCAAATCAGTCTTGACCCTGCTCCTCATGGGAACAGTCCAGCCCGAACTGCCAGTTGTACCCAACTGATGAGCCCATTACTAGAGTGAAACTGGTCCTGGGTTGCTTGTGTTCCAGTTCAGGGAGGACCTGCCTTGGCAGTTGGGGCTAGACTGTTCCGATTGGAGCAGGGTCAAGACTGATTTGCATATAACTGGGTCCAAACTGAGGTGACATGACGTGCAAAATAATAATGGATTGGGATGCGACCTGAGTAATTACAAGTGGCTGAGACTAATTCAAGCATTCCATCCATCACTTTTTTGTATACTTTAGTGTGTCACCATAAGTGGGACGGATGTGCCCAGACGTGGGTCCCGTGCACACGGTGTCTCTGGAACCAATTTGTACCCGGTTGATGAGACCATAATTAGGGCATAACCAGTACTGGGTTGCTTGTGTTAAGGCGCAACTATTCCGATTGGAGCAGGGTCAAGACTGATTTGCACATAACTAGGTCCAAACTGAGGTGATATGGTGTGCAAATTACGATGGATTGGATTGTGGCTCCAAGAAACTACCTGTGGCTGAGATTAATTCAAGCATTCCATCCATCACTTTTTTGTATACAATTTCATCTTAAGACATCTGAAGACGGGCAAAGCAAAACATCATGAGAACTAGAAGCTCAACATAAATTTTCAGTTAATCAAATCATCTGTCTCCTACCTACCAAAGCAATATTACAAATCGCACCACCGGGACAGCTCTGAACTCCATATACCTGTTTACACCACTGTATGGCAATGAAAGGGGTGTTGATAGTGTATGTACAATTCAGACCATGCTCGCTTGTGTTATTTGCTTATAAATGTTCACAGTGGGTTTTGTTCCCTCAATTCTGCTTTGCATAACAGGCATTTAGATAAACCAAGTGTGTTGAGCTGTGCTCCAAAGGCTTTTTTTTAATAAAGGAAAGCCCATTTTCCAATATATGTACCACTTGAAGCATTGTAAACTCATTTCGTGCTCTGGACATGGTAATACAGTTTACACAAAACTAGCAAAAGTATTCAAATCTGTTGCACTGTTTATAGAGACATAGGAAACAGTTGAAGGCAGAATGATGAAATTGCTTTTTATGTTTACAGGAGAAGAAAAACAGAAGCAGCTGTGGTAAATAATGTACAATGCTAATGTTAGCATCAGGTATTACAGCAAGGGTTGTGTGCACGTGTTGTAAATCTGATGGAGTGCATGTTTCAAAACTGTTTCATTGTTCAGTGAGTGCAGTATTGAGGAGCGTAGTGCAATTGTGAAGCTCAAATACCCCTTCACATTCCTCATTAATGATTCATTTTCAGGTAGTAAAGTGACTACGGGTGCACATATTGTACATGCTTATTTGTGTACCTGATACAACCATTGTTGTCACAAAACATACACATTTCAATAGCTTAAACCTTGTTATTTATTGTAGGAGGCAACACATATTACTTTCAGTAATTTAGTTTTCAACTTAAAAAATATTGCAAATGTTTGCATTTTTAGAGTAGCTCTGGGATCCTTGGAAAGTCAGGCCTCGTGGAGAGTTAGAAATTGCAAAAACAGGTTAAATTTACAAGCATATTCCAGGGAAATATTTTTGAGATATTTGATATAAAATGTGATATAATTGGTGATATCATTAACTATGTCATCTATCATGTGTTACATACGAATAATGCCATGTGTGATGCTGTTAGCATAGTCTTGTGGACAGAATTAAAGTCGCCTGACCACTTACTTGCTGTATTTACAACAATGTCAGTCTTCTGGCAAGATTACCAATCGAAGACATTCCCAGCTTCCCCATGTCCCACAAGTATGTTATTTTTTTCTTTTTCTTGTATCAGTTTTTTAAAATAAATATAATAAATGATCAGACTGCCTATAATCTAGCAAGTGTTTTGAGGTCCATAAGCAAAATTGAACAATGGCATGTTGGCATTTCTTGAACTTCAGTAAGTTAGATTCTAGGTGGTGGAGTAGGTAAAGTGATTTCCACTGAGTCATGTATTGAGTGTGAAGTAATCTTTCCCCATAGGGCTTGTTCATCCATTAGCAGAAAAACAAGGTATTAAAAAGCCCTCCTCTGGCATTCAATCAATCAGAAACTAGTAAATTGGTTAGATAGACTTGGTGCATACCAACACCAGATATAGTGTGACAAACAAAGCATTGCAAAATACACTTGTTGAGTGATTGAGAGCCAGTGCAGTGAAGTCAAGGTAAGGGTAATGTCACCTGATCATTTAAATATCAATAAAGGTCATCTGGTTACAGCACAAGGCAGCAACAAACAGGTCTCATATGTACTCATAAGTTCTGAGAAGAAAGATGTGGAGGCCCTGCCAATGAAGGGCAGTTAAATAACATAGGCTGGGGATTTGGAGGACCAAAGAACAGGATCTCTGGCTTTTTTCCACAGAAGCAGTCAAGTTCTTCCACATTCATCTCTGGATTTTGCTATGGCATTTCACGATTTGTTAACAGTGTCCACTGCCAGCTCTGTTTATCACCAGTGAACATGTGATGATATCTCAGATCACAGGCTTTTCATTATTTTCTTGAGAAGTGCTAAATATAGGCATTCCAAAGAATCTGTGGTAGAGATGAAGCTTGGCGCATACTGAAATTGGTGATTCGAGTAGCTTAAAAATAACTATTTAATTTTAACTAATGCCTATACGTAGTAAGAAAAGATAAGAATCACTACAATTCCATTCTACCGATCTCACAATTCATCACCGAACATAGCAGTAGAATATGTTTTGGTTGTCTGCACTGAAATCAGCTGACACTATAAGGAGAATCATTTTGCTGGCTTGTACCTGGTTTCAAGTGGTGGTCTGATCTTTTGAAATAGTCAGGGATGATTTGAGCCCTCTGTGATCATTGGAGTGTTTTGTTTCTGGCTGGGGGACAGTAGAATGGTTAAAATCTTGTTCATGGAAGGAATGACGGTGACCCATTTCATTTTTTTCTAGGGCCTCAGTAATGTTAAGTGTCTTCAGAATGAAGAGGGTTTATGACAGTTTGTTTGAGCTTCTGTGGAACCTTTTCTGAAAATAATATGGCATTGATATGTCTGCTGATGAGAATTGTGAGTAAACAGATATATCCAGTTTGGCCATTGTTCTATAAATGTTCTCAAATTTTCTGAAGGAGCAGCAGACTTTTAATGTTGGCTCACAGCTTAGGGTTAAATCACAGAGAGTTTTGGGGTGTTCAAGCTCTTCTTGGTTGTGAATGTCTGGGGATGACTTCTGCACTACAGTCTCATTGTTCTTGACAAGCCATTTTATAAGCCTGCACCTCTGTACCTTTAGCTGATACAATTTGAGCTCTTAGAAGAATGCTTAATACAAGTATTACTTGCTATTTAAAATGTGAAATATTAAAATATTATTTTCAGCCTGAAGCACCCAGAGGCAATTTAGGTTATGGTGCACATATTCCATCATTCAACCATTTCTCTGTAACATCTCAGTTCTAATACTATTTTATTTACATTGGGAGCTTAGAAAGCATGCTCCTGATCATATAGTTTGTCACCTAGAACTATCTTCAATCATGTCACCATCACTAAATTGGTGTCCACATAAATAGCCCCAAGCTTTCTTCCTACATTCCCAGCAATAGCCAAAGTTTTTCATTGACAATCACAGACACCTTTCATTTAACTCCACTGCACCACACTGCATATCCAACCTAAATATGCTCTTATTGTCTGCAGAATTCCCACCAGTAAATTGCTCTAGAATAGTTCTTTTGGATCATCCCCTTTTGTACGTTCCTATTCATACATGCACATCTGATCTAAATCTGTGGAACCTTAGTGCACTATTCATCTGCCTTTCCACTTGAGAATGTAAACTGCTAGTTCATTGCAGCTTCTTCCCACAAATATGCTTGGCAATCAGTGAGCTACTCCCTCAAATTAGACAATTATGTTTTGTAGTGTATCTCAACCACAGTGCCCATTTTTTTCATGATTTGCGGCACCCGACCCCTATTCTTTTAAGTGTTATGCATCTCCAGATTGTAAGTCCTGTATGTCTTGAGGACCCAAGTCACTTATGAATATCATTTGCAGCTTCGCCGGAATTGCATTATCCTTTTAAATGGTATGTTGCTCTGATATGGTCTGTTCTTTTTTGGTACAGTATCTTAAATGTAGCTACACTTTTTCAGCACTTTATATAAGAACAAAACATTAATGTTTTTAGAAATAATTGGAAATACAGACACATGGAAGGGCAGTCAAATTTGTGTAATTTGCTTAAGTAATTATGTAAAATTAAGGCAATATTATGTGAAATTACACGCAATACAAATCTGTCAATTTTCGCTATATTTTAGCACCAAATGCATCGGCACATCAGTTTTTGGTGCAAGGAAACATTTCAACAAAAGCACTGTGGACACCAGCTGCTTGTGTTCTGTTGTTCCTGTGCATTTGCGGTACATTTTTACCATAAATTTCAATTTTGCTGTACATTTTTACCATGAATGGCACGTAATTATGCAAAGAGGCGTAAACTGCGCAATTTTGGGAATTAGTGTAACAAGTGCAAAATTCCTAAAATTACACAAATTATGCTGAAGTAATTTAAATTTCACCCAGATAGGTGTCTCGTGTACGAGTCTCTTGACTTGATCATCATAGCAAAATGTTTTTCCTCGATTTTGAGAAGTGCCTAGATGAAGTGCCTTCTCTTGAAACATATCAAGCATCTTTTCCATCTACATATGACAAGTTTCCTCATTCCAGCTTTTCAAGAATGAAATGCAGACCTATGCTCTTCAAGCATCACCTCATCCACATGTATTTGTCTTGCTGATGAGACAAAGATAACAGTGCATCCTTGTAGAGGCTCTCCTCTCTTATCCACTCCTATGTAATTCCGTCATCAGACACTACTTTTTGCAGCAGTCCACTCCACAAAAATCTCAGAGCAAACATACCTAGCAGCATAGGAAGAAGCCAAGTTCCAGAGGCCACTCCCAATTGGCAATTGCAGGCACAGCTCATCTGAAAGCATTGAAATATGCAAACCTACAATATCGTGAACAGGACCCTAAACATGATGCAGCTGACCCAGATCATTCTGAATGCAGTACAGCAGAAAGGTTCGTTCTGCACCTAGAAAGGATTTTTTTCTGGAAAGTTAAAAAAAAAATCCTGATTTGGACAACAGTTCATTCAGGTAGAACAGATCCTTTTTATGTATGTATGTAGTATTTGTATGGTCTGAATCAAGTCAAATAGGCAGCTGAGTGCTATACAGGCTTAAAGGCAAGCATACAGTCAACAATTGATGGGAGAGGTAGGTAGCTGGTTAATTAATTGTTATTGCATTGTGATATAGTGTTCTATAAAGAGGTGTGTCTTCAACTTTTTCCTAAATTGGAACAGTGTTGGTGCAATCGTTATGGATATAGGGATGTTGCTTCAGATCCTGGTTAAACCTGGTTGAAGAGATGGAAAAGGCCTGATGCCATGTTTTTTTCTTTTTTGCACTTCATAGTCTCCAGTCTAATGGTGGCCTGATTGTGAGTGTGCTTCGAGTTATCAGAGATGGCGAGCTTGTCTGCAAGTTAAGCAAGAGTGCTGGTCATGATGACTTTGTAAATGATGCAGCTGGTTTCGAAGATGATCTGGCCTGACAAGGAAACCTAATGGAGTTCCTTCAGATTAGGGGTGATGTGATCATATGTCTTCCAGTCCTAGATGAGACATGCTGCAGTGAGTAGGATGCCCTTACAGGGTACTCGTGTGGAGACTGACAGGCAATGGAGCAGGGTGTCACCACCCACCATCCAGATGCGAGAGTACAAGTGCTTGAACAGCAGTTCTGAAGTCACTTTCTGGAAGAAACTGTTTTACTTTCTTTTGAAGAGGAAGCTGGTGTCAGGATGTCTTTGCTTTTTTTACCAATGTGTTCCGTGAAGGTGAGGTTGGTGTCCAAGGTGAATCTAAGTGATATGGCATTCGATCAAAGTTGGGGTTCAAAGCCATCAAGGTTCAGGTCATTTAGCCAGGCCTGCACTAGTTTTGTGTGTTGTTGTTATTAAATATTAGGAACTCTGGCCCAGATTTATCAAGGCTTTCCGTCACCCTTGCGCCACACAAGGGGGAGCAAGGGCAACACAAAACCTAAGTGAGATTTATCAAGCCATGCAAGGCCACCTTGGTAGCACTGCAAGGCTTGATACAGCTGGAGTAAAGCAAGGCAGCGCAAATCACTACCTTGCGTTACTCTGTAGCAGTAGGGTGGAGCATGGGTGTTCCCACGCATACAAACATGGATTTTGGTGCATTCCCAGATTTACCATTAGTGGTAGACCTGGAAAAGCGCCAAAAGGCTAGGCCTCACCAGTGAGGTGTTACATGGAGAAATATTTATTTCTCCTTGTTTCTTTCCATAGAAAGAGGAACATGTCTGTCAGACTTGTTTTAGTGCAGGTGTCACTTCCTGCACAAAACCAATCCTGCCTACAAGACAGGTACCCTTGCACCATGATGCAAGGGTGCCTGCGTTGGCGCTAGGCAGCCAAAAGTGCACCAGCATCAGGAAAGGACAAGAATGCCCTGTATAATGGTAAATACAGTGTGTTCCTGTCCTTTCCCTTTCACATTGGCTTGCTGCGCTGCGTGAAAGAATGATAAATCTGGCCCTCTGTCTTGGTTGGGTTGAGCTCCAGGTGGGCATCCAGGTCTGGATGAGATTCAGGTAGTGTTTGAGGCACTGCATGTCTGGAGCAGAGGAGACTTTCAGGTAGAGTTGTGTATCATCTTGTTATTGGTGAATTTTGATGCTGTTAACTTTGCAACAGCAAATGGGAAGCTCTCATATAACACCTGCTAGCCTTGTTGGCAGAGTGGACATTTGTTTATCAGGTTCCATAATTTATATTTCGGCCACATTTAAATGGCAAAGTATCCCAAGAGCTGACATAGGGAAATAAGAATCGATACAGAGCCTCAAGAAACATTATGAAATGTATTTAAGAGAAAAAACACCAACTCAAATGTTCTGCTTTATCAGCAGGATGCATGACAAAGACCCTACTTGCATATCCGTGCCGCCGGTGATAGAATGTCAGCTTTCACAAAGGCTGAAATTACAGCACCAACCAGCAGCTGGCTGCACTGAAACCACATCAGCTAAAACTGAAACGCACTGCCACAGCTGAATATATCCTTGACCCTAAAAGTTAATCTTGCTCTGCGAGTTTCGGAATGAGGATGAAGATGCAAGATGATTAATGCAAGATATACTAAGAGATGCTCAGATCCAAGCTCTGGTGCTTGACTCAAACGCAGGGCTTCATTTTATGTCAGCCACCACTTCCAGGCAGGTAGGAGGCAGTGCAGAGGCACCCGTGACAGCAAACTGACTATGACGATCTGCTACCCTTCTATATATTGTATACATTTCCAATAGTATAGAGCTATAGTCCTTGTTTTTGGAAGGTTGCTACACACTTACTTCATTTGGGCACCCTAATGAACTAGATAAATTGTGTCCTGCTAAATTGTAACACCTGCTATTTACACTGCTTTGTAATAGTAACATTGTTGTGGTAAGAACTATATACAAAAAAATAGAAAATTCTGGATTAGTTCAGGGACCCCTTGAACTAGATGGTATGCGAAATTGTAGGAAGTATTGTTACAAGCTAACCTTCACACTCCTACCCCACAAGATCACTGGTGCACATACTCGTAATACCAAAGCCGCCTCTAGTGGATCCATAGTCTGAAATGAACTGCACTGCCTAAAGCTAGTACAGATCTAGGAATGCACAACACAGACTCTTAGTCCGCACATCTTGTGTAGCTTGCCACGTATCTATGTCTGATTATCAAATGTGAGGTTGTTTAAACATTTGTTCACACACAGTTTTTCCATAAACCAGCTGCCAGAACCTATGTGTACAAAACTGAAACAATGGGGGCCTCTTTTTAAACGAAAAACATATCATGGGAGAAAGAAAGAAATATGTTGCTGAAGATTATTGTGTTCAACTACACAAACATAGGTGACATCATGTTTTATTTTGCAAAATGCAGTGGTGTAAAACCCCATATTTCACAGGAACCCTGAGATATGGAAAATATTTCATGGTTCTCTGTGAAATGTGCATTGTATCATCGTAATGGCAGGCTCCCACACCACATGGCAGAGTCCTAACAGTGTCCAGGTTACTAGGATCCTATGGCATGGACGACCACATTATGTGGTAGAGGCATCTAAATTATGCAGCCAAAAATGCCAGTTATGAAGCACGTTCTCTGGCAGTATTATTTTCTTTCATTTTCAAATGCTGCAACCGCAGAATTGCATAAAACCGCTAGCCCTCACCATTGTTGATTGTTTTATCAATAATTTCTTAATGCAAGGTAAACATAACCAAAATAATCTAATTTCAGTCAGTGCCCATTATCAGCTTCTGTATGTGGAAACAGCTTTTACAAGCTAACTATCATAAAATAAACATGTAATATAAAAATATATAATGCTTAACATGTAACATGGCCCTATATTGCCATCTTACGATTTTGGTGGCATCTCTCTCTCTCTCTCTCTCTCTCTCTCTCATATATATATATATATATATATATATATATATATATATATATATATATATATATATATATATATATATATATATATATATATATATATACACACACATATATATATATATATATATATATATCCAGCTGCACGGGACTGTTAATGTCAACACTCCTTCATTTAGGTATTTCTTTTAAATATATACACCACCCTACCTTTACAATGAATTCAGTCTTTTTGTCCTTGTGCTGCCCAATGCAGTGGTTTGCTGACCATGGCTCTAAATGTGTTTATATTGCTTGCTCAAAATCCAGAAACTATGCATAATATAGAGCAACAATAAATAATCCATTCACATTTTGTAAAAAAAAAGGCAAATGGATGAATTTTGCAAAATATCATTTTATAATTTTTTGTGTTCTGGCAGTGTTTTAGTTAACTACCAATGCGTTAATGTATGTTTGCTAATAGACTACATTTTTCTGAATGCAACTACTATATTCCTACAATTTTTTCACAGCAGGCCCACAAATAATACAAATTCGCTACTGGAGCCAAAACTGAAAACAGTGCAGGGCTTGTACTCGAGGGAAAGGCTACGGTTGGTGTAACTTTGAAAAGGCACACTTATCCCTTTCAAACCAGTGGTAGCATTTCTGAAAGGCCCACATTCAGGACAAATGATTAGCAGATACTGAAAACTAAAAGTTATTATTTTTTTGCAAATTATTTCACCTTTTTAATTATTTTTAAGTACAGGGCCCCTGCACGATCATATTATAGAGGTGCAAAACGTGCCGAATGTATGCATTGCTTTGTATTGGTGGCAGCCCGCTCTATGCCAAGCCCTCTTATTTCTGCTTTTTTGCTGGAGTTAAAAAATGTTCTCTCGAACGTCTCACGCGCTGCAACCACTGTCCGCCTTTTTTATATTAATGTGAGAGCGAGTGTGTGCATTTGTTTTTGCACGGTGTTAGGCATTCGCCGGGCTCAATTATTTACAAATACCGTTTTGAAAGAAAATACACCTATAATATATTAAAGTAACGCGCCTCCTGCGACCGCGGAAAAGCGTTCTCCTCGCCTTCCTTACGCACGGCTTCCTCGACATATTGACTTCTTTTCTGCTTGTTGAATATATACACGCCGTTGGCTTTGAAACGCGATAACTGCTGCTCGGCGCGTGCCTTTTTTTCTGGCAGCGGCGACACTTAAACAATTTTCCAGAAGGAAACATTTTAGATTCGGACTACTTGTTCAGATCATGAGGTTAAATGCAATAGCATGCATCAGGTGAAATGAGGAAAATGTATTTTGAAACAGGTTTCTCTTTCTGGGGTGCATTTAAAAATGTCTCTTGTCATTTTAAAAAGTGCTAACCAGAAACAAAAAAATCCATCCAAAACACGTACAACTTTTTTTCTGTGATTGTGTTTTCCTCATACAAGTAAAAAATTATTTAAAAACAAAAAAATAAATTGGACCTGCTACTTACTCCCTCTTATTGGTGAAGATTTCAAATGTTTAGGCTTTAACAACATTTCCTAAGAGTACTCATACACACCTGTGAGGATCACAGGTTTCAAGAAGTGAAACTGCATTGGCCCACATTTCTTAAATGTTGCATGGTTCTAATGTACTAACACCATTTGCCTACTTTTTTAATATAAAATTATATGTACTGTTATTTGACTCCCAAGGCCTAATAGCATGTAAGAATGATTTTTTTTGTTGCTCCCATCTCATCTTATACCTAACTGTAAGACTTTATCTTCTGAAATCAAATCCTCACTTAAACCCTCTTGGGCATCAGAGTACCTAATTACACCATTGAGTTTGTGGATGGTGACAAAACCTATACTCAATGTTGTTGTAGTTATTATCATTAGTAGTAGTACTAGTAGTTACACTCACCTAAAATTTTGCTAATATTGGAGTTGTGCATGTCAGGAAAAGCCTGAAGAATCTTCCTTCGTTCATCCTTTGCCCAAACCATGAATGCATTCATTGGTCGCTTGATATGTGGTTCACTGGTGCTTCGTCCACGTGCGTCCCTGTAGACTCGTGCTTCAGCCACAGTAGCACCTCCTGTTGGCCAACAATAATACTGCTGTAGTTTAGCTGCAGAGCCATTCATTGCCTTACTTCCTGGAATATCAGGGCAGGAAGAAACAAGATGCATGCAGAATATTACTATTTGGTTGAAAAACACTTTTCTTCCTCCTTTGCTGGAATTCGTCCCTCATTTTTGTCATTGTTCTAAAATTAATATCAAAGGCACACTGTTATTTTCATTCATGTATTGCATTAATAAACATAGACAGCAGCCTTAAACATAACAGCTTAGAATTCGCACAGCAAATCGTTTTGAAAACATTACAAAAAATGCTTACCATGTAACAGCTTCTTTTGGCTAATTGTAGACCTATTCACATCATTAAATATGACAAACTTTATTTTTGGTTCATGAAAAAGGTGATTCAAATTGAATCAGTTGTCTCAACGTGTGGCTGACCCCCCACATTATATTGATCACCAAACGTCTGCTTTTCCCTTTAGTGTTGTTTTTGTATTTATTCTGCAAAATAACTCGCATATTTGTCATGTTAACACCAAGGTCATTTCCAGAGGTAGAACTATGCTCCTTCAATAAAGTCTCAAATTAAAAAACAGGTGAGGGTTAGACTAACCTTACTTTGTAGAAGCGTAGGATCCATATGCACTGTTCTAACTAACCTCTGTCTCTTTCAAGGGGGTTTCTTATCCACCTCTTGATAAACTTGGCCACTTGGTTTTGAGGCCACCATTGGGAACTCCTAGGGTGTTGAATGTTATAGGGGGAGAACATTTCCTCACCTAAGGGATCAATGATTATTTCCTTAGAGGAAGAGGGCAGTTCATCCTCTGAGAGAGCAAAATTGGGATCATTATCATCCTGGTCCAGGTCAAGGATGTATTCATCCAAGGAGTCGGATGTTCCTTGATCATCATCAATTAAGTGGCGGTCAGATAGAGCACTTGGATAATTCTGCTTTTAACGCAAGACTGGATGATTGAATTAATTTTGTAGCTTAGGCCACCAAAATATTGGACACCAAAATTACTATCTTTTCGGGCAATTGAGTAGCCAATATGAAAATAATGATCTTGCAATTTATTTTCATTCTTAGATTGCTTTACTTGATCTCACCACGCAATATCATAGTAACTAATATTGGACTTCTCAAAGAAAATATAAGAAGCGTGTCACACACGTTGCACAAACCTTACAATGTGACAAAGAACAGGTGAGTAACTAGTATTCTTTCTTAAGTAAATATTTTGTTTTATTTGCCATTATCAAGGGAGATAGCGAACCCACAAAAACACCCAGTATCTTCCAAATGAAATCAGTGGATCATGGTAAAAATTGACAGAAATCGAAAGGGATCATTCAGTACCACTTGATTATTCGCATTGTTTCAAATGAGTACTCTAATTAGATAAGATTATTGTCTAGCTGGGTAAGAGTATATTATTAAAAAATACACATAACCAATCTCCAAAAGTGCATTTGATTTAAGACACACAAAGGCCCACAACAAAAATCTCAGAACCGGCTGTGGTTATTAAAATATAATCTCATGAAAGGAATGAAAGTAAGCAACTAAAAAGAAATAACATATATGCTTGAATGGTCAAGGGAATTAATGAAGAAGACTGAAGCAAGCTGTATCTCGTTTTATCAACAATAGCTATTTTCGTTTGCATTGATTGAACTGTTTGCATCTTGCGCCAAAGTGACATAAAGCTGGTATGTTGGTGGGATATAGCATTTTAAAACTCATGTCCATTTTGTGAGGCTTTTCACATTAAAATCATTTTAATTTGGGCAGTGTAAAAACGTGGCAAAGAAGCCAAATAAAAAATTAAATGTAGTAGATTTGTTTAATAATTTCTCCACTATAAGTAACCATCAGGATTTTATTTCAAAATTCCTTAACTTTTTAATCCATTTACAAGCACAATTAAACACAATTATGAATATACATAATGTGCTAAATAACACCATCTTTAGTATAAGCAAAGATGAATTGTAGTTTGTGTACACTGCACATCATGGCAAAATATATATTTTTTTGTCCCACTGATATTGCCCCTATTTATGTACTTTTATTGCACATAAAGCAGTGATGTCAAACTGCGTATTTCATAGGGATATGATGTTATTTCATGGTGATAATGTTATAATTCCTATGAAATAAGGATTTCGCTCAATGGGAGTCCTAGTCTAATTTCATTTCTTTCAACTAATTATTTTCTGAGCATGACTGTGTATTTAGATTTTGACGGCCCATCGCACTTTTTGAAAATGTTATTATATGCCTTTGTGTATTCACTATTATCTTCTTGAAAGCTAATCAAAACCTGAACCTTCTAATTGCAATCAGGGCCCATTGTTAACTATGTCTTGCAGACAGAGGCTTCAAATTCTCTGACTTCTGGTAAACAAGTGTGTTTTTAACAAAGCAATATGTTAAGGAAACCCTACCAACTTTCAAACACAATTGTTTCTCTACCTTTGACTACTGAAAACAAAACACCATAGTCAAGTATTATTCCTACTGTTTTCAATAAACATTCCCCTGTTTGAAAAGCACCATTTTCTTGCTAACAGCAGTGAAATAAACATGTAGTATAAAAAACAATGAAAGGAAATGAGTGTCTGACTATCTATCTATCTATCTATCTATCTATCTGTCTGTCTGTCTATCTGTCTATCTATCAGTATGTAATGTCACTATAAAAGTAATATTAAGCACACTAATTTTAACATAATGGTCCAGTAAAGTGTTTTTTACAGTGCACAACAGAAATATAGAAATACAGAAACATGACAAAATTATTGGTGCAATTTTACATTATATTATATATATATATATATATATATATATATATATATATATATATATATATATTCTTATAATCTAAAATTGCACCAATTATATATATGATAAAGCTGAAAATTTTTACGTAAAATTTCACCACATAAAAATAACATAGAAATATGCTAAATTTTAACATGAAAATGGGAAAATTAGTTAAATGTTAGAAAATGTGCCTTTATTTTAATGTGCAAAAGTGAAAATGATGTTTATATTCTGCAGAAAGCTTTCATTTCATAGAACAGCTCATTGTCATATGGTGAGAAACCAGACAGATAACAGAGTAGGCTTGCAAAAGGTTCTCATGAGAACCTTTGTGGATGTGACTTTTAATAATACTTTGTAGCCATTTCTAACTGACTTCAAGCTGGAGTGGACATTTACAGTGGGAATCGAGGGTGAAGATGACGGACCATCGGAAGACCCCTTACCATTGGACGATGATGATGACATTCACCTGTCTTTGCAAACTGTTTAGCTACTTTCTATAAAGTATGTTTTCCTAGATAGAGACCTCAATACTCTTTCCATGCATCCCTACCCTGCTATGCAACTTGGCACTTTGCTGTGCTAGGCCGACTTGCCATAAGCTACTGCTTACATTAATTTCTTTGTTTTTCTTACATTTTGTGAGGAGAATTTCTGTTTATGCTGATCATAGCTACTTCTGTGATTCCTTTATTCTCTCTCTTACATTTTGTGAGGAGAATTTCTGTTTATGCTGATCATAGCTACTTCTGTGATTCCTTTATTCTCTCTCTTGCAGACAGTTTCAATTGTCAGGAGAACTCCACTGAGTCTCTAGAACAACCCTTTATGGGGAGTTCATTCTTCCTCTTAGCTGTTGAATCTACTCCGAAATCTTCTTGCTCTTTTCCAGAAAGAACTTGTTATGGGTTCTTGTTAGGGTAGAATAGATCCTTTAGTTTAGAATAAGGACAATACTTTGAATGGAACACACTGTTTTATTTAACTATGCTTGTTATAGCCAATTTTAGCTCTTATTAGTTCTGTAATGGACTTGCCACTCATTTGACTAAACGAACAAAATTATTGACTAATCTACTAAATGAGAGAATAAACTTTTGAAACTTAACCAACTGTCTCTTTATTGACTGAACATCAAACGTAATTATTGAGGTCTTTTAATGTTTAATGATCCATTCGAAAACATTGGCATAGATCCATTGGCCAAGAAAGGCGCAAAACCTCAAGGTTCTCCAAGTGAGTTTAAGGTAGCATCATTTGTGGGAATTTATGAGAGAGATCTCCACGCTAATATATATATATATATATATATATATACATATATATATATATGTATATATACATATATATTTTCTTCTGCGTTTCAATCAGAACTGCCTCTGTGCACCAAATGGAAGGGTGCATTACCCATGTGAAGTCTGCCTGCCCCTATGTCACCACTCTCCTCTACTCCAGAAAGGCGTTGACATTGGAGTGCCAAATACCAGTATTTAATTATTTTTCTGGCAAACTGCTGCATTTCATCTATTGTTGTAGTCTTGATCATATATAGAGGAGCCATTTTCTGTTTTTTTTTAATGTAGCATCACCACATTGGCATCAGCTTAGCAAACATACTTAAAAGTTTTTTCTCTACTTAGTTTCAGTTTACAATTTTGTTTCTACACCACCAATCGTCAGAATTCATAAATTTCTACCACAGGTCATTAATTATTATAAGCAATACCATCACCACAAGACACTGGACTTAATTGGCGATTAGCACTGGTCAGACATTCGTGGCCTTTAGAATGGTCTACAGCATGTGTCTTGTTAAAATTAAGATCTGATTCCACCACCGGCCTACATTTTGCCTTACTTATTGGAGACCAACTGATTTGCTGTCTAACTATTCTCCTTTGCTTCCCTGTAAACTGGTATAGCCAGACCAAGAGGACTCCATGTGACTCATGCATACTTTGCTTGGGTGCATGGAGGCAGTTCTGCTTAAAGCAGGGAATGCTGATTAGTTCTGAAATTTTATTTGGAGAGCAGCACCTTTATAGGAAGCACTGTACAATACCACCAACACTCTGAATCTGCTCACCTCAAATTTCTAGCAGAGTTTTTAAGCAAGGAATTAGAAAAGTGTCATCGATGCCAAGCTAGAAAAGCGACAAAGCCTTTTGCCATTGTTGCAGCAAAGTCTTTAAGCTTAGGATTATCTAGTTCCATCACTGCTGAGCTGAAAATGAACAAAAGCTTTTTACCATTCCAGGAACAGTGTTACAGCTTTGAACTGGTAAAATACCACCCAAGCAAACCTTGAATGAACAAAAGAAGCTCCTGGCACATGTGCTTCACTCTTATTAGAGCTCATCAGAGAGGAATAGCTTCATCCAGACACAAGGATACACCCCGCATTGGTCAAGACAATGCCCTTTCAGGCTTAGACCGCTGCATAAATTATGCAAAAGAGGAATTGGGGAACCCTGGGAAGTTCCCAATTTTTAGGTGGAGCGAAGCTCCTTTGTATGATTGACCCTAGAACACCACCAACACTTTGAATCTGCTCACCTCAAGTTTCAGTTTTTGTAGGCGAGATTTTATGCATAGGATTAGCACATTGCTTTTATTCTTTCCGGGTTGGTTTGGATGGTAGTTTACCAATCCAAAGCTGTAAAATTGTCACTAGAATTTGCCACTCTCCTATCATGGTGCGGATGGCACTGTGCTAATCTTATGCTTAAAAAAACAGACATTTAAGGAGAGCAGCTTTATGTGTCATTGGTGTTATAGGGTGCTCCACCAAAAACCTAGAAGCCACCCATGGTTCCCTACTACCTCTTCTGCATAATTAATTTATGTGGTTCTATATGTTTACACACACATATATATCTATAGATATATATATATATATACATATATTCACTGAATAAATCAAAGTTTAAAGTAACGTTATAGTTAGGTGAATATGCAAGTGATAACATTAACATTTTGAACTAAAAGCACCCACAGAAATTCACCAGTTTAAGTTAGTAGAGCTAACTATAACCTGTGCCCCCACCATGATCTCACATATTACATCACTCAAGACATGTTCTATGACATAATTTATGGCCAGGCCATGTGACCAAAACCCCAGCAGGCAGCCAATCCCACACTGCGCACAGCCTTTGCCGTGCACAGCATAAGGATGGCCTTTGGGCCCCAGGTACCCCATCCGGGGCCAAATACAAGAAAAAAGGGAGGGGCTGTTCCCCCCGACCCTTCTGAGGCCCCAGAGATCCCATCCTCCACGGTGATAGCAATAAAAAAGGGTAGGGGGCTGCGTGGCCCCCCTCCCTGAACCTCATTAGGCCCTGGGGACCCCATGCAAGGGGAGTGGGGGCCACATGGCCCCCCTCCCTGAGCCTATTATGGCCCTCGGGTCCCCATCTGCAGGGGCCATGTATATTTTAAAGGGGAGAAGGGCTGCGTGACAGCCCTCCAGTCTAATTAGGCCATTTTATTTTAAGGGGAGGGGTCCAAGGAGACCCCCTCCCTGACCCATTATAGACCCGGGAGCCCATCCCAGGGCCAAAACTTACAAAAAAGGGGAGGGGGCCACGCGGCCTCCTTCTCCATGTCTCTTTGGGCCATGGGTACTCAATCCCCTAGGGCCTATTTTTTATGAAATGGGGGCACCTGGCCACCTTACCCAGGCCTTGTTAGGCCTTTGGGCCCCCATCCCCTGGGGCATTTTGTTAATTAAAGGGGTGAGTGAGCTCCCTGGGGCCAGAGAAGGCTCAGGGAGGGTGGCTGTGCAGCCCCCTCCCTTTTAAAGAGTTTAAGGGCCCGAGGCTATAGAGGCTGGGGGGGCCCTCCCCTTATTGAATACATGGTTGACCCCATGGGCTTATAATTGATTAATGTGGCCCGGCTAACATTTCTTGGTTTTTTTCAATCCTGCAGGAATTCCTCAAGATTGTGGCAAAATTTGCTGATTTTGGTTTTTGTTTTAGGCTCCAGGGGGGTCCATCTGAGTCCCCCTAATGGGGTTTAGGGGGACAGAGTACCCCTACCATGACCCATTAGATTTCTTTTATTTAACACTTCAGAATAGGGGACTAAGTTCATGACTTCTGTAATGCCCGCCAGTAACACTTTTCTGATGTTGCTGGCAGCCAAAAAGAGTGCTCACTTCCGCAGGAGCAAATGGCCCAAGGGAAATAAAGCTCCCTGGGCCAATCAGAATGCTTCTTTTTCAAATGGGTTCTCCCTCAAGAGTCTCTGGAGCCTCCAGTGGACCCAAATATCTAAACAATGCCATCTCTGTACCAAGATTTAGCTTCCTGACAAATTTGGTTTAAATCCATTTGGCAGTTTTTGCTGTAGCCCTCCTTAAAGACGTCTATGGAAAATGCATTGGGATTTTTCATATTTTGGGGTCCCCCTTGTTACTTGCTCCCTGCTTGACAGATCACCCCAAAACTTCCCATGCACAAACTAGTCAGAAAGTAGCACCTTTTTGAAAAGTTTTATGAGGATTCATTGTTATTAGCAACACAAAAAAATGCTTTTTCTATGGGACAGCTGACCTAACTAGCCAGTGGCTACCAATATATATATATATTCCCTGCTGTGAGTGCTGCCACTCGAGCCAATGTCTGGTATCATATCATCAAGAGTTCCTCCCATCAGAAAGGAATACGTAACACCAGCACAATGAGGCTACTGAGTCTTCTCAATTATTTTTTTAAAATTCATTAAAGATGGCTTCTCCCCTATCTCGCAGTATTTTTACAGCTAAATGTTTCCCTTATTTATTTATTTATTCATTTATAGATTTATAGAGCGCGCAGCTACCCAACATGGTTTCCCGCCGCTGAGCAAGACAGCACTCAAGCCACACAATGGAAATGAACAGCACAGAAAGATTATTCTTGATTGTAAAGGGAGGTCTTTAATTTCTTACGGAAGGCTAAGAGCGATTGACACATCCTAAGTTCCAGTGGAAGGGAATTCCACAGTTTGGGGCCAATGTAAGAGAATGAGCGACCTCTCATACGAGCAAGACGGAATCTGGGTACACAAAACAAAGAGAGGCTAGCTGATCTCAGCTGTCGAGTGGGCATGTAAAGTTTGACCAGGCTTTGTATGTAGAGGGGCGCCAAACCATGTTTGGCCCAAAACATGTAGCATAAGGCCTTAAACTCGATGCGTTTGTTGACCTTGAGTCAATGGAGCTGATAAAGCAAAGGTGAGACTGAGGCATGTCGAGGCAGTCGGAAGAGGAGACGTGCAGCCGCATTATGTATGAGCTGTAAACGATGGGCGGAGGCTTTATCAGCGCCCAGGTACAATAAATTGCCATAATCAAGTCTGGAAATCACCAACGCCTGCATAACCGTTCTCTGGGCTGCAGAAGAAATTAACCAGAGGATTTATTTTAGCCATTTAAGGACCGCAAAGCAGGTCGCAGTGACCCCAGTCTCCCAGTTCCCTTCCTTATTTCTTATCCCCACTATATTTCTGTTCTTCTCTAGTCCCATGTCCCTCAATAACTGAACTTCTTAAAGCAAAAAACTAAATTAAAGCAGGAGCTAGAGAACACCACACACATTACGGCTCTGTTACAACCTGCTGTGCCCAACTCACATTACACAAGGGAGCCATAGTCTGGAGTTTCAGCATGCAAAGATTCTGCATAGATGCTGCACAGCAGTAAACTGCACCACAATAGCATCCCCTAAGCCACTGCCATCCATTTCGAGACAAAATTATTATATCCACACATTCAGCTTTCTGGCAACAATTGCCTGCTGAGGCATGAACCTCTCTTGTGATAAATATTGCTTGTATGGCTCAGAGACAGTTGTAAGACCAATAGGTTCTTGGTTAGGTGAGGAGTGGACCTGTTTGTCCCCTTCAAAAAGGAATGTAAAAAGGAACAGTAAATTCATAAATTGTGTGCCTTCAATATTTTACAACCAAGTGCATCACCTCTGATATTTTTCATCATTAAATAATGTGTTCAAGTGAAATTTAGTAATGTAAACGAGATTTTCAAGAAACAATGACATCAGTTCATAAAATACTGCACTTTTTTACGTATCCTCTCTCTTTAAAATATTGTACCTAGGGAGATCTGATAGAAAATGTGGACAATAATTTGAAGCGGACAACATTCAGTATGAACACAATAGGCATCAGTAGGTCCCATTCACTAGCTCATCGCCCCTCCACCATAACCATACAGCTACTGTGAATAGCTCTTTATTTTAAAAACACCAAGCCTAAGTGAAAAGCTTTTCCCGTGAAAATAAGGTAATCTTTTGGATTTTTGCACCCTTTTAAGCATCTTAATATATTTTCCGATAATTTGGGAAGGAGCGTGGGAGTGAACATATATTGTAGCAAGTACCTATAAATTAGTAAGCACGCTTAGTGAATGTGCCTAAAAAACACAGCTGTCAGTTGTCATGCTAAATCTGCTTCTGATGAGTCTGTATGCCACCTTTTCTAAAAACAAGCAGGAACATGCACACCTTTTGAGCACAGATGCAGAACTGATTTGATCCTGTCTCAGCGATTCTTTGACAGAAATGTTTAAAAAGTGCTCAGTGTGCATTGGTAATTTGATACCTTTTTGCCCCTTTGCCCGCAGTGCATTAATTTCATTTCAAATGCAATGACCATGCCAGATGAATTGCTTTTGCTTCACGTGTCTTTGACAGTCATGCTTATTGTGCAGTGAAATGTGGGGTAGCTTCGAACTGACAATATCCATCAACACAAGGCAATGTGCTGACTGCTGGCCCAGATGAAGGCATACATTACACTCGGAGTGGAACACTCATTCAGATATGACAGTATCTACTTCGGAGGCTCACCCTTGTAATTTATGATGTCCTCAATGCAATTACTTTACAAGTGACACTAATTCTGCAATGCATATACTGACATGCATACACAATGAAAGGGGACAGGTTGAAAGCATTTGTCATGCTGGCGCTCAATGGATTCATCTGGCCTACAAGCAACTGCATGCTTGGGTTGGAACAACAGAGATGGGTAGCAAGAAACCTCCACTAAAAGAGGGAGCTACAGTAGCAGTGATGACTGGTGAGGATCGGGTTAATGATGACCCACCGGCAGTCTCATTGTTCACAAATTTATTTAATTCATGGATATCTCACTTTTATTTTATTATTATGAGTTATTTCACAGTTTCATGCAGTGCGCCGGTTCCACTGTATATATTATACAAAGAAGTTATTTGCGCTTGCAAAAAAGCAACACACATGTGAGATAATGAATTATTAGGGTGTTTTCTGGTCCCAAAACCTGAGTTTTGCAAAAACAGGAGGTTTGTAACTGCAAAACACCTTCTTAAAACATAACAAAGACTTTTTAAGGAGTCATACAATTATTTCAATCTTGTAGAAGGGTTTTTGCTGTCCTATGTGAATCACAAAAAGAGGAGGGGAGTGAAAAATGGCACCGCCCTGCTAGTTGGGATTTGCAATGGAATTTTTCAATGGTTTGGGACCGCAACTTGCAAAGCTACGGACCCCGAATTGTAGTAGTAACTGATTTCAAAGAGGAAGGGCTCCCTGTGGGATAAATTGCTCTTTGGTAATTCTTTCGGCAGCCTTGGTGAAAGCAGGCAGTGGCATACTTTGAAAATCATGTTGACATGCGACATTAATGGTCAGAGATCCAGTCGATCACATTCTGCTCTCAGTAAAGTGTTCCCAAATTGAATTTTTTCCCAGCAGCACCTCTGCCTTAAATTGATACTAGCTTTTCTTTAAATCCCTTTTTGCAAATGGAGGGATGAAGGTCTGCCATCCATTGCAGGCCTCCATCTCTTGTTGCACAGCCAGTCACAGGATCATGCAAATTGTGACCTGCCTAAACAATGTTCCTTAGGCAGGCCGTTTTGTGATCCCAAGCTAATGGTCCATTTGCAATGTGACCTATTAATACATACATACATACATACATACATAGTTCCTTTTTAAAATTGCATTCCCATTCGCAAACCAGTTGTTGTACCAATTGTACATTACTAGTTTACGAATGTCAATAGTACATCACACCCCAAATGCAGATAAAGAATTAATGGCCAGATGTACTAAGAACTGGTCGCAAAATTCTGGTAGCAATTTGCAACCAGTATTTTTGCGACCAGTGTGGTAATTTGTAAACTGACTTCTGTACTAATGCTATTACTAATTGGAATTCGACCTACCTCATGAATATTAATGTTGTGAGTTGCGACCCTCCAGTAATCAAAGTCATCATAAGGATGGTGACCTGTTGACATCAACAGACCACCATGTCTGTGATTCTTTTTAAAGAAAGCATTTTTTACAGTGCAATCTGTTTTCCTTAAAAAAGTGTTAGCTTTATTTTTTAATAGTACCTACTCTTAAAAATACTTTCTTCAACATTCACATTTAAGATTCCGATGAGGAGGTGGTTAAAGATTAATGTTTTGTGAAGCGAATTTGTTTGCAAACCATTAATTCATACCACTCCAATTCAGTATTTGGAAGGGATACACTAGACATGCCCCTTTGAAATACTAAATCGGTATTGGGCCACAAACCCAAAACGCGATTTGATAACTTGTTTCCAAATCGCAATTTGTGATTTGTTCATAAGAAAATGCATTTTTGCAATCGTAAACAACCAGACTCTACGAATCAGTCATTTGCGACAGCTAAAATATCGAAATTGCAATTAGAGGCAAATAGGTAAATGTGTGAGATATGGTTTGTGCATTTAATCAAGACCAGGGCATTACAGGAATAAATTGCTGTGGCTTTTACATTTCCACAGGTGTGAAAATGTATTGTTTTGATGCATTTGCCTAAAGCGCATGTTTAACAACATGTTCACACCACCGTACTCATGTATATCATTTTAAGATTGTGTGAATGCTTTTGCTCACTTAGTAAAATGTGGGAGATGTAGGAACTCTCGGTAGGCAATGAAATATATAAACATTTGAATAAACCCCATTAGAATGTGGAGAGTTGACATCAAAAACAGTGCTTTATTTGAGTGAGGTGTGTCAGATTCTGTGGCCTGTCAATTACTACTGTAGTCCTTTAGAGTGGAAGTGTCTCAGGCAGTAAGAATTGAATACTGGTTGTCTAGTTTACACATATGGCACACTGGATGATCATTATGCCAGCGAGCACAGGGTTTGAAAAATTGTGAAAAAGGAACTGATTTTGGAAAGCAAAGCATGCCAGGTACCTCCTGGGTGGTGGTGCCAGGAGGGTTAGTGGATGGAGAAAAGCGAATCAAGTTAATTTTCTTCATCAGGCAGAGCTTTTTCTGGGGCCTCCCAAAAACACTTCAACGATAAACAATGGTGAATCTATGTTTATTGTTTAACATCTTCAGACGTGGATCCAGTGTGATCACATGGCTCTTCCTTGAAGATGGCACTATGAAAATACCACATATATAGTACAAGTTCCTGACACAAGTTTCAGTAAGTGTCGACGTCTTACAAATCTCGATGTTGTAAAAAAAAACACCCAAGTTTCAGTCTTGTTTTATGACCCCATATCTACTAATGTGTTGCTTGGCATTAAGTCCTCAACCACCATCCTGCACAGGTAGTAGGGATTGCTGTGCACCTAATGATTGTCTTTCAATTCAATTACATTACTCCTTTTTTTCAGTTGTCTCACAAATCTTTCAAATCACACCTTAAGAGGCACCAGATATTAATTGTTGAAAACAGGCTGCTTTGTTTAATGCATTCAATATTGCATATGAAAACTTGCATTTAAAACTCTTCTCTAAGGCTTAGATAATGTGTTCTCTTAATTTCTGCTATCCAACTGCAGCAAAAACATAAGACCATAAGGACAAACCTCACAACGACCTACATCTCCCACAAGACCATGGATCACCAGACCCATAAATAAATCATCTTTCCACGACTTTATGGCTTATCCTTTGCAGCTGCCCAGATGTGAAGGACTAGCTTTGCCAAAGCCTTGGGCTGTATCTCAGTTTATGGGGCCAAATTGTCATTACATTTGCTTTCCGGGTGTTTGTTGAAAGAAGTTAGCATTATTTTAAGTGAGATGTGATGTCTGTTTTTCCCTCTAGGTTAGCATGGATAGGAAGAGCAAGGGATCTGTTAGGATGTATCCATGGTTTCCATTTTGCAGGTCACTTTGAAACACAACAAACTCAGGCCTGGGTAAAAATGCAAATCATCCTGTTCTTGTTGGCTTTATCAGTACTGGCATATGTAGTATAGTGCCAGCCCCTAAAAACACTCCCTTATTACATAGAAATATAATCAGCCAAATATTTGAAGACATTCAGAGTAAGAAAATCGGGACCAAAAGAATGGATGCAATCCCATTCTCTCTGGCTCTGTCTCATTATGTTCCCACTGCCCCCAGGCTCTAATAATATGTACTCTGGAGAAGTTCCTGATTGTGGGTTGCGTATGTAATGCCAAAGACAGGCAGGGAAACAGGGCACATGATACCCAGATTCATATGTCTTGCGTCTTATGTGCCACAGCAAATATGTTCTGTCTGGAATTTTGTAATTCTTCATAATCTGGTGGAAGGCTTTGGTTTCAACAGCTCCAGACATTTGTTTATATAACTGTAATCTCCTTTAAACTGCTGTAAAACATTGCTCTTCTGCAATGTTCATGTCTCATACAATTGTGAATGGATAGATTTTAGGAAAAGAGTCTGGAGCATTTATTTTAATTTTGATAAAAGAGCAATTTTGTTTTGCATTCTAGCAAAGCTTGACTGATGCATGTGTGTAAAGAAGATGGACCCACTTTGATTTCAATAATCCAAGTTCTGTAAAATAATTATCACAGATTTTATTTTGCCTTGAACAAAAGTGCATTCCCCTTGAACAATAACAATAGAAAGGGCCCTATTTTGGGTGCCCTGAGATTTTGGCATGGTACTTCTATCTGAAATCCTGAAACCAGAGAGTGAGATATTTCCCCGGATTGGTATTACTGGATGATTCAAAGTTGGGGAGGTCAGAATGAGACTTATTATAATTATCAGAGTTAGCACACTTGATTATGGCATGTTTTGCCTCCATCTAAACTTTTTTCCCATGCAAACGTCACCAAATATTTCCTGGTCAAACTTGCATGGGTAAAAAAGCTCAGGATTGCAGTAAATGTGCACTATTTGCAATCCATATTCTGGTTCAAATTACATCTAGAGCCCGACTCTGGATTAACAGGGCACTCATAACGAAGTAAAGCAAAGGAAGAATCTCCATTCGGCTGTTGACATGAGTGGATCGATTATGAGAGAGGTCATAAGAGGTCAATTTGGCTCCTATGCGCAGAAACGCACACATGCACAAACATAAGTTTGTGTGCATGTCAAAACTATATACCATTTCCTATATTGTTTTCAGTCAAATAAATAAATAAAAAACTAGAAAAGACAAATGAAATACTTAGTCACTCCTTCTCTGAGCAGGTTCATTCTCTAAAATTGTGCATAAATGGTGAATATGCTGAGCTTTTCTATATGGCTTAAAAGAGAATGGTCGTGGCTTGGGCAAATATGAGTTTAGACAACACAGAGTTCAGACAAAATAATAGTCTCTCCTTCCTAATCTCAACCAAACTACAGATATGTGTCAGAAATGTTGTAAAAGGATAAATATGCTTCCTTTGATTTTTGATTACTAAATGTACTAAGCTTGGAAAATGAATACCTTACATTTTAATTTTGGCTCCAACTAAATACTTGTGGGCTGATTTGGAGTTTGATGAACAAGGTGCTCCACCACAAACATGGTTGAGTAACTTGTCTACAAAACTGATGCTCCACCCACCCTATTTAGAGGCCTGTTACTAATAACAGTGCCCTCGCTGACTTTGCCTTCGGAAACTCTACACCTATGCCCGACAAAGTTGGGGCTGTCATTGTAGGTACATCAGACCATCTGCCCGATTTTCAGTGTACAGTCTGATGTACTCTATTCTGTTCAGGTTGCCAGGGTAGCCCTATAAGGTCATGAACCACCATGGTGTCTTGCAATATCCTTAAAATGTACAGCAGAGGGGATTTTATTCCTTCTAAAACACGGTCATGCAAACCAGTTTAATCCTTGGTGTCTTGCTCTTTTATGTGAAAGAGACAGTATTGTTGCAGACTTGAGAAATAAAAGCGTGATCTAGTTCGAATTTGTAAACATGAAAAAGTAGTTAGTAATTTGTTGCAATAAGATATTCAAATCAGTTTAATGACGTAAGTCAGATTTAAAAAGTGCTGAGGCTCAGAATGTGTAAAAAAGGAAGAGAGATACTATTTATCCAGTTATTACCTTTAGAGAAAAGCGAACTGTATCTCTTTTTTGCTAATCACTGTTTGTTTTAGAAAAACAGACGAAAAGAAAGAAAAGCCAGTTCTTCCTTTTGTTTAATAAATTACAGTTTTAATTATGCTTGTAACCTGCCTTGGCTGTTGGTAGCAAACATTGTGATGTTAGAAGTCAAATGTAATTAATTATTACAGTTGAGCAGCTATGTCAGTTTATGATTACAAGTGACTAGAGATGTCACAAGTCGCCTGTAATAAGGAAATCAGAGACATGCTTTTATACAAGTATTGCAGGCTCCCATGTATGATATAATATATTTGCACATTATCTGACCAAGTGCTTCCCCTCAAGTAAGCTTTCAGACCTTGGAAATGACAAGACATACAAAAACACTGTTTTAATTCATAGAGAATATAGAAAAGGGTTCATTTGATAAAGATTTGGAAGGTGGTGAAGGGGAATGAAATTCATAATTGCAAGGCTTGGACTATGATCTTCTACGAATTAGTCTTCTCAAAACTTTTCAGAAATTCAACAAGAGAATACAATTAGAAGGAGGAATGGGCACATTTTCTGCTTATTCTCTGCTTCACCTCACACAGGTCAATACATAGTTAAATGTAAATCAGTGGGCAGGTATAAATATTACTGAATAATATGTACAGACTGTTAGGAAAAGAATGGTGGAAGTGAAAATATCCTGACTACAATAATATGTATGACCTATGACCATTTTAATTTTATGGAGAAATCGTGGAAAGCCTGAAGTGCATAAATCAAAGACTCCTCTCAGTCAGAAGTATCCATATAGTATGTTTTTTTACACACATCTCACACCATATTATTTATCTCCATCTGATGGGTCATGATACAGCTTAAAGTGAAACAAACTTACTATTGTACCACTTTGAGGCCGGATTCAAGAATCCTGTATCCTTGCTATATTTATCATCAGCCGGTGATGAAGGCAGTACTGGAGAGACTTTGGACCACACTCTAGAAGTTAAAAAGTTGTAAGGCAAAGCCAAGACCCCTTTGAAATAGGTGAATGCTAGTCAGGGAGTGGTAGATAGATGTTTTTGTAATATGTTTCAACATTCAGTAGTTAAGAGGAGGCAGCTGGTTTTCAATGGCAGTTGAGATTCAACTAGTGTCCCAATCTCTTTTTGGCATCTTCTTGCAGTTCCTTCTGTCACACATTGTGCTTCTCTGATGAAAGGCAAGCCCGCCAAATTGGCATTCCCTACACAGCTTAGAGAAAATATTGGCAGCATTTAGGGAGATGGCCTCCAAGGTGCTGGCTCCTGTACTTGTGAAGCATGGCATAAGACGCTCCACAGGCTATGTGCTCTGATTGAGCCCAGTATCTTTCTGTCATGGCATGCCAAGTTGTGTTTCCATTCATTTTATCTTCTGGGTGCTGAATGCTAATAGGATTAATGTTTCTGCTCCAATGGTCACAAGACTGAATTGCAGCAACGAAACCTTCAGTATTTCAGAAGTTGGTAAAAGAGTCCCATTTATGTGGGTAACATAAACGCCTCTTATTTGAAGCAGTGCAAGACTGTGGTATTGAAAATAAAGTCTTAATTATCCTGTTAAGCACATAATTTTGAAAACCTTGAAGAACTGTAGATCGAGCCTTCTAGACCCTACTCATGTTGTGCATAATCATTTTGTTCTAACATGGCACCTGATTTAGGCTCGTATATTGTAAAGAAATGCCCATATGACAATTGAGAAGCTATAAATTATTTTCCTATAGCATTAGTTGTTTCTATGTGAAGCAATGTTAGATTAAAAATAGCAGTGATTGCTGTTTTACATTGCAGAGAATGAAATAACACGATTTGTCAAGGAGTGCAGAATTTTTTTAATTAGTCTACACTTTTGGAAATAATCACCACATACCATCGGTTGCTACTGTGAAAATTGCAGTAAACCTTGCTCATAGATCATGGCATAGGTGTTGAGCAGTAAAGATGGAACACACAGGAGTAAAGTAACAAACCATGCGAATCATGCTTCCAGGAGTCCAGAGAGTTTCAAGTAGCTGTACCCCAAATCATTGTCCAATGAAATAATTACACCTTTGGATTCTATTAAAAACAATTGGGCAGCAAGGGTCACCTAGCTCAATCATGTGGTTACATTTCGTTGCACAATATTGGTCCCCAGTCACCAAATAGTTATCAGTTTTCCCTAGCTTTCCCCAATTTTTTTTACTTCGTTAGTAGAGAGAGAGAGAGAAAAACTTTGTTTATTTAGACCACAGTCTTTAAACAGTACACAATACACAAAACACATTAGGGATCCAGGTGCTGGAGTCAGTATAAATTCTATACAAATAAATACTAATTGTAAAAACATCTAAGTCCATAAAAACTCTCAGTTGATGGGAGGACACTAAAATACATTTAAAACATTTAAAAACAGTGCCCCTGTAAATTCTCCCTTACAAAATTTTTTATAGCTTTCAAAAATTTTCCCATTGCAATTGCGATGCCTAACGTTGGCATTTCGGTAAGTAGACATACAGCTTGGGCACGAGAGCTTACCTCATTTTTTTAAAATATTGGACGTAAAAACAATTTGCGTAAAGCTAAAACCAATGTGCAATCGAGTTAGTAAATTTACCCCATCCTCCATTACTTGGTAGTTATTGCGCGCATTGTTTATACTATGTGTTAGACCTGGCCCTTTTGACAGTTTATCCCCAGTTTATCCCCAGACTTTTTGCCTTTTGCCTCCTATTTTTCTGACCCTGTTTTTGTTGGCTATAGGATTCTGGGCACTTTACTACTGCTAATTAGTGGTAACGTGCTTATGCTCTCTGTATAAATTGTGATATGATTGGCTATCCATGACTGGCATATTTGATTTACTGGTAAGTCCCTAGTAAAGTGTACGGTGTGTGCCAGCGGCTGTAAATGAAATGCTACTAGTGGGCTTGCAACACTGGTTGTGCCACCCACATGAGTATCCCTGTAAATGTACCTCAGACCTACCACTGTAGTGTCTGCGCGTGTAGTTGTGTACTGCCATGTTGTCCACGCAAGTGCACCCACTTGCCAGGCCTAACCCTTCCCTTACATGTAATGCACCCCTAAGGTAGGCCCAAGGTACCCCCATGGCCAGAGTGCAGTGTATGTGAAAGGTAGGACATGTACTAGTGTGTGTGACATGTCCTGATCGTGAAATACTGGGTAATTCGTTTTCACTATTGAAAGGCTATCTGTCCCATAGGCTTAACATTGGAGTGGCACTGTAACATTTTTACATGTGTAACTTGCAATAGGGACAAGATAGGAAAATAAAGTTTAGACTCTCTGAACTCAGAATGTATTAATGCACCTTTTGGTGAAGGTGGTTTTTAAATCCTGTGTTTGAAAATGGCACTTTTAGAAAGTAGGCATTTTCTTACTTCACCATTCTGTGTGCCTCTGGCTGTTTGTGTATTCAGCGTCTGGTGTGTGAGTGACAGGAGCTGAGATGTGCATTCACTCTAGACAGTCACTGGGGGGGAGGGTAAGGTGTGCCCTGCCTTGCCTGGGTGACTCATCGCAGGTCTGAATAGACCTGGTCTGCATTTAGAGTAGTGGGAGGAGTTGTGATTACACCTGAATAGGCTGTGTCTCCTTTTCCACAATCCACAATGCTGTCTCCTCCCCCTGTGGTCGTGCTGCACCAGTGAGGGAAGAACTGGTTTGGACTGGGTTCAGAGACCCCTGCCATACAGAGAACAAAGACATTTTGGGGTATAAGTATTACACCTAAAACCCCAAGACTTTAGATTACTTCAAGGAACAAGAGGACCCTGCCAAGAAGAAGAGCGGAAGGACTGTCCCTTTGCTGTGTGCTGTGTGGGGTTGGCCTGCAGTTCCTACTTCTGTCTATGTTGGAGGAAAAGGACTGACTCTTTTTGCCCTGCTGTGGTATCCTGCTTGTGAAGAACCTCCAAGGGCTTGTGTGTGCTGGCCTCCTGTTAAAAGTCTCAGGGATACAAAAGACTTCGTAAAAAGATCCTTGCAGGATCTCAAAGGAGACCTGCAGTGGAAGGACTGGACTGTTTTCCACCCCTTCTATTTTTAAAGGTGCAAAAAGAGCTTTATCTTTGCAAAGTGCGTGGGGAGCGCTTTATTTTCACTTCCAACTGAAGAAGTACTTAAAGGAGTACCCAGCGTGTGGGAGCATTTCCTTTCCCTTGTGCTGTGTCACAAAGCGCAGGGTGAGCGCGTCATTTGCCCCATTGATTGTGCCAAGAAGCGCCTGGTGGACTCTGCGTGTTACCGTAGGGATCAGCGTGAGGCCGATCCCCTGTTGGTGCTGGTGGGAAAAGCTGCCTGGGACCCTGATTGGGAGCGCAAGGTGAGCACTGACCTCAGGACATGGAAAACACTTAAGAGCCTTGAGGAATTCCACGCTCCCTCGCGCCGCCTCACCCAGCCGGAGAGAGGAGTCTGCAGAGGCAAAGGGAGCCCAGCAGCATTCACCTCCACTGACGTTGTGTGGTGGGCTAGGCCCGGGGAGGATGGGCATGCCCTCCTCCCTCGTGGCCTGTGGCGGATATAGAGTGACTTTCCCCGGGACACAGGGACGGTTCTACCAACACTCTGAGGAGTGCAGGTGAGTCCCATTACCGCTGGCAGCCAGGTGAAGCCTGAGCCCTGCGAGGGCTCAGGACCAGTGAAACGTCCCTCAGCCGGGGTGGGGCAGCCAGAACTCACTCCGCTGCACCACAGTCCCATGGGCAGCCACATGGGACTTTGTGCAAAGAGGTGAGGGTCCAGCGAGGCCTCCCCAGTGGTAAACCTTGGGGGATTAAGCCCCAGCAAAGTTCACTGCTGCGCCCCATGACCGCGGCAGCTGCAATCTTACATGTCATTGGAGCCCAAGACGGGCCTCCCACTGAATTTATCTCGGCGGCTGCACCACAGGTCTGTGGGCAGCTGCATCTCCCTGCTGGGGGGAGTGGTCATTTATTTTTCATCACCTCCCCAGAGCTGGTCTGGTAGGCCCAGCAGTTAGGATCTACATGCCTTTATTTACAAAGTGATATGGTATTCGGTGCAACTTAGTAGTATTTTACTTCAGTGCAGGATATGTGAAGTAATGACCCTTGCCTAGTGGCAACAATGTTTTATGTCAATGTGGGCTAAATGCATTTTTCATATACTGCAAATTGATTTATGCTCTACTTGTGTTACAACAGTTGCCTAGTTTGTAAGGTGATCTATGAGATGCATTTTTTATGACAAGTGCCTAGTGGCACAGCGTTTGATGTAATTATGGTCTTATGTGGTTTATGTGCACTGTTATGACAAGCGCCTAGTGGCACAGTGATTTATGTTATGTGGTCTAAATGTGTTTTACATGCTATGCAGGGAATTATGGTCTAATGTGTTTTTATGTGTATATACTACAAAGGCTATTTTTATATAACCTTGTGTGCAGTCTCTTTTGTGGTGTGCCTAGTGTGTCACTGGTGTGTGTATGTGTTGCACAAACGCTTAACACATTGCCTCTGGGATAAGCCTGACTGCTCTGCCAAGCTACCAAGGGGGTGAGCAGGGGTTATTGTGGGTGTGTAACTCCCTTACCCTAACTAGAGTGGTGGTTTCTGCCTGGCTTAAGTATATACCCAAGCCAACCAGAAGCCCCATTTCTATCACTATGTGTAAAAGACAAAAAAAATGTATTGAGCTTCTCCCCCACTCTTCCTTTCTCAGAATAGAACTGCTTTTCAAGCATAACTCTTAACCTTAAAAATGTATATTTCTTGTTTTTGTTTTATTGTACTAAGAACTTTGAAATACCAGTCTCTCTTCCCCGCAGATCCTCTAGTGTGTACAGGTCAAAGCTAAACATTTCCTTATAGAACTTGTGATTCACATCACTGTTTGCCTGGACATAAAGAAAAATGTCTAAGTGGAAGAACCATTCATCACACTTATATTTTCCCCTCTTTTCAAAGTTCTGTTACACAGAATTCGAATGTATAAAAAAAATGAATTGTTCTGGTATCCACTGAATTCTACAACTAAATTAGGAAATCTGGCATAATACCAAATTTTCTGAAACCGAATTTGCTGGGATTAGAATGTTTACAAGGAAAGCATATTAGCAGCCAATTCTGGAGATGGATAACCTCTCTGGGTAGAATTTCACCACAGATTTCAATCTCTTGTTATTTTAATGACAATTTCTTTAATCCCACATTTCCAAGGTATTTATGTTCTATTGGGATATCTACATCTGACAGATGCGCCCCCCTTATTAAGAACTAGCCAGTAGCTCACTCCTGCATCAAGTTCTATTATGGTAGGAGTAGCCTGAAAGTGTGTAATTCTGATTTCTTCTTGTGTATTCAATACATTTTGGAAACCTAAACTATGTGTTTAGGTATTATTGTTAAATCATAAAGATGCATTAAAATAACAGTATATGTTTTAACAGTGGTACCTTCCAAGCTGGCTGCTACGACAGTGCTAAAGAGTCCAACATACCAGTACAGCACTGATATTGTCACTGAAATGTGTTGTTGTTACTGAGGGCAAATAGAAGGGTGCTACAATGAGGATTTCTTACTTGAAGAGTCAGATTTGGCGCATGTTTAAGCAACACTGGGTATTTCTATAGACTAAGGTTCATTCACTTTTGTTCAGAGGTATTGACTCTAATTTTAGTAAGAATGAGTTTTAGCAGGCACGTAACGCAGGCCCCTGCCACTCCACGGTGTGGGGGGGCAGGGTTTCTTGTTTTGGAGGCCCCCCCTCACCCTCTAAGCCATACCATTGCATGCCTTGCAGAATGTGTGCAATGGTATGAAATAAGAAATGGTTAAAACGCTCAGTAAAGCCACTCCTCTTTGCCAATCAGGCCCCTGCAGTGTGTGGGGGGGTCCAACCATTCAGAGGGCCTCCAATGAGCCCATTCTGCAGAGCGGGGCCATCATTTTGCATTACGCCACTGAGTTTGAATGCAGAATCTGAGAAATTCTCAATGTAACTATTGCACTGTAGTTTGTTTCTTCCTTGAAGGACTACTGCAAAACACTTGTGCTGGCATTATTTGTTTTGTTTTAATACAAATTATTTGGAAAGAAATACAGGAGTATTTGAGATATGGCGGAGTAGAGGAAAAACATATGACAGACTCAGACTCCTACTTGGAATATCCCATGTTTTAGATGACCAACATCACTATTAGAGGATATTTACACAGTACCTTCCCGTCCACCTGCTGAGACAGTTTAGATGAGATAGATTATAGAGTGAGAAAGAGTGGAGTGAGGCATTAATCAAAGACTTTGGCCGGTCTTGGTGGTGGTTTTAGAAGCATGGATAGACGACGTGACAGAATGAGTCAGGTAAAAAGGGAAAATGGCCAGGGAAAGAGCGAGGAAGGTCTCATTTGCAAAACAGCAAACTGCCAATAACCGAGGTATGAGTCACATCACATTGTGACAAATGCACATGATACTACAGTAGATATTAAAAATGCTGAAGGCCACCGTTCTCTCACACTGTAAGCACATCTGTTTCAAGATATTACTGATAAGCCACAGCCTCTCCCAAAGAAGCCAGATCAAAGCCCAAATTCTAAGTCATTTTGAGCGACTGAAGAGTGATGTTGGGTCTCGAAAGCCCAAGATTGGCAACTGATAGATCATCATCATCAAAGCTCGTATGCAGTGCAAATAGATGGACATCAACCGCATAGGATTGTGATTGTAAAGAGGTGATTGCAACAAAGAAAACTATTCAAAAGCCAAAAAATTCGTCATTGCACAAAACTTTGTACTGGACAAAGACAGATATGTAATGTTATTTGTAGTACAGGCTATGATCCAGGCTGTAGCTCTGGAACATACTCATTTCTGTCATCCTGCATAGAACCATACAGAGAGATCATACTTCCGAGATCCCAGTAGTACATAGGGTCGGAAGCCATGATATCTGCTCCCACCTGATCTGTCATTCCAAAAAAATATATATATATATTATTACAGAATCTAGTACAGGGATTTAGCACATGCCAGAGGGCTACCCTGTAGTAGAACCAGAGAAATGTCCCTAATGTGCTTTCCCAAGTATCCACGTATCTGTAGTTGTCTCTACAATCACGGGACTTCTACTTTGCCAATTTAAGATTCCACTGTCACTCAAGCCGCTGCAAGCAGAAGACGCTAGAGGAAATTCCCTCAGGCCAGCTCCGAGGAAATATAAGCCTTTAATTCAATATAACTCTGCTACTAAACTGCAAAGGTCTCTTATTATAGTAGCATCCATATGGAGTCAATTGGACATTAATGAGTCATCGATCCCACCCCTTTCTGTTCTGCTTGCAGTGTCACTAGCCACATTCAGGTTAGGCCATTTCCGGTTCACGATCACTCAAGCTGCCTTTTGTTCTTTTAGGCCTGGCCTGGCGGAGGCAGCTTAAACAAACACATAGGCCAGGTGGCGGAGGAGTTATAAATTGCCACATGTGAATGAACAAAAGGTCTTTACTAAAGCCTTTTGTGGCATTTGTTAATGTGTTTCATCTGTGCTTTAAAAGACCTAATGATTTTGCGGTCAGACTATGCATGTGGCTCATGGCTTTGCAAAGTGAAGGAAATACCAAGCATCTATATATATATATCAGCTTTTATTTTCCAAAGTTTTTTTGCTTTTGGTTATGTAGCGGCCAGCAGTCAGTTTACTTGAGTAAACCTGGTCTGCTTTATATTCGCATCGAAAAACGTCTAATTTACTTTTTATATCAGCACAGAATATATGTAAACGTTTCTTCATAAACATTTGTTCTCATGTTTAGGTGGTTATCATTAAATGTTGTGCAGTCGCTATACACAGTTAAATATATGAAATAAAGAAATAATTATGGATTACAGCGGGAGGAGTGTACTAAAGCAAATATCTATACAACCTAATAATCATGTATAAGCAAATGTATTAAAAATGAAATTTCAGCCATGCTTATTTCAACTCAGTGTGTGAAAATAGAGCAAACATGTTGGCGTTTTGGACTTGTATATTTCCTCTACTTAACCAGTGAGTCGCATTCATGGTTAATTTTTGGGTGTTTACAATTTTGCCCCTTGAACATAAATTGAGATTCAGGTCGTCACAATTTAGCCTTGCAAGACATAAATGGAATTTCTACTCACAACTGGAAGGTGCCAATATGCACAGGTATGAATTGATTAATGCACGCTATTCAAATAGTAAAACGTCAAGCCTGTAGCCCAGGTTCTATCTGTAAGGTCTGGCATGGTCAATTCCCAACCAGATGGCTGCTCCCGCTCCTTCAAGTGGGCAGTAAAGTACCTTGATGGACGCCAGTTAGAGATAGCCATTTGGTAATACTGGCACTGCCCTTGCCACCCCTGGTCACTTGGGTCATTAAAGGCAGCATGAGCACAAAAATTAAACAGCTCTTTAAAGGCCCTGTTTAACTTTTTATTTTACCCTCTTTGTCCTTCCAATAACACGCAGCAAATGGGGCTAAGCATGGAGCAAGTAGTCAACCCGGTGATGTCTTTGCAGGTCAAAGGGTGCATGATTTCCCTTTCACTACCTCTGGCATTTCTGTAGTTCAAAGTCCATGGGTAACATGTCCATAAATGAAAAAGTAAACACTGACCTAAACCACTAGCTCATACCACACCTACAGGAGGTGGCATTGGGCTGTGGGAAAAATGCTAAGTATGTCCAACATGATGCCTACCCAAATTAAGTCCCATTTCAGCACTCACGCTACTCTAAAAAGGTGTGCTCTCATTTAAATCTGTCTCTTTGTGAATGCCCTTCAGAGCTATGAAGATTCCTATTATTGAAGCATAATAGTGCGTAGAGATTCCCTGGATGAGGCACTGAATGTCCCCCATCCAATAAAAAAGTAAACCAACGCCAAGGAAATCCATTCAGATGTTGAATGGAGTGTCCAAGGGTCTCTCAAAAGCTGCCCTTAGCGACCCTGGCCTCCTTCCAAAGACTGGACAGGGATCATCAAGCCTATCTTGTCAGTGCAGCCAAGGGGCGAGACTGGCAGGGTTTATGCATGTGTGGCTTGTTCCTAGCCACTGAAGCTGGAATAAGAATCTCTGCAGGACCTGGCCATTCTGGGACTGCCCACAGCCTTGTGATGACCTCTTGGCCCCCACTCAAAGTCAAGGCAAACACCAAAACACACAGAGGCTCAGGTAAACATGTTGGTTTGTCGTGGTTAACTGCAATTCACAAACATGTACATTATTCATGTCCTCAGAGGAGTAGTCTTTTTTAGTATTAGGGCGCATGTCAGTTGTTTGTGCAATGGCCTCAAGGATTTCAATGTTTGCATCCGTGTGGCTCTTCACCCCATGTCTGCCTGCCAGCATCGGAGGCAGATGCATGCTGGGCATTTTGGGGATTTGAGTGGGACCCAATACACATTTATGCTGTTGGACTCCATTAGTGGTATTTAACTACTTTCTACCAACCTCTGGACTTAGGCATTTTTTTTTGCGGATTTATATTACGCGAACTTGACCCGAAGGTATTGGAGTGCTTTACATGAGCACCAGTTACATTGCACAAGGACACATTCATTTTATTTTTTGGTAGGCACGGGGAGATTAAGTGATTTGCCCAGAATCACAGGATGTGGAGTCGACCCGAGGCTCGAACCTTGGTTTCCCAGGTCCAAAGTCGGCAGTCTATCTGTGAGACCACATCCTCCCCCTTGTTTAGAGTTTGTGGCTTAAAATCACAGAATTTGCATCACCATTCTGAAAATGTTTTCAGAAGTACAGACTGATTGCATCGATGTACCTTATTTATGCCTTCGGCCTTGCATCCTTTTTATGCTCTTTAACTTTTTACACTTTCTTCCTTAGTACACAACACACCAAAAAGCGTCATTTTATTTTTTTAGCTGATATTACTCATTTTTGTCTCAAATTTCCATTTGTTTTCCAGTTCATCTTCTGTTGCTTCTCTTGAGCATTCTTTTTTCCTCAAATCATTACCCTTTGTTTAGCATAACCCACTATTAGTTTAAATCTAGTCCTCTTATGATCCCATTGTTTTATCTGTGGCACTTAGAAGATTAGGCAATTATGCACCTTATGAATAGAAAGTAAATAATTCTATATGTTTCTTGAATCCTCAAGGCAGTGAAAAATAACATTTCTTAGACTATCTCAGCATTTACCAAAGGAGACAACTCACTGAATTGCATTGCAAGCAATTCTGGTTAGCTGCAAACCACATTTGCTGAAGCTCGTTATTGGAGACTACTTGTGGTCATGTTTCATGTGAGACATTCACCATCAGCCACAGTGTAGCGTATTCTGTTTTGATTTACATGGGGATGTGCAGCCAACTCCGAACAGTTATACCCAGAGTAACTATGTATTAATTTAATTAATGATAGACATACAATTTGGCTAGGATGGTCTTGGCCTTCCTGTAGTGAGGGGTTCACTAGAATGTCATACATATAACATGTTTAGTTCATATACTTGATGGCAATTTACAATTGCATTGAGTATCATTTCTCAGACAAGTATAAATTAACCACTTCAGGTAAATATATAAGATACTACCCCTTTCACGTGCTCCTTTACAGATTGAGATTTTTATCAAAATTTCTAGTTTTCTGAGAAACCTGAAAAACACACTTACATGGGGTGTTGATTATTGACGTTACATTCTGACTTAGAAGTGGTTTGTAGTGAGATGATGCTACTAGTGCTTTATCTCCTCTCATCTGCCAAACTGAAAGTCTGTGCAATGGCTTCATTTAAGGATCTGGCTGGCAGAGCCAAAGCCACGTGGTAGTAGCGTTACCGTAAGGCATTGCTGTTGGGTCGCTTGGTACTAAGAATGGAGGAGGGACTAAGGACCTTATTGATGAACCCACTCTCTGGGATAGGGGCCATGTGTGGAGCTGTTCCTGTAGACCTGTGTCTTCGGCACTAGGTCCTTCACCATGAGATCATACTGCTGGAGATATAACAAGCTGAAAGGCAGGAGAAACTAACATATTTTACAGCTACCCATAACATGGAAAATGGAAAATATCAAACATATCTTGCTCTAAATTGATATGTTTGATATTTCCAATTTTCCATGTTATAGATAGCTGTCTTTTCAGACAAGGAAAAATGAATAAATCCTAAAGTTCTCCACCCTGTCTCCTGCAATGACCTATGATCGTGACTTAACATACTCAATCAATGAAATGAAATTTATGCTGTTAGAAATAGGATTCCTGGTTAGCTGAGGTATGCACCCAGGCCAGGCTGGAACCACCACTCTAGTCAGGGTAAGCTAGATACACACTAAAAGATAACCTGGCTCACCTCTGGTAGATTGACACAGAGCAGTCAGGCTTACAAAAGAGGCAATATGAAAAGTATTTGTGTAACACACACACAGTAACACAATGAATACACCTCAAAAGACTCTGCACAGGTTTATATAAATAGATTATAATATGATAAACAAAACAAGACCAAAATAACAATAATTCAATGTATAGAAGTTGAGATATTGAATTTTACATGAATAAATGCAGTAAAGCGCTTTGAAGCAAGCAGCGTTAAAAGGTTATTTTAAGTCACGCTGGACTGAGACAAAGTCAAAGTAAAGGCTGACCTTGTGGAAGCACAGGCCCGCTACAGGACCAACGCAGGCCCCGGAGAACAAAGTTCCTTTCCTGGTCGCAAACGACGAGATGCGTCTATCTTCTCTATGCAGTGAAGAAGATGCGTCTGTTCCGAAGACGGGTGCCGGAGTCGAGAGGCGTTGAGTGATGTGCCGGATTCTGCCACGTAGTCAAGGAGATGCATCAACCTCACCAAGCTGCTGTGGCTGTGATACGCTGTCCGCTGTGTCCATCTGTGGAGTCAAAGCGCTGGTTCTGATGCGATGTACAGATTTTACTTCTGCAACCAGGTTGATGTGCCGGTTTTGTTACACACAGACAGGAGTTGAGTCGAAATGCGTGTCACAATCATCTGGGCCACTTCCAGTGAGCCAGACACAGGAGCAGGGGTAGAGACTTTGAGTCTCAAGCAACAAGAGGTAAGTCACCGAACCCTTGGAGATCACTTGGAGTGAAGGCAGAGTCCAGCTCTCCTTCAGCTGAGTCAGAGAGCAGCAGGCAGCAGAGCAACACAAGAGAACAGCAGGTCTTCCAAGTCTGCAGTCCAAAGATGAGACCTTTAAACAGCAAAGCAGTCCTTCTGACAGAGGTTCAGCTCATGATCCAGAAGTGTCTGATTTTAGGGGTTCAGAGACACTGTACTTATACCCAAAAGTGACTTTGATGTGGGGGTGACTTCAAAGCAACCCTATGAAGTGCAGAAGGATTCCTTTCAACCCAGTCCTGTCTGTCAGGCTATCTGTGGGGGTAATCAGTTCTTTGTATGGGGGCAGGGCACAGCCTAATCAGGTGAAGTGTTAGTCCCTCCCTTCCATCCTGCCCAGGCAAGGCCATCTGAATGCATATGTATGTAGATGGGTACTCAGACACACTTATCATTCCTGTGTTATGGCTGTCCAGAGGGAATGCACAAAGTGTAGCTGTCACCCAACCAAGATGTTTGTTGGAGACAGGCTGTTAGGCACATAGAACAGTAAGTGCAGAGAAATGTCTACTTTCTAAAAGTGGCATTTCTAAAACAGTAATGTTAAATCCAACTTCACCAGTAAGGAGGACTTATCATTACCATTCCAAACATATGAAACATGAAAAAGCTACTCCTCTCTGATCACGAATTACAGCTTTAAAGTGTATTAAGAAATTCCCAATGCTAGTTATCAGAGGAGTAGGCCTCACAGGGGTAAAAAATGAAATAGGTGGTTTGTCACTACCAGGACATGCATAACATAAATGTACATGTCCTACCTTTTACTTACATAGCACCCTGCCCTTAGGGTTACTTGGAGCCTTCTTTAGGGGTGACTTATATGTAATAAAAGGGGAGTTTAAGGCTTGGCTAGTGGTTTTAAATACAAAGTTGAAGTGGCAGTAAACTGCCCACACAGGCACTGCAGTGGCAAGCCTGAGTCAAGTTTGAAAGGCAACTTCTGTGGACAGCACAATCAGTGCTGCAGCCCACTAGTAACATTTGAAGTACAGGCACAGGTTATATGGTATACCACTTTACAAGGGACTTACTAGTACAACAAATATGTCAATCATGTATACACCAGTGTCATCATGTTTAGGGAAGAAGCACATGCATTTTAGTACTGGTTAGCAATGGTAAAGTGCCCAGAGTCCAAAAGCCAACAAAAAGGTCAGAAAAAGAGGAGGAAGAAGGTAAAACATTGGGCTGACTCATCAGAAAGGGCCATTTTCCAATGGATGCTGAATATGAATGAAACTTGCAAACAAAATGTATTTTCTGAATCCTAATGCTCCTCTTGCTTTTTACATGAACACTATTTGTTTTTTAATTTAAGGAAAATTCTATTGTTGGTGAAAATGATCAAGTTGAATACTAAGTCAAGTCTTTAGTATTGGTTGAGGTATGTTATGTCATATTGATTTGTATACCACACTAATCACCCGAGAGGACATCCAGGCACTTGGGCCCGTGTGTAGGTTTGTGGTCCCAGAGGTACTTATATGAAGAGCCAGGTCTTCGGCTTCTTGCAGAGCTCAAGAAGTGAGGAGGTGGCTCTGAGGTGCTAAAGGAGGTTGTTCCATGTCTTGGGTGCGATGTAGGAGAATGAGCGATCCCCAGTTTTACATTTGCAGGAATGTGTGCGTGTGCGAATTAGGTAGTGAGGTGTTACTGTGGTAATCTACACATTTTGTAAGCCAATGTGTTAAATAGAGCATGCCTTAGACCTTTCATAATTGAGATTTGCAAATTTACACTTTATCATTTGGCAACTCAATGCCTCCAAATGAACATCTTATTGCACCCAGTACGGTGTTGCAAAATGCTTGGAATTTAGAGATTAACTGAGTAATCAAAGTTCTAGAAATGCTAAAATCACCACATTCATTCAATGATAAAGTATAAAAGCCATGGGCCCTTTGTGCTACTAATGAGTTCAAAGAATGATCTTTACCACTCCAGTAATCTGGCACATTAGTAGTAGGTTTTACATCATTTGCTCTGTCTATATGAACACAATTGTAACTATTTTGACTTTTGTCATCTGTTAAATAGCTGTGGCATAAATATTGCCTCTGGAGATACACTTTCTCAAATATTTATAGAGCACTGTAACAAACACAGCGGAAGCTTTGTCATGCATGAACTGCCTGCTGTTTACACCTTAGCCAAATGGAACATAAAACAAGATGTCCCAGTGTTCTCAATTGTGCTGGGTCTTTGCCCACAGTTCCAACTCACAAGCACATAAAAGGTACTGTCTTTGTTACCTCTGTGTAGTAAATCTAACTTTTTTGCAAGGTAACCCCAGCTTTTTCACATTTTGTGCACCTTATTTTTGTTGGACTTTGCACTTTACCCTTGCTAAACAGTCATAAGGTACCTGTGCTTCTCATCTGCAACAATATGCTGCACATTGAAACTCCCTATTTGGCCTATTTAGTTCTCCATACATCAATTCAAAAGTGCCCCTATGGCATGGAAAGTTAAATGTTATATGTGAGTTGCAGTGTGCCAATTCATCACCCCCATATGTGACAAACATTTATGTCTGCCAGGAGTACCATTGTGAACTGAATGGGCTGCTGTGTAAATGCACTGCAGCAACACAGCAGGATAAAATGTGTTGCAGTATAGGAAAGCTTATTTTTCATATACTCATAAGTCAACCTTAAAGTTTGCCTGATAAGACCACAGGGCACAGTGCTAATATATAAAATTGGACAAAGTATATACTGAGGTTAGTGTGCCTTCACAGTGAAATAAAGGCAAAGCCAAACGCTAATTCACTGTGTAGACCTTGTAGACCTTCCCCAATCAAACATAGATAAGATGAACGATGAAAATCTCAATAACTTATCTCCACTTAGGACAATGCTAAAAAGAGACTTCAGCATTATTTCCTGCTTAGTTTTTAATTCTGATTTTATGTTGAAATCAAATTTTTGATACTGTAAGCAGAAAAGTAACTTCATAAAAATGTACTTGAGGCTGCCTGAGCCAGAACTGGCTTAAAACCAGTTCTGCCGCTCATCATTGATTAGGAAAATTAATAACCCTGGTTTAGAGAACATTGGGCTGCTTCTGAGTAAAGGAAGGTGCAAGGGGTGTTAACTGCTGACCACTTAGAAGAGGTTAGCTATCTGTTAGTGGACATTAACAATTGGCAGAACAAAGGGCATCTTTAGCACGACCTCTTTTGACTTGAAAACGCCACAGAGGTATTCTTCTATTCATACACAGAACCATTGCAGACTGCTAGGTTCCTGTCACAGTAGGGGGAAAAACAGTTGTCACCCTGTCAGATGGGAGGAGAGATCATTTGTATAAAGGAATGGCTTAGGAATTTCATGATGGCAGCTTGGTTTCACCATTTCAAAATGGGGGCTCCTGGGTAATTTTGCAGTAGGCAAAGGGAAAGTGCTGCAGAAGGAGTTAGGGGACTGCAGAAAAGGCATAGCTAGCCCTCTCGCCGCCCGTGGCGGTCCCTGGGTTTGCCACCCTGCGGCGGCCGCAGTGAAGAGCGAGGGGTGCTGGCAACAGATTTCTCCATTTGCCGCTGGAGCAGGGGGTTGGCATTGCTGCCCGAGATGGCAGGCAACAGCAGGGGGAGGCCGCCGCTCCCAAAACACGTGCCGCCTGTGGTGGACTGACCACCCCCCCCAGCTACACCACTGGTTGGGATGAGGTGGCAGGATTTCTCCAAACACTAGCTATCTCTTCAAAACATTCCTGGACTTCAGAAGACTCCATTTGAAGAAAAAGACCATGCTGGAAAAAGACACCTGACTCATTCTTGAAGAAGAGGACTCACACAAGAACTCCTAAATACTGATGGCATAGAGGAACTGGATCTGCATAACCAAGGGTCAAGTGGTTCAGCTCCAGTTTTCCTGCTTCAGGTACCAATGAATTTCTGATCCCAAAAAGGCCCAGCTAAGCACTGAGAACTGGTCCCTGCAGGAGTCTAGACTAGAGAGAGACCTGGTGTCTAGAGGCCTGCCCTGCCAATCTGGGGACTGCTGGTTTGACCAGGAGGAACTTTCCTAGAACTTTGAAAAAGTAGGGACTTTTATCCACCTCTGAAGAACAGGGGCAAGGTGCTGACGTTTGTCCCAGAAGGTTTGTCCCGGAAGGTTGCAACGCAGACAAGGAAGAAAATCAGGTTTGTTCTACTCTGAGCTTTTTGCTGTGCTGAAACGCAGTTCTGAAGGACCTCGCAGTGAAAGTATTTCACCTTGTGGAGCCCTGCCCTGCTGTGGCATCCGCCTTGCCCCACTGGACAATTCTGACTTCCAAAAAAAGTGACTAAGCCCAAAGGAAAAACTTTGGACTGGGGCGAGAGGACTAAACTATTTAACCTGTCAAGAGACCTTGCTAGCTACAAAATCCAGGTTTGTCCTGCTCTGAGCCCTTGGCACCAAAACCAGCTGCTTCAGCAGGAGATTGATGATGAAGTGTCCAACTTTAAGGGGCTGGTCACAGCCTTGGACCTTGCCCCACAAGAAGATTAAGATTCCAATAAAATAAAAGGCTAATTCCGACTGTAAAACTTTTAGTGGGATGACCTGCTTGGTGTATCCAACCTCTGTTTCATCGGGGTTGGTCTGAAATTGTACATTGGTCCCTGTCAACCACAAATAGTGATGTTAGTTTGGTGCTTTACTTTTCTTTGTACTTTTTGTCCTAAATAATGTAAAATTCATATCTCCTTTTCCTCTTAACCTATGTTGATGATTGTGGTGTCTTTTTTATCACTAGTGTTTTGCGTATGATTCTAAATCGGTTTGGGAATTGTATTGAGTTGTGTTCTTTAGTTTAAAATTGTAGATGCTGCTATTACATATCAGAAACATCTCTGGAGATTTCCTGCTGCTTATGCTTTAGCTACCATGGACATTAAAATTTGGTAGGAGTACCCATCTCCCAAATTAATAACTGCATTACTGACACACGGTATAAAAAAATCAACATTAACCCTTCAAAACCCTTGAGATATTTTATTATGACATGGTAGCAATTATTATATTACTTGAGTTGAAGTACATGATTCTTGGGGGCTTATGTATATAAAGGCAGATAGCAAACTGAAAGTGCAAATTGTGCACAAACTTTGTGCGGCCTTCTGTCTTTTTGTGTGCAACCTATCTACCTATTCATATTTATGTCCATTCAGACCGGGTTGCAAATAACATGTCTAATGAATATTAAATAGGCAGGTCGTAATTTACCACCTCCTGTGAAAGGCGGTAAATCCATGAATGGTGGCCTCAAGGAACTCATTATCTAGGCATTCAGCTTCCTAAATGGCAAATTGTTTAAAAAAATAAAACAAAATAAAAAAACAGCCTGTGTCCATTGTGGGGACAGTTGCTGCTGTTTAAAAAAAAATTGTTTCTTGTTTGGGAATATACTCGGGCAGCATGAAGTGCTCCCCTGGACCTGCAGAGGCTGCAAACATGATTTCCAAAGAGGAACCTGTCCCTGGTGGTCAGCTTCCCCTTTGCGAATCAGATACCACCCCTGGGAAGTGTGGTAGCTGATCAGCTGTTTGAGACTGCAATTGCAGATGCTAAACACTGATAGGTTCTATTGCGACTCTAATAAGAAGGGACTTTCCTTTCACACCCCCTCCTATTTGCTATTTGTATGGGACAAATCACCGCAATGCAGGCCTTTTAAATGCTAAACACCTTTGTACATGAGGCTCTTGTTCCTCTAACCTTTATTGTTCAGCCACTCTTGTTCTAGTAATCCTTCTTGAGTCTATACAAAGTGGCATTAATATTTTAATCTTTTAGACGGCCACTGATGCACATCTGAGATGATCAACAGAATTTTAGCACCATTCCTGATGTGGAGAAGAGATAAGGTACATGGAAGATCAAACTGTATTTTAAAGTGGAGATAACTTCCAACATAGTAAGAAACATTGCTTGATCTTACAGCCATATTATTTAAATATCCATCTTGTATGTGCCGCATATGTTTTGCTTTGGATTCTGATCGGGGAAACTCCTTCTTTTCCCTAAAAATATCTATATCTTTTTACTTTCTAGCTGAAGCAGGAAAGTTTTCTAAATTAATCGTTTTTATGGTTTTATAGAACAGAAACCCACCTCAATGGGTTTCAGAATACTGTATAATGGATAATGAATGGGAAATGAGTGGACTCAGTAAGCAGTGGCACACAGTAAACCAATAGAACTAAAATTGAGAAAATGGAGATGATAACAAATTACATTAATCCACCTGGGTGACTTAATGAAAGTAGTTGTAAAGTACATTCATTCATGTTGTATAGAAAATTAACAATATACAGAGGTTATTGATGGGCTTGGAAGTATTTATGAAGTTATGAGCCTGCAGCAATGCATAATCCTTCACTTCAGAGTGCAGGAAAGGCAGAAATGAGATCTGAGGGAGAAACAAGGGGATCATGAAACAGCAACACATTTACAACAATGGAAAAGGGGGATAAGGATAGGTTGATAGTGGAATGAGGATTAAAGAAGAGAAGGAATTTCCAATGCAAATGTGTGTGTAGTAGAGCCAGATCCATCAATGTAGTGGAAGGTAGAATGTTTAAGACAGGGTAGGAAATCTGAGAAGGGATTTCCCAATGCAAATGTGTGCAGCAGAGCCAGAACCATCAATATAGCAGAAAGTGGAATGGTCAGGAGAGGCTAAATAAAAACAACTTTGGTGGTAGGGTGAGGGAGCTGCAAGACAATCATGGAATGATGTTGAGAGTTCCAACACATAAGCATTTAGGAGGGCGGTATGCACTTGCATCAAAACCGTAAGCTTGTGAAATTTGCCCTAAAAATCACAAATCAAGCAAACTCTCACATGAAAGGAATTCATAACTTTACTGAACTCAATCAATGAATCTATAAGGAAACATAGTTATTGAAAATGGGAGTATTATAAGGTGTCAAAAGAAACTGATATACTAATGGCAATCAAAATTACTGCAAAAATAATGTAACGATTTGCTGGCGGTGGCAAGGAAAGCATCATTAGTATTTTCATCCTGAATCTTTCTGTGACTGAATAAATAAGTAGAGAGCATAGACTTCATAACTAAGATCCTGATATAAGAAGCGCTTTTGTGGTCACAAAGCATACAATTCACAAAATAACAGACTTTCTGACTGCCAAATGGCTTTAGCCATTGATTGTGAATCAGAAGGAGGAGGGGCTATAAAGGGGCATCTGTCTTCCCAGTTGCAATGCTATGCATCAATGGTTTGTGACTTTGATTGCAGTAGAAAACTACTGATTAAATACCAAACTGCCAAAGCAGGTGGTAGCCATGTGCAAAGTCGAAGCAATCCATGATGTACCCCTTCCACTATGTGAACGCCAGTTAGGTGAGTCAGATGGAACAATAAAAAAATGTCTGCATTCAGTGACTATGGATGTAGGGACAGAGACATGTGGGGGTACAAGCAGACAGCGCTGTCCACATTCAATGATTATGGATGCTGGACTGGAGGTCAGCTGCACCTTGCATGGCTCCATCCCTGAAATCACAGTCATTCACAGAGAGCATCATAAATAATACTAAAGCATGAGTTTTTACGATTAGAGAAAAGAAATTAGAATGCAGCAAGTGATACATAAATATATAAGTAAAGCTGGTTATTTAAATAGTGTATATATATATATATCAATCTGTTAACACACTCTATATCAAATTATACATATACCACTCACTATGAAACATTTAATACATTTCTTTAGGTTTATATGCTGCAGTTTTCTGGTCAGGCAGAGTTATGTTATGTTACGGAGATTTCTAAAGCGCACGATTACCCGGAGGTGTCCTGGCGCTAGTTACTACTCCTATCGCGAAATCGGGAAGACAAGAATTATTCGTCAAAAAGCCAGGTCTTCAGCCCTTTCCTAAAAGCCAAAAGATTAGTGGCATTTCTCAGATGAAAAGGCAGACCATTCCAGGCCTTAGCTGCACATAGGAGAAGCTTCTGCCACCCCACTGGGCTTTTTTACGGGTGGGACTGCAACCAGTTTGGCTCCCAGTGATCTCAGTGTTCTTGCCGGTCTATACCATTGAAACTGGCGTTGTAAATGTTCTGGTCCCGAACCTTGCAATGCCTTAAAAACCATACAGAGAGATTTAAAGCGCACTCGGCTCCTCACCCGGAGCCAATGCAATTTTTTTATCTCTTTAGAAATTGGGGAGAATTTAGATGTACCCGTAAGTAGTCTGGCCGCAGCATTCTGGAGCAACTGAAGTTTGTTCAGAAACTTTTGCTGTATGTTTAGATATAGGCTGTTAGAGTAAGCAAAAAAGGTATTCTTTTGTATCTTGACTAATTTGCCTGTGATATCCTTTCCAAACAATCCTTGTAAGATCTAGAAGAGCAAGACTACTTGGGCACACAGTACATTGACTGGGTCCTTTCTAAGTACCAGTGGCTGCTGGTGTTAATGGGCGTAGAGGGCGTTGCCCTCCCTACCATCCTGAGGGAGAAGCAAGATGAGGAAAAACGCCCAGCAGCTTGAAACAAATGACGACTGGACTTGCTGATCGACAATACACATGTTAAATTCATTGTGGACGTGTCCTGCTGCGCATGTGCCAAGGGCGAGGTATTGCTCGACCTGCAGGCACAAGCTGCAGCAGTGACATCATTTCAGAGGGAGTTTTGAGTTACATTGCCATCTACAAGGAGGCCTTCGCGCGCACATTACAGTGGCCTGGAAAGGAGTTAACAAAACTGTATTCATTTCAATGGGAGGGGGTGGGCCAGGCTGTGGCCGAAGGAGACAAAGAGGTAGAGGATTGGTCATCCCGAGAGGGGGCGGGGTGCCTCTCCTGAATAATTTGCTGTATCACATGTTAAACTGCATGGTTTCGCTTTGGAAAACGTTAAGAAAGCAGCCTGACTGAGCCCGAACCTGTGGCTTCAGTGGGTGCCTCATCTTGTTTTGAACAACAGAGGCCCGAAAGAAGGAACCAACTGTGAACAGAATAACAAATGTTGGCACACATTGATCACCGGGAGGCCCATTGATCGGTTTAATCTGCCTGCGACAGACAGATACCAGCCTTCAAGTTCCAGCCCGTAGCACGCATCAGGTCAGAAACCTCATCATAAGTTTTCTAACTGTTGTTTTATAGCTGCCCCTGACATGGACACTAACAGCCAGCCACATTTAGAAATATGTAGTATTTAACTGTACCATTTTTACATTTGTGTGTAAACTTGTCCACGCCCTTAGCAGTCGAGACACTGACGTTGGTTTTGGTCGTTTTGTTAGACTTTCCTTCCTCACTAGTGAGTTAAGGTGCCTGAGTTGTGGAACTACTTCATGCAATAATATTTTAGGCCATGCTTTCCAGTAGGGGCTACTTTTTAATTGTTGTGTTAAAATAAAAAGCTAAGTACCTTTCTAATGTGGCACAACTGCTCACGTGTATTACTGTATGTGAGCGAAAAAGAGAAAGAAATAACGACAGAAAAATGAACAAGTGTGAGTCAAAGGGTGAGAGAATGAAAGTGTGAGATAAAGTTACAGAGTAAGGAAGACTTTTGGGTGTTAGAAATCAAAATGAAGACAAAGAAAGCTTTAAAGAGAGAAACAAGAGATAAAGTGGATGAGATAAGAAGGAAACGCATGAAAAAGATAGGACCAAGATTGAAAGCTGGAGTCAATTCAGAGCTAAAAGGTTTGCAACATAAACACAGGCGAAGAAATAGTAATAGAGAAGCACAGAGGTAGAGAGAAAGCTGTAAAACAAAAATTAAGGCAGAATGACTTTACACTGCTCCCCAATACAGGGCCTGTTAGAGGTGGTCAGAGGAGTTACACTCAATCGTTGAAATGTCACCCAGTTTTACGCCCCACATGTATGAAAGTTCACCAGCCGCCACTGCTAAGTACCATTGGAGTCTCCAGCATTTCAGGTCATGTTGGGCTGGGTACCGGTTAATTTATCAATGATCATCAACTATAAGAAGTGTAGGACATTGCTATGGAGACCCACGCCAGATCTGAGGGAAAGGGAATCAAAACACTGATGTCAGCAACTTTCAACATTGAACAGAAAGTGGAGAATGGCACAATCTTGGGAAACTCATCATATGCAAAAGGCTAATTCTCACCGATCATCATGATTTTGAAGTCAGAGTCCATCTTACACGGCAAAGGACCAGAACCCCAGAACCCCACGGCCCCATGACCAGAACCCCAGCATCGTGAGTCATAAGATCCACAGTGACAGTGATATAGCCTGAGTGACTTGTGGGCATCATGCATAAGACATTTACAAGAAAGCAACTGTGCATATTGCTCCAATCAACATGTTCATACTTAAGAGAAATCTGAATACTCTACGTATGTGACAAAAAAAACCATCGATTTAGAGTTGGGACTTTAATACCAGAGAAATTCAAATGCATTATTTAGGCTATGGCTGTATGTGGATGTCCTCTGAAACCAAAGCAGAGCCACACCGTGCAAACTGCATCTTCATTTAACATCCTCTGCATCACCTCGTGGTCACATAAGGCTCTATACCTGGTCCTACATCAGTGCTCTGCTTTGGTTCATTCTTTGCCTTGCGCCAGAAACATTTACGCACTTCTATTAAGCCAATGTTTTTAAAATGTGTTTATTTCAACAGTCATTTGCAACTGTCTTCTTAGGCTTCAACCTAATGTCATTCGGGGTGACATGTTTGACCTTCAGCTTTAATAAAGCCGTCATGCTGGCAATAATAATAATCCCATTAGTTATTCCGAAGAGAAATTGATCCTGAGTGACGTCCTGTCACAAGTTACATTTATTTGGCACACAGTAACATTGAAGACATTCTGTAAAATGCCCTCGAGGAAATGTAAGTTTTATTTCAAACCCACAAATAAGTAACATAATATCCTAAATAATCCACAAAATACTGGCAGGCGAACATGAAGTTTTGGTCAAACTGGTTAAGCTGTTTCTTACTTATGGTAGAAAGTTCTTGATTTTGCCCGAAATAAACCTCAAAAATGTAAAATTAATCAAGCTAATTGAGAGAGCCTACATGTCTACTCAGCATCTTAAAACAAAAAAAGGGTTACATCTTCTGCTATGTCCACTCACCGTCCATGTCTTCCGGCCTGGTGAGGTCAATCACCCCTGGACCCAGTTTTCGCTCTTCTGCAGATTTGTTTGTCAATTGTGGGCCCAGGTTTTCGAAGTGTGTTCTTTCCTAAAAAAACAGAAAAGGGACAATTGTTCAAGGAAACTCTCAATTAGGTGAATAATAGTCTAATTGATACAGGGTTAAACTGACTTGCCATCTTTGGTAGCATTTCTCAGGCGTAAAACCTGTATTGCCTCATTGCCTAACCAGGACTTCATTATTCTTTGCCACATTAATCACAGCTTTTGGCTATTCTTCTTTGATATACATTTTCAAGTGTTTCTAACTTAATATCCGTTTTCAGTTGATGTAGTTTTATTTCATGTCTGATGGATAACAAAGACTCGCTGTCCACCTGTGCCTCTTTATCAGAGATCTTCATCTGATGTGGAGGATGAAATTACCCAACAGAAAAACAAAAAACAAAACAAATGGGGGCTAGATAACCTAGCTGTAGCATTTGTTTGGTTTTAGGTGTCCCTTTGCTTTATCATGCTATTGTCAAGATTTTATTTTTATCCTCTCAATTTGGCAAATATGTGATGGAAAATACTATCTATAGTACCCTACACAACCAAATGCCATGCAACAACTATATAAAATAGATCAAAAAGAGTCCCAGAAATGTGCAAAAAAGGGTGCTCAGAATAAAAAAAACAGTTTGTTACCATACTAGTGGCAGAGATGCCATACGAATGACAATATAACTAAACAAAAGGTGGTATGGTTTAAAAGAAAATCCTCACACAAAGCACATTCAAACTGGTTTACTGCATGCATAGTAAATCTATGACTTTACTTTAGCGTGAATCTCTTAAACGGGATCCATGCTTCAATTTCTATTTGTGGATAATTTGCATCGGATTTATGCATTCTGGTGCTATCCTAATCCTCGAAAACATTTGCTTGTGTACACTGATGAGAAATGTTTTATTTTTATACTTCAGTGTTGTACATGCTTGTGTTTTTTCCTTCTTTGTCCTTAATTCCAAATCTGAATGTACACTTTGCTTCATGTCCATGTCTCGCGATGAGGCTGTTTTTACTCTCTTTTGTTCTATCCCTATGATTTGGAGATGTGGGGGTTAAGACTTGTTCTTCTATTCCTAAATTGCGGGCATGTTCAGGCTGTGGTCAGTGCTTGTAAGTCTTTGGGTTGAGGATCCAGGTACAAAACTATCACCTGTATCTAGTCTAAAAGTCTTATTGCTGGTTTATGGGCCCGATTCCGATCTCGCTAGGAAAACGTGCTCCCGGGGTCCAAACGAGCGAGTACGATGCAGCCGTATGCTTATGGACTCGGTTCGCTCTGACTCCCATTGAACTCTATGGGAGCCTGTGTACAGACACGTACACAGGCTCCCATAGCAAAAAGGACTGGGTGGGGAAAAGCGTACACCCTGTGGCGGGCACCCCATGGTGTCTGCCACACTGTGAATGCCTGGATCGGGGGGACCCATGGGCACACCCCTGTGACAGATTCGGGGGGCCCCGGGAGAAGGGGGGCCTGCTACAGCCCCCCGAAGTACGCTTCCGACAGCCGCTTCGTCTCGCTGAGACCGAGGCGAAGCGGCTGTCCGAATCGTGCATCGTACTCGCTCGGTCGGAATTCGGCTCCATAGCCCAGCACGATTCTGCTACGAACGCATAGTACGGACAGGTTCGGGTCCCGGAAACGATTCGTCGGCACGTCCACAATCTTCGCATCGTACTTGGTCGTTCGGACCTGTGTACGATTCGGTCGTAAACAAGGGCTACGAATCGTATCCGGGAAAGCCAAATCCGATTCGGAGGCCTTCCGAACGACATCGGAATCGGGCCCTTAGTCATTAAACTATATTTATGTCACAACTGTGTCTGGAGGGTGGTGCTGCTGATGCGAAGCATAATGTTATTTCTTTGCCATAAGTCTATAAGTCTAAGGTCAGTGTCTGAGGGTTTTGGATCCAGGTGCAAGATTTTCTTCTGTTTATAATATCTGAAACGTTTTTGGTGATACAATTTTATCTATATTTAGGACTGACAACTACTTGTTAATGGATATGGTGGTGCTAGGGATACTTATGTTTCTTTTAATACTGAAATAAGTTTTCTTTGTATTTTGACTGCAGAAGAATGAACGAGCTACTTAATCCTTCTCTAATCACTCAGCAATATCATACTCGTATAAACGTCTGTTTTCTTACTAAAAGAGTGCATATTTTCCATTCTCCTGTTTATTTGCCTCATAGATTCTTATGCTGATAAACATTTTTATTTCTTATATTCGGATTCATGGTGCTAGTTATAGGAAATGGTGTAGGTACACAGTGATGGCATGAGAATGTACTAAAGTGGTGTATGAAGCATATATTGTTCACACGACATTGTAGTGTATAGTCTGACAATCATCACTTTTTCTCCCTGGATCCCAAGGAGGAGAGAGGATGGTGCTGATGTTACATTAGAGAGTTTCTGGAATTGGAAATGAGCCATAGAAGATGTTTGAAGTGGAAAGTCATCAAGGAATAATGGATGCTAGTAGCATAACAAGCATTTGCAATGCAATAGGACTCGCATCTACGTGAGACCTAGTGCATTGCAAACGGTAGTGCGGGCGGGCGGGGGGCAGGGGGGCAAGAAGGCACGAACAACATGAGTGGGGGAGAGAAGGCACGGACAGCGGGAGTGGGGGGCCACGGGAAGAAAATAGTGCTCATGCAACACTCGAAGTAAAGGGGCCAGTAGCCTTGGAAGGATACAAATGACGACATGGCCGTCATAAGGAGGGACTAACAGCCTATAAACCAATCGGAAGGCAGCATTTAGAAAGGACAAAGACACAAGCCGATGAAAAAGTGGGCAGGGGAGTGGGCGTGGCTTCTCCCCCGTACTCTACTACCACAGATCAACACCAGAGCAGTGCTTACGCGCTGGCTCAGGACTCGACCTAAAAAAGTAAACTGTTGGTAGGATGTGTCTCCATTTATGTGGCTTCAGGTAGCACAAACTTAAGAAAATATCAACCGATACAAACATAAACAAATATAGCTTTTATTTCGGGTTAATTACATGGCATTTCGGGTATTACATTGCCAGAATTATACAGCATTTGTCTTTCCTCTACTGTGTTGCTTAGAAAATTACATTACACAGTGGCTGGGGTTAGAAACTTATTTGAAGGTCTTTTATAGAGTGTTATTTCATTTACCAAAATGTTTAGTATAAAGTTTTATTGGTATTGTTAAATGACATATATATTATGTAAATTCTATATTGGGACGATGCAAAAACTTTGAAAGTCATGCAAACGCATTTCATAGAACATTTTTGCTATAGACAAGTAAGGCGAAAGTAAGGCGAAAGTTAGCAATCTAAAAATTTACGTTTTGAAAACTATATATTTCGAATTAATATTCAAGTGCAAATCAAAGAAAAGATGTAACTATGATTTCTTCCACTGCCTGCACAACTAGCCAGTGTCAGTGTGGAACTCTGCAAACCTACATATGCCAAAAGGTAGGCATATATTCAGCTATGTTCCCTGCCGGAGGCGGAGTCCTTCTTCAACTTGGGAGACTGTGCTCTTGAGAGGATGCCTTCTTTAGGTGGACTCCTACTCCCAGCCCTTCCTGCCATATGTTATCTGGGAACTTCTTTATCCTGGCTGGCAATTGCTTAGTATTGTGGAGTATGCTGGGTGGTCATCTTTGCAGAATGGAGGCTTAGTCAAAAGCTGAAGCTAAACTGACCAGTCAACAAAAGAAATCAGTGCAAACCTGGCTCAATGACATGGCGCTTGACCGCTTCGAACCCCACTTTTCTCTGAATGCCAAGTCACTCGCTTTCACCTTGGACACTGAGCTCACCCTTAAGAAATACATTGCCAAAAAATTAAAGACGGCCAAGTACCAGCAATCTCTTCCAAAGAAAGTGAAACATTTCTCGCTATCTCTGTTGGTTCTCCACACAACCATAGCCAGAATACGGACAGACTGCAAGGTAACAAGTTTAAAAAAGAAGAAACAATGGAGCAGGCCTTTTCCATCGAAGCACCAGGATCTGAAACAACATTTCCGTATCCATCAGGACTGCCCCAATGCTGATCGAACTCAGGAAAGAGGTGAAGACTCACCTCTTTAAAGAACACTACAGCACAACGCATTAAGCATCCAGAACCCAGCTTCCTCTCCTATCACTTGTTGTCTTTATGCTTGTCAACGACCCTGTGCAGTGCTCCGCTGCCTTTTGGCTAAATTTGAGCCATAGAAATACCACGTACATACATACATACACATACATAAATACATGCAGTGAATAACCCCCTCACCAGAACATCCAAATTAAAGAATAGAAGTTATAGGGAGGGTGCACAAGTAGAATGGAGGATTTTCCTTCTTTTTGTATGCTCAGTTAAAGTGCCATGCCACAAAATTAGAAGCTTTACTAAAGCCATAATTGTTGATTGAAAATACAGGTGTCCATGTTCTAATTAGAAAAATTCAAATTCTTCATCTGTTTTTGAGTGAATTCCCTCATAGATTAATGAACTAAAATATCATAAAAGAAATCTCTTCACAGTTCAAGCCTCTGTAGTACTATGTATCGGTTTCTAAGTGTTCAGAGGATATCATTAATTTAGTGTTCTCATCTGAGGGATTGCAATACGTTTTCCCTGTTGTCATGTTGTTTTTTCTTCATACAAAACTTGGCATTATGTTGAACTTGTGCATGAACAAACGTTTGGCGTTCATTACTGTGGAACAATATTAAATGTCATGTCAATTTGGATGTACAGATAAGAAGCAGCAGCATTCCACTCTGCGAACAGATTCTGCATGTTATACTTAATGCATAATGCAGAAGCAGAGTGCTGATTGCTGTTCCATCTATTGTTCAATGACCTAGTTCTGTACTGTGCATGTTAGACATCAGAAGGAACCATTAAGCATTGGCTTTTTCTGTGGAATTTTTCAGAAACTTGGAACCATACTTAACATACACTTACAACCCACTGTGATTCAGCGACTCTCGCTACAATAACTTTTGTTTACTATTATATTTTTATTTAATGCTACCTTTTCAGATGCATCACTGTGAGAAAATGTTCTTGAGCACTGAAGTCCTGGAACATGTTTCAGTGGTTGTTGGTGGACTTACGTTAACAGCCAATAGGAAGAAAGAAGAATACCTGAGGTCTATGATGATCACCTTCAGCACCGTTTAAAAAGCAAACAGGATGTAGTGACAAACCTCTAAGAACAATTAAAATTGCATAGAAATATGGGAGAAAATTATCAATATATCCTTGAAATTAGGTGCTCTATTTGGGTCTCTCATTAACACGCAGTGAGTTTTGTTCTGTGATCTCACGTAAGGCTATCTAGTCAACCTTTACTTACTGGGAGACCAAGACATTGTAATATCCTAACTTGTGCTAATCTGTATTTATAATCTATTATACACCACTACTAGTCTTTATCCATATCCATTATAGTAATATAATAATTTACTGTGCCAAGCTATTGTGTCCAATGAGAGACTACATGTTTTCGTGACCCTATATGAAACCCTAGTATGACGCCTGCTATCAAACAGGTGTTGTTTCTTTGAAATATGACATTATTCCACTACTTCCTAACACAGCCTTGTCTGTGGGTGAGGATTTTATCATTTCCAAGTCTCAAGTGTTATCCTTGTCCATAGTGTAATCTAAACTCATGTTCAGTTCAATTAATTCTATTATATGATGCTCAGGAGAGGATGTGGCCTAACGGCTAGAGCGGTCGACCTCGAAGCTGGGGAACCGGGTTCGAGTCTTGGCAGAGACGCTCAACATTCTGTGATTCTGGGCAAATCACTCAATCTTCCTGTGCCTAACAAAAAATGAATGTGTCCATCTGTAACGCAACTGGTGCTCATGTAGTGCCCTCTGATACCTTCAGGTCGAGTTCATGCTATGTAAAACTCCCAAAAAAAAAAAAAAAGACCCAAAAGCCATGGCCTATAAAGACGCACGACCTCCAATTCTTCTAGCATCGCTTTGCTACATAGCAGAAGAGACTGTCACTAGTAATGGGGACCACGCATCCTTTAGAGACATCGATGAATCTATGCATCTAGAGCATTAAAACGTTTTACACCATTCAGATTACCTGAGGAACAGTTTAAGGATTTTACAGAAAAATCTCATAGCCTAGTATCTAGCATGCAACACGTACTCTTTATCTACAATACATGGTGGCACTGCAACCAATGTTAACATCAATCCAAGCAAGTTAGTTAGGTATTCCTTCATTTTAATCAAAACGTGTTGTGCGAAATAAAGGACCACCAATTAAATGTCTTTTTTGGACAAAATTACATGTATTAACTTACAGATGTAATCTCTGCGACCCCTTTTCTGTTTCTATTATGTCATGTATACATTTGTTTTGAAATGTTAAATTAACCCCGGATCCTAACGTGCATGGTCGTGTCTTTTCATGTGCACTTTGGTCTTGCAACTTTACTTCACTTACTGAGTAAATGTGTATGTATGTATACACACACACACACATCCTACTATGCACGTTGCTTAAACACTACCTTTGTCATCTCTTGCACACCTGGTATGCAACTTCAAGACGCTTGTGTAGTAAATCTATATATATGCACTATGTTTAGAGCTCAGACACCGTATGGCAGGGTGGTGACGCACTATATTAAAAACCAATATAAAAACCAATAAGAACAAATAAATTAAGTTGCACTGCTAGACATGGGTCCTTGTTTAAATCTGAAAGTATGATAAACAGGAAATACCCGAACTCAGTTATAACACGACCACAGTTTACCTCTGGATAGAGAACTGGTGGAAGAGCCAAGGAATAACTTGTAATAACAATACTAGAGCACATTTTCGTGCATTCTTTGCCACATTGTTACTATTAACCCACTTCTGGTGTCTTTATGTTCGATGACGTGATGCAAAGCTACCTACGGTGGCCAGATGTCTCAAATGTTCACATTTCTATTCGGACATCCTAATGCCTTTCGATAAAAGTAATAGTGATCCCAGTTTGGAAACTTGTTTGGTAAATGCTTATTAACTATTTACAGTTGATAACATTGGTCGGTCTGGGAGTGTGTCTAGTGGGGTCTGCTCATGAAAGTATCTAGTGAAGAGGCTTGCAGCTGCCAGGCCTCTCTTGTATTTCGTTTACTTGGATGGCTCTATATACTCAGTATTATTTTAATTTAATTTAACTAAAAAGTAGCAAAGAAAGGTTTAAAAGTAGATCCAGTGAAAAGTAGCTTGGGCTCCTTCCTTGGTTTTAAATCCCTCTCATTGCAGGTGTGGATGCGTAGCTGACAAGTGGCCCACGCCATCAAGACAGCTCTGGAGTTTTAGCAATAGCTGTTTGTTTGTTTGTTTGATTTTAACGCTGGTCTAATGTGATAAATTGTTCGCATTTTACATCATTATGCTGCTATATTTAATGAATTTCTTATTCTCATTTTAATATGTGTTACTATTTTAGTCTGATGTTATTTATCAAATCAGTGGTTATTGGTTGCCTGTATCAGTTGATTCTAGGAACTATTATACTATTGCCCCTAACAAATTATAAGTGTAAGACAAATCCCCTGAGCATTGCGTATGTATATGTTTTGTGTATTTACTGTTCTTTAGCCTCGTGATGGCTGTCTTAAATTTTTATTCATGTATGTATTGTTTGTTTGTTTTTAAAATTTTGCTGGTATTTTTACTTTGTTCTTTTATGGATATTTTCTTATCCGAATAAAGATGAATTGAATTGAATTTAGCAATAGCACTGCGAACTCTGCTGCTTGCCATTTGACTTTTACTGTTACATGTATGTGGTTAGAAATCCCAGCATGTAAAGAGCATAACGCACAAAAACACAAGACATGTCTGAAAGTGTTGGCACAGTGGGTATCCACTTATGAGCAATGCACATTTATCCCCCAACCAACTTCTCCAGCCAGACACAATCACTGATTTTCTTTTCCCTCTTAACTTACAAGCAACTTTCTTGTCCTTCACACCAATTAAGTAGCACTTACATTTTCTATAAGCTAGCCATTTCAGTTTTATTCTTGGACATTTCCATTTGGTGCTGCCTTGCCAAGGATGTAGCCAAGGATGCAGCCAGGAGATAATCATAGCAAGAAAATATGTGCTCAACTGAAGTAATGTAATCAGCCCCAGAAACATTTGACATCCTTATATTAAGCCTATATTTCATATATATGGATAGTGCCACCACCATTTTTTGTTTATATCAGTAGTTGATTACAGTTCTGTATCTAAGGTAGTGAGCAGTTATTAGTTCTATGTCAACGTTTGAACCGGTCCTGGTGTTGGGTTTTGAGAATATGTTAACTTTAGCAGTAGCGCAAGACACTAAGGGCCCTATTACGATGTAAGTCCGAAAGCCTCCGACCGCAGGTCGGAAGCTTTCTGACTTACATCGTTGGTTTCAAATCCAACAGCCTTATTACGGTGAAGGCTGCCGGATTTGAAACCGGCTGGTCGGACCGAGCCCGTCGGGCAGTCGGAGGCTTCTCATAATCCCCTATGTACAGCGTTTACGCCGTGGGGATTATGATGTCGGTTTCCAACAGGCTTTTCATGCCGGGCTTTCCCACATGAAAAGCCTGTCGGAAAGTGACTTTGGGGGCCCTCCCCCTTGTCACAGCGGCCTCCGGTTAGAGGCCTGGGGGGCACCTATGGCCCCCCCTGTTAATCCCTGACAGTGCCTGCCACGTGGTGCAGGGATTAACAAAAACACCCATTTCTCTATGGTTTAAGGCTGCAGGACAAGCTCCCATAGAGAAATGGGAGTGTGCGACCGCACCATGTATGGTCGCATCCTAATAATGCGGTTGGGAGCGCCGACCGAAGGCCGCTCCCAACCGCAACCACATCGTAATGAGGGCCTTAATGTGTGCTAATTTTACAAACTATGTAATCTGATTACTTGGAATTTGCAACATTATAATAGCATGAAAAATAATGATTAAGTAATTAAATGCAAATCATAATTGTTAAAAAATGGCACGAAAAATGTTTGGGTATATGAATTGCCTTATCTGTTGTGATTCACAGTTAATTGTACCTTCAATAGTTTGTTCTGCCCATTCAAGGCAAAAACATTTATATATAAAAAATACAAGACACGATCCAGGTGATACGCAAAGATAATGTAGGTTTCCCATTCTTCTCCACTGAACTACATGTTCAGCTCCAAATACGTGCCATTGTGTTTTCATTTTTTCCAAACTCGTCATCACTTGTCTAATAATGCAGCGATGACAGTAATGCAAAAGAAAGGAACGGGAACAGCAATTCTCCTAGCGCACTCACTAGAGCAAAACCGTGAAGATTATTGGTGATATTATTACTACAAGGCCACACCATTGTGTCTCAGGTACAGTTTTGCAACATCCCTCTGTATTGTATGCAATGGGAATGGGTCTGCCTTTGTTGAGGGTAGGCATGAATAGCTCATACTTTCCTCGGGTTCAAGACCTTGTTTTATGGCCTGGTTTAAGTTTGTCTACATGGTGTGAAGTGAAAAAGCGGGGTCAGCCCAAGAAAATGCAGAAAGTTCACGGCTGCGTTCAAGCATGTGCACGGATTCAAATATTTGTCTTCGAAAGTATTGTCATCATGTAACCTTAAGTTGAAGCGCAATGTATATGTGGAAATGTTAAAGGCCTCAGAGAAAAACCTTGTTCCGATTCTACACAGAAGAAACTCTCCTTCCTCCACGAGAACCAACAGAATCCGCTCCCCATAAGGATGCCAGAGGTGTCTCCCTGGTCAACCATTCTCTTTGATTCGGCAGGAAACATTCTATAAGAAGAGTTCTTTAACGAATTTCAATATCTGACGAGGATGGGAAATAAAAGAGATACATTCACATGACGGGGATGAGAGAACGCCAGACCGTTTTTGGGTTGTTTTAGGCCACGCGATAAAACACGGCAGCAACCTGCGTTCTCTTTCCAGAACATTCCAAGTGCGTCAGCAATTATCGTTTGCAAAGATGAGTTCATATTTCAAGATCCTGTCCATATTTAGGCTATAAATTCAAGCAAATCACAAGACCAGGCTTCTGTGGCCCCACAAGATAATTTATAATAACCCCCTTTATAATGAAATAGGTCTGACCAAGCAGAAAACATCTTTACTTGTGACGAATAAATAGAATAATTACTAAAGCAAGCAGCGGCGCAGAAAATATTTTCATATAAGAGTTTGGGGGCGCATTCATTCGATATCAAGAGTGTGCAAGAGGTTGAATTTTTTTCTCCAACTGTGAAAATACACACACTCATCAAACTATCTTCTATGGTCTATCTAAATGGAAGGCTTCACTCACTCTGTAAGAGAACAACATAAAAGAAAGACAAGCTTATTTTTATGGTAGTAGCTTTAGGGAATGGGTATATTACACGGACACCATGTTTGTCTTTTTTCGTGATTTTATTAAGAAAGTGCATTTACTTTAGTTGATGAGTGTATGTGTCTAAGAGGTTTAAGTAGGATTTGGAGCCAAGTGAAAATATCACTACATTGAAGTGGAAGTGCTGGTACGGGGCGTGCACATTCTGAAGGTGTGAGGAGGGTGAGCGCTGGACCTGGCCCTTTCTGCAGGGTTATCCCCAAACGTTTTGCCTTCCTCCACCTATTTTTCTGGCCTTTTTGTTGGCTTTAGGACTCTGGGCATTTTCCCACTGCTAACCAGAGCTAAAGTGCATGTGCTCTTGCCTCAAAACATGGTATGATTGGTTTACACCCGTTTGGCATATTTGATTTACATGCAAGTCCCTTGGGCAGTGGTATTCCATATACCCAGGGCCTGTAAATTAAATACTACTAGTGGGCATGCAGCGCTGCTTGTTCCACCCACAGAAGTAGCCCTTCAAACCTGTCTCAGGCCTGCCACTGCAAGGCCTGTGTGCGCAGTTTACTGCCAAATTGACTTGGCATTCAAAACTACTTGCCGAGCCTTAAACTCCCATTTTACTACATATAGGTCACCTATATAATTTATATCGTTATGATGCTTGTTTGGTCAGTATAACGAGTACTACCATAGTATTTGCATAATTTGCACAGTATTTCATATCTATGATTGATGTACAATATACAATCTATATTTTTATAAAAATCCTGTGTGGAGTCTCTTTTGGGGTGTATTTATTGTGTTACTGGTATGAGTGTGTTGCGCAAATGCTTTGCACGTTGCCTCTGGGGATAAGTCTGACTGCTCTGTGCCAAGCTACCAAGGGGGTGAGCACAGGTTATCTTTGGTATGTAACTTATTTGTCCTGACTAGAGTGGTGGGTACTGCCCGGCTTAGGTGCATACCCTAACCAACCAGAAACCCCATTCCTAATAGTGAGGCAGAGCAGGCACGACAATGCCATAGGATGTGTCTGTGTCTTCAAGAAACTGCACTCTGTCAGGATGGCATGACTTTGGTAGAGGCCACTGCCGAGGACCCAGACATGCAGGCTGGTGCATTGGAGGCATCAGCAGGTGAGTTGTGAGAGAATGTTGCACCATCTCCCTGACCTCCTGGAGTGGATTATATTTTGGTCTGAGGAGACAGGTCGAGATGGAGGCACCAGGGTATTGAAAGGGCAGAACTCATGGCTGAGTAATCTAGCCAGCGGTGGGACTTACAATCTGGAAATCCACAAAGAGTGGCCAGGCAGATTGAACAATAACACCATCAAAGGCCCCACAGTACTTCTCTCAAGTGAGGAAGCTGCAGGTAACGTTCCTCTCCATGCAAGACAGCAGATGCTGAAACATGGCAGCTCCAGAACTCTGGATGCTGAGGACGCCTTGATAAATCACTGATTTCCCTAGCCCCTGTGACTCACACCACCCTTTATAACTTTAAACGCTGATGAGCATAATAGAAAACCCCACAAGGTAAAGCAAACCAGTTGGTCTTCATATGTATTTCTTGGAAACATGGAGTCAATCCGTTTCTCTTGCGTACCCCTGAGGCATTAACAACCTGCAGATATGTTTCCTAAATGGAAGCAAAGAATGTAAGAGAAAAAGCACTGGGATTTCCTGTGCACCATTTTTCTTTAGGGACATGCTGGCTCAGGTCCAACCATGAAACCTACTTCCATAATTATTCAAACTGTGTGAACCATTTTGAGCAGGACACTTGTCTCCACTGAACCCCTAGATGCCCCGGAATCCTTTCCTACTGAAGAACCAGAAAGCCACCTAAAGCTAATGAGATTCATTAACCTCACACACAAACATACCATGAATGAAGCAGTAGGTGTCCGGGCATCAGAAACGCATTGGGACTGTCTCTTAGAGGGAATGTATAAAGCCCTGGGGAATTAAGAGACACTCTGAAGGAAATGCTTAGGGGAAAGCATAGCTCAAACACTCATATGTCCCTGACTGATTTCTCCAACACTCCTGCTGAAACTGAGATCCGTGCTCTCGTACATATGTTAACAGTGATTGTATAACTAGTTGGTCCTCTGACCAGAAAACTGAGCTACACTCCCTCCCAGAAAACTGACCAAACACCTTTCAGCAACATATGACTCATAAAATAAAGAAATAATCCAGAAAGTCTCTTCAAAACTAAGTAAGATCAGTGGTCAAAGAAAGTCATGAGACCTGAACAGGTGAACTAGAGGGCATTGTGCATTCCAGGACAGACTTAGTCCCAGCTCAAGATCGTAAAACAAGAGAGGAGAAGCAGTGGCATCACTAATGTTGATAAACTCCCCTAAAGTGTTTCTTGAGATATGTTCAGTAAAGAATGTTCGTAATAGTCGTAATTTATGTCCGTGTTACAACAAAATAATAAAATATGTGATTGAATCCCACTATATGTCCTGGCAGCTATGGTCTGATTAACTCCAATTTTCTAATAGTAGCAGCAGAATTTGAAGCCTGCTTCAAGACACTCACAATTCTGGTCAAATTGGATTTTGCTACCAAAATCCCAACTTTACAAGAACAAAACAGGAAAGTTAGCTTTACTCCATTTAGCTAAACCTCTGAGCTGAATGTCATAGAGTGTTCAATCATGTCTTAACATGGAGCAAAAATGTATATTCAGGGCCCGTTCAACCTTATGCAAGCCCTTATCATGTGTCTTTTTATTTCTTTATCAAAATTAAAAATACGATGAACCAGTAGGGGGTGTATTAACTAGAGATGGGCATGAAAATGCTCAGCTCTCTTTATTAATGCAATGATCATAACCACTCTGGTGCAACAGGTCTGGTGTAACACTAAGATTTGAACCACCTTTCTTTTTTTTTTACAGAGTTTTATATAGCGCAAACTTGACCCGAATCGGGTATCAGAGCGCTTTACATTGCACCAGTTGCATTACATGAGGACACACTCAGTTTTGTTAGGCACGGGGAGATTAAGTGATTTGCCCAGAATCACAGGATGTTCTGTGTCATTGCCGAGACTCGAACCCAGTTCCCCACATTCGAGGTCGACCGCCCTAGTAGTTAGGCCAACTGCTCTCACCTTTGATATTACCTTGCTGTATCCTTGACAAAGACATTCCATGGCAGAGGTGTAGCTAGAGCTTTTGCTGCCCGGGGCGGTCCCTGAGCTTGCCGCCCAGTGACGGCCGGTGCAGGTAAGAGCGGGGGGGTGAGTTGGCAGATGACGAGGTAAAATAAAATAAATAGAAAAGAAAACCACTTACCTTGTGCTCGCCGAAATTGCTCACCTCACGTGAAGTGCCGCAGCCCCCCAAAAATGTCGCCGGGGCGGGTTGCCCCCCCACCTCCCAGCTACACCACTGTTCCAGTGTAACCATTCCTGCCTTCTCAAGAAGGTGTCATCCAACAAAAGGAGTCAAGGAGTGAAACTCAGGGGACATAGCCTCAAAAATATAAAACTCTCCTCAAAGCACTGTGGGGTTTGTAGTTTTTAAGTACTTTAAAGGTGAACAAGTTTGGATTATTATGTCTCTTTAGATATTTTTAGATATATTGTCAAGAAAATGCAGGGAATAGAAAACTCTTTCAAACCAGAAAAAGCTTAGAAAAAAAATGTCTCAACAAAAATCGTTTTTACGTCTTTACTTCTTACAGTTATCCATTTCACTAACACCCATATTGATCTGTCATTGACTGAAAGCATATCAAGAAAGCAGAAGTGTTGTTCTCGCAAACATGGGCGTTCTCCTGTGCTCCATGATGGTTGATTCCATGAGAGCTTTGGAATGATGATTCATGCGCTGACTGTTGCATATTAAATAACGATATGTAAATGATAAACCCCCTCATTAGCAAAAGCTGATGCATGTTAAACGTGGTGCTGCAAGACTGACGCATCAATCATATGCGCATACCGCCGTCGATGACGGAGCTGCCCCAGCCATGACGGATAGACTGCTTCATCATTTCTCCTCAGGGACAAAATCACCGAGCAAAACGTCTCAGCACCAGGGCATTAGATACCATTACTTTGTATGAAATTAGAAAACCTCCCACTTTCAGGTTGGAAGATTAGTGCCCGACTACTTGGGTGAAGAGGGCAAAAAAAAAAAAAAAAAACGCAAGAGAGAGCCAACTGCACAAAAATAGGCAGGCGACACATTTTATTTCTAGAGAACCATACCACAAATTTAGGGTGACTGGAACAAATTTAGAATTGTGGTGTTCGGGAAGAAAAGCGAAGAAGCCAGGAGCCCACAATAATGGATTCTTCCCTGCACTTAGGTGCATACTGAATATTTGATGGGCTCAATATATTTTCATAACATTTTATATACTGTGTTTTACGCACTTAGTGTGCCTATCCTATGATAATGTGCGTGCTGACAGTAAAATTGCTCTTGAATTTATGTGTGTTATTTATATGCTACCATGAAACAATGCTTTTTGTTGTAAGAAAAAATTCTGTTTATTAATGAAACTTTACAGCCACTACAGCAAAGGCGCGTGGTAAATTAATGGCATTTTTATTATTTTATTGTGTCATTAAATTTTTACTGATCACTCCATCACACAGGAGCAGTAAAGGGCATAATGTAAACTGGGATACTTAGACCAGGGGAGCAGGGATGCGTTTTGTGTAGTTGGAAGTAAATGGCTTGCTATAAATTCTATTTATGCCAACCCCAAGCATGTGAGAACACTGTGGGCAAGCTTTGCAAGGCTGCTGCAGTGGCTGAGAAGATTGTGTTCTTAAATACCAGTTTGCCTGCCAGCACGACAAGTCTTTTTTTGTCAAACCATATGTGAGAAGATGGCTGATTGTATCCATCATGTGAAAAACAATATGTGAAATATAATAACAAGCTAGCCACCCCCTTCCTTTGGATTACCAACGATGATCAGGCGGTGCCCACGCCTCAAATTATTTCAACATGTTGCCTTTCTCTCTATTTGAAAAGTACTCTGGATGCAAAATGGAAATGGCATGACGTGCTTGCGGGGGTTTAAAAAAGTTTCAAACAACTAATTTTGTTTAAGTAGACGTGGTTGGACAGTGATGTAATTCCTCCATTTCAATAGTCTAGACAGGAGGCAGCAACCTTCTCTGAATGGTTTTGTCAAGAGTGAAATTGTTCGAGCTGTCATTAAAATATTCAGATATAACATATATGTTCCCTCTCATTTCCACTGACGTTGTGAATGAGTGACCAAATATATAAACTCTTTCAAATCAAATATGTCATTTTTATACAGGCAAAGCTTTCTTTTCTTCTAAGAGAAACGTTTGCCAAAATAGCCCACAGCCGTAGCTCAAGACATTACACTATTCTTGCTGCATAGCTTGTCTCATACCGACTGTCTCAGTCCAACACCCATGACAACTACCACCCCACAATGCCATGCAACTGGCATTTCTTCTATGACTTTTTCCATTACAATGCACAGTGACTTCCCTAGAGGAATGGGGACATGCATGGGACAAAAGGCCTCTGTCCCTTAATCGAATTGCTCGCTGAGGGAGCCACTGCCAATAGGGCAATCTGCTTTAGGACACTGTATAACAAATCGAGAGAACTATGACTCAAACCCCTAAAAATGTTGATCATGGATTTCTCTTCTTGCCCTCTTTAGTAGCCTGAATCCTGTACTAAGGTTAAAATGGCCAAAATGCACGAGTGCACTCCATGTGGGATGCAGCCTGTGGATGCAGCTCACACAAGGGTTGATGACGGAAAAGAGAACTTTCATTCAAAGAATTTGAAAAGACTTTAAAGATTTTTTTGCAACTGGTGGGAGGCAGGGAAGGGTCCGCACTACTGAAGAGATGTTGATGTCGGCTCTTAAAAATACCTGAAAGCAGAATGCAGCCTATATGTGTGCTGCAGTGAATGCAATTTGGGCACCTCAGCAATTACCTGAAAGATGTTTCCCTCCAACTCGGCCCAGCCAAGCCACAGCAGTGGCATAGAGAAGTCATGCAGAGATCACGGTATCTGTGATTGTTCAGATGTCCTGCTATATCTTAGATATCATCCTGAGTTTGCACCCTTCAGAGATTGGCACCTGTTAAATTTATCATCTCTTATTCCACTCCACGAGGCCAGAGCTTAATGTGTGAAAGAATAAGAGCCAGAGCCAAAGATCTGCTCAGAAGCCTGCACCCGGTGTCGCTGCGTCTTATACCAAGGCTGCATAGTCTTGAATCAACCCTAGGCCTCTTTACTCCAATCCTCTACCAGACAGTGCCTGTCCATTCATCTCACTGTTGCAGGTTCCTGCTTTCTTCCTTTGTGCCGGTTTTTCAAACTTTCTCTTGCTCTGTCTTTCCACTTTGTTTTCCCATCGCTAGCTCTCAGTTCAGTACAAGCACTTGAGTGTACCCTTGGTGGTAGTTGGTTTATTTGACCACTTAGCACTCAGATTGAGGCTGTTTAATACCATTATCACTTTGTTAGAGGAAGGAAAGAGTGTGATGTGCAGCATCGGTTCCTCCGCTAAGGGGGAGGAGCGTCGCCTCACAAGAAAAATAAAGTGATAAAAAAGCCATGTTACTATCATTTTATTTTTCACTAGCGGCTCTGTAGGCGGGGCAGGGCTGGGCTGTTCACAGAGCAGGGAAGGAGTAGTAGACACTCTTCAAGTGCGCATGTTGTCCACCGGCTGTAATACAGAGCCTGGGTGGAGAACATGCACTGGCCCACCACAAAGCTCAGACCAATCACAGAGCTGCTATCAGCAGCATCGTGATTGGCTGGTCTGGGAGCCTGTGTGCTTCCTGGTTCCTGTGTCATGGAAAGAAGGATGGAGGAGAGGCGACCACCGGAAAGGTAAGCTTCATTTTCTATTTTTTCCCCTTTTTTCTTTTTTTTTTAGCCTCCCCACCTCCCTCATTCGCCCCACCACTGCTGCCCCATAGCAGCCACTACTGGTGATGTGGGTGCTCAATCTACACCCCTCTTCCTTTGGTCCATCTATTCTATTGGACATCCGATATTTAAAAGTCTTTCACAACACAGCAAGGCTAACATGACAAACACCTCCTTTTTTACTAGCTTTTGTGTATCTATTGCTACAAGGAACCATGGTGCCATTCTGGTTGGTTCCAGATCTAACAAACCTAACATAACATTGCATGAGATCGTATTTCAGGTAATGGAGTGTTTAATACCATCAACAATCACATTGTGAATGTTTCACATTCCATCTGATAAATATTTTTCAAGAAGGTTTTTAATTTTTTTTAATACACTGCGATATTGATGGTGGAAGCAATGTATTATTTCTCAGTCTCTTTGCCTGTAAGGATTATAGCAGAAGGGAAAGGAGGGAATAGAAGGAATAGAATGTTAGGGACACATCAATGGAAGAAACAATCAGTTTTGGACCCAGGGCCCTGAAGACCCTATTGAGCCCTGATAATTGCTGTATTTAAATACTCTAACACCATTTAAAGGGCACATTATCCTTTCTTGCGCCAGGGCCCAAGGCATCCTTGTTATACTACTGATTGCCGCTAGTGCCTTCAACAAACCAAAATGGCCCTTGATTATGTCTTAGATGCAGCAAAGCCTCCAAAGAGCAGGTTGTCTTCTCTCATAATACGCAAGATGTCCTACTGAAGGAGAACTGTACGCCACTCCTGATATTTTAGTACCAAGTATCAATTATACTTATGGCAGATCTTTTATAAGAGTTCTTAAAAAAAGATCACAGGAAGAGGAAATACACATTAAATGAAATTATGCAATAAAGTATGGGAAGCAGATTCAATTACGTGTTTTTTTGAACATACATGAGATGTATTTCATTTCCATGGTCACACAAATGACGTACAACCAGTTCTGTTTGGACACATGCGTTCACTGTCATCCTTTTTACATTGAATTGATGACAATACCTAACTGCACTTCATAACCATAAGCTTTATTCATTTGCTCTTATTTCCTTTTAACTAAAGCTTTAACTTTACCAAATACAGGGCTATTTATAAGTTTGCTGCTTCCTAGCAGTTAGATTTATGAAGCGTTCAATGTTAGGCATATCCAGTTGTGTGGTAACCCGACAGCAGCTGCATGCGGTTTTCAACTCCCTCTTCATACACAAAGGCTTGCTGCTTGGCTACGGCGAAGGGTTTTCTGGTTAACTATTTGTTTCTGTTGCAGGTTCCTAGCCTGCCATTACAGTGAAAGTGAGAGGTCCAGTGGAAACCAGAGGAAACGCAAAGAAAGAATTATAACCTGATAAACAATGTTTTCAAAGACTTCTGTAGCTTTTATAATTTGACTCCTTCTCTCTCGAAGAAGAAATGGCTTTGATGGCTGCACATGGCAGCAAAAGGAACGCCGATCAGTTAGTTCACTGTAGTGCCAGGCCTGCAACCCACAAGTTTATTTACAAATAGACGAATAAAAAGGATGACCATATCACTCCTCTTTTCTTTTCTACACTTAATGATCTAATGTAGATTATGTACTATGTGTTGACTTCCACCTAGTAGGGTTGTTTCAAGGGAAGTCCAATGTAGAGAAAACAAACGTTCTCTTCACTCAGCCCAACATCAACACCAATCACCAACAACAGGCATTCTAGAATGTTCCTATGCTTAATGATGTCAGCTCCGGTTTTGAGATGTATTGTGACATCATCAATTTTGGGGGGTCCTATAAAGTTTTTATTAGACAAGTGCAGTCTCGTTTAAATCCCGATTATTCGCCTATATGCTGCTCATGGAGATTCCCACTTTTCCTACTTCTAAGCACTATATTCATTTTCTCAGCAAGTTGGCAATATTTTCTCATGAGTTCTGCCTGGCACTAAAATGAATACGTCATTCTTTTGCAAAATAACTTGTCATTCTTTTGCAAAATAACTTCAAACAATTTTCCTCATAGATGTTGGCGATCTTTTTCTCACAGCAGCTGCAAAAAGGGCACAAAGGTCCCATTTTCATGTGAAAACCCACATGCAAAGTACTTTGTGAAATAAGGCTAGTAAAGATGAATTAAAGGAACTTCACAAAAGAAAAACGTATCAACTTGGCACACGCCTATATTATACCATTTTGACCACTACAAAGCTATTGTGGTGGTAAAAAGCATTTATGCATTGTAATGCACCTTCGGTGTTAGCACCACATTTAGTCATTTAATCAACTGAATATGTGCTTTGAAATCTATTGTTCCTTTTTGAATTAACTCCATTGCTGAATGAAGGTCGTATTCAATTTTCTAATTATTACAAGAAAATGAACCAATAATACAACTCTTTTGTGATTTTAAACTACTGAATGGTGTGGTGTGGGATGTTAATGTATTGTATGGTCCAATATGGAGTGGTATGATGGAATATGGCAGAATGGAGGTGGGATGGAAGCATATGGTTGGGGGTGGGCGGAATTCGAGGAGTTTCACTCACAGAAAAACTCTGCGCCCATTTACGATGTCGTTTGGAAACTGTCCCGAACTAATCGGCTCCGGAATAGTTTCCAAACGAATCGGGTCCTGTGAGTCCGGACGACAGATTACGATGCTTCCCAACATCGTTCGTTTGCACTCGCATTTACTTCAATGAGAGTCTGTGTTCCGAGCGAGAACACAGGGTCCCATTGAAAAAAGGGGTGGTTGGGAAAAACTGTGCACCCTGTGGCGGGCACCCCATGGTACTTGCCACATTGTGCATGGTTGGGAAGAGGGGTCCCTTGGGTACCCCCAAGGGCCCCATTCGGACGCCTCCAGGTGAAAGGGGGTCCGCAACGGGCCCCCAAAGACTGATTACGGCAGCCGTTTTGTCTCAGGTAAACCATATCGGAACGGCTGTCCGAATCAGTCATCGTAATTGCTCATCCAGAAACCGTGCCCATAGTGCTGTACGAATCGGTTCTGAAAGACTCTGGCTGTCTGGATGCCTTTCAGGACTGAATCGGACTGCTCAAATGGTTTCCAGGCATCGTAATCGGTTGTTGGGAAATCTGTACGATTCAGTAGGAAACAAGGGTTCCGAATCAGATTCTGCAATACTGAATCCCATCCGGAGCCTTTCCTAACAACATCATAATCGGCCCCTCTGTGTCATTCCGTAGAGTTCCGCTAAAGGGCAGAAAATATGAAGCTTGCACTGCAATTTAGCACCAGTAGCACAAGCAGCATGGAAAATCAGCACAAACTGCACCATGCATTGCGCGAGATCACGCTGCCATTCAAGTTGATTTTGCTCCGCTCAAGTAGAAAATCTACTTGAATGGCAGCAAATCTATTCGAAAGGCAGCCCCCTGATCGCTATGGCTCACAAACGCCAGCGACCGCCCGCATTAGAAAATCATGATAGGAGACATCAAATCTTGCTCGCCAGCTCGCATCTTCAGGAGCCTTGAGAGAGAAAAATTCCGTCACGCAGCGATTGGTGGAAATTGGCCAGAACTCTGCATTAAAGAGTAACGCGGAGTGAACCACATTCTGCCAATTGCGCGGGCAGAACTGAATTTTTCGCCCACCCCTACATATGGTATAACGTGATAGTGTTTCATTTCATGGTATTATGTGCATGATTTCAAATTCTATGCTACATTGTAACATAATATTGTATTCTATGAAGCAGCATAATAGAGTCTGGCATCATAAGGGACAGTTGGCTGTGGTATTCTAGTGTAGAAGGCAGTATACAAGATTTGAAATCATATAGAACATTGTGTTATGTAGTATATATGTACCCTTCTGATATTGAATGAGAGGATGGAATGGTAAACTATAGAATATAAAAGATAGAATGGCACAGTGTGCAAAGGAATGATATTGTACTGTGAATGTGGAATGGTGTTTTATCATATGGTACCCTGTGTGATGGCACTATATTGTATCATACAGTGTAGGGTGTTATTCACCTCTATTTAAAGTGTTGGACAATGTGGTTTCTTTTAGTACAGTGTGAGATGTGATGGTATTATACAATACTGTCATGCATGGTGTTGTATTATATAGTACAGTGTGAAGGCTACGGTGTATTTTCCATGGGGCATGTTTAATTCAACTATATACCCTGGCCAACAACCTCAAGGAGACATACAATATTCTATCATTAAAGTATTGACCCAAAAACACATTAAAAGGAACACTGCAAGGGGCAAAATGTGACGTTTTACAGCAAACTGATTATATCAAGAAACTACCTGAAAGAGAAGGTGAACCTTCAAAATACGATGGCAACATAGATGAATGGCTACATAAGAATCAAAAGGTCCGCAAGTAAAACAGAAATCAAAGTAGATGTTACGCAATAAATGAACAAATCCAAGGAGTTGAGAGACAGTGTAGTTAAATACTACTCAATAGCAGTCTTAGTTTTTTAGTAGTTTCGGCAGATTCTCACTTTTCCTTTCTTGGAAATTCAACCGGAAATCAGAACAAGGAGTTGAAGGTATCCGAGTTTGGCTGGATAACAATATGGGGTGGTTATGGAGAAAATGTAATATTATAACTGATACTGTTACTTCAACACAAGCCCAAATTGTATTAGAATGGTGCCTGGGTAGAATGACAGTGCCTCTACAGCACAGCTGGATCAAAAAAACACTGCCTTATACAAAAAACAAAATGAGTCATGCTGAACGGGAACTTAGCAACCCGTGACTAACAATACTTCACCTCTGTCTTATATTTCCTGATTCAAATACACTTCATTTACCTACTTGTGGTCATGCAAGAAAAGGAAGGGGAAATTCAGGGCTGCTGCATGAACAAGTCACTTCCAGTCATTACAATGTATGACTAACATGACAGAAGCGGAGGCCCATGAACCATGTTAATATGTACTCTGCATGCAGCCAAGTACATTTTAGCAGTTTAAAGCAAACTGAACATGCACTAATGATTGTGGGCACTTATTTTGAATTTGGAGGAAAATTCAGTGCGCAGGCATGAATCTTTGCAGGAATTGAAATTCCTGGTTTTGTTGTGAACTCTCCAATCAAGCAATTTTCCCATATCAAATTTCTGCAGATCAATCCTGCCGACATGATTGAGGAAAAATGAGTGGTAAAACTCTGATACATGGAGAATTTGGTGCAATACATACAAATTCTGCACAAAATTGCCTATTTTTCTGTAGTAAAAATTTGGAGCAGGGTGCATTTTCTGTACTCAGTAAATACTTCAAACAGGGGTTTTAGAATTTACCAGAGACGAGAAATACCACCCCCATTCCAACATACTCTAAATTAGGGTCTTAATCTTAATTTTAATGTTGAGGGGATGATGTTGGTATTATTATAGCAAGATGTACTATAAAGTAGCAACAGGTGGGAGTTATACCAAGGTGTACGATTCCAGCTGGAAAGTTTTCAGTTTTTGGTTATAAATGGCAGCACTAGTTACACACAATAGCTACGGGCATAAGAGTCATTAGCACGTTTCACACTACTTTCTTTCAAAAAACTAAAATCCCTCTCTCAGCAACTTACTCAACATATCTACCAGCATAGCTATAACATATAAATCGTTAACATATTTATAATGGAATGCATCAGAGCCTAATTTGAACAATATCTTTATCCAGGGCTGGCTTTAGGGCAGTGCGACCGGTGTGGCCGCACTGGGTGCTGATCTGCGGGGTGGGAGTTTGCTGACCTCAGGTGGGGGCACTGTGTTTAGCAATAACTTACGATTTAAAAGCAGCTGATGTGGATAGAGTTAATTGTGGTCCAGATTTCAGACAGCAATAAAAATGTCAGGATAACTCGTGAGTAATGTTCCTGCTAGATGGAGAGATCAGAGTTTGGTCTAGTGACAGTTTTGACTCGCCATAAGGTAGCACAGAGGGTTAATATGCCTGCTGCAAAGAACTGATCTGTATTTAAAGTGGATAGCTGAGTGGATTAGTAAAGCCAGACTTTACCAGCGCTTTACAGCAAATTAAATGTATGCGAGAGAGGGGCTATGGAGAGATGAGGGGCCCTTTTTCTGGGTGGTAATCAAGGAATATGAGGAGGAGGACATGGAGGGGCGCTAAAAAAGATTGTTGCACCGGGTGCCACCAGCGCTAAAGCCGGCCCTGCCTTTATCATCAGTAATATAGTCGTTCTCGTTATTACACCGTTGCGAAATACAGTTTCTTAACAGAAATATTTGCTTACGTTATTAGAATCATTTATGTTGTCAGGCTCCTGGTGAAGAGCATTAATTGAGGTGATTATTTTAGATGGGACACAAGTCCTATGAAAAATAGTGTGTGGACTAATTAGCAGTGGCGTTGGGAGACCTTAATCCGCCCATGGCGGTCCCTGTGTTTGTTGCCCGTGGCAGCCGCATGTAAGAGCGGGGTGGGACCGGCGATTCCTGCCTGTGCTGCCCTGCGACGGCTGCAGGCAAGAGCAGGGTGGGACCGCACCCCCCCTTGCTACGCCACTGCTAATTAGCATATGTAATTCAAAGTGATGCCACAGAACTCACAGTAACTAAAGTCATAGCCTTACGATACTCCTGGCTTAAAACTGAACAGGCCTAGTTTACAAAAACAAGAAGTTAACTTAATCATGCAGAAATGTAAAAAGAACGTTGTTTAGCTTGTTTTACATTTCATAAACCGCATGTAGGTTTTCCACATAGCAAGTTGTAATTGAGCTCAGAAAAGCCTAAAAGGAACTCAGTTTTGAAACAGACATATGGCACTTGGTATGGCATCTTTTAACTGCATTTAGAGTGTAAACAAAATTTGCTGGGTGTTTTCTACTGGTGTTCTTTATTCCGTTTTAATGCACTGCATAACTGCAGTTCATTGGGTTAAACAAGGGTTAATGGTGTGAAGTTCTCTGTTGTGTGATAAGAGATTCAAAGGAAAGCCCTCACTGGGCCTCACTCACAAATAAAGGGAATGCTACAGCAGGGAAAAGTTTTTAAAAACACCCCAAGGTCAGATTACACACTTACAGCATTTATAAATCGCAGCAGCTGCTGTGCCAGGGAATAAGGGGACATCTAGCAGCCTTGTCAGCCTCAGGTAAAGTGAACAGAGTCCAATCTCTAAAATAGTAGGGTGGACTCCACACACCCATGTTTGCCCCTGACTTGTGCCCTCATTTTAGGCAAGGGATAAGGCCAGATTACAGTTGCATAACTTCTTATGTCAAGTGTATGTAGAAGAGATCTCATACACTACATGCACTACAACATGGATGCAGCAGTTTGCAAGTACAGCGCATATCAGCAGCAAAGTCTCTCTTTGGGGAATTTACCACCCAGGAGCACGATCAGGCAAGTCAAACAGTAAATAAAGGCAAGGATAGATTAGAAACTATGTGTCACTTAACCGATTTGCTGCTGGAGTTGGCCAACTTCCCCAGTGCGAGTGGCTGACACTGGGGAGGGTTTTAATCTCCTGATGCTCAGACTGCTAAGAAAGAGCTTTTTTTGTGTATGTAATGATAGACAGGTCATTGCATGCAATTTGAAAATAAAACGAGCTGAATCAGCCCCACCAAGCACTGATTCTAATGAGAGAGGTATCATTGGAAAGAAGAGAATTTCCCCTTTTCAATGGTACCTCTGCCCAGTGGACCCCTGCTTGGAAATCACTGCAGGAGAGTGATCTCCAAGGAGGGACCTGTCCACTAGGCTCTAGAGAGTGGGGGAGTGGCCCCTTGGGCAAGGGCTTGTGCTCCCCACCATAAATTATTTTATTTCTGGCTCCCTGGAGGGCAGATGGGGGCAATTATTCCTGATCAGCCCCCCACGGGGACAGCAGAAAGACCATTAGATGCCAGGGAATTATTTAAAAAAAGAAAACAAGGGGTGGGATTGCCCACAATGGGCATGGCCATGCCCCCACCCCAAATAAATGGGGACACAGTCATATTGCCCCGGGGGGGCAGAAGGGGGTAATTACCCTGATCTGCCCCTGGGGGGGCAGAAAGCCCACTAGATGCCAGGGAATTATTTGGTTTTAAAAAAGAGAGGCGAGGGCTGCCTCACATGGCATGGCCATGCCCCCACCCCAAATAAATAGGGACAGTCTTTCTACCCCCCCCTCGTGGCATAGGGGTAATTACCTCCCATCTGCCCACAGGGGAGGGGGCAGCAAGCCCACTAGATGTCAAGCAATGTTTTTTGTTTAAATATAGGTGTGGGGGTTGCCTGGCATGGGCATGGCTATGCCCTCACACAAGTAAATGGCCAACCTTCTTTCTGCCCCCCAGGAGGGCAGAAGCCAACTGTATGGCAGCAACATTTATTTTTAATAAAACAATGGGTTGGGTCTTGCCCATCCTAACATCAGGCCCCTGAAACCTCAACAGTCTTTCTGTTCCCCTAGAAACTAAAGCATCCCATCTCAATGGCAATCAAGAGTACATTTGATTCTTTTGGGTGTTGTTTTACATATGGGCCAGGAGAGTGTGGCTAACTCCCAATATCATTCCCACTTTCAATGGTGAACAGCTGTACTTTTTGGACTTGGGTAGGCTGCCACCTGTAAAAACCTACCAGACCCAGACAGTTCCGAAAACCAGACATCTGAGGGAGTCCAGGGTGGGTGCTTCACATGCTTCCTACACCATTTTCTAACACACAATGTCCTGCAAACCTCACAAATTGACTAAAAACACATATTTCCCTCACATATCAGTTGGGAAAACTTCTGGAATCTGCGGGGAGCCACAAATTTCTTACCACACAGCATTCCCCCAAGTCTCCCAATAAAAATGGTACCTCACTATCGTGGGTGGGCCAAGAGACCTTGACACAAAAGGCCCGAAAGAGCTACGTGGAGAGATCAGCAATAGGGTTAGCTGCGGGATTTGGGGCCTGCTTGGCCACCACGCATGGGAACCTACCAATCATAGACAATTTTCAAAAGTTCCAGGGTGGGAGGTCTTGTGTGAATCCCATGAGGTGTTCTTACCCACACTGTGCAAACCTCAAACTTTGCCTGAAAACACCCATTTTCCTAACATTTCTGTGAAGTAAAACTTCCAGAATCTGAAGGAATCCACAACCAAAAACTACCCAGCATTGCCCCAGCATGCTGATAAAAATGCTGTGCCATGTGTGTGGTTGGGCCTAGTGTCTGAGACAGAAGTGGATCAAACTGAGGTCAATAAGATTCCCCATGCAAGGGCTTCCTTGACCCTGGTTTGATCCATTCCTATCACTAGGCCCAGCCACACAAGTATGGCAGTGTTTTTATCGGTACAAGTAGGGTAATGCTGGATGGTAGGAATTTTGTGGATTCCTGAGGAGTCCAGAAGTTTTCATCTCAGAAATGTAAGGAAAATGTGTCATTTCTGTCAACGTTTGCAGTTTGCATGGCATTATGGGGAAAAAAACCTCATGGGATCCACACATGGTACACCACCGTGGACTACCCTAGTTGTCTAGTTTTAAAAAATTGAGAGGTTTGCTAGGGTTCCCTAGGTGCTGCCTGAGTTAGGGCCCAAAATCCACAGCTACCCACTTTGCAAAAAACCAGGTCAGCTTGAGTGAAAAAGTATGATGCATCCAAGTTCTGTTAGGCCTACCAACACAATGAGGTGCCATTTTTATCAGAAGACTTAGGGGAATGCTGGGTGGAAAGACATTTGTGGCTCCCTGCAGATTCTAGAACTTTCCATCACAGAAAATGTGAGGAAAATGTGTTTTTTAGTCAAAGTTTGAGGTTTGCAAGTGATTCTGGGTAAAACAACCTGGTAACAGCCACGCATGTCAATTCCAAGCTGGATTCCCCTAGATGTTTAGTTTTAAAAAATGGAGAGGTTTGCTTGGTTTCCCTAGGAGCTGGCTGAGCCAGGGCCAAAATCCACAGCTACCCACTTTGCAAAAAATGGGTCAGTTTTGTGTGGAAAAATGTGATGTTTCCATGTTGCAATTTGGGTGGTTTCCTGCTGCGGGTACCAGGCCTACCCACAGAAGAGAGGTACCATTTGTATCACTTAGGGGAATGTGGGGTGGAAGGAATTTTGTGGCTCCCCACAGATTCTAGAACCTTCCATCAAAGAAATTTTAGATAATGTGTTTTTTTAGACAAAGTTTGAGGTTTGCAAGGGAGTCTGGGTAAAACAACCTGGTGAGAGCCATGCAAGTCACCCCATCCTGGATTCACCTAGGTTTCTAATTTTCAAAAATGTACAGGTTTGCTAGGTTTCCCTAGGGCCTAAAATCTACAGCTACCCACTTTGCAAAAAATGGGTCAGTTTTGAGTGGAAAAACATGATGTAACCATGTTGCATTTTGGGCTGTTTCGTGTCACGGGCAGTAGACCTACCGACACAGGTGAGGTACAATTTTTATCAGAAGACCTAGGGAAATGCTGGGTGAAAAGAAGTTTGTTGCTCCCTACAGATTTCAGAACTTTCCATCACACAAATGCGAGGAAATTTTTATTTGTTTTGTCAAAGTTTGAGGTTTGCAAGGGAGTAAAACAACCTGATTAGAGCTATGCAATTCACCCCATCCTGGATTTCCCTAGGTGTCTAGTTTAAAAAAATTTACAGGTTTGCTTGGTTTCCTTAGCTGCCGGTTGAGCTAGTACCCAAATTCCATAGCTACCCACTTTGCAAAAAATGGGTCAGTTTTGAGTGGAAAAATGTGATCTATCCATGTTGCATTTGGGCCATTTCCTGTCACAGGCATTGGGCCTACCAACACAAGAGAGGTGCCATTTTTATCAGAAGACCCATGGGAGCATAGAATAGTAGGATATTTGTTATTATCAATTGGATTTTGCTACATTTATGCCTTCCGAATTTAAGCCAGTGTGTAAGAAAGAAGACATTAGGAAAAATACTCTCTAGTACAGGCACCACATATTCAGAGATGTACAAATAACCACTGCTCCTAAACTCTTTATCATGTGGCCATTTCAGAAATAGGTTTCATTGATACCCATTTTTCTCTTTACATATTTCACCAAATGAATTGGTCTATACTCGGTACACATTGAAAAGCCATTGTACGGTGCAACTCAGTTGTTGGCTCTGGGTACCTTAGGTTCTTGGGAAACCCACAAACCCTAAAAATCCCCACAACCAGAAGGGCCTAAAAATGTAATGATATATTGCATTTGTAAATTGGCTATTCTGGCAAACAGTTACAGATGAACACGTTGTCACAAATGGCCATTTTGTTCAACCCATTTTCAGTATTTCTTTATTCCAACAGTTAGTTTCCTTAGGAAAACCTTGAGGGATCTACACATATGTTCCCTTGCTGAATTTGGAATTTTGTCTACTTTTCATAAATCTATAGCTTTTCTGGATCACCCATGGGTGTCACAGTGGTTTTCATCACAAACTGGAAGTAGGTTGAGAACAAAAAAAATGCCAAAACTGTGGTAAAAAATTAGTTTTTTTTAATTCAGCTCTGCATGTTCCTGAAAATTGGAAAGATGGTAACTTTAGCCCAGCAAACGTTTTTTTATGCCAATTTTAAGGAAAACCAGACTCTTTTATCCAGAGCACTTTTTTCCTATTTTTCCCCCAAAAACTCACAATTTAGCTATATTTTGCTTATTTTATCTGTCCCTTCCAGGGAATACACAAACCATGGGTACTTTTTGAATCCCCAGGATGTGGAAAAAAAGAAAAAAAAATTGGCGTGGATACCTTATGTTGAAAAAGGTTATGGAGCCCTAAGTGCAAACTACTCCAAATAGCCAAAAAAAAGGGGTCAGCACTGGGAAGGGGGGAAAAGCCCCAGCAGTTAAGGGATTAATCTCAATGTTAATAAACAACCATAAGGTCTGTGTCTTTTAGAATTAACTGGATTCCGAGAACAACCTGAATTAGAATGAGTGCAGAATTTATTTTTACAAGGATGTAAAACAGAAAATGATTCAGACCAAAAGAAAAATACTGTGTGTACAATGTGAAGGATAGCTTAGTAAATTACATCTTGACAAGCATCCCTAAATATTGAGTTCTGTAAGAAGACACTTTCCATGGGGGCAAGACCTTACTCTACATTTCTAAAATATGGTGGCCAAAGCCATCAGCTGAAAGGGTAGTGAGGTACAAATTGACCAATAATGACTCATGACAATTACCTAAACTGTTTATTTATAAACATTCTAAATGTCATTGACTCCTGCTAGTAAAAGGAGAACTAATGCTACTCCAATATTAGTTTCAAAGGGACATTTGCTTCAAATTGATGTATTTAAATGTCACATAAAAGAGAGGATTTCAGACCAGAACAAATCACTTCCCGTTTCATATCACGAACATTGTTTTATGCTTAGAGCATTACGACAAATAACTTCAAAATGTTTCTTAAAACAAATTCTTAACAAACTAGGGAAATGGGAGTGGTAAGTTCTAAAAAATGTTTCATAAAACCATACATGAAATCATGGATCTTACTTACAAACAGGAACTATTATCACACACTAACTTCACGACTGAGGTTGCTTCAAACCATATTTTTGTTTTTTTAGGACTGGCTTGATAGCACAGCTTACTGCACGACCTATTGACCTATTGTTACCAACTCTTTAAACTTATAAAAAGTGGGCTATCACTCTTCTGAGAGGAGAATTTCTCTCTCACTTCATTCTGCTGGCAGTTTGGTGTATCATTCCACCTCCTATGGAGCATTAGCCCTGAAATACTTGAGGATCTATTAAACATTTTAAAAAGTGCACTGAATCATCACACATCAATTCTTTTTTTTCATACACGCATTTGATGTGGAAAGTAATATTTTTGTATTTCTCTGCAAAAGGCATTTTAATGTTTTCGTCACTGCTCCTAAATTCAATCCATTGTAAAAGGACAAGGAGACCCAAATACAGTCGGTCAGGGACCTTTGGGTAATTGAACTCTTTCTAAAGACAGTGGTCCCCAGACAAAAAATGTGTGTGAACAATGAATATAGACCCAATCAGTAATATATTATAGGAATCTGTCCAGCCGGGCAGATATTTAATATATAATCAAAAAACAATATTTGCAAACAATGAACACGAAACAGTTATAGTGGGACGCAAGCCTGCATCCAACTTGACAAAAAAGACGTACAGTATACAGTGAGGGGTTCAGGCAAAGGAAGTCGTATGTTTCAAACACATTTCTTGTAGAACAAACATAATATATATGTTCCCTTTTTAACGTCTTATGTTTCTTTTTTATTTATCTCTCCTAAATCCCATCACCGATTTTTCCTCCATCTTAATGTATTGAGCTTGATTATTCTTCAATGTACTCTGTGGTGTTTTGATTTATGTCTCCTAAATGTATCCTAAAATCTATCGCCGACTCTGCCTTTATCTTAATGTATTGAGCTCAATTTCTTTTCAATATACTCCACGGTGGCCAGATTCTCCTTCCTGGTTTACCTCTTTCTCTCAACCACTACCTATTAAGCACATGTATCTCTTCACACTCCAAGATGGCCACGCTTTTGGCTATCAATAGTCTCTTTTTCATTTTTACTATCCCTGATCATCTGACCCACTGTTCCCAATAGGATGGCTCCTTAAATACCGCCTCCTCCCGGTTCACTCAGTGCTGTGACCGGCTACACAGAATGGTGTGACAGACCAAGGACTACTATCGGTAAGCGCGTATGCCCTGCATGCTGGTTCTCACTCCTACTGAAGATGCTGTCATAATCCTAATTACCTTTTTGCTCCCCTTTTCCAGCATTGGCCCGGAACTCTATTCAAGACCGCTACTGCGGCTTGTCATATACTTAATAGTTACATTGGAACTTCCACAATTGGTAAGCGCATGTGCTCCACACTCCGCGGCCACCCTGGTTCCTTCCGCCACTAATTTCCTTCCCTTCCACCCACTCCAGGCTTCCGTTCCTCGAGGCCTACTCCTTCCCACCAACACCTGGACCTCACGTACCATGTAGCTGGTCCTGTTTCCTTGATTTCAGGGAAGTCTGTCACCTGCCCTTGGGTAAGCGGACCCTCTGTGTGATACCTGTCCCGTCACCTCCCTGGGCTTCTTTACAGCATTACACTACAAGCAACAGCGCGTTCTTTATCTCAGTTACGTCTGTCTTTTTCTTATTATTCATCACCGTCAACACGGCTACTAGTAGAGATAGCTTCACTTTTTCAACACCCTCGCCAGATCTCGCTTCCAACTAGATCGACGGCAATTTTTATATCGTTTTCCATCACCTTGGTTAGAAATTTACACTGCACGTCAATATCACGTGCCTGCTTTCGTGTTCAGGAACCTCACGCATCCAACTAGAGACTACACTAGAGACATTCTCACGATCACTTCTCGTCAACATTCCTTTATCTGTAAATTACTAATTTCCTTCTCCTTCTCTTTTTCTCCCTCATCCCAACCCTTTTTCTATGGTTCTAGCAATTTTAGCCATATGTAAACAGGCATATCATTTATAATGTCCTGAGGATGATCCCGGCATTCTCTTAAGGGATCGAAACGCCGTCTACACTTTGTACACCATATACGCTTTTGTGCAAATGCCCTCATTTTTGTGTAATGGTGTCTTCTATATATTATGTTTGTTCTACAAGAAATGTGTTTGAAACAAACGACTTTCTTTGCCTGAACCCCTCACTGTATACTGTACGTCTTTTTTGTCAAGTTGGATGCAGGCTTGCGTCCCACTATAACTGTTTCGTGTTCATTGTTTGCAAATATTGTTTTTTGATTATATATTAAATATCTGCCCGGCTGGACAGATTCCTATAATATAGTACTGATTGGGTCTATATTCATTGTTCACACAAATTTTTGTCTGGGGACCACTGTCTTTAGAAAGACCTAAATTCAATCCAAACATACCAGTTTTACAATGCTTGTTTTAACTTCAAGGTTTCCTAGCAATGCATTACACACTGCAATTATTTCACTATTCAATTAAAATTTGATATTGAGCATAAATTCTTGCAAAGTAACATTCATATCTTATGTCCCTCATTTGAAGAGTCTTGATAATCTCGAATTAGACACATTATGGAATTTATGTCCAAATCGAAAATGCATCTAGTTAAAAAAAAATACCACACTTTTACCCTGTCTATGCCTCAGATGGACGAATTTCTGTGGGAAAAACACAAATTTTCGGTGTGTATTAACACATCAAATAGTTGTGCACTTAAAGGGAGAGTCTGTCTTTACTATATAATCCCCACATTTCTTTTGCAAGGCAGTTCTCTTTTTTTATAGAATTCCCCTTTGTCCACATTCTACAATCCTCAAGCTATGCTCATCATTCAGAAAACTTAACTGAATTCTTGGAGAGAAAAAAAACAATGTGAGAAAAACCCCAAGCAGATGTTAAGAACATCGTGGTGGCATTATTCGTTCCTATTTCAGATCACTTTGTGTGCAGAAAATAGTACTACCCACTGATGTAGACACAAGAAACAGTGGGCAATACCACTAGCTAGCAATTTTGTGTGTCCTAAAAGTCAAAATATAAGTTTGTGGTTGGTAATACAAGAGCTGCCAAAAGTGCATGTGTGTTTCAAAAGGTTTCACTTGGCAGTGAAGAAGCAGTGGCAAAAAGTAGCAGTAAATTGCTTACAGAGCTGTCTGGACTAGATTGGTTTAGAATATCGCAGAAATGAAGGCTTTTCTCTCAGAAGCTTATTGTGTGAGAAGTTTACTATGCCCTTTTATTCATCATTTCAAACGTGCATTAAAAACTTGCGATCGAGAAAATTAGATTCTTGAATTTTGTGCCAAAATATGAAGTCTGTACATGCAAGATGCACTAGATGCGACTTCTGCGATTTGAAATATGTGAAAATGTATTCTACATTCATAATAAATAGTCTTTACCAAACTGCAATGAATTGCGTTGTATTTTTAAAAAATATATCCAGGAAAAGCAGTCCACATGAAAAGTAGGAAGACTGCACAATCCAGAGCCATATTAAAAAGGTACTAAGGCCCTGATTACAATGGCGGTGAGGCAGCCACCGCGAGGCGTCGGTGGTGGTCCCACTGCCATCCAGCCCATCGGTCCGACCACCGCATTAGGATGCAGGCGGTCGGAGCTCGGCTGTCGAGGGGAAAGACCGACACGACCGACAGGATCACGGATCCCGTCAGGGCGGTGGTAGGACTCCTATTCCCTGCAAAGAGGGCGGTGCCTGCTCAGGCACCGCCATAGGGTTTAGGATGTCTCTTTCAGCCTGCCCTTTCATGGCGGTTCACCCGCCATGAAAAAGCAGGCGGAAAGTGACTTTGGGGGCCCCTAGCAGGGCCTCCTTCCCCCCGGGCCCTCCGTTATGGGGCCTGGGGGGGCACCGCATGGTGCCTGCCACATAGTGAAGGGATGTTTTAAATGTGTACATTTTGTACTGCGGTGTGTGCTGCAGCCTGCAGCACACGCCGCAATGCATAATATACACATTGTGACCGTCATGAAGGCGGTCGCATCGTAATGCAGGCAGCAGGACCGCCAACTTCTAGTCGGCGGCCCTGCTTCCGCCACGGTGCCGGTAGTACGAGAGTCCGACCAGCATCGTAATCAGGCCCTCAGTGTTATGAATGGTATTCAGAATTACATCAATAATCTCATAAAAAGGAGACATCAGAGAGTGGAGACGAAGTCAAGGGATGATGAGTAGGAGCAGTAGGATAAGATGAGTTAGGTAATGGTTAATATGGCCCAGTAAAGTGAGACTGAAAGGAAGACTGATGGGAATGCATGGAGTAAGGAAAAAGGGAGAAAGTTAGATATAAGTGGGTGGATACAGATTTATGTAATGAGTGAAGGAGAATGGAGCAAAGGGAGAGGGGGAAGTGTGGCATGGAGGAAATTAGTCTGTAAAAAAGACAAAAGGCAAAAAAGCAAGGAAAAGAAGAAATGGTATAGCAGAGCTCATTAAAGCTGACAGGAAATGCACTAGAGAGCCATGTTTTGATAGATGTGTGAAACATGCTTCACTTGTGATGTCCTTGGTCTTCTTTGTGATTTCCGTACACACGTGCGGGCCTACATATTCAGGCTTCTTACAATTATACCCAAACCTTGAGAAGCAGTGGCTTGCTTGTTTCACACACAATTGAGACTTCTGCTTGGATCTTTGACTGAGATCAAACAAGACAAAATACAAGAGAAGTGGAGCAGTCCTTGTCACGTAGGAAATGGGTTATATCGCCTTCACTCATGATAAGAACACTCAGCAATTAAGTCCAGCCATGACAAAGCCTGTTACTCTCTGTCTGTTCCTCGTATTTACTTTCCAATGCCTTGCACACAACAGGCCCATCTCTTGTGATGACTATATCAACTGGCAAGGGACCTCTGATGGCCATGTTAACTGGAACCCTATGCATGTATTTATGTTTGTATGCATGTATTTTTGTATTATTTTTTTATTTTATTGGTGTATGAAATTAGTATACAGGAGACCATACGATAATCAGGATACTACCTCATACAGTCTTATGAAAAATACAGAAACAGTAGTTTCAAACAAAAATAACAATAAAACTCCAGAACCCCCCACCACCACATACCCTAGAAGCTTCCTAGCATGTATCAATATCCATCACAGAAATGGTCAACTCTCAGTCTTGGTGATGGTACCTGTGAACTCTTGAATATCCCAATTAGTGGCAGTGGGCCAGGGCACCAAGCTAACCCAATCCAAGATTATGAAAAGACAGTGCACCATGTAATTAGCCAGGCACAACCTGTATCTGATCTTGGGGCTCCAACAGTGCTTGGGTCATTGCGGCCCATGCAAGCAAGGCATCCTGTGTGTTCTCATCTTTCCTGGTCCTTCTCATATGTGCCTCTTCTGCCCCTGCCCATTCTAGCATGTACTTTTCCCAGTTTTCTCTAGTTGGGGGTCGATGTCCCGCCCAACGTATGGCTATCCTTCTTTTTGTCACTGTTAGCCACAACACCTTAAAGCGCCTGCTCAGACGTCGTTTCAGGTCGTCAGGAAGAAGCCCCAACAAACATTTAGGAATTGTGTACGGAACAACCCATCCTATTGCCCGCTTAAGCTGGGGCAATATTTCAAGCCAGTAGGCGTCCACCACTGGGCACTGCCAAACCATGTGCAGGAAGTCAGCCTCCGACTCCCCACATCTGGGAGAGTGCTGTTTTCTTGATACATAGATAGTGTGCAGCCATTTGGGGACAGGAAGGTCATACGTACAATTTTGGATTGGATTTGTTTGAACCTAGCACATACTGAGACCCACTGGACTCCTGCATGATTCTTGAACCAATCTTTAGGGGAGCATGGTTCATTGCTATAGCGCTGCCTGTCTCCTGTATATGCATGATTTAACAGGTCTATCCATATGCAATGCTTGATATAGGTGCGCTATAATTTTGCGACCCCCGCCATTGATAACATAGAGGCAAGTGCGTGCGTAATGTCAAGGGCATTAGGGAACTTGGCTATAGCTTGCGTGCCATAGCAGCGATCTTCGCACATTAAAGGAATTGACCAGGTCCTAATGCAAACTTCTCCATGGCCACCTGTAAGGTAACAAACCGACCCTCAGGGTGAAGGTCAGACAGCATGAAACATCCCCCCTCCTGCCACTTTTCTACTGACATATGGCTGCCAATTTGTGCAAATGGATGAATAATCTAGATGTCTAAATCAGGCGCGTAGGGTGCCCGTCGCACCACCCACTACACCGCCCGTTCCCAGAGTCTGGCCATGGGACGTACCAGGCAGGGAAAATGATGAGGTAACCCCCTTCCTCGCATCAAGAGTGGCCAAAGTTGATGCTCTCCATGCGTACAATTCAGCAGGGCCCTCTCCCACTTGGGCTCTCCATCCAGCCAATGCACAGCATTGCCAGATAAGAGAGCTCCTGATCAGGAAATGCCCCTCGGTCCCAATCCCTCTTCATCGTGGAGAGGCCCCCCCTGCATCTTTTTCCGCTCCAACAAAGCTTGATCAAGAGCGAGTCCAGCTCGCGAGCACCCTTCCGGGAATTTAATAAAAGGTCCCCTGCCTGACATACAATGTCTGCGGCAGTACCGCCATCTTAATGAGCACTATCTTACCCATCAGAGATAAATGCAGCGTATTCCAGAACTGGATGGAAGATTGTAGACCCCTCAGCACTCTCCCAATGTAATACTCATAAAACTGCCGCTTATCCGGGGTAACATAGATCCCCAAATACATTTTTGTTGGTACATTTACTCTGGTATACTTAAGGGTATTGTTCTCCACCACAAAGGATATGATAGGTGTGACTACATTTTATAGGGGAATGTTTGGAGAAGTATGTTGGCAACTGTATATTTTTGTGGAGTGACATTTTTTTATTTGAATCCTGCTTGCTTATCTTATTAGCCGTTAGTGGTAATTTTTGGGGTGCTCTTGACTTGAATATGTATGAACAGCATTTGATGTCCTTGTTGTTTTTGTTAATGGTTTCCATTATGCTGTCATCATTAGTGACAAGTGGTGTATTTTAAACCAACACAGTGATTTCAGAGGCAAGTAGCTCTAGGGAGCTCTTTAAGCCAAAAACCATCACAGATAGTGCACTCACAAGATTTACTGCATAATCTGCCCAATAGGTTTTAGAAGAAAATGGCTGGAATGAAGGCAGAGGTGCAACCAAACTTTCATCTTTGCACCAGCTATACTCAGAGGACAGTTGTAGACCAGATTAATTGCAGCTAGTATCCCCTCAAAGAATGAATAACAGTGACACCTTGAAGTCATCCTCCTCCTAGTTAAATTTCCAGCCTTTATGGCGGAAGGACTGAACAGGATGGGGTGTGTCAACGATTTAGAAGCATATAAATTGAGAGATTGAGAACGAAATTGTCAGAAGAAGGGGAGACAGAGGGATCATTTGTCAGGCACTGCATTTTTCAGGGCCCCGTGCTTGTGCTGCAATTAATAGATTTGAAAGCAACTCTGTCATATTTCTATGACATCTGCTAATAGGCCAATACTAGTAGATGGTGCCACACGCTGAATCAGCTGTGTTTTCTCTTTCATTAGGTGACATGTATTTAAACTTTCCAACAGGGCTTCGTCCTATAAGGGGCCTGCTTGAGTTTGTTTTCCTTGGCACTGCAGAACATTCTGACATGCCTGCATGCTGTAATGTATTATATACATGTGCTTTAAACTGTTACACTCAATTCTTTAACGTATGTGACTCCAATTGTGGCCAAAAGTCAAGATCAAATCTGTCAGAAAGGAAGGCAAAGGGGGACATTCCTATGAATTATCAGTCTCAGAAGTGGGCTTTCAGATAGCAGTCCTGGAGTTGAGTGTACCGTCCTGTTTCTTGCTTGGTTGCGGCAACATTATACCAGCGTGATTCCTGTGCCAAGAATAGCATGCCACTTTAATAAGAGAAGTGACTTAATCCTTGGAATACTGTGGGTCTCTGTCTCTTTCCTTTCTCTCTCTCCCTCGCTCTCTTGCGCACTCAGGCCTCTCTCCTATGTCTCTATCCCTCCTTTCCCTTTTAGTCTAATTTGCTTTTGCTACACTCTTGCTCTCTCTCACTTTCTGTCTTCTACCATATGTCCTTCTTCCTTCTTGTCACCTTGAAAAGTTATCAATTGGCCTCCCAAATCTAGTATGCTGCAGTTTTCAATGCCACAACAAATCACAGTGCAAATAGGGATTGCTAGCATGGCAGCTAGCTTAAGACAGCTTTACACAGAGTAGGACCATGCTGCAGTTCATGATCTAGCAGATGAGACACCAGACATGCTGGTGCACCCACCATCATACACACACCCACAGTTTCAGCAATGCCAAGGTAAAATACATATTTTTCATAGACATTTTAGACGATTATAGTGTGAGTTCATTGTAACACTACATGCTGAGCCTGATTTTGTGTGGCATGTGTGGACAATGCAACTCTTTACTTTGATTCACTCTGGTTTGTGTTTGATATTAAAGGGGGAAAATACTGCCCAATTCCAAGCTCAGCAGTCAGGCCAGATACAAGTGCATAAATTACAATCAGTTATCAAGGAAAGACCACCTCTATTGAATTTAAACTGGCATCTGCTGATCCCTGACAGTAGGACAAAAATGTCCTTCCTGCTTTACAATTCTTCATCATCATTCACCCTTTCTAGAAAGCTTATGGTCTGTGGTTAACAGTTTTTCCTTGAATTATATCAGGAGGCATAGTTTGTAAGCAGGAAAATCACTAAAGCAAGATGGGGGCTCCCTCTCTGATCACAACAATCACTTTTACTTTGGTGCTGTTTTTGCCTCCCTGTCTAAACACCCGACAATGGCAAACCTATCGCACAAAGTCACAATATGTGAAAAAGGCCTGAAAGTCAAATTCTTGCCCATAACAAAAGGTTTAGAGCAGTGGCCTCAAGCAAACTGAAGTAAATATTGAGAAGGGCTGAAGTCTAAAGCTGCAGAACTTTCTCAGCCTCCTGAGATGTCTCGGAACCCAAACTCCATTGCTAAACAAGCATTAGCAAGCCAACAGCTCTGGCCTTGGCAAGCTGGTAGTATTAATACATTTACACATTTTTATTTTCATTTTTATTGCAAGCATATGCCACAAAAATAAGAGAACAAATGTGATGGTTATATACATGCTATAAAAGAATTACATAAACAATAACCATCTGATAACATTTTAATAGAAAATCATGGGTGCCTCCTAGATAGTAGGTGCATTTAAAACAGGCATATAACCCTTTTAGTTTTAATGTACATCTCAGCAAAATGATATTCTTATTGGTGAAAAAATGTACTATTTGTTTTCTCTTACTGCAACCTGAAGACATGGTTCAACTACACAAAAACAACAAAAAAATAAGCGCTAGACAATGGACAGAAAAAAGCATTGACAAATTAAAGTATTGTCCGATGTATACTTTGATTTAGGCTGAAGTTCAAATGTGAGCAGGCAGAATGTCACCACTCACAGTGTAAGAGAGGAGAGCCAATGGTTGAAGTGTGCTGACCTAGTGGATGCTGATCAGTGGAAGCAAAATGTGAATGTCAGTTGAACTGAGTAATGGATGATGAAAGCTCACCCAAAGCCCTGCTATGAATGTGTATAGATTATTTATTTATGAATGTTTTTGATTAAATGAGGCTGATGAAATAGATAAAGCTGCCTATAGGCCAGATCAAAAAATCACTTTTGAGGCAAAAATGCATTCTGCTGTCAAATAGGTGTTCTACAGCATTCAACAGTTAAACCAAGAACCGATTAACATTGAAAAGAAACAACATGAAGGCTTTCGTGGTTCATTAATTAATAACTCAAAACTGGATTGTTACCTAATGTGAGAAGGAGTAGGCATCTGGAGGAAATTAGTTTGAAAATAAAATTTGGCTTGTGAACCATGTTATAATTGCACTTTAGAAATGCGTTTAAGCTGCTGCAGAAATATTTTCACATGGAAAATGACATGTAGATAAAATGTGAAAGAATCCTTATTTATAGAGATATTAATCCTTCATATATAGAGGAAAGCATGCTTATAAAATGTTTATCAAATAGTATAATCAAAAAATTTTGTACTGAGCTATCATTCTTAAATGTGCACTTTTAGTTAGGCTCAAAGCCTTTTTCTCTCGACTCTTGCTCACAGATTAATAGACGTTTATTAGAATATTTTGCTGAGCACCAGCACCTTGCTTAGAATGTGCTGACTTCAAATTTGTGCTTCATTCAATTCCCTCACACCATGTTAGGTAATTTACCTTAACACAATGAGACTTGCTGTGTTTGTTATAATAATAATGATTTAGACATTTTATATATGCTTCATCAGAATATTATTGCTAGTTTGCCTCCACATCTCTGACAGGCCTTTGTCTTCACACTCAAACTCATAGCGCATCTTTTAGCTTAGGTAAGAAGGTTCTCATGAGAACTTTTCCCCCATGTAACAATGTCCTGAAACAATGTTAACACTATAGTGGCGTGAATGTTTACCATGGGAATCGGGAGAAGAGACACCATCAGATGAGCAGTTTCCATTGGCTGGAGGAGTTACCACCTAATAGAGTTTTGATACATTATTGTGTGATTTTATAATAAAGAGTGTTCCTAGCTAGCTGAGGAAGAGAGACTGTGAGAGGTTCCCGATGCAAGATCAAGTGATCCAGATCTGTCTCCACTGCCTAGCGGCTCTTGATCTTTTGCTTTGTTACCAACAGCTATTGCTAAATGTGACTAATTTCCTTTTATCTAAAACCCTTTTCTGATCAATGCTACTGCACAGATCATTCTATCATTGACGGTTACTACTGCAGCTGTGGGAACTCAGCTGAGTTTACAGAACGACTCGTTATGGGAAGTTCTTTTCTTATTCTCACTCTTACTCTTATCCGATAAAGGACTCTTAATGTGTTCTACTTAGAATAGGTTAGGTCCCCTTTAGTTAGTTTAGTGATGCTTTCCTTTAGGAACACTGTGTACTGATTTATGCTGTCACTAATCAATCTTTTACATATATTTCTGTAAACTGACTAATCTGAATAAAGATGACAAAACAATACTAATCTTTTAAGACAAATAGAGGTGTTTAAACCTTCACCAGCCTCTCATCATTGACTGAACATTCAAATTCTGTCGGTGATATATGCATAGTTTATGTTTTGTTCTAGCTCCATTCACAAATTGTGGCAAAGGTCCATTGGCCTTTTTCAAGAGCCATTAGGTTTTCTCAAAGAAAAATTCTGTAAGTTGGGTATGTAATCTTAAAACCATAGTTAGCTGATCCTCAGGCTCCCGCACTACCAAGCAATAGCTGGGCTGCATTGTGGGCAATATGTGGCCGCAAATATAGATGGAACTTGCTACTTTAGTTACCATTGTGTAAGCATATCATCTTTAGAGTAGTATGATTGGTGTTTGAAGTGTAGTGGAGGAATTGCCCCATTCTAGCTGTAAACAAAATTTCTGCCCACTTGACATCTCCAGTCAAGCTTCTAACACAACCCAAAAACAAAACTCCAACGGAAAAAAAAGTGGCAATTTGCTATTGTAGGCTGAAAGATCTGCAACTCATTTTTCTCCAGACCTTAAAGAAACTAAATCTCTGCTGGCTTTCAGGGAAAAGACTAAAAATGATCTGATTAATGAGTTAATCAGCACTTTGAAATCTTTTCATCCACCTCAGGTTCTTCCAGGAGAGTTTTGGGGTCATCAGTAAAGCGGGGACAGAGAAAAAGGGGTCTCAAAATGTGTTTTCCCCATGTAGTTTTCCATAGGACCCCCAGAGTGGGCCAGTGCGTGACGCACTGATTGTTGGCGGGAGGGGCACCCCTCCTCCACGAGCCTTCGGGAGGCCTTGAACTCCGAACTTGGAAGGGGAAACTCAGCGAAAGGGAGGACCCACTAGAGACTGGTGGAAGACTGGACAGATGGTTGTGGCTCATTAGTCCATACCTGCCCAATGGCCTCCTCAACAGGGTATGACCGTACCCCAATGATCTATCACTTCGTGCTCTGCCTGGACTTCTATGCTGCTGGCCACGCTTGTCTTCAACAAGCTTACAATTGGCATGCATCTCCAGGAGACCCAGTCATCAATATACTGGTGTCGAGAATGAAAAAGCACCAAGGTTTTGTTACTTTCCGTCCTTGCTTTGTTCATCTAATTTCTAAAGGTCTTGGGAGATAGTACCTACATAGACTCTTTTTGTACCCACCTCTAGAATTCTGTCAGCTTCATTTGCGATGCTCAATTAACTGGCTCAAACTGATTAGAGAATTGCAATGCAGTGCCGAAGATCAGTGTTATTTCCTTAATTTTTTGGAGTTCTGGTCACTTGGTTTTAGTCACTTGGTTATTTAGAAATTGATTATTTAGAAATTGAGTCACAGAAAGTTTTTGGATTGCAATTGAATAGGTCAGAGCCAGAAACCTCCTGTTAGTAGTGCAAATGCACCATGCACACAAAATTGGAGGAATTCTAAACGTTTGGCAGGCCATTTAAAGATGCAGAGTTTAGATGAAGACATAATGAATGCCTTGCCCAACTTTAGGAGCATAAGAAGAACTAAAACAAAATTGGCAGACAAGTGAATCTGACAACTGGTGTCATGCCAAAACCTGGACAGAGGAAATATAATATACAGGTACATTATGTAAGTGACTCACTGTGTGTATAGTTCTAATGCATATCCTTCCAGTGATGGCATCTATCCGCACTGGCATCTGAAATATAGCAAACATTGTTGCTGCACTTTAGAAAAGTCAATGTAATTAAGGGGTTAAAGCACCACAAAACAAGAAGGCCAGGAGAAAGCATGCTATCATGCGCAAACCCATGACATATTTTTAAGCCCATCCAGGAAAGAAACAGCATGCATAGCAAGGACTTCTGAGGACCAGCTGTCTCATGAACTCCTACCCTTTATCTTCCTGTGTTTTCATGCTGTACCAATAGAGAAAAGGCATTGCAGCAAATAAGTATAAACCGAAATGACTTAAGGGAGTTTTCCTTTTTATCTGCTTGCCTTCCCTTGGATCCACTCAGACAGGTTGACTATAATCACAGCCCGTATGTGCACGCATGTGAATGCATTGATGCCATCATGGCTTTTCTTTACTAGAAAACTGATTCTAAGGTGGCCACTCATGCATCCATGTGCAAGTAAATGCATAGTGATGCACTGGCAGCCGTTTTGACATTAACTAATGTCTACCCATACAAGCATTGGCAAAGCCAATGGCTTAGGTTTTTTCAGGCAAAGCCTAGTGGCTTTGGCATGTTCCTCTTATCTGTCTTACCGCATGGTTAGGTGACTTGATATGTTTCTGCTCAGAGTTAGTAGTCTCCGAGTTGATTTAAGTGGTGTGCATCCATGCGATGATCTAAATAAGCCTTGATCTATAGGTAGGGTGCAGTATGATAATGTACTGTAATGGAGGTAGCAGAGGAACCATCCTTACATTTTAAATCCAAAGTGTTCAGTCCTGTTTGCTCTGTGTTTCTTATGGTGTTTGATCTTTTCACATTTGTGTTGTAGACACATCTGCAATGTTTGCTCCAGATTGACTAGATCTGGCACTTGGGAACCACCATCTAACTTTAAAAACAAGTTCTATAGCACAGATGCCATCTATAACCTCAAGGCAGCTTTGGTTGTGGAACTCATTTTATGCTCCACTGTCTGTGCCAGGCTGAGGTTTGTGACAGAACTTTTACATGTCCCAATGCATGACGTTCTCAGCTCAGACTCCATAGCTAAACCACAGGAATTTGTGGTTACTGTTAAAGGTATAGTGAGAACTGCAGGAAAGGCACCATGAAAGGACAATACTTTGGAAGAGAACAGAGATCATTAGCATGACATATGACTTCAACCTGACTCAATCTTAATACCCACCACGAAAAATTGATGCACCCAACCACATATACGCCATGCTCTCTGCAGACAGAATTAAATAGGATAGGCATTGAGCTCAGTGGTATCTGTCCCAGTTTCCTCCTAACAGTTTGTGATCATAGGCAAACCACGACCTCTTGTTTTATGTCATGTCACCTTGTAGTGTATTGATGCCATCTGGATGATCTGATAGTCCTTAATGTGTTTCATCCTTAACATAACGTTTTAGAAAAATTATGAATAAGGATCAGCCATAATTTTAAACAATTGAGTTAAAGTGAGTTTTCCACAAATGTTGTGGGTGCATTTGCCTCAAAACCGCCATCAAAGCTATCTCTCAAACTCTGATGGTGCACGTTCACCTCGTGGCCTGGGCACTAGCAGGAAAGGAGGTACTCGCATGCTGATCTGCGGGTTGCATTAAAATCAGATGTTACTTTTCAAGAGCACTGCTTTAAGGCGGCTTTATATTCCATGCCAGCAATTCACTGGTCCCTCAAAATCGCATTCTGAAGAGATTTCCTATTAGCTATATTAGAAGAAAATATACATTGTACTGCATCCGCAAGAGCAAGACTCTTTAAGAGCATGCTTTGGTTAACTTTGAACTTGTCGTTGCTTTTTGGACTGTTCATAAGTCTTCCCAAAAAGCACATTACTTTTGCTCATTCAAATGCAGAAAATGCATCTGCTCTGAGGTGTTGATATACTGCTTACATTCATCGAATTTTTCAATCCGATAAAAAAAATACTAACATCACCAGTAATGGATTTTTGTGTTTCTTATGTTACATAAACGAACTCTGTAAATCTTTCATATTTTCTGAGTTCACCTTTTCCAATATTGTTCACTAATTCACATTAGTTTACCATTTTCATCCCACTGCTCTTTGTGGTTTATGTGTCCTGCAGTGATGGGGAGTTCCTAGTTGAGCTCTCTCAAGGCATACAATGCTTGTCTTTATTTTCTTTTAAGATTTCAATTCACCTTATGTTCTGTATTGCATTACTTCTCTATCTCTGGCAAAACCATTACTTACTTACCTCAGTAATATATATTTTTTAAATTAATCTACTGAAAGCTTGTGCTCCATATTTCCTGTGTATAGAACTTTTTCTTTACCTTACATTGTTTTAAGTTATGGCCTTCTGGGTAGTCCATTGGTATTTAATATCACACTTCACAGCCGTCTTTCCCTGTTTTTAACCATGGATCAGCCCATTTCGGAATCACTCTTCCCTGTTTCAATCAGGGAACTGAGAGCTGTGAACTACCTATTTACAATGCACGTGCAATTCTGTAGCTAATTGATTTCTTTTAAATTGACAATTTATGTGCACTTTTCTAATAGCATGGTCGACATTGATATGCATTAATGAATGTTTATGTGCTTAAATCTAAATGCAAATATGGCATGCGACAGGCGTTGCAGAATAACGAGCCCGTAACGTTCATGCCCCCTTACACGACGGAAATACACCCTGGCACAGCCTGCACGTTTCACTGACGCACTGAGTGTAGTCACACTTGTCTTCCGCTCGCGAGCAGAAGATGTCAATACAGGCCTAAGATTCTGATAATAGCACACGCGTCAGCCACACCTATCTCTGTCTCAAGGCTGCGATCGCTGTCGCACAACAGAACCTCAACACGCTGCCTCAGTACTATATCACTCACTCCGTGCTCCGCTCCCCCTAAAAATAACACAACCTTCAGGGGAACAAGCTGCACAACTCGGCGTGTTTATTCAAAACACACCCTGCAGAACAATTTGTACGGAACACGCCTTTTGCTTATTGTTGCCCCGCATTGCTGTTGTCGTGTCTGAACGTATCCCGCCATGCAACAATGACTCCCCGAGTCTATTGTATAAATGAGAGACGAGCCGCCTCGCTCATGCCAAGGAGTGAACGTCCTGCCCGCTTCCAGCTTTCAGAAAAAGGGGGCAGTGTTACACAAGAAGAAAAGCAGAGTGATTCACGTGCACACACTGCAGAGCAGGCGCTGCTTTGAAGTGGTGCTGTGATACGGCTGGTATTTCATGAATCAGCAAAGGTGTTATCTCTCGGTAGTATGCATAAACATGGTCTGTGTGTGGAAATATGCAAGACTGGGCTTGCAACTCTGCTAGGAGCTCGTTCTAAACCTGATCCTCATTTTTATTAAAGTTTGGTGGTAGTGGGGAGATATACATATTACTACCAGCAAACCGGGAGTGCACCGATTAAGTGCTTTTTAGATATGTCATGCTGCCTTGTGACACTAAATAACAAGTCTTAATGCTACCCTCCTCAATGGTACTAATGTTATCGACCTCAGAAGAGAGAAAGTCAAGATTGGACTCATCAAGATTTGAACTTGTGAGAATCAAGTTATTTGTGCATCTTTGCAGCAAAGGTTAGCAACTCCAGAAGGTGAGTTATGGCAACAGCCTTAGGACGCCACCACTAGGTCTTGAGTTGCTCTTGACAGTAAAATACTATTTTTTATGGCACATTGAAAATTCTCACAGTGCGCAAGTATGCAACAGGCACCTTACCATAAAAATCTGTTTTATAGAGATGGGCGAGCCTCTGAAAGCTCGAGCCAGGCTCAAGCCTGATGCCTGGCGCTGGCTCAGGTTGAGGTCCAGTTGGAACCTAGGGACCTTAATGAGCTGAGCTTTCATGTGGCTTCTGCCTGCCTATCTCCCTTTATCCTTGATGTGGCCTTACGACCAGAGCTGTCGACCTTGGAACTCAGGGCCGGACTGACCGCAACGACCATCGGGCATTTTCCCTGAAGGCTTGTTTTGCAGCAGTCGGGCCATTTTTTGTTACCGGGGGCTACCTTGGCAGTGGTGCTTCAATATCGGCCCCCAATAACAAAAGCAGCAGTGCTTCACACTTTTACTCTGCCCTATTCCCCCCCCTCCCTCCCCCGGGGGGCATGTCCTACAAAATTGCCAGGGCTGCTTTGGGTTCCCAGTCCAGCCCTGTTGGTACTAGGGAACCAGATTCGAGTCTGGGCGTTGGCTCATGTAATTCTGGGCAAATCGGTTAATCTCCCTGTGCCTACAAACAATGAACTGTGTAATATAACTGGCCTTCAGGTCGAGGTCGCACAATATAAAAAACTTCAGAAAAATGCACAAACAGCTCAAAACAAAGCCTTAACATAAGGAAAGACAAATAGATAGCCATTTAGTGGCTGATATGTGCAAATTGAAAATAGAAAAACCTGGATAAATAGTGGCTTCCCCCACTTAAACTGTGTGATCTTAGGCAAATATTTTCTTTCACCAAAACTCATTACTGTGTACATTTTTCAATTTTGAAGACACTTTATCATATTTTGTTGATGTTTGCTGTATGATTTACCTAGGAAACATGTTTAGGGCTTGACTCGTGCACGGACTCCAAGATCTGAGTCAGACTCTTGGCTCAGCTCTGGCTCGGCTCTCCCTGTTAATTTGTTGGTACCAGAACCTCTACTATCTTACCAAGCTCTGTGACACTACTGCTTGCATTGGTAATATACTGGCTATTTTGCCTATTTTAGCAGTACACAGAAAGACAACCTTGTTATTTAAGAAGTATGTTGCACCTGCACAGAACCTGTAAGAAAACTGCTTGCAATACAATTACAAAAAATCTTCTGGTTCATGTTACAACTGGGCTTAGTAGACGTGGGGGCCAATTTAGAATTTGGTGGATAGGGTAAACTGCCATAAATGTGGTGGCGTACCGTCTCCATCACACTCTCGGTTAGCCTGCTTTATTTTGAATTTGGGGGAGGGCCTTCTTCTCTGACGGAGCTACCTCTGCCGACTCTGCCATTCCTAGTCATACTCTGATAGGCCAATGTGGTAGGGCCTATTACAGCAAGGACATCTGACTGCCCGCCCTATTTAGAATGGATAATCATTGCCAGGAAAAACCTGGTGGTGCTGGACAGAAACAAAAAAAAACACTCCTACGCTCTGGGAGAAAAACTCACAGGGTGAGGGACATTAGTTTTTTTTTGCAGTTCAAAAATAAACTCCAGCTTTGGAAGTTGATTTTTGAAAAACAAAAAGGTTTAGTGGGTGGCTGCCTGACAGTCAGTGGCTTGCACCACACTTGCAGCGCCTCCAGAGGAACCACAATGACCGAGGTTCCTCTTAAGGCACAGGGATCAGAGATCACCACTGGTCCAGTGGTGATCTCTAGATATGGCAGACAGTAATCCACTAGGTTTGCTGATTTAATGACCTCTGCCACCCTGACGGAAGGGCAGGCCTCTCAACAAACTCTAAATCGGCCTGTTATTCTAGAAAGTTGGGATATCTAGGGGAATCCATGTTACACTTTAAGTGAGAAAGTTACTTTTTGCAAAAGCACCATTCTCATGATTTCTGCTCTTTTTTATGGTTGCCACACAAGGTTTTGTTCTTACAGCTTTATGACGCCCCCTGGGTAACTAAAGTAAATTGTTCAGAGGAGATAGTTTGCTACGCACTCCTGTCAAACATATTATAATTTTCCTTTAAATAAAGTGAAAGTATAATGTGTAAATTAATTAAAAAACCTTACTCTGCCTACACGTCCTAGTATACCTTAATGCAAGGCAAGAGCATAAATGAATCTCGGTAAGGCAATAGTCAAAAGGCGACACCTAGTTGTGGTGCTCTGTTTCTGTAAAATACCAATAAACACCATTATTATCACTGTATGGGAGCTCTTCACTAGGCAAAATGCTATCTTATCTGAAGTGCTAAATATCCTCACACTGTTCTTGTCTCTGAGACATCTAGATTGTCCTTTACAAAAGAAGGCTTTAGGGTTTGATGTATCTCACAACCGTGACTGGTAGGAGATATTTTTATTTTTCATTCTGTTTTGCCACCCAAGTGCATTCCATGTCCAAAGGGGGTCAGTGTGGGATGGAGTCAAGACAGAGTTTCAGAATATCCACATGAGCTAAATTTGCATAAAATCAGAGGCCAGAGTGTGCAGAAACTATTGGGATTGGTGTTCCAATACTTTTTTCATTATTGCAAATCAGTTACTATAGTCTATAAAAAATGGGGAAAAAAATCCTGAATACTCCTGCCTTTTCAGACACACTCTGCTTCTGCTGAAGGCACTATCACGGGAGAGGTGTGGCTTCAGAGGATGTCTATCCTAAAACCAATACTCTCACTTGGCTGGACATATGAATTGTTAGCAAGCCACTTTCTTCCCACTGAGTGTAAATGTTTGATCATTTGCCTTTTGACGTGCACATCAGTGCTTGAAAGGCCATCTCTGCAATCTCCCCCACTTACAGTAGCGGCTCATGGAGGGAGTGCCGCGGGGCGGTGAGGCGGGGCGGGGGAGGAGCAAGGTGGGGGTAGTAAACTACGGCATACGGCCAAACAGAGGTAAGTAAACAAATAAATAAATAAAACGAATTTCATTGCGCACGCTGCATCGTATTTGGCAATGCAGCGCGCGCAATGAAATTCGTTTTATTTATTTGTTTGTTTACTTACCTCTGTTTGGCCATATGCCGTAGTTTACTACCCCCCACCCTGCTCCTCCCCCGCCCCGCGGCACTCCCTCCACGAGCCGCTACTGCCCACTTATCTAAGCACTTTTGGTTGCCTCCAAGAATGTGGTCTCTCCATTTCGAAAACTGTAACTGCTTTTTTTCACACGCTAATTCAAGTTAAGGTGCTAAAATGTCCCATGTCATGTGTGAAACTATGATGTGTGGTCTAGATAATTTTCTAAGAGCACTTTACATTCAGGAACTTGTAGATTTTGTTTTTTATTTTATAGCTATCAGAGGGTGAATACTTCAGCACACGATCTTTCTATTGAAACTCCCCCGGGTGACCCAGGCCCACCCTTATCATCAGTCCTCTTACCAACCATCATCATGGATTTTCATTCCACATCACACCCCCCATACATTTGTGTGCATTTAGACCTCTGCATACACTAAATCAAATGTGAGTTGTTTACATGGCCAGCAGCTATCCCCAAAATGTGCCATGACTATGACACTCATGGACCAATTTCGTACGCTCCAGAAGGCACTCTCAAAACTGCCACAAGCAACATATTTTGGCAACTTTGAAGTTTGAAGCCATCATGATGTAAGGGACTCTCGCCATCACAATACCTTGTCACTCCTGCAGTTATTCAGACTCATACTGTTCATGGAGGCTAGTTTCCCATCATCCCCGTGTGGCTGCTGTTGCTGCTCCCTCTGAATCTGCTCCCTCATCTTCCGAGCTTCCTGGATGGCCTTCAGAACAGTGTCCTGGTCTCCAAAGAGAGCAGGCGAATTAAGGCTGGAGAGGATATCTAGAAAAAGAGGAACATGACATCATAGCTTCACAATCATGTTACAAAACTCTGGGAAATACAACTGAACAGGTATTTTGTTTTATAAGATTCTTCTAGAGCAAGCGGAATATTCTAGCTATGTCAGCTATTTTAAGTCGACCTTTGAAACAGATCACTTCTCACACAAGGCAACCTTTCACCTCCATGACTATGGAATTGCTATTACTTTGCACAGGAGGTACGTGTTATACTAACACCGCCTGAACTTGATGTCACTTTTACCTGACCATGGTGGACCAAAGCAGATGGAACTTCTGACCTAGAGCCCTTCTGTCACTGCTCGGTGTATCTGGAAAGCAGGGAGCTGTGATTCTGTACTTCTTTTGTCCAGCATGCGTGTTGAACCCCCTACTGGCAGTGCTCTGATGCATCTCTGAATGTTTGAATGAGTAGGTGCAATGTTCCCAAAAGGGAGGCTAAAGTCCTAACTGTGCAATGCAGGCATGCCTGGTAGGTTCCAAATATGTATGAATTAATTGATCATAATAATAGGATACCAAAGATTGAATTGTTCTGTGTGCACAATTCTTTACTTCTCAGCTGAAACCATTCTTGTGGTGGATATATTTAACAATGCATTTTTGTGGTGACACCAATCTTTTGCAGTATGTTTATGTTGTGTTATGTTGATCTTTCGAATATTATAGAACTGGTAAATTTCAAAGTATAGTATAATTGATTTGACCTACTTGCAGTCAGAAACATAATCACAACATAAAAAGGTGAATTAACTGGAGTCTTCTAAGATCCCACTAACATTTGCAATGGTGTTGCTCAGTCACATCAGCAGTGATGTACAAGAAGGTGCTTTACTATTTGCCTGTGGCACATCTGAAAAGGGGATTTAAGGTGATGAACATCTATTTTGGTTTACAGGAATTGCCTAATACAAAGCAAAGTAAAAATGAAACTTGGATTAAAATAAAATAAAATATTTTTGTTTGCTGAAAAACTCTCCCATGAAGATACAGGATTGCTCTTCTCCGTATGAAATCACTCTATGACCAGCTTTTTGAAGGAGGATGTAAAATTCCATCTCTACGTTACCTTATCTAGTGCCCTTAATAATGATATTGCAATGATATTGCAATATCCAAGTTACACTTACATAGTCAAAAGCAAACAAAATGTCTGATGTCAGCTCTAGTAAACTCTCAAGAATTGTGGCATCACACTTGGACCTACTGCAAAAAAAAAATTTGAGTGATCAATCAAATGTTGTCAGTCTGATATATTGACCCAGATTCTCACAAATATTCATAAATCTACACACACAGCTTCACACACTCTCATAGGTGCAGACTTACAAACGTCAGAAATTCACAAACCTTTTCAAAAGTAATCCTGGAAACCTGCTGCAGTTACAGGTGTCCAGGAGTAAAGCTGGTAAAGATTTATGAATTACTTCTTCTGTGTATGTGAAACTAACTGCATATTTGCAATTGTACATAGTGTAAAAAGCACAAGCTAAGGGCTTTGTTAGAGTGCAGTTGAATTTATTTTTTCACAACAACTTTTCTCTAATTTTCCTACACCACCGACAAATTTGGGGGTACTCTCTTCCCATTCCCACCCTGGACAGGGGTAACTTTGTGACTGTTTCCAAGGTGAAAATGGGTCGAGGACAAGTTTGTAAAAACTCACATACTCATGAGTTTGCGTGATTCCAAACTTTTCAGGTCATCTCTGTCCCACAAAAACCAACTCTCCCAGTAAAAGCTTTAATTTATGCATAGAATTAAATCACACTGCACATGAGTACATTGATTTCCATGTGCAACTCTACTTTTTGTAAATTGCTTACAACCATAAGTCAAGCCATATGCATGTGCAGGTTGAACTTACACATATGAAAGGGTTTGTGATTCGGGACCATTGTGAACAGTGGTGGTCTTCCGCACTTTATTAAAGGGTAAATCACAATTGCTGTTCTGTAATCTTCCTAGCTTTATAGTTCTCAAAGAATAGGAACTACATCTCCTTGATGAGTCCTAGGAAAGGCAAAGTGAGAAAGGGATTGTTGGCCTTGGTTCAAGACAGTTATATCTGTGGCTGTCTGAAAAAGCTATATTTCAGTAGGTTCTGATCAAAAGAATGGTGTTGCTTTGGAAAAGCCTTCTACGGTAAAGAGGTGGTCGGTGTTCCACACAGTGGTATTTTTACTCGATGAACGGATTTCCAATAAGGGGTGTGAGTAGTCACGTGGAATTTATAAAATCACATTATAAAGGTGTTCACTATGTTTTATTCTAGACATACATGTGATAAGACTTCATTGTGTTGCCTATAGCCACGGTTACCTGCATATTGCTAAATTAAAACATTCTTTATTTTTATTGAAAAACTGTGTAGGTGGCTCTGAGGTTTTAGAAAAAAAAGCTGGGTATGCGTATGACTAAAGGCAAGACTGTGCAGAGTCCACACAGGGGTGATAAGCTGGTGACACCCTATACATTTCTAATTATTTGATAGCATTTAATCTCAACCTATAGCCCATTTCTAAGGGCACGCAGACTGAATCACCTTCATAAGGTGACAGTCATAATGTTGTCAAGTTGGAAAGAAGGAACAGGAACTTGTGTTCCACAGTCAAGAACTCCTTTACTAAGTCACATTTTCCTACACAACTAAGGCCCTGATTACGAGAGGACTCTTAATTGCAGTGGGCAGGGTGACAGCAGCTACCAGCACCTTCGGAATGATGAGACCCTCAGGAACACTTCAGATCTCTTTACTTTCACCTGGAGATTTTGGCTGCTGGAAACATGTGAAAGTATGGGGGCGATTGAGGAAATACCAGGGATTGTTCACGGTATTATCAATTCCGCTGGTAATTCCTCATTTATTAGTGGATCCTCAAAGTTCAACTTGAAATGGGCTAGAGTTTCCCCACCCCTAGAGCTACCAGTACCCCAGTGTCTATAAATCTAGGATGGGAAAAATTTGACCCATTTACTGGGCCACTCATCATTAGGGCTTTAAAGTATGACAGAACTACAAAGTGTACTTTTACCACATCACAGGGCACTGCCAATGTTTATGCATTCATCCAGTTTATGGGCAACCAGAAGCAACTATTGATAGACTCTGGATATTCTGTTCGAGTCCTTACATTCATCAATTGTTTTCATGGTTGTATCATCCGAAATGTGCTACTGAGAGCTTACTCTATCAGTAACTGAGCTTTGGCGTTTGAACAAAATGTATATTTTGTCATGTAAGAGGTGCAGAAGGAATACCTACCACAGGCAAAGTGATTTTTGGACCTGAGACTTTTGTTATTTACAGAGCTTAGAAATGGCAGACGTGGCCTTTGAGTGAACTATAAGGAACAAGTTATTTTTTTTTTTTATCACTTGTATTAATAAAATAATAATAATAGTTATTATTAAAGGGAATAAGCAAATCTCCTAGATAACATTGTAAATGGTCTGTATTTTGACTTTGGTAGAGGGTTACCGTCAAATGAGCAAACCGTTTCCAGCTGAACAGAAAGAGTGGGGTTCTAATCTCACCTTCGCCCTTGGCTGTAAGGTGGGTCTGTGTATAAAGTGCTGAATCTCGCCTTGGCACAGTTCTGTAGGATTCCGAAAATGGGAGTGCTCAGAAACAGAAAAAAATGCATAGCATAATCACTAAGAAAATGGGAACTCATACCATCACTTTCTCAAAAAACACATTTTCACTCTTTACCTGACAGAGCAAATAAAATGTCTTCTCCCTCCATAGCATCCATGTGTTCATATAACACGAGTCTAGCAGGCTAAACTCTTCTCTTTTTTAGAGTAAACAATAAACTGTCATAATGAATTTTATGACTTGTGCTGTGTAGTGGGGCACATGCATTACAGCCTATTTCAAGTATATGTTTTTTTATCTCTAGTGAACACATTTTTCTATTCAAGCCCCTCCTAATTTCGGCAGATCTAGCGTTGTTTAAAAAGAATAAACCGCACCCCAATGTTAACATTACAGCCAGTCTAGGCTTTCTTGTGGTCGTGGTGGGAGCTACACCCAGCAGTGTGTTAAAAGTGTGTGTGTGTAGTGATTCCCTCATGCCGCTCTGGTGGCTTTAAACCGCAAGAATGAACGCCAAGAGGTATATTTATGTAACCAGGCCTCTGCGACAGGATTACCCAAGTGTATCTTTAACTACTGGCTGTCAGCTTTGAAGGGATGTTATGTAATTACAGTGTGCTTTCTACTCAGAAAGTAGGCCCATTCTTATAGGCTTCCCTATACTGCCGCTGCTTCAGACCGATGGCCATCCAAAGAGAGGGTTGTTTGTGGTACCTGTGTGTAGGTAGCCATGAAAACAGACTTTACATCATAAGGTAGTGCAATCATGTATCATATTCATGCTTGTTGGCTGCTCAATCTGATTGAGAGGCTGACAAGGGCAACCAATGTGTGAGCCAGTGTTACCGTTTGACTGGCTCCAAAGACCTGCTCATTTGCTTCAGAGTACTTCAGTCAATGCATACATTTCACAAAAACCAAAATACACCTATCCGATGGTAATGAGTTCTCTTCAGCCCATATGTCGGTAGCATTTGGCCTTATCATTAAATGCCTAACCATCTGCCAGTCCTTTGCACCATTGCATGTTATAATTTATTTATATAGAGGTTATAAACAGAAGCTTCTTGGCACTTTAAGAAGAGAAGGCCGAGGACACTTAATTAATAAAAAAGACAGGTTTTCAGCTGGAGTCGGGAGAGAGATTCCGTTTGACCCACTGCTTTAAAAAAACAACACAGTCTCCATAAGAGACCGTTCTGGTCACAGTGGTGACAAGTAAGAATTTGTTTGGTGATCTGAGGAAGTGTGAATGTTGATAGAAAGAATATGTATTGGCCAGAAAGGGGGGTACTCTGAGGTGAAGGTATTTATGGACAAGATTGAATGGATACCCAGTGTGGAGATCACAGTATTAGTGACATATGCAATTTCATGGCAGTTTTTGTAAGCGATTGCGCTACAGCCTTATCATATTGATGTTGATGTTCAGTTTTGTCTGGAGAATCAATGTAGACTGAATTAGCGTAGTCAAAACATGATTGACTGACAGCATTCACTACTGATGTATACAAAGAGAGACCTTTCAAGAGAAGGGGGTTTTAGAAGGTGAAGGTGAGCGAAACAGGTGTAGAGTAAAAAAATAGCATATATTCTCATCTTATGATCTTCTGAAAATGATCCCCCTACCTAAAGAGGATCCTCTCCCAGGCCCTCCTCCGAGTGGGCTGGGGATGCCGCTCTTATTGGGCAGGTTTACAGGGCTGCTTTTACGGGTCGGGAACAGGTTCTGCGCCGGCGACGTTGGAGACTTTATGGGTTCTGCTGTCTTGGGTCGGGCTGACAAATTGAGTGGCTGCGAAGCCTCTTCCTGCAAGAGTTTAAATGAAAGTCGATATTAAAACAAGACAAGCGCAGTACATTATCACTTAGTAATCCACACTTAGTTTACACCTCGGAGACAATGGCACATTCCTTTGCAGTAATAACAAAAGAAAGCTAATTACCCACTTCCTTGAACATTCTTCAGGAGAAAGCCTCATTAATTTCCCTGTGTTATGCTTCTGTTTACACTAACAGAGTCATTGGATCATTCTTTTCGCCAAATTAAAATCGGAAATTACCTCACATTACAGCTTAATTTCCTAATGTGTTTTCAGAGAACTAAATGAACCCAGGGCATTTCCAAAGAATTATTTAAAATGTCTACAAACTCAGTAGTGTTTCTTATTGTAGTCTGCATAGACCGCATTTCTTTTAAATGCATTTAGGACATACACACAGTATTGATTGAATCACGTAGTATTTTTATATGTAGGGTTCTTCTGAAAACCACAAATATTTTAAAACTAAGCAAGCAAAATGATTCCCAATTTAATATTAAGAAGCTTTAGTATACCTAAAAATGTTTTGACGAGCAGACTCGGGATTTACTTATCAAGATTGACATTGTATTGTTTGAAACCAACATTTAGAAATAAAGCTTCTTTTTGATTAACTATTATAACACGGCCATGATGATGCTAGGTGGTGTTGACTGCTGATCGCTATGACAGTGACATGTATTACAATTGATTGAAGTGAATAATTTAAGCAACGTAATATCATATTGTTTCTTCATATTTTAATGAAATTCAGATTTTCAATATTTTCCAAAACTGTGAGGGGTAGAGTAATAACAAAATGTTTAAAATATAGTATTTTCACTTAAATCCGAAATGGTAGGGAATCTGTGACAGGTGTTCATAGTGGGCCCAATTCAAGAAGCCATACGCAAATGTGGTTTTGACATGCACAAAAAGCATATTTTTGCAAGTGAAAATCAGCTATTGCAATTTACAAAAGTTGGCATATAGTCACAAAAAGAGTTACTACCACAAAGATTTTTGTGTGAGTAAATCTTTTCCATGGAGTGGGAAATGGGAGTTCCAGGAACTTAAGGTTTCGGCACTTCCCCAAATCCCTTTTTGTGGGTTTCCTCAAATGTTTCCCAATCCATTCCCACTTGGGAAGTGGTCAGGGTTTAAATCTTGTAAGATCAGGAGTAAATTCCTCATCAAGGTGGGATTGGGATCGGAACACCCTAAAATTGGTGGCAGTGCAGGTGAAGGAGTTTCTCCATAAAGAAAATACATAAATCCCCATGGCGAAAGAGAAAAAAGCCAACAAGCAAAGGCATTTCTCCCTGTGCAATTGTAGACTGTGTATATTTATACACCGGAAATGCCTCCTCATGGTGGTATGCCCCAATTCTCAAAAGGTCTCCAGAAGTACATCTGGAAAACTACGACTGCTGTTTCAAGTCATTAAACATTTATGGATTCCAAAAATGCAGAAATCTGCAACCATGCGAGGTTTTGCGAGTCAAGCCAACTGTGTCTAGCTGCCAAATTTGTGAGAACGAGCCTGATCGGTTGATTGTGTATATCTGGTCTAGCACTTTGGCTCTGTATTTTACTTTTACTATTTGGTGAACTAGGTTTGTGTGTCCGTTTCAGCAGTGATCATCATCTGGTGAATTGTATGCCTCCATCTGATAGCACAATAGGCATGTCAACATAATATTGACCAGAGAAATATAATCTTTGACTAGGGGGTTGTATAAGACAAGTAACTATGGAAATAAAGCATGCGCATTCCAACTACGTAGTATATTAACCTACACATACATTCTGTGTGATTGCATGAATGGATCTCTCTAACCTCTGTCCCTGGTATATTTTTATTGAAAACAAAGTTGTTTTTTAATAATATAGTTTGAACTTTTTAAAACATGTATCCCCATAGTGAATGTCAGTAAGATTAAATGCTTACTGACTTACCTTACAGTGTGATTGGAATTCTTTTCATTTTGAATATAAACAGCAAATACATTCTACTGATGTATGGCACGACTCATTCAAGTACTTTTAAAACTGGATTACAGCGATTCTTTCTACGCCTTCCTGCTGCATTCGAATGCCCCACAACACATATGGTGTTACCGTTGTTGCTACACACTCTATAATCTTCATAGCTCTACTTCCATTCATTCATTCATTCTCTCTGTAAAACTGCAAGGGGGGCTACTAATCCATTACACCCCGTTCCCATTTCTTCATTTAGTTTGCACATCACAGTGCGGTGTTGTACTTTTAAATGTATCCTACCATGCCAATTACATGCCGGACAAACCATCAGGACAGGATCACTAACTATACTTTCCTAAATTCCAGGTTTTTGAGTGTTAGCATGTTTTGTGCTTTCTCACTTAGTTCTCCTTTGCACTCTTACGCTCTATGCATTTATAGAAATAACTCTTGCAATTTGTACATTTACTTTGTTATCTGACTAGGTTAAATTACTAAGAATTCAGAATCAGGTTCTATATTTTATAGCGTTTTTTATAAAGGGACTTATCAAATAACAAATCTGAAAAAGATATTGGTATTGATGAGTCGAGTTATGGCCCTCGTTTAATTACAAGATCTACTATATGTGTACTATCCACACCCCATTTTGTAATACAATAAAAGTTAATGTGAAATATATTTATTATATGCAAATTAAGTTATGTAGCTATCAATCAGTCACCTTCTGGTTTAAAATGGAGACGTTGGATGGGCGTGGCCTGAGGCGTCAAGATGGCGGTCGCACTCTGAGAGTTCTCCGGACCCCCTCCGTCATCCGCCTGGCATCCGCCCGTTAATAGCTGACACCGTCTCCACCTAGTGCCTGCTGTGGTCCGCTGTGTCTCAGGCTTCCCTCCGGTCCCGCTCCCGAGGGGCTCCGAGCTTCTGATGCCCTGATCGGACCCCCGCTCTCTGAGGCCGCACTCCGCAACATGGCGGCCCCCTCGATGGCCCATTTCTGAACCGGGCACCTTGGATCTTGGCGACCCGCCCTCCGGGCCCTGTTTGCCGTCCCGGGGCGAGTGGCTGTACTTGCCGGCTGTTTGGTGCTGCCTGGGGCCGGGCCGCGTCTTGGGGCCCTGTGGGGGAGAGTGAGGCCGCGTTGTGGGGCCTGTCTCCCTGACGTGGGTGGCCGCCGGAGAGCTGAGGGGACCGGCGTGGCCCGGCCGCGTGGGGGTTCCTGCCTGGCCGCCTGCGTCTGCTCAGCGCCTTAGCCCCTGGTGACGACTGCGTGGTGCCCGGGGGTACCGCCGGACTCGGCTGCCATTGTCGGGCAGCGGCGAGGTGTGAAGTGGCAAACCGGGGCCTGCTTCCTCCCCCCCGGCATCCCGTGCTTCGGCCTGGCGGCCCTGGGGGGGACCGCCGAGGGCTCCCCACCCCTGAGGGGCCCTCCATTACCGGCATACCCGCTGGCCTGCCTTGCTTGACCCGCTAGGATCGGCTGCCTATAGGGCAGCGGCAGGACGCACCTGGGCCTTCACACCATCTGCTGCTCCGGCCTCCCCTGGACTCTCCGCGCCCCCCGTCTTGGCTGCCTGGCCTCCGGCGGCCATTTGGGACTCCACGCCTCTGCGGGGGGACCCTCTTCACACCTGGTGCTGCGTGCCTGCTGTCCTGGCCCCCCCTGCCCACTGAGTGGGGCGGCGCTGCGGCCGGGTTGCGGCCCTTGGAGAGGGGGTGAGCCCCCGGCGGCCCTTCGATGACGGACCTCCGGTGAGTTGGGTGTGTGCTGGTGACCGGCTGGAGGGTTGGGGGATGGGGTCGGGGGCGCTGTAGCTGCTGTGGCCCCCCTCCCTCGCTGTCTGCTCGATGCCTTTGGGCCTCCCTGTGGCTGTTGCGGGCCCGGGGCCCCCGTGGACACCGGCTTGGGTCTTCCTGGTCTCGGCTACTGTTGTCGGGTAGCGGCGCGGGGAGCATCGGCTTGGCCCACTATCTGGGGCTACTGCCGTGGGAGGGTTGGCCGCCGTGGAGCCGGGCCCCCTCCCCCCCTCTACTCTTTTCCGCTGGTCGAGGATCTCGGACTGCTGCGGACCTGTCTCTGGCCATCCCCGACGGGTGGTTGGGGGCGCGCTACGGGGCCCCACTGCCGCTGTTTGATCCCCTGGGCCTTTCCTCCATCTAGTGGTCCCCTCCTTCCGCCACAGGCCCCACCACCAACTGGAGTCGACTGCACGCGGGGAGCTGTCTCCCGCCCACCGTGGTGAGGGCTGGTGGCGCACCTCTCTGGGCCCCCTTGGCATCGGCCACTCGGCGCCCCCCGTATCGGCGTGGGAACATCATCCTTCCTGGAACGGGGCGTGTGTCCGGGGGGCGGCAGAGGGTCCCTATCTGTTGGTTCCTCCCGGAGGTGGATGGAGACCGGAGGGGGGTGGCCTAGCTGCCCGGGCCCGAGTATCGATGGTCTGGGTGCCGGCCCCCCCCCTTCCTTCCTGGCTAGCTGCCCCCCCCACTCACTGGACTTCGTTTTGGGCGGCCATGGGCAGGACCCGCGCCCTACAGACCCCTGCCTCCCAAACCCAAATAAAAATGGATAAATACACCACGAACGACCGGGAGCCCTCCGGGGGGGGAGCGCCCACCACTTCTGCTCCCGCTGGGGGGGACTTGTCCGCCATCCTCCAAGCAATTGGCGCATCGCAGGCCTCGGTGGAGAATAAGATCGGGGAGGTGAGAGTGGACATGGCCCTGATTCGGCAGGACCTACGTAATGCTACGGCCCGGATCTCAGAGGCAGATTCACGTCTCTCCACGGCCGAGGATGATATAGGCCAACTCAAGACTCAAGTGGCCCGTCTCCAGACTCAGACCTCGGAGCTCCACCGCCGGGCCGAGGACGCAGAAAACCGGTCGCGGAGAAACAACCTGCGCCCTATAGGTTTTCCCGAAGGGGCGGAACATGGCCAGGCTGACACGTTTGTGGAGACTTGGATACGCACCTGGATGCCTAAAGACTCCCTCTCCCCCTGGTTCGCTATTGAACGTGCCCACCGCTCCCTGGCTCCTCGACCTCCGCCAGGAGCTCCTGCCAGACCCATTATCTTACGGATACTTAATTTCCGGGACAGAGACGCTATTCTGAAAGAGGCTCGGGCGCAGGGCCCCCTGACCTTCCAGAACAATAAGATCATGATCTTCCCAGACTATACCAGGGAGGTGCAGGCCCAGCGTCGCACCTACGACGAGGTTAAGCAGAAGCTTCGTAACCTGGGTCTCAGATATGGCCTTCTCTTTCCGGCCCGACTCCGTGTCATCTTTCAGGACAAGGCGCTCTTTTTCGATAACCCCCAGGCGGCTTGGGCCTGGCTTACGGAGGAGCGCCCCCTCCGGCCCCATCTGGTCTCCTCTCCTGTCCGGCGAGAGCCTACGCAACCTCGCCTGCCCCAGCCTAAGCCCTGGAGGCGCCGTACCCGGTCCCGCAGGGGGGATGGCTGCCGTGGGGCTACCTCCTGCTCGCCGGGGGCTGTGTCTCAACGGCCCCTCTTACAGGCATCACCTAGACGATCCACATCTCCCGGCTCAACTGGCTCTCCGATCGATCTAAGCCACACTCCGGAACCTCCTGGGACATTGCGCCAGGCCATCTCTGATTCTGAACTATCACGGAGCCCTGCACTCCAAGGATCTGGGGACGACGGCGGGAACTGACCTTGGGGGCCCGCTGGCCGATCATCCAGGAACTGCTTTCTCGGCGACCTTACAGCGGCTCCCCTCTCCCCAAAACTGTATATGTGAAGGGGTCACCACCGTTCAGCCAAGTTCTACTGCCTGTAATACCTGCGTAATTTGATGTAATTGTAATCCCTTGGCTTTCATTGCTCTTGCTTGCTTTTCAGCTATTAACGTCTATCTCATCCGCCTATATGGAGGGGTCCATCTCTGCCACGCTCATGAATCGCTAACCGTTTTAGCTTAGCACTCTGACTTAGCTGTGTTACTGGTTTGTTGTTCTTTTTCAGGGCGACAGATGCTTCACGTTCGGAAGTGTAGGGTGGGAGGTGTTGGGGGGCTAGGGAGGGTGGGCAGACCGTTGTCTCCCGATTGTTTATTGTTTTTGGCCGCCTACGGGCCGCTGGTTTTTGTTTTACTTGGCATCAGTCACTGTACACGCATCACCGCTGCCGACAGGAAGCTAAACAGACCAAGCGACATGCGACCCAATGCCCCGGCTGGGAGAAGACGCCTCCTCTGGGATCCAGGTATAATTGCGCTATTATCCCACACACGACGCCCGCCCTGATGTTGTCCACCTTACATAGACCCCTCCACATTGTGTCTTGGAACGTCAACGGCCTGTTAGACCGCATAAAGCGCACTGCAGACCTCCGCAGCGCCACGCACCCGACATCCTCTTTCTACAAGAGACACACCTCTTGGGCAATCAATGCACATTTCTCGCCCGTCACAGGTTCGACAGGGTCTGGCATTCGGGTTTCACGCGGGGCTCACGGGGGGTGGCCATACTGCTCCGCAGGGGTTTTCCCTTTACTCTGTCGCAGGTTGAGACTGACGCACAAGGTCGTTATGTGGCCCTGACCGGCAGGATCGAGGGACATCCCCATAACCTCTTATCTCTGTATGTTCCCCCTGCCACACTGCCTTCGGCCCTCCAGCGGCTTACGCTGTTAATTTCCACCCTTCCCCCGGGCCTGACGGTTATCGGTGGGGATTTCAACGCTGTTATGCATCCCTCTCACGACGCGACCGGCGTCCCCTCTGCGTCCCGTCTTGCTTCTGCTGAGCGCCTCTCTGATTGGTCCTCCGCCTTGAGTCTCTGTGACACATGGAGGGTGTGGAATCCCCGGCGGGAGCAGTACACCCACACTTCAGCGGCCCACCATACTCACTCTCGTATTGATCTGCTCCTAGTGCCCGCCCTCGATTGCCCGTTGGTGTCGGGGGCCACTATTTTACCTCGGGGCATCTCGGATCACTCTCCTGTCTCCCTCTGACTCGGAAACCCTCCTGATGGCGTTCGTACGACTTGGAGACTGAATGCCTGGTTTCTGCAAGACGCAGAATTCACTGAATCCCTTGGGCGAGAACTGAAGCACTATTTCACGATTAATGCAGGGTCGGTCCCCTCACCCGGTACCTTGTGGGAGGCCGGCAAGGCCACCATACGGGGTGTGGCCAGGAGCTTAATCCATGCGAAGCGCACGGCTCAGGTCGCCCGCCTTGTACAGTTGGAGGCCCGCGCTGCCCGACTGGAGTCAACCCTGGGGTCCAATGCGGGCGCTGCCTCCGCCCGACAGCTCACATTACTCTGAGAGGAGATCTGCCAGATCTCTCTGGACGCCGCTAAAATGCTCTGGCGCTCCTCGGTGGCCCGAGTATATGGTTGGGGGGACAAAAACGGTAAATTACTCCATAACCTAATTTCTTATCCCAAGGCCACTCGTATCATTCCCGAGGTCCTGGATGGGGCTGGTACCCACCATTTCCTCTCTAGGGATATCGCTCAGGCCTTTGCGGACTACTATGCCAATCTCTATACGGGCCGACCCCCCAAGGCCTCCTTAACCGCACTGCTGTCGGATACGGGGACCCGTCTGCCGCGTCTTCCCCAAGCGGTTTTGGAGACTCTGGATCTCCCCCTCACTCCGGAGGAAATTCATAAGGCTATCTCTTGCCTGCAATCCGGCAAGATGCCGGGACCGGATGGATACCCACAGGAATACTTTGCGACCTACCGTGACTTCCTGGTCCCGAACTTGGTGGAACTGTTTCGCCATGTAGTGGACTCGGGGTCCTTTCCCCCTGAAACAGACGTGGCCACTATTGTGGTACTCCCGAAGACACACCCGCCCTCTCTCGTCTGCGCGGACTATCGTCCTATTTCCCTCATTAACACTGAGGTGAAAATCTTCGCCACTGTCTTGGCCCCGCGTCTCCGTCCCCTCTTACACGATTTGGTCCATCCGGACCAATGCGGTTTTATGCCTGCCCGGAGTACGCGGCACTGCATTCGTCGTCTCCATCTCGCACTCGTGCATCGCCACCGTCTTACTCCGTACTTAGCCTTGCTTTTCATTGATTTTGAAAAAGCTTTTGATACGGTGGACTGGACCTATCTGGCGGATGTGCTGGAGGTGATGGGGTTCGGCCTGCCATTCCGGCGATTCATCCAAGTTCTCTATTCCCGCCCTAAGGCGAGGGTTCTAGTCAACGGCGTGTTGTCGGCGGCATTCCCCATCCACAGAGGTACCCGCCAGGGCTGTCCGCTCTCGCCGCTCTTATTTTCACTGGCGATGGAGCCCCTGGCCTCCCTTATATGCCAAGATCCCCGCATTCGGGGTTGGGCATGGGAACCCTCTCAGGTCGATAAGGTCGCCCTGTATGCCGACGATGTTCTCCTCTTCCTGGTGGACCCCGAGAACTCTGGCCTACGCTGCTTGGAGGTTCTATCCGCTTTTGAGCGGGTGTCGGGCCTCCGACTTAACCCGGCGAAATCCACTCTGGTTCCCCTCCATCCGTCCCGGGCCTGTTTCGATTGGCAGACAACCATCCCCTTGCGCAGGCAATCTTTCAAGTACCTGGGGATTTGGGTGGCCCTGCTTCCGGATCTCGAATGGGCCCTGAATATTACGCCCCTAATCACCAAGGCCAAGGCGGACCTTAAGAAATGGAAGTCTCTCCCTCTTAACCCCCTTGGCAGAAGTGCCCTGTTTAAAATGATGGTTCTCCCCCGGTTTTTATATATTCTGCAGAATACTTCCTTCCACCTCCCAGCGAGCTGGTTTCGAGAGCTTGATGGTGTTTTCACCCGCTTTTTATGGGGAGGCGGGAGACCACGGCTGTCCCTGGCGCATTGCCGCATACCTCCATATGATGGGGGTAACCAACCTCCACCTCTACTAACTCGCCACGAAACTTATAGTGGTCCATGATTGGTTCGCGGGCGGCTGGTCCGACCCGGCATACCAGGTAGAACTCCGGACGATGGACTTTTCGCGACTCCAAGCTCACTTGTACGGCGCTCCTATACCGAGGGACCTACCTCCCATCACTCGGTCGGTCCTCGTGGCTTGGCGCACTGCTCTGCGTCACACGAAGTGGGATCAGAAACTAACCAGGCAGACAACCTTGTGGTGTGGCACCTGGTTGCAGGAGACCTCATCCCTCCAGGACTTCCAACGCTGGGATCGCATAAGGATCTCGCTCCTTGGAGACGTCTGGGTGGGGGACCATATCAGAACATTTGCAGATCTGCAACAGCGCTACTCCCTCCACTCTTCCCAATTTTACAAATATTTACAACTTAGGCATGCCCTGGGGGTGCACCTTCCGTCTTCCACCTCCCTTCCCGAGTTTAGTCCCCTCGAGGCCCAGGTGATGATGGGGAATTTGGGTAGAGGTGGGGTCTCTCGGATTTATCGCTCCCTTGTGAATAATGGTCCCGCTACCTTGGACACGCTGCGGGTCCGCTGGGAGGGCTGGGTGGGTTCTTTGGAGGACGCTGATTGGAGGGACGCCCTTATGGCTCCCAGGACCCTGACGACCTCCTCCAAGCTGCGATTAGTCCAACTCTACTACTTACACGGCGCCTACCTCACTCCAGCGCGCTTATATAAAGCCCAGTTGCGCCCTTCTCCGGCCTGCACACGATGCACCCACGCCCCAGCGGACTTCTATCATATGGTCTGGCAGTGCCCTGTCCTCGCTTCATTCTGGGCGGGTGTGGAGCGGGAACTCTCACAGACCCTGGGATGGACGGTTCCCCATGACCCATTGCGCCTGATTTTAGGCGTCTTCGATGGACTAGACGGCTCAAGGGCCGACAAACGCTTTCTTGGGACAGCGGTGGCAGTGGCGAAGTGCGATATAGCGGCGCTATGGTCCCAGGCCAAACCTCCAACTGTGCGGAGATGGAGACGGGGGTGGACTGGTGCGGGACTCAAGAGGAGCCCCTCTTTGAGGCCCGGGGCTGCCCGAACTCTTTGAAAAGATATGGGGAAAATGGTTCAACCTGTTGTCCTAAAAGATGTGTGCATTGCTCCTTTGCCTTAGGGTCATCTTATGCATGTTTTTCACCCTGCAATCTGATTCGCAAATCCCTGTCGTTTTTCAAGTGGATATACATTGTAAGAATATGCCTGTTCTTGATGCCAATGTGAATTTGTGTTTGATCAAAAATTCAATAAAATTGATTATCAAAAAAAAAAAAATGGTGACGTTGTGTAATTATTTAAATGCAGTGCTGTCCAAACAGATTATATAAACCCAGTATTTCCAGTATGAAGACAGTACACTGCTGAGTTTAGTGGACACATAGATTGTTCTCCAACAATACAAAGATGTATTCATTTAATACTAGGCACAACCGTTTCGCTGGATATATTGCTTCAATATAAGGAGAAAACAAGTATCTGATATTACTGAACAAGTAATTTCTCTTCTATCAAGATAGTTTTTGACATAGTGGGTGCAAAGGGATATCATATATTGCATCCATGCATTGATAGTTTTCAACTAGTTTAAGATTTATAGTTTGGAAAAATCTCTAGTGATTAACAAACAGAGCAGCTGTACTATGTGATGATTTCAACAAGCATTACTTCCCTGATGTGAGGTATATACCATTAGAACAACATTTTACAATCAGAAAGCAGTTTCTCAATTTCAGCACTCCTACTTTCTGGAAGTTAACTAGCCATGACTACATCTTCTGCAGTCCAGGTCAGGTGATCAGGAATTACTGTAGCTTCATCGATATTGCATTTCAGAAGCTGTTTGCAACTCGTTGTCAAAACAAGGAGAGAACAGACTGGACGGGTCACTGCAATGTTGGTAGAGTAACTGAAAGTAAACAGGATTAAAGTTATAAAGTGTGTAAAATTCTAACTATTATCCAGGAAGGGCTGGGTGAAAGATTCTTGATGACTTTAACTCAGATTACTAGCGAAGGAATATCATCAGTACAACCCTGCTACAAGGATTATGCTTTACTACTGGGAAAAGCCCGAAGGTGAGCGAAAACTGTTTCATCTATGAATATCAGTCAATGGTGTGTGTTTCTGACAAATTCTGAAATTCTTCATTTGGGAGGAATAGTTTTTGGGACTTTATAAATTCACCTCTCACACTTTGCAAATATGAATGTTAAGCAGCTACCCCGGGTCTAAGGTCATGGGTATCTAATAAAACAGTTAATAAATGTGTTTCTTTGAGATGGTGGATGTTGCTTTGGGCCATGCTTTCAGACATATTTGCAAGTTACTTCATGAAATTCTAATGGCAAAGACCTCTGAGCTGTCTGTCTCCTCTAACTTTCAAAGTTTGCCAAGTATGTAATCAGAATAAAGTCATCTTAATTTAATAACCGATTACAACACATCAGTTATGGCAAGGGAGAGAAGCACCTGGTCATGGTAAAATTGAGTTGATGTAGGCTACCCTGTTGCTTGCAGTTATCCTTCCGCAACGTGGGAGGCATTGAATGATTGTTGGTGATTACGACTAACCCAATCTATTTCTTGATGGTTTTCTTTTGCAAAGAATTTGGTCTTGAATACCAGATATTGTAGGACCTTAGGCCAAGTGTATCAACGAATGCAGAGGTCATAATTTCAGTGAAAGATAATGTGTCTAAGGTTTCACACATAATTTCAGTGCTGATTATAGACTGATCAGCTTTATTGGATAGGCTTGATTGATGGTACTGGCAGTGATATGTTAAAGCCTTGGCACTGCAGTATGTCAGATTCATTAGTTGGGCAGGGCAATGCCCTAGAAGCTATTTTAACTGTGGCAAATCTGGTTGTCCTATGTAGAAAACCAGAGTACTGATTAAAATACTAATACTGCTATTTCGGAAATGGGACAAGCTAGAAAACCAATTCAACAATTATTTTAATTGTTATAAAAAAATCCAATTCAATGGTGATGTTGGATTATAATAAAAATGAAGGAAAAATAACTTTTAGAAAATTACCCTTTACCTGTCTGAACTGTGAGAAGGCTCTATTAGCATTAGCCTCTGCCAGCTCCCAGCCTGTTCTCATAGGTGTGAAAGAGGTTGGAAATGTCTCTCAGAAGCAAAAATAGGTAATCAGGAACAGGCAGAGATAACTTCTCTAAACTTCACAGAATAATCAGAGTGAGGGATTAGGGCATCTTGTTGGCAGACACTCAAATTCTGCTTGAACCACATGTAACACTTGAGGCACACTTGAAAGGGAGAGCACATGATGCCAAGACAGTTCTTGGGTATCCCCTGTCTGGCTGCAGTTAGACATTGTGGTTGTCCTACCAGACTTCTGCCTTTGATGTTGTGTATACAGTAGCTGCTTCAAACTAAATTTTGGTGTTAGATGTGGGAAACATATTAATGATTTTCCTATGAAACTCCCATACACATCCCTAGCCTTCAGGTCCCACGTTAAGTGTGTCTGAAGATATTTTCAATCTTGAAGATGCCCTGGCACGTGGTAGTTTGGGCCTCTTTGCATTAAGGCAACGTAAAACGTAGTTAGGGGTGATCCCACAAACTTTTATCCCATTGTTTAAGGAATGCCCAGGAGTCATCCCCACCCACTAGCTAGTTCCAGGCATAAATGTGCCACCACAGGGTACCCCATCAGAACACTGCTGGATTTGCGGAAGGCGACCAGGCACATTGCACCAACTGCAATTGACAGCTGTGACCTGAGAGAAGCACCTAACGAGGTTGGACCTCAATCCGCTTGAAATTCAAGGATAGAAAGATCTTCAAGTATTATGAGGCTAATGCTTTGGCAGGCTCAAAAAACATAAAAAACTGAAGAGTACATTCATGTGAAGAACCCTAGCCGACCAGTGGTGACTGGGTCTGACTGGATTTTGCTCTTGCCCTCTGCCTGAAATCCTGAGAGACTCTAAGTGCTCCCCCGTAAGGTCCTGGGAGCATTAAAAGTGTACCCTTTTGGTTGATGGGGCACCAAAAGAAGTTTGGGATCTTTTTAAAGCTTTGTTCCAGAGCATCAGAGATTCAAGGGGACTGACTGCAAAAAATATCTGACCAATAGTTCCATGGAGTTGGATTGAATTTCAGGTTTGTCCCATGTGGAGTTTTTCCTCAGAAACATTTCTTTTCAGATTAGGACATAGGAACTTTATCGAACTTCCCTACTTTGAGGGCCTAGAGGGGCCAATACACTTGTTGTATCTGACCCAAGCCCCATTGCAGTCCGCCTCAAATTACGATTCGGTCATGGTCTACTGCAACCTTAGACTATCACTAGTGCTTTGCGCCTTCTCTATGCTATTTTCACTTAAATCTTAAAAAGTTAATATCTCTGGTTCCCATTATTGGATTTTTGTTGTTCTGGTGTCATTTTGCTTATCTTCTCTATATTTTAATGAATTGGTGTGGGATTTTCGTCTTATGTTTTCAACTTTTTAACCGTTTTGGTCATTCTAAATGCTTTATATACTTCCTCTAAGTTAATCCTGCTGGCTCTTTACCACGGTTACCAGGGGCTCAACCCATGTTTAAAATACTGAAACCTTTGACTAGACCTAGCAAGATAGTGACTTTATTACTTGTAGTGGACACCAATACATACCCACTAATAAATGTCTTTATTACAAGGGCTATTTCAAGGAATACATTGTGGACTTCTGAAAGACACCAACCGTGAGCATTTGTGGTTTTGTGAGTCCCTGGAGGGGATGTGTTTTATACATTGGTGCCACCTAGTCCCTGCAATTCTTCAATAAGCTTATGGAAGTCTGGCCACTTAGAGTTCACATATCAGGGTCAATGTGTACGGGGGGAAAGTAAGTATTATTCTCTGGTTATGTAGCTGGGCCATATTTGGATCTATGTGGAGACAACTTACCTAAGGCTGGGTTTTTGTGGGTCCCTATACCAATGGCATCTTGTTTCATATGAACAATGGAAATGTTTGGTTCCTGCTGGGAAACGTCTCACGGAAAAAAAGAATCACTACTCGGGCAAAGGGAGTCCTAAAGAAAATAGATTTGAATGAACGGCAATGTGAAGGCAGAAAGACAATCCAGCTGGCCTGTGTGTTAATGATAACCCTTTCCGAAGAGCACAGTGGGAGTGCTAATATCATGATGTAAAAGATGCTGTCTGTTTGGCGGTCTTATCCAACATCCCAAGTAAGGTACACAGGGAAACCCTTGGGATTTGCATGTGGTCATTCCATCAACAGAAGGCAGTTGGCTTACTGAGCTGGGCTCCTGCTGGCTTTGGTTAAAGCAGCTATTTGAATCTAAGCAGGGAAAATAGTATTCATTTAGTGATGGTTTGGCGCGACACAGAACCATTTGGCTCAATTGTTTTTGCGCATTAAAAGTATTGAATACCATGTACTTAATACACTGAATCCCTTATGTTTGGTACCACTAAACTATGGCAACAGTGATTAAACATTGTGCTTTTTCTTTTAGATTCCTAATGTGAGCAATCATTTCAGAATCTGCAAGCCCAATGACTGAGTCACATTTAACAGCCTTTCTAATGCTAAACACTGGGCTGGCATGTGTGCATACAAACATTATTAGTACTTTAAAAATCTGTGTTCGTTTTATGTGTACATGATAGACAATCTCTTAATTCACATTTTTGGCAGATCTCGAATACAATGAAATGTGGGCTAGCAGATGGCTGTCTGTTGTAAGCATAACCATGTTTTCTTTGTGGAAGGCTACAATACGTTTCTCGCAAATTGATTTAACACTATGCAATCTATGAGCAACATTTGTAAATATGCCGTGCTTCTGAGCTATTGACTGATGCACATATTTATTTGTAAGCCATTTGGAAACAATTGTGGTGCATATTTTGGAGATTGCGGGGAATGCCTGCCTGAACTGTTGCTGGAAGCAAGCAAGGCACTGTGTGAGATGGAATGGGTGGCAACTGGTACATGCATTTCTTAGATCTGATTCCCAAGGTCTAGGAAGCTACACCCTTAAAAGTGGACACTCAGCATAAATATGTAATCCGCAAAACACAAAAAGACATGCTCGTTCCTGTTTATTTTTCATTTGGGAATTTTCTACAGCATTAGTTGTCATCCTAAAAAATTTCCAGATTGGGGGGCACAATTAATTAATGGGTATGCTTTGACACTTGAAGTTTAAGGATACAAGTTTTCGTTACCAGTCATACCTGGGTCCTCTGTACAATGAGGTTTGAAATATTGAAATTTATCTGGTTGTTTTCTTAACAATAATCCTTATTTTACCAGCATTTGTTAAGTGCAGCCTCTACCATGAGCAAGCCTGGCAAGGTCAGGTAGCACAGGATATCCATTGTAGATAACTTTTATTCCCAAGAGTAATTATTCATATTTTCATATTTTTGCTGGGGTTTTCTAACAGAGTCATAACTCTGTTAGCAAATAAACCCTGCATATAACCCGATTATTTAAAATATTATTTTCTTAAAGAATGCAGGAATAAGAAACAAAGAGATAAGAAGCTGTGAGAAAATATATTGAATATAGCTGGCCCAGTAAGCAAAGGATGTTGGAGTTTGGTAAACTAATTATCGTCCATGCCTCTTAAGAAAATATATCTAAATTGTATCAGAGAATCATTGATGCTATTTCTTAACCTACAATATCTATATCTGCTCTGTCCAAGAGGAAAGAAGCGGAAAGAACAATTTTTAAAGCTTTGGTCAGCATTACTTTATGCCCACACAAAATATTAACGATAACTAATTTCCCCATTAACTGAATTTAAATCACTTCATTCAGAATTCAACACACACACACAAAATATTCACGATAACTCATTTCCCCATTAACTGAATTTAAATCATTTAATTCAAGAATTTAACACACACACACATGGTCAACCACGTCACTGTTTTCACATAATCATAGGCAGTTGCAGTATGAGCCTACCTCATGCACTTAAGTTACATGGGTCGCTGTCGCTGACATGGATCTTGTTTCATTTTCATTCAGGGGTGTGTAAGGTAAGTCCTTGTTCCAATCAAGTGGAGTCCAAGATAAGTCCAAGAGGGCCAGATCCATGACAGATTTTCAGGCTAATGGCTGATTATATAAAATAGTTATATGTAGCTCTTCTATATGTTACTTTATCTTGTGTTGATATTCGGAAAATCTGGGATGGATTTAGCCATTCTGGACACACCTTGGATACCCCTGACGTAATTGATGCCTGTGTAAGTTTGATACTTAAATTAATTAGCTGCAAGTTAACCTGTATAGCAGGGGAGTGTTCAAATGTGCAGAAGTTTTGTATAATCAGACGAGATAAGCTTCATAGAACAGAAATGTAATGTGTTTTAAAAAACTGTACACCTACAAAGATATACAAGTATAAATAAAATAGCTGTTTTTTGGCAGCATAGCAATAAATGGATGATCTTTTTCCAGTAATTCAATGTTGATTTCATTCAAAACATATAGAACTTTGAAAGAAATCAGTACGTAGCATGAAATCAAAAAGGTTATAGCACTCATATTTTTAATGATGACACATATTATATTTTTATTAAGCTAGCTCTCCGGACGGAAAATATTTCTGCCTTTAATAAAAAGGATGCATAGCAAGGACAATAGGAGACAGGAAAGCAAACTAAAAAAAATTGAAAAAGAGTTTGAAGAAATGTGAATCATAGCTTAACTGCAATCTACATATATGGCATACTCTGGAGGTACAAGCACACATTCTTCCATAATATGAAAAAAATAAATGGACTCCTAGAATGATCCCTTAATTTTCAGATTAATAAGTTGCCCTCAAGAGTGGAATTCAGAATCCATTATGTTTTTGCATTGCACTGTTGGCCACATCATTGCCAGAAGTGGTCATTGTTGTATATCACATGCAATTTTGATGGTAGCCGACCAAAGATTTATGATTTGAATTATCATAATTTTAAAAAAGTAGGTGCAATTTTCAATGCGGGTTTAAATCTGTAATATTAATTTATTTCATATCCTTCTGTTTTAACACCATTGTATAAGAAGTATGAACGTCAATGGTTATCCTTGAAATTAGGGATGGGCGAAACTCGCTGAATTTGACATAAAAAACCCTAATATTTCACAAAGTTCTGCCAGCAGGTGGAAATAGGCATGTTGGACTGCTTGCGCTGTGATTTAGTGACGGCAGTTGAAAAATCATGACATCACATGGTGCGCCAATGGCGCATCTACTCAAGTTGATTTTGCTGCCGCTTGAGTATATTTTCTATTCGAGCATCGGCCTTCTGCCCGTGAACGGTTGTGACCGCCCGTGTTGGAAAAATCTTGCCAGATGTCCTGCTAGCGACCAGAAATCACACTAGATGATGCCAAATCTTACTCGTGCTTGCCAATTTACCATTCTGGAGCCGCACATGAGAGAAAATTGCGCCACACGGCAATTGACAGAATTCAGCTGGAACTCCAAGTTACAAGAGTAACGCAGAACCAATAAAATTCTGCCAATTCCACGTGCGGAACAAAATATTCTGCCCACCCCCATTTTAAATATATATCTCACAATTAATGACACATATTCAACATGTTTTAGAACTATACCTCTAGTGGAGGGTCTGTCAACCCTCTCTGTAAAGCCTAGTAGCAGCACGGAGAAGTGCACAAGCAGGATAAAATGGGAAATACCTTGACTTGTGTCCCCGGACTGGTCCCTCGCTTTTCACTTTTTACTCCAGTGGGTGAGGGAGCCCCTGTTGAATTTTGGGGTTGTGGCGTTGATTGCATCTTTGATCCAGGTGACATCTGCATGCTGGCCAATTGCGCTGCATAGAACTGCTGTTAAGTAGAGGGATATAAAGAAAATCCAACATTGGAAAGCGGGAAAACTACAACAGTCACAAGTGAATAAATTTAGGTAATTATGTTTAAAGGCTATGTCAGCTCTTGTAGAAGCAAAAATTAACGATGCCTGCTGTGCGTGTCTGGTGCACAGTAAATGAAGCAAGACCCACCACCTTCCCCACAACTGAAGAAACATTTCATGGATTTGCTAGCAGAAAGATTCTGTTCCCTGAAACCCCTCAATTAGATATCGAACATGAACTCAAAATCAGAAAACATCCAACCAGAAAGCTGTTTCTAAAATTGGACAATGGTTGACTGAAATTTGCACCAGCATAAACGTTCCTGAAATATACGTTACCAGATTGAATAGGAAGTGGAACACTAGGAAAGCATATGCGCACATTTGGGCAGCTGTTCTCGAAGCACCCAAGGCATCTCTCAGTGGTGCTTAATTTGAGCCTGCTATTTCCGGTGCTCAGCACCGGCACTTAATCATTAACACCACTGCTTTTTCATGAGCACCAGTTAAGGACACATTCATTTACATGGAGATTAAGTGATTTTCCCAGAATAACAGGATGTTGAGCCCACGCCGAGACTCAAACCTGGTTCCCCAGCTCCGAAGTCGGCAGCTCTGGCCATTACAGCGCATCCTCTCCCACTTTCATGGTTAGAAGTTGGTTTGTTTTAGGAGAATTGGGATGGTGCAAACTGCCTCCTGGCGAGAGACCAGGGAGTTATTTACTTTTACAAATTAACCACTGTCTCTCAGTAGCCTAGACTCCTTGAAAAAAAATTCCCAGCAGCTCCTGCAGATAGTGGCTAAAATGTTAAGCATCCCTTCTCCTGCACATCCAGGGATGAGACTTCCAAATCAACTAGATATTAAATATTTTATAGGGGTTCTGTATGCTCCACATACCAACTTGTCCATTTAGTGGTGAGATATTGCCACATTGTGATGAGAACTGATCCTCCTGCATATGTGGAGAAGTGTGGCTCAATGGTTAGAGCGGCAGACCCTGATGCAGAGATCTGGCCCGGGACCAGGGTTCAATTCCCGCCTCGGCGGGTCTTGGGCTCAATTTCCTCGGACCTGATAATTCTTGCCTCGGTGCCTATTCTAATCATGGGTCCCACTCTGCAACTCTGGGCAATAGCTTGCTTAATCTCCACAACGGCCCCAACAGCGCTGGGATGCCTGGCTTCACCTTGGGGGTGCCCAGGAGTGGACATTTCACAGGGAAAAGCCAGGAAGGGTTCCACAGCGGTATGCGTACAGCGCCAGGACACCCCTTTGGGGGTATAAGTGCGCTTTACAAGTACAAATTTCATTTAATTTCATATGGGTACGAGTTTCAAATATTTGCTCCATTCAAATATCCATTTTTTGTATTTTCTCTGAGAGACACTGGCCATGTATTTGTATCACATTGTTTGTAAACCTTCCATAGGGGGATCAATAATTCTATCACAATTCAGGAGAATACTAAACCTTCTACTCCAACAGCTCAAGCTGCTAGTCACCCTTTGGTTATAACCCTCAGGTCCACCCAGGTGAAAGAAGTCCAAGCTCTTCCCACCGAGCCTTGTCCTCATCTCGTCATCACCCATATTTTCTACAAGACCCAAGTTCTTTTTCATCAGTCTGTGGAAGGAATGTTCTCTTAATATGTAATTTCATTCATACTATGCAATTTGATGCCATATCAAAACATACTTTAGTGATATACCAGCAGAATAATAAAACATCGTTGCATTATTTGACTGACAGCTCTCTTTTGCCCTTGACTTACAGAAAATAAAAAACGTATAATGTGCTTTAACCCTCATTAACCTACCACCAAAAGAAACATCAACTTCTAAACAAAACATTTAGTGGGAAAAGATTTTACTGAAACAGAACTGAAAATCAGGGAGCATAGAGTGTGTTTAATGAATACCTAGACATGTATGCATTGCATATCCTGCCAGCATATGGAAGGGGTTTTAATGAGTGTTGCCCGATGATGACAGAAGGCAATTTTTAGAAAGATAGTAACAGATAGACAGCATTTTAGGAGGGAGATGGCCACTCGTGGGATTTCTGTTGCAAACAGAAATGGAATATATTTCATTGTTCCCAAAAAACAGAAAAGAAATACACTGTTTAGTAAAACCAATTACAAGACCCCCTTTCCAGTAAGTGGAGTTGACGTTAATCCTTTTCACCTGCCTAACTCTTTACACAATTTGTACCATTATTGGAAAATATGTGGGCTGTACATAATTTCCAGCTGAACTATCTTTCAAATGGACAAATAAAACGTTCAAAAATCAGAAACAGACCTCTTGGCACATATAATTAAATAAAAGTTTAAAAAAGAACAATTTACCGAGCCAGCTGTGCTTATGTCATAATTGCTGCTTTCTTTGGAAGACATTTGCTACTATAACAACCCTCTAAAGAAATTAAAGTTACACAATAATGTATATTCAGTGACTCAGTGGCTAGACAATGGCATTCGTAAGGTCTAAGTCACAAAGATAGATTGGTATACTTTTATTTAACAGTGGATATTACATGTTAAACGAATGGTAATCATGTAAATTTGGATATAATTATTCAATCATTTAGGTAAAGTAGCCAATGGGACTTTCTTTATCACCAGTCATCCATAAAAGTAATTGGCATTTACCATGCATCAGATCTGGCTAGTAATAATGGCCAATTCTGACTCTGGATAGAAGTAATTCCCCACACTGATTCTGGCTACAATAAACTACCCATCATGGTTCTGGCAGAAAATGATCACAGAAAATAACTAGAACCATCATCATCATTGGCTTTAGTCAATATCCTGAATAAAATATATAGCTTTTCAGGATCTTCGCCTCTTTGAATGGGGTCAAATCCAAGCACCACTCGACACCCTGACATCTTTGAAACGAGTTAATGTGGTTGACATTTTATAAATGTCTAAAAAATAGAAATGCATGTTGTAGTCAATTCCAATCGCTTAGTGAAATAATACTGTTTTATCCCCCAATTTCTTCCAATGCCTGCATGGGAAACGGAAAAATAAGGTCGCTTATTAAAAAGGACTCTCACCAAAACAGAAGGCATAAAATGATTGAAATGTAGTCCTGTAGAATTACGCCTATTTTTTAAGGATATTTCCAGCTTGTGTGCCTTCACCTTTGGAAATGAATGCCTGTGAAATTTCCATCAAGTGGAACTTTCTGCATCAAGTGATGATAATTAGCATTTGGACTATTAATCTTCATTTTTTTGTTTCTCCACTGATAAAATATTTTATCCACAGAGAAATCCCATTCCTAACAACCCTAAGAAATTTGGGAATGCACCCTCCTACCTCCCAACCTGAAAATACAATTACTCCTGCATGGACCAGGAGTAAATTTACACACACCTACAAGTACCTGCAGGGTGTATGTGAATACACACAAAAGCCAGTAGGACCTTCCTTAAAAGTACATATGAACGCACCACTGCCTCCAAATGTGCTATTGCAGACATTTCATCACAGTGGCAGATTTTCTGTAGTTACAAATCCTTTTGATTTTGTCTCCAAACGTAAATGAATTTGCTCTACAGAGTTGAACGAACATCACTATATACATTTGTGAATTGAGCCAAACATGTTTTTGAGCATTTCTAGTAAAAGATTTTATGTAGGTTAATTAACAGCCCAGAGGTGATTATACTGACTGTGAAAATATCAGCTAAAAGAGGGAGGATGTGAGGAATGGGAAGCTGTAAGTGGAGCAATAAATTATACAAGAGTTTACATTTAGCATTTCAGGGGATATACCCGATTTGACACCCATGTTGTGCACTAAGAAGGGCACTTTCACTGTTAGGGATCTTTAAGAACAGAATACTCGTTGAGGGGTATTTTAAAGTGTATGAGGAAATAGTTGTCTTTTTCAACCATTATGGGATTCTGTCAGATCATGGTCAGTGCTTCCCCAGGGTGAGTTAAGGCAACATGCTGCTTTACGGCACCACCAGGAGGAGGCAGAAGAAACACTTACTGGAGCTAGGAGCAGCAGATAAAGTGTTTTTGCTGAAAGGAGAGTCTACGGGCAAAAATGCACTTTTGCCTGTGGCCCTGATAATCCTGCAAATATTCCTGGTTAGCTGAGACCTGGTTATTAACTCCTGAATGATCATGAGCTGATGTTATTTATACTGTGAAATGAGGGCGGAGGGTGGGAGGGGCACGTTGGTCATTGATGTATTTGGTGCTCCAAAAATGGATAACAATTCACACTAAAACCAAATGTTGCGATATAAATGACCGTTTTAAAAAATCTGACCATGTTTCATTTTGTCAAATGAGACCGAATGACTTTAAACACAGGGGCGGCTCCTCCACAATGACGGAAGAGCATCGCCCCACTGGCTCAGAGCCAGCAAGTGAAAAATAAAACAATATACCATAATCGTTTTTATTTTTCATTTGCCGGCTCTGAGCCAGCTTGTGCAGGAAGGGGCGAGGCCGGGGCATGGGAGGGGGAGTAGGAGGGCTATGTGCACTTCTAAATGTGCATGTGTGTTTGGCCAGCCATCTCAGGCTGGCCAAACACACATTGCTGGGCCCCGGGGGAAGCAGAGTCGCAGACTAGTCTTCCCCCGGGGTCTTTCGCGCAGGGGAGGACCAGGCAGGGTCAAGGGGTGGAGTTAGGGGGTGGGTATAAGAGCGCGGGGGAGGAAGGCAACTTCCTCTTCCTGCGCTCGGCACTATCGGGAGGGAAGTTTTGAAGGAGTTTGCAGGGATAGTTGGCAGTGTAGGCCGAGGACCGCGCGGAGTGGCGGACGTGTCGGGTCTGTCTGCGTGTGCGTGAGCCACTGGTCGGTGGTTCGGGGCGCCAGCGCGAGATCGCGACGTGAAGGCCATGTCAGCTGAGGAGGTGAGAGAGGCTTTGCGGGTGCTCGGACGCGCCGGGCGGGAGGATCTCCTCCGGCCCGGTGTGCTGGGGGAAGCGTGGGTGGGGTTCGCGCGGGCCCCGAGGGCGGCGTCAGCGGGGGTGGCGGCCGCGGTATTAGCGTGCCAGGACGATCCCTTAGGGCAGGTGGGGGCGCGGCCGGGAGGGGGCGGGGCGGGCCAAAAAGGAGCCGGTGCGCGGAGGCCGTAGGAAGAGCCTGCCTCCGCGCCTGTCATTCCCACGACTGGACTTTGTGTCCCCAGGACCGGCGGGACCCGCAGTGGGGCTGGGCCCCGCTGGGGGCTGCTCTACACTCCGGCTTGCCTGCGAGGGGAGGAGGGAGGGGGGAGGGGGCGTGGGGCCCCAGCAAGAGCAGTCGGTTTTGGGGGAGACGCCGGAGCGTGCTGAAGGGGGGGGCCTTTGGAGCCTGGGGTGGCCACAGCAGGTATGGGGGCAAGCACGGGGCATTGGGGGGACGCTCCCATTGACCTCTCGGCAGGGGCCAGGGTAGTTCGGCCGGGTCCGGAGAGTGTGCAGGTGGCGGGGGGCGGACGGCCCGGGGGGCAGGGGGCGTTGTGGGGGGGCCCAGGGGTCGTCCTCTCGGCCGGCACTTTGGCAGCCGGGAGGGGGTTTCAGGGCTACTGCCCGCCCCCTCCCTCCCCGCTGGGAGTCACTGGCCTGGGAAGACAGGATCAGGGAGCAGCGCCTTTTGGTGCAGCTGAATGAGGCGAGATGGGCGGAGCAGCAGGTGCCGAGGGTTGGAGCAGTTTGGACCACAGAGACGGAGGGGCCCCGACCCCCACGTCGGAGGAGGAGAGGTGGGCGGAGGAAGAGGATTTGGGCAGGGCTGGGCCGGGTGGAGCTAGAGGTGGCAAGGGGCCGGCGGGCCCGGTAGGGACGGCCAGGACGGCTTTGAGGCCCGATGGTGCCGGGGCCCACCCAGGTTGTAGCGGCCTGGGGGTAGGGGGGATCCAAGCCGGCGGCTGTCGGCAGAGTGCGGGGTGGCCCGGCGGGGCGCAAGACGGCCTCTGGACGCCGGCATGAAGTGGCAGGGCGGTCCGCGGCGGCCGTCCCTCCAACGCGGGAGCGGGCAACGGCGGCGTGTATGGCGGGGGGCCGGGGTGTGGGTGCTGGTAAAAGTAAGGGTGTGAAACGTGCGGTGAGAGAGGTTTTGTGGGCGCCTGTGGAAGTGGAGCCGGAAGTGGAGTTGGATTATGCGGAGGAGAGTGATGAGCTTGAGGAAGGGGAAGTGCGGGATGACGACGACAGGACGGGGGGGTGCAGAGCAACAGTGGAATTGGTGTTTTCCAGGCCCAGAAGACGACGTCGGGCAAAGCAAAGGCGGAGACTTCCAAGGCTGCCACATCCAGAGGACGGCCCGGCGAGACGCACTCGGCGCTGTCAGGTGAGGGGTCTTGGTGGTCGGCTTGGGATGGTGGGCCACAGGGCGGTAGGAAGAAAGCTTGTAGGTCGGTGGGGGTGGGGGAAGGGTCGGTGCGGGTGACCGGAGAGGTGTCGGGGGACAAGCCGTCAAGGGTGGTCAAGCAGGTGGGAGGAAAATTGGTAGCTACGGCGGGGGTTCAGACGGACAAGGCGGACGGAAAGGACGAGAAAGGGGACAGGTCTGAGGACAAACACCAGAAGAAGCTCCCCTACATGGGGCTGGCTATGCCCCTGGGGTCTCATCTGTCTGACAAGATTAAGGGACGGATATGGAAACACGAGTATGTGGACGTGTTTAAATTGCTGCACAGGGAGGTGCAGGCGAAGGAGGGTTCCAAAGAAGAAGAGTGGGAATTGACTAGGCGGCCTAGGGTTCCGGTGACGATGGAAAATTGGACCTCGGCGTTCCTCATCTATGCCAGTATTTATTGCGTTAAGCACCAGGATAGGGCCATAGCGTTACTGAAATACATGGACATCATTAGGAAGGCCCAGATGCAGTTTGGGGGGTTCGCCTGGCTTAGTTACGATGAGGAGTTCAGGGCCAGGGTCAGCGCCAACCCGGGCAAGCAATGGGGGGAGGTGGATCAGGAATTATGGATGCAGTGGATGGCGTCCACGCATTCCTCGGCTTCCACGCACACGGCCAGCGGGTTGCCGGTTACTTACCGGTCTTTTCCGCCGCGTCCCGCCCAAAGCGGGGCGGGGGGGAACACCGCTGGGGCCAGTAGTGCCGGCCAGGCCGCTAAGCCGGGCGGGGCTAACACTGGGGCATGTTGGAGCTATAACCGGGGCTATTGTTCCCGCTACCCATGCAAGTTCAAGCATGAGTGCTCAAAGTGCGGAGGGAAGCACGCCCTTACCCAATGCTTTACACTGGTCACGCCATCGGAGCAATGGCGAAACGCGAAGGGGAGGGGACAGCCTGGACCAAAGGGCGCCTACACCGGTTAAGGTGGAGGCGATGGCCCCGTGGCTCGCGGGGTACCCCGATAGGGAAGCGGCGGCGAGGATTCAGTGGGGTTTCACGGAGGGCTTTCGGGTGGGCTATCAAGGTCCCAGGGTGCGGAGATGGGCAGACAATTTGAAATCTGCCACATCCTTGCCGGGAGTGGTAGCTGCCAAGTTACAGAAAGAGGTGGAGGAGGGGAGATTAGCTGGCCCGTTCAGCGACTGGCCAGCGGATGACCTAATCATCTCTCCGCTGGGGGTGGTGCCCAAGAAAGAGGAGGGTGAGTTTCGTATGATACATCACCTCTCGTGGCCTGAAGGACAGTCTGTGAATGATTTCATCGCGGAAGAGGACTCTAGGGTGCTTTACGCATCAGTGGACGACGCGATCCGCCTTGTGCGGGTGTGTGGGCCGGGGGCGGAATTAGCAAAATGTGATGTCAAGTCTGCCTTCCGCCTGCTGCCCATACATCCCGCGGATTTCTCGCTGCTAGGGATGCAGTTCGAGGGGGCCATTTACGTGGACAAAGTTTTGCCCATGGGATGCGCTATTTCTTGTGCACTGTTTGAACTGTTTAGCACCTTCTTGCAGTGGGCTTTTACACAGATTAGCGGGCATCGGGATGTTACTCACTACCTGGACGATTTTCTCTTTCTGGGAAGAGCTCACTCCGGGGATTGTGGCAGGGCCCTGTCACGGTTCCAGGAGATGTCGCGGCACTTTGGGGTTCCCTTGGCCCCGGAAAAGACGGCAGGTCCATCCTGCACTTTGACATTCCTGGGCATTGAGCTGGATTCCCTTCAGTGGATAGCTCGACTCCCTGCTGCTAAAGTGACGGAGATTCAGGCGTGCCTATGGTGGGCGATCGGGGAGAAGAGGATCGCGTTGAGGGCGGTCCAGCAACTGTTGGGTTTCTTGAACTTTGCGTGCAGGGTGGTTCGGGCGGGACGGACGTTCTGCAGGCGGCTCGGCATGGCCATGTCGGGGGCTGTTCTTCCGCACCACAGGATCCGGATCTCTATGGGGGTTCGGGCGGACCTGAGGACATGGTTGACTTTCTTGACGGATTTCAACGGGGTGTCCCTGGACTTTGCAGACGACAGGATGGTTTGGCAATGTCAAATTTACTCGGATGCAGCTGGGGCAGCTGGCTTTGGGATCTTCTGGGATGGCAGGTGGTGTGCGGAGGACTGGCCAGCTCATTGGGTGCAGCAGGGGAGGAGCATTGCGTTTCTGGAGTTCTTTCCCTTGTTGGTGGCACTGGAAGTGTGGGGTCTTGAGTTTCGGAACAGGTCTGTGTTGTTCCACGTGGATAACATGACGGTGGTCGAGCTGGTTAACAGGCAGAGGGCACGGGACCTGAGAGTGCTGAGATTGCTGAGAAGTTTCATGTTGAAATGTTTAAGATTGAATGTGGTTTTTAGAGCCAAGCATGTCCCTGGAGCGAATAATGACATCGCGGATGCTTTGTCTCGTTCGCAGTGGCAGCGGTTCCGGCGATTGGCACCAGGAGCGGATCAGTGCAAGACCAAGCTGCCGGACGGCATCTGGGCCTTGGGGGAGTGAGGGTGATAGGCCTGGTGGAGAATTCTATTGCTGAGACCACGCGACGTGCATATCGTTTGGCATGGGCGGAGTTTGGAGCCTTTATGGGATGGAGTGGGGATTCTGCTGTTGAAGATAGCTCAGCGATGGAGCAAGGAGTGCTGCAGTTTGTATTGCGTTGCATTGATAAGGGGCTGACGGCTGCGACTATATCAGGGAAACTGGCAGGGGTAGCATTTTATTGCGGTTTGTTTTTTGGTTTTGATCCGACGAAAGATGTGATACTGAGTCGGGTACTCCGAGGTTGGGGAAGGGAGAGGAGGGGGTGGGGTGTTGCGAGAGGCGATCACGTTTGAATTGTTGGTGCAGTTGGTCGCGGTTTTGTCGCTTTGTTGTTATGATGTGTTTGAAGTGCGCGTGTTTCGTTTGGCGATGATTTGGATGTTTTTTGGGGCTTTCCGGGTGTCTGAGTTGTTGGGCACGCGGTCCGTGGGTGGCAGGCGGTATGAGGAGATACGGCTGGATGGCGGGCGCCTGGGGATTTGGCTGGGGCACTCGAAAACGGATCAGTTGGGTCGGGGTAAGTGGGTTTGGTTGTGCGAGGCTGGTTGTGGGGGTGTGTGCCCGGTGGAGGAATGGAGGGCGTTTGTGCTGTCTGCGCGGGTTGCGAGTGGAGAGATTTTTTGCCACAGGTCTGGGGCGAGGGTGACGTCCGGACAGTTGTTGGGGGTGCTGCGCATGGCCTTAAGGCGATTGGGTTTTGATCCGGCTGGTTTTGGGACTCACTCCTTTCGTATTGGAGCGGCCACAGCGGCGGCCCGGTTGGGGTGGTCTTGGGACAGGATTCGGCAGATTGGGAGGTGGAAGTCTAGGTGTTGTGAACGGTATGTTCGCAAGTGAGGAGCGGGGGGAGCAGGAGGTGTTGCTGGGGAAGGGGTGTTATGTGTGCCCGTTTTTCTTGCTAATATGTTTTTCTTTCATAGGTTGCGTGGGTGGACCGGGGGCCAAGACGGTCACTTGGATCGTGGGGCATTCCTTCGTGCATTGGGCCTCCAAGTATGCAGAGCAACAGGTGTACGGCCGTAACCTGGGTCTCAAAGGACAACATCACGAGGTGCATTGGTGGGGTAAAGGGGGATGCGATGGGGGCACTACTGCCCTGGCTCGCGAAGATGGTCCCCCAGAAGGGTTGTCCGGATCTGCTGATCATACACCTGGGGGAGAATGATTTGGTTCGGCTGTCGGGTTTGGCGCTCTTACAGCTGATGCAGAGGGATTTGGAAGTGTTGAAACACAGGCTGGCAGGGACTTGCATTGCCTGGACGGAATTTGTCCCAAGGAAAGTTTGGAGGGGTGCCATTAAGCATGGGGCTGTGGAAAAGGCACGACGAAAGCTCAACAGAGCGATGAGACTTTTTTGCGGGGACAAGGACATTAAGGTTATCGCTCATGCTGGACTGAGACTGGAGGAACCGCTACTTTTTAGGGATGACGGGGTGCATCTGTCATTGATGGGGAATGCTTATTATATGATGGAGATGAGAGATGTGGTTAGTAAGCTGTGGAACGAGTCAATTTGGTGTCGTAGGAATGTGTGAATTGAGGTGGTCGACAGGTGCACTGCGTGGGCCCGGGGGGGGCAGGTAACCGCCCTAGAGGGGGTTCCCTGGTTGGCGATACTTTGGAGGGGTGGGGGAGTCAATAGCGGGCGAACCCATCCCTCGGGGGAGATTGGATGATGGGGGAGCTGAGGCAGGACTGGAATGCCAGGTGATACCGGGGAGAATGCTAGGAGATTTGGGAAAATGGTTGAGGAACGGAATGGGCATGGAGTGATTGGAGATGTGAGTCAGAGTGGGCGAAGAGAGTGGAGGGATACAAGAGTTGATGTGGGGGTTTTGTTATTAATGTTGAAGTTATTGGTTATTGTTCATTATTGTGCAGCCTGGTCCTAATAAATGGCCTTTTACGCTTAAAGACATCAGCGTGGTCTGTTTATTGCGCGATGCTGGGCCCCGGGGGAAGCAGAGTCGCAGACTAGTCTTCCCCCGGGGTCTTTCGCGCAGGGGAGGACCAGGCAGGGTCAAGGGGTGGAGTTAGGGGGTGGGTATAAGAGCGCGGGGAGGAAGGCAACTTCCTCTTCCTGCGCTCGGCACTATCGGGAGGGAAGTTTTGAAGGCCACCCACCCGCCCTACAGTTACTAGGGTTTTTGGAGGTAGGGTTGGCATGGCGTGCCAGTTTAGGACGGGCTGCAGGGTAGGCGATACTTTGGAGGGGTGGGGGAGTCAATAGCGGGCGAACCCATCCCTCGGGGGAGATTGGATGATGGGGGAGCTGAGGCAGGACTGGAATGCCAGGTGATACCGGGGAGAATGCTAGGAGATTTGGGAAAATGGTTGAGGAACGGAATGGGCATGGAGTGATTGGAGATGTGAGTCAGAGTGGGCGAAGAGAGTGGAGGGATACAAGAGTTGATGTGGGGGTTTTGTTATTAATGTTGAAGTTATTGGTTATTGTTCATTATTGTGCAGCCTGGTCCTAATAAATGGCCTTTTACGCTTAAAGACATCAGCGTGGTCTGTTTATTGCGCGAGTGCACTTAGGTTTCTCCAACCCGGCTGTACTGAACAGCCGGGACAGAGAAATAGCACAGACTACCTGTCCTGAGTGAAGCGCCTTTTGAGCCCGCTCAGGCCAATCCTCGCACTGCTCTCATAGAATGAGAGCAGTGCGGGGGTAGCACAGGGAGCCTGATGCTGCCCCAGTGCCTGCTGGGACCAGGAAGCACCACAGCAGAACACCGACGCACGAGGAGCGGAGCAACCAGGCAGCCTCAGGTAAGTGGTTTTTTTGGTATTAATTATTAGCCCCGCTCCCTCCTCCCGTCCTTCCCCGGACCCACTCCACCCGCCCCACTGCCTCTTCAATGGGTCGGCTGCCACTGTTTAAACATTCATGCGAATGGGCATAAATCTACTGTCCGAATCACAAAGGTCTTGTGAATATGTTCAAAAATACAATAAATTCATGTACAGTGCATTTTTGGATTTCTTCATTCTTTTATACAACATCGGAATATTGTTGCAGGTAAGAACAGGAATGAAGCTGGAAACCAAAAAGGAGAAGCATTAAAACTTATTTCCGGTCACGTCAGTTCCAGGAAAAGTAAATGCAATAAGGACAAGTCCTGTAGTTAAGTCTTGATCTCACTTCAGCTACAGAAATCATTTGTCTTTTCAAATGCACATCAGCGCAGGGATCCCATTTCGAGTCTGCAAGGATTAAGCAGGAGGGTTTTTATTTTTCCAGTACTAAATCACCTATAAATCTGCATGTTCTAGGGACTTAAGTCATAATTAACTGGTATAAAAAGTCTCAGTTTTTCAGGCACACGTATGGCTGCTTCAAAGAGCAGTGAAATGGGTCTTACAGAGTAACCCAAGCCAAAGCAGGCTGATTTATTGTGACTAGTGTCATAATAACAAAGGCTGTTACACTGATTAGGCAATGCAGTCATTCATTAAGCGCTGGCATATTTATTACAGCCTGCCACGCGCAAATGAACTCATTTTCTTTGTTGAAATATAAATGATGAATGTACCATTCATGGAAGGAGATAGCAGGTCTGGGGCCTGGAGCTGATATTTGGGAGCACTGTCAGCAGGTGGAGAGGGGTGCATAGATGTTCAAGCCAAAGCAATATTTCTACTGCACCTTGCAAGGGATTCACTCATAGTTTTTTGCTCTTATCACATTAGTTGAATGGTACTGGCCCCTTTTAAGATCGTTTCTCTCAAATAATGTCAATTGCATCACACTGATGACAACAATGAGAAACTGAAATACTTGTGGAACTTTTTCAACAGCTGCCAGGTGACAAAGTCAGGTACATAGGGCACTGAATGTGTATTAGTAAATTATTTCGACCTTCTAATTTATACCTCTGAAACTACAAAATTAACATTCCCTGATGAAGAGTTAAAAATGCACAACTTGTAGCATCGGCCTTAATTTCAAAAAGATATTCCTTCATAGATCTTGATTCACAAAGGGACTCTGCACTCGTGGTGGAGGTCCCGCAGTCGTGGGGAGTCTCTGCACTAGGGGTAGACTATCCACTATGAGAATTCTCATTGCGGAGATTCCGCCCCGAGTGTGGAGGCTCCCACAAAACTGCGAGGACTCCGCCACGAGTGCGGAGACCACCCCAGGAGTGCAGGACTCCGCCACGAGAGTGGAGACCACCCCAGGAGTGTGGGACTCCGCCACGAGTGCGGAGACCACCCCAGGAGTGCGGGACTCCGCCACAAGTGCGGAGACCACCCCAGAGTGCAAGACTCCGCCACGAGAGTGGAGACCACCCCAGGAGTGCGGGACTCCGCCACGAGTGCCGAGACCACCCCAGGAGTGCGGGACTCCGCCACGAGTGCGGAGACCACCCCAGGAGTGCGGGACTCCGCCACGAGTGCGGAGACCACCCCAGGAGTGCGGGACTCCGCCACAAGTGCGGAGACCACCCCAGAGTGCAGGACTCCGCCATGAGAGTGGAGGCCCTTTGGGAATAAGGCCCAGAGAGTTTTGTGTCAGTGTTCAAAGCATCCAATGAGCTTTGACATAAAAGGCACAAGATATTTGCTTTTAATAGAATTATATTCTGTACTATCACCCAAAGGTTGAGAATAATGGACCTGTCTGTGCATACCTACTGGGCGGCGGACTTTCAACGACTTAGTTGAGGGAGTGTAACTAAGAGGATTCAAAGTAACTGAGTTTATTTTTGTACCCTTGATTAAGAGTGAATGAGTGAGTGAGTGACTGCACAGATCAGTGTAAATGAGGACTTGAGAGCGCACGGGACCGAGAGATACATGGATGACTGCAGGTGTAGAGCAAGATTACATTGCACATTCTTTCAACCAATATTGCCACTAAGTTATTTGGAAATCTCTATCCCAAAGAAAGGTATTAAGAAAATAAAGTAATTGGAATGAGAAAACCTTAAGTCTCATCTCATCTCACCTCTGATTGATTTATTGCTCATTGTAGTCGAAAAGTCAATTTCTCAGTATATAAATATACAGAACGTAGGTGATACCTCATGGAGAATATTGGAAAATTACAAAATCTCATAAGACTGCTCTGTCCTGTGGAAAGCAATGCTACTGCTGATGTCAGGCTCTACACCATGTTAAGGATTGTAGATTAGCCCATAAACAGAAAAACACTTCAACCAATTCAGGAAGGGCCTTTGCCAACTGTAATAGCACATGAATGAATAGGTATCTGAGCATAGATGAAGTGGAAACTATCCACCTACCGCATTGTTCTTACGTGAATATTGAAAAGTCAATCTAAGAGCCCTTTCCGCATTTACCTAGCAAAACCTAAACCACAGATCTTTCCATATTCTATCAATAATACATAGAAAATAATATTGGGTATTCAGGGGGTGACCAGTGGGAGGAAAGGATATCGTTGTACGCCGATGATGTCCTCTTATACGCAACAAGACCTCGGTTCACAATAAACAGGTTGCTCCAGATTTTTGGACTTTTTGAGGGCTATTCAGGTTATCAGATCAATTGGGATAAGTCCCTTCTATATATGTTATCGGATGGACCACCCCCGTACCTAGGGGTTGACTCCAAACTCCAGATTAAAACTAGTTTTAAATATCTGGGCATACAGATTGAAAAATCTGATGCAGGGTTTCTGGAGAGGAATCTGAAACCGCAGTTGAGTCACCTGAAGAGTGACGTTGCACACTGGAGGAAGCTAACAATCTCCCTGACGGGAAGAGCAGTTCTCTTTAAAATGATGTTGTTGCCGCGGATACTATATGTGGTACAAAATACCCCCTGTCCAATACCAGAAAAATTCTTTAGGGACATAGACAGTGAATTGAGAACATTGCTGTGGGACGGGGGGGGGGCGCACGGATAGCACTGGCCAAACTGCAGAAGGGGGTGTACGAGGCAGGGTTAGCCATTCCAGATATTCAAAAGTACTATTGGGCATCACAACTGATGGTCATTAATGACTGGGTCTTTGCAGATAGGAATGATCCAGCATATAGGGTCGATCATTGGGCGATGGGGGCAGAAGGCTATATGTGGGCACTATATGGTCGGGCGGGACGGTATGCCCCCACACACTCAATTAGTACGGACGGCGTGGACTAGAGCCTCTCGATTCCTGGGTTGGGCGGGACGGCTGACGGAGCAAACCCCCTTGTGGACCATTGAGATGCTCAGGGAGGTGGGTCGACTACAGGGCTTCGCGAAGTGGAAACTAATTGACATAGTTCATTTGGGGGATGTGAGGCGAAGACACGCTGTGTTGTCATTTGCAGAGCTGCAATCAGAATTCCAGTTGGCACCCACGGAACACTATAAATATTTGCAATTGAAGCACGCGCTGGGCAGCTATCTTAAGGATGGGGACCAGATCCCCGAGTATAGTCCACTAGAAGACAGATTATTGTTGGACCCAATCCCAGAGAAGGCACTGTCCTGCACATATAAAAAAAATTGTAAACAACTCACCAGATTTATTAACCAAGGTGCGAGAGGCGTGGGAGTCCGATGTGGGATTATTAGAGGATGATGATTGGGTGGAGGCATTACAGAGTCCCAGGGAGGTGGCAATCCGGGCACGCTTTAGATTGGTCCAACTGCGGATCCTGCATAGGTCCTATTGTACCAGTACAATTATGTTTAAACTAGGGCGCATCTCAACTGAGGAGTGTCAGAGGGGGTGTACGCAGAAGGGAACGTTTTTCCATATCCTATGGGACTGTCCGATTATACAGAAATACTGGCGGAAGGTGGTCCGGATTATGTCGGAGGTGTCGGAACAGGAAGTCCCTCTCGATGCAAGATGGCATATATTGTGTGTGACTGGGGAACTGAATTGGCCCAAATATCAACGAATATGGTTACAGGTGGCGGCAATGGTTGCAAAGAGGAATATTGCGGGGGCGTGGGGGGCAATTCCACCGCCTAAAGTCTCCCAGTGGAAAAGGGACTTGGACTGGTGCTGTGTGGCAGAAAAAACAATCTATGACAGCAGGGGATGCCCCAAGAAATGGGAGAAAATTTGGCAGCGATGGGAAGATTACAGGGGATTTGGGGGGGTTTCGACTAGTGAGGTGGGGAGGGCGCAGGGACCAAGTGAATGGGATGGTGGGATTCCAGAGGGACTGTCAATTCAATATTATGTCTTTGTATTGTAGTATGTGTATCTTATTGAACGTGAAGGTAACCCAAAGTTAGTTCAAGATTATGTTCATGAATACCGACTATTGCTTTAATAAAAAGAAGTTTAAAAAAAAAAAAATACATAGAAAGCAACCTTTTACATATTAGACTGGTATTTTGTCAAGTAATAGGCAGTGACACTCAAAATCATACATGGATATTAATGTTGGGGAATGAAATGACTAGTGTTTTAGCAGGGGTGGAAGCACCCAATATCAAATCTGGATCGCTTGGCAACACCCTTATACAAATCATTCTTCGTGCACCATTTTTTTTCAAAATAGAAACTGTAATCAAAGCATCACACACTATATAAAGCACACATGTAATTCATAAAGCTGAGTTAGTTGAAATTCTTAAATTCTAACATAGAGGGTGGCATTGTGTCTAATATAATTGTGGATGAAATCACAAATCATATTAGGATACTAAGGCCAGAATGCCTAAGAGTATGTGTTATACACCACAAATATAAGGGATTAGCAGTTTGCTGTGTATGCTGGGAGGGTTTCCACTAAGGTGTGTTAGGTAATGCGGTGTTGCATGTGGCTCCCGAAATAAATATGCATTACCAAATCTTTATTGTACCAATGAACAAAAATCAACATGGATCCTTTTCAGTGAAAAAAATTCAGATGCATAAAAAGTGTTGAGAATAAACGACACATTCAAATTCACATGCCTATAGCAGAATACAGCCAAACCAGACAACAGAACAATAACAGTAATAGGTCCAGTTAAACCTTCTTTTGTGTAAACCGTTTCCACAAACCTGACCAATAGCACAGTGATGAAGAAAGACCAAGAAGATTTATACTCTTTAGGTCTCTTTGCCCTCCCCTTATCTGCACATGCCCAAAGGATGGGGCCTGGGCCAAAAACTGAATCTACCAATCAGAGCAGCCATTCTTTGATGAAACAAAGAAGATAATACAAGAGTACTGGACATTTCAGATATTTGCAATTGTTTACCCTGATGATAGGTGTACATATTTTACCAATGTTAAAGAGGCAATTGAAGAGAGATTCATGTCAATGGAACAAAAAATACAGCAGACAAAGCATCCGTCACTTTTTGGCAGATGATACGCTTCATTAAACAACAAATACGACCCATAATAACCACATTAATATTTCTCCTGCTTTGCCTGAGTACCTCCTTTTCCGTCTATCACTTATTGAAATACAATCAAAAAAAACTTTCCATTTCCACAGAAAAAATATTTATGTAGATAGCTCCTTGTGGTGTGTAAACCTTTTATTTCCTCATTATGTATAAATATAAGGTATGCTGTGGTTGAGGAGGACATCTTAAGATCTCTTAGCTTGTACCGCATGAGTAGAAAGGGTTTCCTGATCTCCAGAATGTCTATAAAAACATTTGCACTATTGAGAATTTATGGACCCCAGTGCACCATTTGCAAAATCTTAAATTCTCATAAGAGAAAGAGATTTAAAGGATACTAAAAACGTTCAAAATATTGTCACATCATTCGATTGTTGTATGTGATGGGCAAAGAGACTAGCAAGGTGCACAATGTATTTCAAATTAGTGATGCAAGTCTTTTTGCAGATTCCTGACATGTGGAATCTTCTGAACACTCAAGTAATCACAAAACAGTACAGTTTACCCTCATGTTCACGTCCTCTGTAATTCTTTAAGGATCTTTCAATTGCATCTTGTGAAGATCCCCAGGATTTTTAGAAAGTGCTCAGGTTCATTGAGTCAGAGAATTAAAAATATCAGATATTGTTAACATCCCATAAGATCCATTGTAGTCTGCAAGGTGGTTGCATTATTGAGAAGAGCCAGAAACACAAGGTTGGGGAAAAGGGTAACTGAAGGGTATATATGTTATTGAGCAAAAAATGTGCAAAAAATGGGTACGAAGTTCCTCTAAATGATTGGAAAGGCGGGTGGAGGACTGGTGTGGAGAAACAAGGGGAACCACTGAGTGTATGGGGAAGAGAAAAAAGGGGGGGAAAGAACCCTTTTCGGAACTAGGGCTCTCACACACCCAGCAAGCTAGGTGTCATGCTTCATCATATGAGCCTGCCCCTCGTCAGGTCGGCGCTGCAATACCTGACGGGCACCCGTACCGGGGCTCTTTGTCGGGGATCTTTTGTTCCTGCCGGTAGGTGCAGTGGGGGTGAGGGCCCTAGTGTGTAGATGTGATGTATGGTGAAAGTAAAATAGGTCAGTTAATCCTAAAAACCTTTCTTGGGAAGGTAAACTGCCTAGTGTAAAAGAATGAGAGGGGTACAGGACTAGTGCTGGTGTATCTAGTGGTAAATGCCCGGCTCTCAGGTGATCGACATGTTTCGTGCCATTGTAGTCCTATAGATCAAGGCACTTCCTCAGGATCGAATAAAACGCTATCTACACTTCAAAGGTAAGTGAATTTCTACATACCCAAGGCACAGGTAGTTGACCCCCTTTTTTCTGGCAGTATCTGGCACCATCATGTGATTTCAACCATTCTAGCTGCCATGAATATACAAGGTAAACGTGCTTCACAATCTATAGATTTTGACGCATGAACTTGGGGCACTGAAAAAGTGTGATGTCTGGGCAATAACATATATATTCAACAAGGAGAGGGACTAGGGGCATATTTAACGAGGTCCAACGTACATACCCCGCAAGGACTAATGAGCAAAAAATGGGTACGAAGTTCCTCTAAATGATTGGAAAGGCGGGTGGAGGACTGGTGTGGAGACCTTGTAAAAACGTCTGACATACCCGCAGATATAGTAGGGCTCTAGGCTTTCCTGCTCCATTAGCAATACTTTTCTGTATATTTATTATCTCTCTTGATGATGGGGAACCGCAAACAACGTTTTATACAAGAACAGTAAAAGATGGAATACTTTTTGCAGGCACCACAATTTCAGAAATTCCCACACTGCGGCACGGAAAATATATATTACTTGCAAATGAAGCAGCATACACCCCTATTGCACACTATCGAGATTCAGTGACAATGAGTCAACTGGGAGTAGATAGTGAACCCACATTATTTTGAGGAAATAGCATGATCCCTAGTGCTATGACACCTATTACAGAAGTTGTGAGGCAAAGAGATAGGAACAAGGCACCCATAGTAGCTGCTTGTGAGTTTTTACACTCTTTACAAAGGAACACCCTTCCCAGCAAGGGGAGGCAATGTGCTGCAGCACTACTGCCCCATTCGAAACTGGATAGCAAAGGTCTTGATGTATTTTCAGTTACAGGTGCTCTAGAGGGTACCCGCTAATGTGAGCATCTTAAAAGGGCTAATATCCTTCTGATATAGCAATTATAAAATAATAGAAAAAAAATATTTCATTCTGCACTATTTGAGATAAATGGGTAGATGAGAAACATGACTTTTTAAATGTGATTTATTGCACACTTTTTTAGTAAAAAGAAGCCCAACAATATTTTATTCTTTGATTTATTTTGCTTTATGAAACGTTCTTATATAGCGTTCTAGCAGCTGGGGTTATTTAGGCACTTTACAAATAAAAATACAGTTGTAAGTAACAGTACTACAAATACTAATGAGAGTTACAACAGTGTATCGGAGTGTGGCTAGCAGGCAATGTTTCAGGGTAATAGCTATTAATAGTGTGGCAAGTACAGTGGCACCAGGGCCAAGGTTGCACCCCAATTATGACTGTCTTTTACTACCCAAGTAGTGGATGGTTTATTTACCTTTCTTTATCTTTTTCCAAGACTTCATGTGCAGACTTCTGAATCAGTGCCAAAGTGCAGGTGGTCCCTATTTAAATGGTGCATATGGATTGGTGTTTCCATGATTTGCTTGTTTGACTTACTACTAAGTCGCTAGTGCAATGTACTGTGGGTGCCCAGGGTCTGTAAATCAACTACTGCTAGAAGGCCTCCGGCACGGATTGTGCCACCCACACAAGCGGACTTTCAAAGGGGTCTCAGACCTGCCACTGCACTGTCTACACGCCGTCTCTACTGCCATGTTGACCTGGCAAGTGCCACTTGCCAGGCCCTAACCTTCCCTTTTATTACATGTGAGTTACCCCTAAGGTAGGCCCAAGGTACCCCTGTGGGCAGGGTGCAGTGTATGTGAAAGGTGGGACATGTACTGGTGTGGGTGACATGTCCTGATAGTAAGATACAGTGTATTTCGTTTTTCACTATGGAAAGGCTACCTTTCCCATAGGATAGAATGAGAGTTTACTTATGACATCTTATAAGTATAACTTCCCATTGGGACAAGGTAGAACAATGGAGTTTAGTATGCCTGAACTCAGAATATAAAAATACATCTTTTAGTAAAGATGATTTCTATATTGTGTGTTTGAAAATACCACTTTTAGAAAGTGGGCATTTTCTTGCTTAGCCATCCTATGTGCCTCTACTGGTTTGTGGATTGACTGTCTTGTTTTGGAGTGACAGGGGCTCTGGATGTGCATTCTCTTCAGACAGCCACTGTGGGGGTTTGAGGTGTGTCCTGCCTTTCCTGGATGAGTGAGGGCTGGGCTGAATAGACCTGGGCTGCATTTAGAGTAGTGGGAGGAGATTTGATTGCACCTGAATAGGCCTGGTCTGCCTTGGACAATGCTGTCTCCACCTCCTGCCAGGAAGCTGGGCCAGAGAGGACAGAACTGGTTTGGATTGAGCACAGACACGCTCTGCCACAAGAGAACAAAGGGAAAGGACTTTAGAAATCGCTTCAATCAAGGAACCTACCAAAAAAGAAAAGCCGGGGAAGCTGTGAGGAGAGACTACCACTTTGCTGTGTGCTTTGCTGTGTTAGCCTGCAGTAGCTGCTTCTGTCTTGGGCAGAGAAAGGACTGGACTGAATTTTCTGCAACTTCTTTGTTTGAGTTTCTCCAAGAGCTTGAGGTAGAGCTTGCCCCTTGTTCAAGAAGTCTCAGGAACAGCAAAGACTTCACCTTCCTCTGGGTACCGCCTCTGGGACCGCGTGTCGCAGTTGCCACAGAGGGAAACCGCAACCCGATGCCGCCACCAAGACCGCCGGCAGTTCCGTGACCTGAAGGCACCTCTGAGGGCACCGCCACACTGAGCACCGCAACTCTGGTCTCACCAAAGACGATGACCACTGCCGCCACCGAGCCGCTGCTTGCACCGCGTCCTGTAGGCACCGCACATTGCACCACTTCGCTTCACTCCGCCGCCCTGGTCTCACCGACGACGCCATTGCCAGCTGACATCGCCACCGTGGTCTGCACCATGGTCTAGGGGCACCGCTTGTAAGCTACCTGAAGCACCGCCCTGTCCCACATCGTAGCCGTGGCCTACCGACTCCAGCTCCCATCGACTGGCACCGCCACCTGCACCGTGACCTGTCAGCACCGCAACGAGCACCGCCCCACTTTGCACTGCCGCCCGGTCTCACCGACGCCGCTGGATGACCATCACCGAGCCGCTACCTGCACCGTGACCTCAGGGTACCGCACGCCACACCACTCCACTTCACACCGCAACCGTGACGGTTGCCACGACCGGCCCACACCAACGCGGTCTGCCGGAACCAAATGTACTGTTTACAAGGCTTCTGACAAAGATGCCGATCCGCACTGACGTGGTCGACCGAAACTGCTGGATTTGGTTGTTTTCAGTACCGCGGTAGAACCGGACGGAGCTACCGACTTTAAGGAACTGCATTTTTAAGGTTATTCTTGCAAAGTGCATATTGTGAATATTGTATGTTGGAGTTTTGTTGTTTTGGTCTTGTTTGGTTTAGATAGAGATTAGTTATTTTTCTAAACTGATGTGGTGTCTATTTCTAGTGTTTTCGATGTGTTACTGTATGTGTGCACAAATGCTTTACATACTGCCTCTGAGATACGCCTGCCTGCTCGTGCCAAGCTACCAAGGGGGTGAGCAGGGGTTGTCTAAGGGCGTAACTCCCTTACCCTGGCTAGAAGCAAGGGTCCCTACCTGGACAAACCATTGCCAACTAGAGACCCCCATTTCTAACAAGGATGACAACTAGTGGAACGGTGAACTTCCATATTTGACCCTTTACACAAAGCAGACCTGAATTTTGAAATAAACTGAGACCCTCTATCAGTAATCAGAAACTTGGAAACGACTTGCTAGTGAGTAACATGTTGTGAAAAACTCTTTGCAAGCTCTTTATATGTGGCAAACTAGCCAGACATATGCAATGCACTATTTCAATCAAACACTCCACAACCACTAGAATTAATGTGTAACCTTGGCTCTTATGTAATTTGATAATAAGATCCATTGCCACCGTAGGAGAGCGCCTATGTGGAACAGGCAAAAGTCTCAACAAATCCATAGTGAACTCTTGAGTTGGACACAGATTGAGCTTGTTTTTACATATCGCTTGAAATTGTTTACATTGATAAACTCGGCCACCAAAAATATCTTCTCACTGCTGACAAAGCTTAGCAGTTCCAAGATGGCCAGCCACCTTAGAGTAACAACAGTCTTTGCATTATACAGCAGCCATGTTTTTATTTCTCTTCTCTTATTCTTTTAACCAAATTCCTTTGTCTATAGATTGATTTTCTGTACATAGTTAGTCTAAAACATGTTGCAATCATACACCACCTTATGGTAGATAAGGGAGTTTGACCTCAAGGAAGTACTACCATATCCTTCTGGAACACTGTAAAGGGAAAATTACATAAAGCCTGAAATTTGCATTTGCTAAACTTTTTCCAGAAATGATTACTACCAAAATTGCCACTTTCCAAGAAAGTAATTTAAGTTCAAAGGAATGCATTGGCTCAAAACGGAAGTCATAAGATATGTTAACACCAAGTTTAAATCCAAAGCAGAGCATAGAGGCTTTGGAGGAAACCTTTTAGGTAGACCCTAAAGAACCCTAACGACAGGCAGTTTAAATAACAGGCCTTGCTCAGAAAAAATCAAGTAAGCCAAGATAGCGACCAAATAACCCTTAACTGTGTTTGCACCAAGCCCCTTTTCTGCTAAACGAAGGACAAACTAAAAATCTTTACTCTCAGGAAATCCACAAAACAATTATTTTCCCAAGAAGCAAACACAGACCATCTGCTGATATAAACATAAAATTACAAAAAGAAATACTAAAAATAAATAAATAAATAAGCTTTATGTACCGCAACACTTGAAAGTCTGAGTTTCTAAATATTTATCCATACATGTACATATGGGACTTTATATAATACAACTTTATATTTCTTTATTATTTTCCATATATATGTATAACTTTATGTAGTTATGTATCTGTATATTTTACTTAATTCTCACTGTAGGAAAAAAAAAAAAAGATTTCTCCAACTCACTACTATGTCTCATCCCATACCTCTTTCAATATATCCTCTACCTCCGCTCTCTAACTCATCTCAAAACTCATTTTACAACTATGATCTCCCAAATAACCCTTTCTAGACAATTCCCTCCTCTATCACTTCTTTGACCCATCCCAAACCCCATTTTACTACTATGATCTCTCAAAATAACACCTTCTAGACTCTTCCCTCCTCCATCCCTCATTTATCATGTTCAGTCCAAATAACAGACTCACATGTCCACTGCTCCAATAACAACTTCTAATTCAATATACTAATCCACCACTAATTCACTTTGGTTTCCAGAGTAGCGTGCTACTTCCCGGAAAGCGCTTCAACACCTCATCAGGGTTAGTAAGCGCTATATAAATACAATTATAATTACAATTACATTCACTAGGGCTAGGGCTACCCATGCTATGTCACTACCATATCTGAGAGGATTACAATGTAATGGGCGACCAGCAGAGGAGTGGGAAGAAGGGAACAGAGAAGGGTCATAAGAGTCTTGAACAGAAGAGAGCGGGTTGGGTTCTAATGCTGAGTGGAAGAGAGTTCTAGGCTAATTTTGCAACCCCTATGAAAGAACGCATCTAAGTGGTGGAGGTTCTGAAACTAGATGCTTCAATCCTAGGAGCATTCTGGCTTTGTAGGTTCCTTTGGCCCCTGGTGATAGGTAGTACAGCAGAGAACTAGAGCAGGTTATTCAGATGAATTCATATTAAAGATATAGTTCCTAGTTATGTGTGGCCCTCTAAAGGGTACAGTAATTCTAAGTTATACCGAAACTCTAGTTTCTGCTCTATTCAAATTACGAGGTCACTATTCATGAAGACAATATTAGAGATGACACCAAATGGCTTCGAACCAATCTAACAAGGGGCCAAAGTTGGTGAAACTTCTGTATCCTGTCTCTATAATTGTCTAATGAGAGCACAAGGTGTAACCTGTGTGGTCCCCTGCCACATGCATACTGTAACATACAGAATAACATTTAACAAGTAACATTCAACCATGGGTGCCTGCTAAAACATGTCTATTGTATTGAGCATGGATACATATGGCACTGAAGCACAGTGCACGTATTCCTTAAGTAGCTCTGTAAACGAGTTGTGCATGTGAGGTTTTTTTTTTTATGCCCATCACATGTCACAGTCAAATGCTCCCTTCCTGTACCTCTTCCTGTGTTTTACTTCAATTTACAACTCAGCGAGAGAACTCATAAAATAAAAGTGTCTGTTTTACTTCGGCAGCCAATTCCAGCTAATGAAAGCTTCCCAGCAAAACAACCCAGCGTGCTGCTCTGCATGGAAGGTGTGCCGACAACAAAGCACTTTGTCAAATAGCACGTCTCACGATGTAAATACACATGCCTCTGCTAGCGAATGCTATCACTTGCAGATTAGTGGCGACAGACAAAGGGAGCTTTCTTGTCACAGACCTGGTGCGACTTCATTGTCGTCCCGACCGGAAACATGAACCCACACAGACAGGAACAGACTTTCCCTTTTGTTGAACAAGGGCTGCCTTTTTCATTGCAGAGACACACAGTGGCCCTAGAAGCCACTCTTTGTTGTCGAACCACGACGACACACAGCCCCTCAAGTTCACTGAATTGTGGATATTTTTGAACTGCGCGGTGACACTGACCGTCTCTCTCGGCTGTCCTCTTCCGGAAAGTCTGAGCTAATCTGCAGCTGTGGAGAAAGAAGAGAGGGCAGGCGGGATTCCTTTAATTCTCTGTTGTCTGCTAATAAAGCCTGGAGACTGGTTGGCAGATGCCAAGAGGCAAGAGCAGTAGAGCTGGTGTCAGGGAAGTGTGGTGGAACGGGACAGGAGGGGGGGGGGGGGGTAAGGAGGCAGTAACAAAACAAATACAAAAATTAAAAAATCATACCTGCTGCTTGCAGCTCCTCCCAGGCTCCCCTACGGCCAATCCAGACGTTGCTCTCATGGTGGTAATACTCATGACAGCAGCATCAAGATTGGGCGGAGTGGGCTGGTTCTGCGCTCCATCCGGGGCTGGAAGCCTCTACCTGCCACCCAGAAACACAGCTAGGTTGGAGAGATGTCAGTGCACGTGCCGGTTTGGCCATCCTTAGACGGCCGGCTAAAGTGACATGTGCACTGACAGCCGTGCCCACCACTCCTCCTCCCTGAAGCTATCATCATGAGGACCCTACCCCCAAGACTCGGCACCCGCCATGAAGAAAAATAAAATGATAAAGCTGTTTTAATATCATTTAATTTTTCGTGTTCCTCTGCTGGCAGGGCGGTGACGCTCCTCTGCCATAGCGGAGGAGCTGCCGCTGGCTAAGAGGCTCTGATAAATAAGTCAAAGGGAGAATCCGGCCTCTGCTGGGGAGCATTTTATAATGTCGGAAAGTGGCACAACTGTCCACATATAACAATTACAGACACTGTGCCTTTCATTGAATACGTATGCTGTGCCTTTTGATTTCTAAAGAGAGGAAACTGTGGTAGAGCTCCTATTTACATTTCAGAGATCACACTTGTGAATCGAGTGCAGGGAATAGAACAATGAAAGTGTTGTTGAGGGCACTTAGTGGCACACAAATGGACCGGAAAATGTAATCCTACGATGGCAGGCAAAGTAAGATGAAGTCAGAAAATGTTCACTTGGTGTGTAGTTTCACGCAGTTCGATTTCCTGCCCAACATGCTGCATTATGAGGCTGCAGGAGTTTGGTTTTCCCCACTGTTACTCAGGACACAGACGCAGCCGGAACACAATACTTGTTACTGCGTTGACCTGTCATTTTCTTTCCCTTCTGACAGACATCCCGCCCTCTGACATCTGCAGTGGGAAAAGGAGAGGTGCATGGTTCAACTGAAAACACAATGGGCCTGACAAAAGAAAATATTCACATGTATATTTACTCCCACACCTCAATTGAGCTCTCCACTTTTTTGTTATTCCTCATTTAGAGTGCCGATTTATACACTTAGGTCTAGACTTACATGTTTCCAAAACATACCTACTAGCAACTTTTCACCTGTTGGTGGAGATCTCTACCACTTACAAGGCGACATTTAAAATGTTGAAGATCTAGGTAAAATACCAAACAACTAGTGTTGAATCCTCTAAACATTACTGCAACATCCCAAATTACCAACACAATGCACACTTATACTGTAATGTCACGAACCATAACATAACATATCCAATGGCATACATTTGGGATGTGCTGTTTGAAATACAATATCACATGCATTGCAGAAATTGCACGTTCGGACTGGTCACATGCTCTAATACTGAGAAGTCCAAGTAGGCTACATGTAAATGTTCTAATAACATGTTTAAATATCCTAGACATAGAACACGTGTTGCCCCATTCAGATTACATACTGCCTGCATGCACCCATCACAGGAAAACTTATGAATGCCAATAGGCATTTCATTATGGAATGGAAACCTAGACCCAAACTTTGGTGTCTTTCACCAGATAAATTATTATAATGACAGTTGATGCATAAATCTTATCTAGTGATTCTTTACCAATAAACCTACTCTAAAGCAGAAATACATTTTTTTTTATATATATATATATATATATATATATATATATATATATATATATGTATAAAGAGTAAATCCTGAAAATGTGCAAGATTCAAAAGCCTGCACACAGCATGTCGGTTTTCAGGGAATCTTTAATGGCAAAGCGTTTCAACCCTGCCGGGTCTTCCTGTATTTTATAGGTGGGTCTCACACCCGCTGACCTGCACTCTCCCCAACTGGTGGATGTGGCCAACATTTGATGTGAGAAGATTTACGAGCAATATATATATACATACATATATGTATATATTTATTTTTCATCGAAGAAAGGCAAAGGTTAAAGTAACATTATAGTTGGGTGAAAATGTCAATGACAACATTAACGTTTTGAGCTAAAAAAACGCAGTAATTTATCAGTTATAGTTAGAAGAGCTAACTATAACTTGTGTCCCCGCCATGCACTGCTCATGACCTCACATATTACATCGTTGTTCATGACATGTTCTATTACATCATTTATGACATCACTGATGACATCTGAAATTACATCATTGGTGATATCACTGATGACATCATCCAAGCGTGTTTTGTACACATTGCTCTATAAACAGTTAAAGCATTAGAACTCTGAATGTAAGTACAAACTAGCTCAGAAGAATATGAGGCATCATTAATGCCATCACAGAAACAACTCCCTTAGGTGTAGAAAGCATGGGCTATGTGCCACATTGACCATATACCATACACTTCATAGGTAGCATTACTTTATATGGGGTGGGCCATGCGGCCCCCTCCCTTTAAGTAATTAGCCTCTGGGGTGGGCTCCCCAGGGCCATTAATAGTTTGGGATGGTGATTGCGCATCCCCTCCCTATTTTGTTAAATTTTGGCCCTGGGGTGTGTTCCCAGTGGACTTTTGAGGCTCAGGGAGGGAGGGCATGCAACCCTCACCCCATATAAAGTAACTTTGGCTCTGCGAGTGGGCTCCCTGGGGTCTCAAGAGGCTCAGGGAGGGGGCCACGCAGCCCCTCTCCTCATATAAACAGTTTTCGGCCCGGGGTGGGGTTTTCTCATGTTACTGGCAGCAAATGAGAGCGCTTGCTCCTGTGGGAGTCTGACTATCACAGAAGCGAGATGGCCTAAGGAAAATAAATCTGTCGGGCCAATCAGAATGCTCTATTTTTAAGTCGCAGCTCCTGCGAGAGTCTCTTGAGACTCTTGGGGAGCCACCTGTCCAAATATACAATTATTTCTTAACCTTAATTTCTCAAAAATTACTGAACAGATTTACATCAAATACAAAAAGCACAATCTGCAGACCAAGATATAGCCGCCTGCCAAATTTGGTGTAATTACGTTCAGCATTTTTTGCTGTAGCCCATCTTAGAGAAGTCTATGGAAAATGCATGGGGATTTTGTGTTTTGGAGCCCCCCTTTTTTCTCGGTCCCCGCTTGATGGATCACCCCGAAACCTTCCATACACAAACTAGTCAAAAATTAGCACTGGTTTCGAAGGTTTTGTGGAGATTCATCAAATGAGGCTAAAGTTACTACCAGCCTAAAAAAAAACTTTTCCTACGGATCAGCGGACCTAACTATAACTACCTAGTGATGACCGCCGATATATATATATATATATATATATATATATATATATATATATATATATATATATATATATATATATATATATATATTATATTATATATATATATATATATAGATATAGATATATATAGTTATAGATATTTGAATATATACACATACACTCATTTATTATTCATTTTGATGTCCTGGTACCGACCTGAGACACCCTTTTTTTTATAATTATTGGGGAGGTGGGCGGGCAGCCCCTCTCACCGAGTCGTTACAGGCACAGGGGACCTCATCTACCAGGGCCATATTATTTTTAAAGGGAAGGGGGATGCATGGCCCTCCTTCCTAACCGCTCACAGGCCCCAGAGACCCCATCGCCAGTGGCCTTTCTTTTTTTAAGGGAAGGAGGCACGCAGTCCCACTGCCTGAGCCTTTACGGCTCTGAGGACTTTATCCCCCAGGCCCTTTCTTTTTTATTAAGGGGCGGAGGGCATACAGTCCCCTCCATGAGCCACTGCATTGACCCAGGGACCCCATCGCCCAGAGTCTTTATTTTTTTAAGGGGCTCCTTCCTGATCGAATAGTGGGCCCAGAGACCCCATCTCCTGAGTCCTTAAGTGGGTGCCCCAGTGCCCACCCTGGGCACCCACAAAATAGTATGTTGGGAGCCATTGCTGCATCGGGAGCCAGCCTTGATCCCACAGGAGCAGCTGTCTTTGCATGCTCCTGACAGGCAGGAGCAATTTGAGCTTACTGCCCTCAAGAGCGCGGGCAGGGAAACACATCTGCATTTTTAAAGCTCCCGCAGGGTTGAAGCAGATATCTGTTTCTCTGCCCGTACTCTTGCAGGCAGGTAAGCTCAAACTGCTCCCGCCCAGTAGTTCCGCGGGACACAGTGAGTGAGCTGGCCCTGGGGAATGGGGTAACCAAGCCTTTTCAGGCTCGGGTAAGAGGGCCAAGGAGAGTCAAAATCACTTTCAGATAAGCCAACCACATGCATTCCGAAATGTAACACTCTTCACAGAAGAGACCTTTAGAGGGAACTTCAAATTCTTTGATGGTTCCCAAGAGTGGAATGAATTAATCCTCTTCCTCCAGTTTTTGCACACTGTATCATTTGGCAAAGATCCTTTCCTTTCTGTCCTTGGACATCCATTCTGAAGTGGTACCAGCCTGTGTTCTCTTCTAGATCTACTACTGTAACATTCTGCATTTGTGAATTGAGGAGACAGGTCTTATAAAACTACAAAACGTTCAAAATTATGCATTCCATAGAGTGACATGGCTCCAAAACTTAGACCACCTGGCAAAGTCACCAGAGCATTGCTCTTGCTGCCAGTAAAGCAGAGGGTTGATTTTATCTTTGATTACTTTCAAATCCCTTGCCATATGTTTTGCTCCTCACTCACGGGCACATTCAGCACTTTTTCTTGTGCATCTGCCTACAGTCTAGTGTGTACCATTGCAGGTGTCTGGTAGCATCCTTGCTTAACCACTGACTAGCGGTCATGTACTTGCCTTTGCACCATGTCCCCCACCACCATGTAGGAGCGTGTTTGTTAGTCATCTTGTTGGTGGATGCTGCTTGGGGACTGTGATACCTCAAACTGTGGTTTAGAACAGGGACTTCACCATCATCACACCTGGTACATGATTGTTTTAGGGTATTGCTGGTTAGAGTTATTCATCAATGTCATTGTCAACACTTTCCGATGAGGTGGCTATTCAGCACATATTTGCCATTTTTATAGTATTGCGCACATGAACAAGTATGAACATATAAACAAGTGGCTCCTGTTCTACATTGAGCATTTTTTCATGTAGACCTTGAAGATAAACCAATTTTGTTTCAACTTATAGATTCTATTATTCACAATAGCTGACAACCTCTCCACCTTGTTTTCCACAAATTCGCTCACCATGAAGGTATCAGTGGAGGATTATGCAACTTCTGTCTTTCGTATTAGGTCAATCTTGCAGCCAAATGTTGGTGTATCAGCAAGTTGCCTGTCAGAGTCGTAAGTGGGTAGTGCTATTTTACCCAGTTTTCCACTATTAGAAAAATGCTCAAGACGTTTTTTGTTCTGTTGAAGATCGTCACAATTCCCTTCATGATGCACCAGTTTTTCACCTAGGTAACCTGTTCTTTTAGCGCAAAGATGCCCCTAGCAATGAGCACAGCACTTTATAAAAAATAACTCAAATCGAGTTTGAACATTACGGCCCTAAAACTTGGGCCCATTTCCAAGTTCCTGATTTCTGCTGCTACCTCAGGAAGCGTTCCTGAAGGCCTCGTAGATGAGAGACCAATATTCACCACGTCATAGGTCCTGTTTCTGTTAGGATTTGGTGAGAATCTCTCAATGAGTCTGCTCTGAGGGTGGACTTCCTAGGACTGGGCTGTGGTATCTCGGGCCCTAGGCCCTCATGTTATGGAAATGACCACACAGGCACTGCATACTCGGGTACTAGCACTGGCAGGGGGCACGTGCGCCCGGCCCCTTTTATTTGCAGGGTCACCTGACTGGTGACGCCTGTGATGGGTGGGTGTTAGTGTAAGTGTTGTACAGGGTGAAACACTAGAACGTGTCCAGCCGGACACTACATCCCTCCCAAACTTTAATAAACAGAAACAAACAAAAGTCCAACCTGTAAGAAAACAAATAAACAATACACAGCACCACATGAGTCTCTTCAGGCTGTCAGCCAGGCAGCGCTGGAGCTTTGAACCACATGGTCAGGATGCTTTAGTCCGCCTTGGCGATGTACTTCAGACCGGCCTGGTCTCGCGGTGTTGGAGTCTATTTACAAAGTTCAAGTATCGGTGCATCTGGAGTGGTGGTGGAGTCCACTCTGGAGATCTCGCAGGCGCTGAGGTTCCGGTGGACGACAAACCTACAGCTGTTGGGGATGATCTCGGTGTATGAGGCCTTCCCTTGGAGGCGACGTGCTTGATGGTCTTACTAGCTCCTGACAGCCAAGCAACTTCAGACTTGCCACTCTTGCCTGGACTCCTCTCTCACTGGAGCCTCCTGGAGGGCCTTTCTGCCGGGCTGCCATGGGACCGTGTGGACTGTGTGGGCTTCGTGTAGGCCGCGCGAAGGCGTCGCTGAGGAACTGCCAACAGGACCACAGCCAAGTTGCTCATGTAGCCGCAGAGGGCGGTGTCTCGGTCTGGATGTTCTCGCCGTCAGGACTCAGGTTCTGTGCCTTCCTCCGATGGTCTTTGGGTGACCAGTCTTCGACTGTGACCTCCAGGCTTCCTGTGCCTGTCGTGGAGCTGCTGCCGATGCATCTCTCCTATTTGGATTCCCCTCTCACAGGAACTCCATCGAGGCCCTTGCCCCTGGATTGCCACATGACCGCATGGGCTGTGCGGGCCTTTCGTAGGCCGCTCTGAGGGGTCACTGCAGAACTCCCAACAGGGCTACGGCCAAGCCTCGTGTAACCCCAAGGGTAATTATTCCAATGGTCGGGTATGCTCTACTTCGGCAGGCTTCAGGTTGACGGGGGCACACAGAAGGTTCCTGGGTGGCTAGCCTCATTGAACTCCGGTTGTCTGGAGTGTTGGGATCCACTCTGGTGGTGCGATGCTCCTTTGACGTCCTTGGTGATGATGCACCTGGATGACGATGACAAACACAGTGATTTTCCTTCAGTTGGGCAGCAGGCGGCGATCTCTTGCCTTGGGTGACCTTGTGGAGTGAGGAGGGCTAGAGGGACTTCGTGACCACTTGCAGTTGTCTTCCAGCAGGTGCACTTGCTAGGCGTGGTGCTATCGATACCAAGCGGCCGGTGACATGTGAGAGGATGGTCGAACTGCGAAGCGTGGGGCCTGGACGCAGATCAAGCTTGGCTGGCCTGTGCTGATGAACACCTTCCCCAGTGCTGGCACGAGTCCTCTGTCCTGTCGCTCTTCTCCGTTCCTCCTTGCGCGCCTGTGGTGGTTGTCTGCCTTGTGGCGTTGTGCCACTGTTCTTTCTTCCTTGGCAGAGTGGCGTCCTGCCACTCTCTTTTCCTCTTTCCGCCTAGGTCCTCACTTGGATGTGGCGTCCTGCCACATCTCATGTTTGCTCCACATGGACATCTCGCTGGTCGCGTCCAGTTCTTGGGACGGTCTTCACTTTTCTGCGGACCTGTCGGAGGTCTGTCCTGTCAGTAGGACTTGCTTCTTCCTCTTGGGGACCTTTCACGGGCACCATCCCCTCCTCAGGGATTTTGCGGTGCTCCTCTTCTCGTCACTCGAGAGTGTCGTGCTTGCGCCTCGAAGCTGCGCCGTTGTGGCACTTGATCCTGCCTCCCTTCGGGCATGCTTGGCGGAGTGTGGTCACTTCGAGTGACGCGCTCCCTGCTTGCGGTGCGAACGTGGCGTCCTGCCATGTGTCGCCTGTTGTCGTAGCACATGTTGCAGTGGCAGCTTGCCACGTGGAGTGTGCGGCTCTCCTCTTGCTTGTCTTGGGCCTCTTACGACTCCATCTTGAGGCAGTGTGAGGATGGACACACTGTGCTGTCTTCGGCATTGCTTCTCTTCAGAGAGGTCTCTCTCTCCTGGGCATTTGCCCATGCTGACATGCTTCTGGGTGCATGCGTTGCGCCCCTTGGACTTCGCGCGCTTCATCTTCTTCGTGTGCGCCCTCTTATGGCACTTGGTGTGCTCGTTTTGTATCTTGCGGTGGTGTCCGGTCACCACCGAGGGGGGTGGCGCAATATCCTCGCTTGCAGTGGTGTCGCACGGCCACTGGAGGTTGTGTGCTCCGTGCGCATTCCCCTTGCCTCATCATGGAGTTTGACTACTTAACTTTTCCATCGCCTTCACTGGGCCTCCCTTGGCCCCTTGATGCTTCTCTTGTCCGGGGCAACTCCGGGCTTCTTGGCAATGTCCTTGGGTTCTCTATGCTGACCACAGGATGTGTTGGGGAAGCAGTGAGCGTCTTGTGGCTTCTTGTGGGGTTATTGGTTTCTCCCCCGTCCCCGGCAGCAACAGATGGGCAGCAAAACATGGGACGCCGTCAGTCTCTTTTGCCGTGCTTCGCAGAGGTGGCAAGCGGTGCTCTTTTCATACGCCGACAGAGTTCAGGGATGTCGAACTGGTGAGGCCTTCCTCCATGTGCACCTTGTCATGCTGTTTGAGTCCATGCAGCGCTTTCTTTGGTGCCGGGGTCGTGTTTATCCTGCTGGCTGGTGGCCCATGGAGCGGGGCCCTTGCCAGGATTGACTGTCTTTTGCTACAGTATGGGAACTGGGAACACTGTTGTTCAGTTTTGTGCTGGGATACAGGTTGCTGCACCATACGCTGGTGTGCGTGTGGGGCTTTAGGCATCCTCCTGGCATAATAAGTTGTTCATCTTGCTAATTCTGCCACTGCAGGAAGTTTACACGTGCAGTCGACTGTCTCGGCCCATTACCTCTTGATGGCCACTAGGTGGCACTGTCACTTCTTTCTTGCAGGCTTCAGCTGTCCCGATGGTGGAACGGGCTGGCGGCAGTAGGGGGGCCGAAACGGGACTTCCTCAGGTGCTGGAGTGTCCTCCAGCTGAACTCCAGCACTCTGTTGGCAGGGCTACTGCTGTCCCAATTGGTGCTTCTCACTAGGCAGCCCTGCGTCTGCTCTTCACCAGGAACGGGGCAGAGGCTGCAGGAGTTGCAAAGTTGGGTGCGGTGTGGCACACCACCGCTAGGGGTGCTGCAAATGCCTCCCGAGGAGGCATCGGCTCTCTCAGCAACGCTAGCCCCTGTCGGGCCACCACAGTGACTGGCGTTTCTCCCTACACGGGTGGTTGGTGCTGGGTGCCGTGCAGCACTAGGGGGCGCTTCAGGGAGTTGCCGCAGGCTGTCCGTTGTATGATGCAGGCCCCTGGAGACATGAGCATGGGCCTGCAGTAACGCTCTTGGCAGGGGCGCGGGAGGGCTGTACAAGCTCAGGCCCACCTGCTGCGAGGACGCGTCGCGCTGGATTGTCTGTAGGGCCGCCTTGCTCACCCTCACGCCGATGGCCGCATCAGGTATGAGCCACTTCAGATATCGTGGGTTGGCGGTGCTTGACACTTTTCCTTTTGATAGCGGTGGCAGCCGTGTTGCAGGGTAGGCAATTTCACCTGCTGGCCCCAGGGCTGCTGTACGATGAGCGCCCTCGTCACTACCTCGCGGGCGCTACCGGGGACAGGCGCGGCCACGCAGGGTCTCACAGCGGGTCGCTGCGAACGAGGCAGAGGGTGCGGGTGAGTACCTGGTGCTGGCTTCCTTTCTTCGCCACCGGGAGGGTGTCGGCAGGCAGGGGCGGCCCGCCGGAGCGCTGCTGGCCGGGTCGTGCTGGGAGGCAGTAGGAGCGCTGGAGACACCGGTGCCGGCACGCAAATGGTTGATAATTTTTACCGCACCTCGTCGTGCGCTTCAGACCTGGTGGGGTGCAGGGTTCTGGTTTTCTCGCTGCCCTGTGGGGTCATCTGGACACTCCTTACTTGCGATGGAGTCCTCCTGGATTGACCCGCGGCAGCCGACTCTCCTGGCCGGAGTTAAAGCCCGATCGGGGCAGGTGCAGCCTCCATTCTTGTTTTGTTGTGATGGCACTTAGCACTTAGCGCTGGATGGCAGGGTGATGCAGGCAGTGCTTGTCTCTTCTTTGGGAGCCGGCATTCAGTATTTCCCGGCTTCCGCCGATAGCACTACTCGCCGTGTTTTTTCCAGGGCAGACGACAGTGCCCATGCCTTTGCAGAGTCACCCTCCTCTTTTACCCCGACCGGTGGCCGTCAATAGCGCAGCGTGTGGGATGTGGTAGAAACAGGCTAGGCCTTCACGTTGAGGAACCGTAGCGTCTCCTTCCACAAGCACGCGGGGCAGACCCGCCTCGTCGCCATTGTGGTATCTCGGGCCCTAGGCCCTCATGTTATGGAAATGACTACACAGACACAGCATACTCTGGTACTAGCACTGGCCCAGGGCACGTGCGCCCGGCCCCTTTTATTTGCAGGGTCACCTGACTGGTGACGCCTGTGATGGGTGGGTGTTAGAGTAAGTGTTGTACTGGGTTAAGCACTAGAACGTGTCCAGCCAGACACTACATGGGCTTCCACCTCACCTGGCACTTGTGCAGTATCCAGGGACGTAACAGAGGCCCTCACAGCCCCTGCGGTGTGGGGGGGTCAGGGTTTCTTGTTTTGAAGAGACCCCCTCACCCTCTAAGCCATGCCATTGCATGCCTTGCAGAATGCGTGCATTCACATGGAATAAGGAAGAGTTAAACACTCGGGAATGCCACTCTGCAGCATGGGGGGGCCCATTGAGCTCAAGACCAATGAATTCTTGTGCGATCTGGGGGACGCCAGGGCCCCTGATCACATTCTGCAGGGGGACCCCAGCATTTTGCGTTAAGCCACTGGTGCTATCCAATGTATGGCGCACAGACCTCTGCTATGTGGCGCCTTTATTTGCAAATGTCTTTTTATCATTGCATATTGTTTACAACAGGCTTTCATGAAACAGAAACTGCAGCTCTGATAGCATTACAACCACGTGTAATTAATCACATGGACTCTCTAGGGCCCTTCCTTGTGCCTGTGGGGGGAAGAGAATATCTTAAAGCTGGCCATTCGGTGGCTCTCCGTTGTTTCTACGTTTCTCCACTTCCACACTGGCACACGGCTATTTTTGAAACACTCGGCAGCAATTAGAGTGTCATTGTTGCAGCTAAGCTGAGAAACAGGTGGCAAAGCGAGAATTGTGCGTGGCTCAAACCCGTGCACCGGAAGCTCCTGCACAAGAGCGCCTGTGTGGAATCACTTCAAAGAATAGGCTGGAATTCAAATCCTGTCTGGAGAATTTGCATAATGATTTGCACACAGAGGGACGCGTCCGACTATTTAATATGCTTTTTTTTCTCCAACTGAGGATATATGCGCATTTCAAAACCACAGCAAAGAAAAATACAGATATGAAATGTTAATATACGAAACAACTATCAGAAACATGTTCAATGTTTATATTAACTGCAGTACAATCAGCATACTCACAGAGGTCTGGTGTATAAATAATGCTGTATATACTGAAAGAGAATAACTATTTCACTGACAAACATACAGGCCTATGATATTTAAATCAGACCCCTTTTTTCCTGTTTCTTCTGATGTGACTCGTGCAAAACATCTAAACCCAGTAATATGTGAGCTCTGCCCCCACCCCAACAACCCTAGAGGGAAAATGCATTTCTATGATGTCAGGAGAGAACAAAGGCTCGGCCAAAAAGCTGACTGGGGAACAAACAACAGCAAGGGGGAGAAATGCTTTCTTCCCGGTCTGTGGAGCTCCTAAGCTGTGAAGAGCAATTCCCCCGTGGAGCCACCGTCTAGAGGTTGAAGCGGGGAACCATCCCTGTGACTCTGCGTCTTTGTCTCACCTCATTTCACTCATTTTTTTTAACAGACTGAAAGTGTTGCTCTGCTGAGAATATTCTGCTAAACTACTTTTCCTGTAGAGTCTTCAAAATGGCCCTCTGAGAAAGTCTTTAATACATTTTGATGGCTAAATAATGCCTTTGTCCATCTGAGAATTAAATCGTCAATAGAAAATAGAGCCCATACCATATGAAAGGCGTTCTGGTAAACCCGGCTTTCTCCTTGAAAACAATGCGGTTGCTTTTAGTCGCCCCATGACAATAAGTGAGAGGAGTTTAAGTGCAAGTACAAAGGGTCATTTCAAATATTCATTCCTTGGTATTGTCAATGGGAAGATACCATGATAAAGATTTTACTGACGAAGAGGAACAAAAAACCCCCAAAAATAAAAAGCTGCAAAAAAAAGTTGAGATTAAGTGCAACAGGGGCCGTATTATACAAGTGTCCTAGAGGCTAGTGGGCATTTCAACCTGCTTCTTGCACCAGTGGAGCACTTCAGTGTTAGAGAAAGGGCTTGTATGGTGTTCTGTAATATGGATTGCAGCAGTGCACTAGATCCTAGCTAGATCCCAGGAAGCATTCCCCAATTTGCCAGTGGTCCCTTGTAATAAGGAAAAGTATTTGCCCTTGCACAAGCTGTTTTACAGATTCACCATTGCATAATAATGGGGTCACCCCTAAATCCATAGGACCTCGGTACAAAATAATACATACAACAGATGGTCCATACAGATATTGAGGAAAGGCTTAAATAATAAACCTAACTTGAGGGAGAAAACTCAAACCTCAAAAGCCACTGGAAAAGTAGAGAGAAGAGACCACAAAAATGAAAACTACATCACACAAACACAATACAATCAAATCGCAGATTTCTGTAGAAAATATTCGTAGTTTATAGTTTTACCTATAGAGTGATGCTTATAATCTCAAAAATGAACATTGACTTTTGCCCTGTGTATCCATGCCCCTCTCACATCATCAATGACTGGTGCCAAACACTTGCAAAAGTATCATCCACATTAATTGCAATTTCCAAACCTAACATAAATCTTTCTTTTCAAATGAGACAATAGCAAGTTTCTACTCAAGCTTCAATTTTCCCTTTTTAACAGAGAATGAACACACTTGGAGATGAAGGGGTATCAGGATTCAGACTTGAGGAAAGAATATCTGACCTGAACACCTGAAATTATCAGAAACTTAAAAACCCTCCTAAAGCCTACAGCCACAATAAACCGATGTAGTCAGGCAAATATGCTGGAAAGATGGTCAGAGACAGTGGGGTCGCAAGATACAAATGACATGTGGCTCACGTCATTTGAACTTACCATACACCACAAAGCAGCTCTTTATGATTGACAAGAGTTCTGTCATCTGTATGAATTTAAAGAGAGAAGCCTGTTCTCAACTGGTATTCTACCAATAATAGTAATTCTGTATTTACAAGAAACCAGAGAAATTCACTAGAAGGTAGAATATTCCTCGTCAAAATAGGATAGAACAATCAAACATCATATTTGTAAAACTACCAGGAGAATATTGAGTCCAAGCTCTAAATTACCTTTCAAATCCATAAATATGTTGACATAATGCTGCCAGTACAGACAACTGTAGTCAAGTCCCCAGCTGATGCAAGTTTTAGAATTGTACAAACACCTACTCCACCCTATGCAAGTTCATCTTTTACACTGCAGTGTGAAGTAAACCAATTGTTGTCATTATCTCCTCTCAATTCAGGGAACATAATTGTAAAATTCCTGGACATTTTCCACAACACATAGCAAGGTATTCGATCCTACAAGAGAGTCGTAAAGTGCAGAGTACTTCATAGAAAGTTGAATAGTGCATAGATGCATATACACTACCACTTTCCATTGCAAAGATCAGTGTTTTTCATCACTTCTAAACCATACACTGCAATATCTAAGGTTTTCCTTCTTCTGAATATCCACCTGCGCTTCCATCTCCGACACCATCAGCATCACCTGCATCTCTCTTAAATTCCATCCCTGCATCTGAACTCACTATCATTTCCAACTCCACTGTTAGGTTTCCGAACTGCAACACCTCTTCCAAACTCAAACTACTAATTCCAAATCACTCCATTACTTCAAATCTCTCCCACTGCATTTGGTGTCCTCCAAACCCTTCTGAAATCTCTCTGTCACTTTGAATCACTGCTTCATCTCTTCCAACCTCCCTAGTATCAATTATTAACTCATGTACTTCTTCAAATCTTCCTGCACCACTTCCATGCTTTTTTGTTTAGTTGTAATATCCTTTTGCAAGCCATCAACAATAATTCCAAATACCTTCAAGTGAGTTTGCATCTTTAAAACATATCACCAGCACTATAAAACTGATGACATTTCTGTCTAGTTCGACCATTGTTACTGCACTTTTTCAAAAAAATGAACAGATTTCTCATGAATTCAACTTTGACTCTGAGTAAAAAAATTAAAATTGTCAATATAACATGGTCAAAACATCTCGTGGTTGTAAAGCCTGTCCCTCAAATCTCATACATTTTGATACATTATGTAGCAGAAGGTTTCTATTTGCTCAGATATTGCCTTTCCTCCATTGATGTCATTATTTTGAGTAGACTGGGGACGATCAACGATTGTTCTTTATGGTAAAGTCATTCATAGGTGTTTGTATAATGCTTACTAAAATGAACTCGTTTTTTTCGAAACCACCTTTCCTATTATCTATACAATATTTAAAAAATGAGGCAAACCATGAAAACATAGATACATTTGTTTTTTTATCCCCTATTCTCTTTGAATTTCTGCCTTTTTATGTGCAATTTTGTTTCATCTCACCTATCAGCCAGATTCTCCAGTTTTCCACCCCGTTATAGTCAATGGAATGTGGTCTTCTTAATATTCATTTCTTTTTTCATCCCTTTTTCAGGCCAATGTCCCTTCAAGCAAAGCATCAATCAAATTATTTTGAAAGAAGTTATTGGAACGCTGCAATAATTTAACTTGTCTCTTTGAACATGACTTTATTGTAAAATGCTCCTCCTTGACTAGACCCTGTCCCAGGATTCCTTGGAAGAAAGCAACCGAGCGATAATTCAGCATTAGGGTCGCTTCGCCGCACTAATCTCCTAAAGAGCAGTCAGGACCCAATGCTCACTGCCACAAGGCTGCTGCAGCCTCCCGGCCCAAGGCAGCCTTCTCGCCCCGGCAGCATCCAGATGTCAGGAGGACTCTCCAGGTCTTGATGCAGAACGCCGCTCACTTCCAGTATGGTTGAACATCTGTTTCATCCGCTGGCATGCAACCTGCTGAATATACTGAGTCGGCGGCAATGGCTGGGGAGCTCACAGCACTGCACTAAAGCTCTTCCTCAGCCCACAGACCTGGATGCTATCAATTAATGTAGTCATTAGGCTCTGAACGGTGAACCATGTCACGCTCAAGCCGGCTCCTCCACCGTCATTAAGTCTCCCATCTCGTCAAAGGCTTTGTTTCTCTCAAGAGCAGCACATCTTCCTAAATGAATATGATATGAATTAATGAATAGGATAAAACAATAGTCACTGCTGAGAATGCCGTTGAGTGGCCAACAGTACGGTGGAGGCAACGGCAGAGCGCGGACATTGCATTTGTGATCCGGCTCTCATGTAATTAATAGGAGGGTGCACAGGTGCTCAGGAACGTTTGTTCATATATAATGTGCTGACAGCATTGAAACTGATGAAACAAGGATTTGGCTGCACAGAACAATCTAATTAGCAATGCCATTGAGAACAGCTGAGGGGATGGCTGTCACCCTCTTTTGGGGTTTTTGTAGCTGATGTTATGTCTAATCTTCAAAAAGTGATGGCTTCCATGTGCATCTGTTACATCAGCTGTGATGAAGCGATACTTTGAAGCAGAATTTAGTGCTTGGAAGAGATATAGATATTCCTTACACTATTCACTGTAAACTTATAAGTCAAATTTATATGTAAACTTCCATAAAAGGATACTATCATGTATGAATACGAAGGCCTATGCATATACTGGGAGGAGGCCCTTGTGCCTGGGGCCTGGGGTGAACAGGAAGTGATAAAGTAGTAGGTGGGTGATGGGACCCCGGAATGCAATCATATAGATTTCTGAAGAAATTCAATGGAATTGCATATTTTATAACATATACTTGTGCATATCGCTCGGGGTTAGCGCCTTCAAATCGGGTTTCATTTTAGCTTACAGCCAATGAGAGGTAAGAAGCCGATTGCCAGGGCAGAGCATTCCTGGTTATGTTCTGCACAAAAGATTGCAGGACAATGGAGAGTTGTAACCTTCTGATTTCCACTGAATACATTGTAGCCTTATGGCATTTCTGCTTAGCACTTATCTCTGGCTATTGTCATAGGACCATCAAACCCATAAAAAGTGCCTGGCAGTCTGACCTGCCCTACGAAAACACATCAAAAATGACTTTTTTGTCACTTCATCAAGGACCCACGCTTGACCCTTGTTTTGTTAATATGGTGGTACTTCTGTTTTTCAATGCAATAGGACTAGTTAAGGTGTTGTTCCTTTGTGACACATTAACCACCATTGATTAAATGACAGACTTTATTGTCACTCATAAAGACCCTGTCTAAGTCAAATCTATAATGGTATGTACAGATTCAATTTGAAGGTTTTCGAGGGGAAAGTTCAGAGACAACTAGTCCCTGCAGTGCCTCGAAATATGAAATAAGGACACCTGACAGTGACACACAACGCTTTTAAAGCAACAGCGTGAGAGAAGCTTGTGTCTTGACTGGCAGGCCTAACTATTAAGGTTCATAGCAAAAGTAACTGGGTAGACATTCTCTCAGTGTACACCTACAGATAATGTTATATATCCTCCAGAGCATGTTTTTTCTAGACTGGGGGATTTAAAAAGTTCCGCACAAAGTAAAAAAATAGAGCATTTTGCCTTTCAACACAAAAGATATGAGGTAGACATGTTGATTTATTTACTTATATAATTTAACAGTTAGAAAGAGAAGAGTTTACTAACATGTTTTTTGGGTGCTTGATACAACTCTTTCACCATTTCGAAGTACTCTAAATAAGGCATTACTATTACACTATGGAATATTAGTCACATTTCAAATGCTATTATCAAAGCCTTGAATATAAAATACACAGGTTGTTGGGTTTGGGAAAGGTGTGAGTAGCGAGGGTATAAATCAGGTTAACGACCAAGGTAGGAGGGAAGGTTGTAATGCATTGTAAAAATGCTCACTCATTAGCTGCCGATGTCATCAAATTTCAGAGATGCTCACTAAGTCTCTGAGCCTTGCTACCTGCCAAGATGTGCTCGCTTCATTCCTTATCTATCAAAAAGCAGTGTGAGGCCAGAAATGTGTGCCCTTTTTTGGCCTTCACAAGATTTTTATGAACATACAGTTGCTCACGAAAAGCAATGCTATATGGCTTCACTTTGAGACTGTAAAATTGGGATTAACTGCCACCCAGTGTGGCGACCTTGCCTCTCAGTAAGAAGCAGTACAGTTATATTAAGTTAGCCTCCCATCAAGTACAAAGGAAGCACGCATGAGCCTATTGTTATCCTCCCGCTACACAGCTGGACGGATAACGGCAGAACGAGCAAAAACCCTAATGATATGTATGTCTGGCAGAGCCGAGGAATGAGAGGCAAGTGAGGAGGAACAGTCATGGTTACATATTCCTGCTATTAACTCCTCCAATTTGCAATTTTCCTGCAAGAAACCCACGGAGAGGGTTACCATCAAATCTTCATGCAAGGTTAATGAAGAGCTGAGGGGCGGGTTCATGCGGCTTACAATTTAAGTGCCACAACAGTTGCTCCACCGTTCATAGTAGGAAACCCAACAGAGAAGAAACACAGAAAATAGTCTTGAGCCCTCTGATCAGAAACCGTTTATCCTTTCCCCAGATCTTGTCAATACAGAAAGGGAATATGGAATTGTAATATTCAGAGCCAATGAAAATATGTATTCATTCTTCAACAACATATCCGGGAGCATACATACAGGCATACAATTGTTGCAAGCTTTGGCACACATTTAGAGTTTGATAGAAGGGGTACTCCACTGCAAACATGTTGGAGCACCCTGTCCCCCATACTGATTGCCCACCAACTCTATTTAGATCTAGACCGACCATCATATTTCATTGTGGCAGAGCTCTGGCTGGCTACGCTAGTGGAAATCGTACATCAAGAGCCTGAAGGACTTCGAGCATTCAGTCGAAGTCCCATATAGACTTTTTAGGGCTGTCTCTACCTCAAAAATGTATCAGCCACTGATCCTAATGCCTTCATATATTTCGCTTATGTACTGTCATTCTGTCTTTATGCCTACCCTAATAGGTACTGATATTATGCACTGTTAAAAGCAATATCTATACTTACAAGCTGTCTCTACCTCAAAAATATGCCTTACATATTTTGTATACATCCTGCCAACATGTCTGTATGCCTACCCCAATATGTACTGTTACTATGCACTGCTATAGCAATATCTATATTTACAAGCTGTTTCTACCTCTAAACTGTATCGCCTACTGATCCTAATACATTCATATTGTTTCGCATAAGTACTGCCATTTTGCCTGTATGTCTACCCCAATAGGTAATATGTAAACTGCACAATTACTACTTTAGTGACACTGTGAAGCACTCTGATGCCTTCGGGTCAAGTTTGCACTATACAAACCTCTACAAATAAATAACAAATTAAAAGTGAAAGGTCTGAGATCCAATCATGAGTGAGAGATGTATGACATTTTAAAATACTAGCATCTGACGAGGGTATCAGTTAAGCCCTAGCGGGGAGAGGAAGGAAAATAATAGGACAATGTGCCAATGATCATTGAGTTTACTGCCAAAAGATTCCGAAACATCAATTTATACTTGAAATTAATAGCTGCAAAATGTATCTAAGTGAACTGTTCATTACACAAGAGCAGCAGCATCCATTTTTACAATGACAGTAAGAAAGTCTACAAATGAAACGTATAAGGACATTCTAGTGTAATTCAAAGCTAAACTTTAATTAAAGGGATACTTAACAAGGGGGTTAACTTGTTACTTTAAAACAAATACTTTATGTTTTGCTTTCAAAAGTTCGGTTTGAAAATGTGTAAGTAGAAAATCAGACACAATCCAAAACACCTTAGAAATACCTTGAGAGTTTACGTTCAGTTAGCATATCTATTAAAGAAACTACTCCAATTAATAGACCTATTTGAACTTCCTCAACCTCAGTCCTCGAAAATCAAATAGACCTGCTGGCTTCTTCAAGCTCTCCCAAGCAGACATGCCAGGGCTTTGAACTTACCAGTTGTAACCCAAGTTAAGTCCACAAGTCTGATACACTTAGACCCATAAAAGACAATCATACCCATATTAAGTGTGTTGTAAATGGAAGTAAAGAGGTTTCTGCACTGTTAGACTTAGGTCACTTATGGAGAAAGGGACTGCGTCCAAGGCAGGTTTGAGAAACATTGGGCTAATCATTGGGAATATGCCTTACAGATGGCACATTGAATGTGCGGGTACAGTTGGCAAACTATAACCAGGGCCACTGGAATTATGTGGCAAGAAAAGGCAAATTATGCGGCATAATGAGGTACATTTTGTAATAGTATTACTTCATTGTTTAATCACTTTTAAACTTGGTACCACTGTCTGGGCATAGGTTGCACATAATTAGTACCAGTTTAACAGTCAAATATAGAAATAAGCAACAGAAAGGTGACCAGTTCAGTTTTGCAAAGGGCTTTCCAGCGAGCTGCGACACTTGTCATTGCATTTTTAGTAACTTTTGAACTGTTTGAGCAAGAAACAAACATTTGTTGGTAAAAATCTGCACATTATGCAGTAGATGATGGATTATGTGGCAAATGCGCCAAATCTATAATTATGCGAAATTTGCAGTGACCGCACAATCGCATAATACCAGTGGCACTGACTATAATCAAGAGAAAATTAAGATTGTCTTTTTCATTGTATTGGATAATCAGTTTATTTTCTGTTTATTTGTACCTTCTGAGTCATTTTCTGTATAAAAAATACTGTCGGTACCTGTGCCCGAGTACATTGCAACTGCCAGGGCTCTATGCGGATCTTAAAATATATTTCGTCCCCTAACATTGTCCTTTAAATGCGCACTTGTTTTGAAACAACGTCAGTCATTTGCCCAGAATGATGTGTAGCTTAGCCTATCAAGCAAAAAGCAAGAGCATATTTTACTCAATCATCCTACAATTTATTTCTAGTTCTTTAATTTAGGTCACCATTCAAAGTATGATACGAAGCAGCATTCCGTTAAAATTTGCCCCACACACAGAACGTGGTAGCAAGTCTAATGAAGACAGAATCTCTGCCTGTAACAATATTAAGTTTGTTTTCTCTGGCAATAGAAGGGAGGGAGCAATCCGTCAGTAATAGGCTGAGTGAAATTACTTGTCGTGTAGAATTCCCTGCTGACAGTCATTCACTCTTCTTTGCTGTCCCAAACATCTGCTCGCTGACAAACAAATTGCACTGTCTAAGTTTGAAAGGTAACTAGCTTTTTTAATTTTGATTGGTCTTACTGAATCTCTTACTGTTTCTCATATATGTGTGTGTGTGTGTAAGATTCAGAAGGATTGAAAAATACTGGATAAGGAAGGGCACGAAGAATAAGGAGAGAGAAAATCAGCACAGAAAGTGCAAGTCTTGAAACATAAAGGAGGTAATTAAGAAAGTAAGGAGGAAACAAAGAATGAAAAATGGAAAGAAGGATCACAAGTGGAAAGAAGTTGCAATATATATGTAGATATGTATATATATAGAGGGAGATTTTATACACACACAGACAAACACAAACACAGTGAGAGAGAGAGAGACCAAGAATAACAAGATGGGAAGAAAAGAAAAACTGAGAAAAGAAGAAGGAAAGAAAGAAAGAGAGAAAAGAAAAATAAGAGAGAATAGTGACCAAGAAAGAAAAACAAGATGAAACAGGGACCTAGAAAAGTTAAAAAAAAATGAATATGTGTAAAACACAAGAGGAACAAATATCAAGAAATAAGAAAGAGTAAAAGAAAGAAGAGAGAGAAAGAAAGCAAATGCAAGACAGAAGGAAAGGAAGAGAGAAATATAATAAAGTAAAACTGGAAACGCAAATAAAGTAAAACTGGAAACGCAAGAAAAGGACACAAGCTAGGACTGAAGTTGACAGAAATCAGCGATCTGGATGGAGTAAAGTAAAATGGATGGGAAGAAGAGAGGCAACAAAGACGAAAACACGAATCCAGTGTATTGCATTTCAAAATTACAATCACTAAGTCCCAGAATCTAATGTCAGATAAAACTGCTAAAGTGTGTCTAACAAACATTAAGACTGGCAGCTCTGTCTATGACTGACTGGGTGAGTGAACACATTACCGAGACAGCATTGTGGAAATTAATTTTGTCCAATAAAAGCAATTTTTTTAAGGCTCATATATTTCACAATCTAAACATATGTCACTGTTTGATAAACAAAATAAATGGATTAAAATAATACATTACCAAAGTGCTGACACTTGGAGATATTTTAATTAGAAATACTTAAGCCGTGTGATACTTAAGTGCTGTATTTGCCGAGGAGATGCATGCAGGTCGGAATAAAGCAGACAGCAGGTACATCACTTAGCAAAATGGGCTCCCGGAAAAGGTTCAAACGGCTCCTGGTCACGGACACAGCATTCAAGCAGCATTGGCTCCAATAAAAATCGGATTTTGAGGATCCTGATCTGAAAGTAACCCAACAGCGCTAGCAGGGGCCATCGCGCAAACATATTTTTGCAAGGAATCAAGTCAACTAGAGATTAATCTCGGGGAGTAATATTTCTTCATAAATGGCCGCATGTAATCCCTGGCTATTTAAAGTCCCTATTTACATGAATGTCGCGTTGCGTTGGCCCTTTCCCTGCACATTTTTCTTGACTTACTTATGGGTCTCGCATGTAAATAGCCTCGGAAAGCAAATGTCAGCTCCGTCCTGGAATGAATATATGTGAGAGAACTTGAATAAAGAGAAATGTAATATGATGTTTACTGTAGCTCCTGCCCCCTGTTCTCTGAAGGTCGGACACGCCATGACCTTCGAGTTACAGTTTTCTGATTGTTCCCAGGGTGAAAGGGATTATTAAAATGAGTCGCTCAGCCTCCCACCCCCATCCCAACCTTCAGATACATGCCTATGCAGGCCTCCATCTGCTGGACTGTTTAACTAAAAATAGCCCGCGTTGGCCTCCACTCGGCTACTATGGGTCCCAGAGCAGACGGGGCATTGCTTCAGCCCGGCACCGGATCTGCGCCGACCGCCGGAACAAAGGGTCCCTACTTTATTTACAAAGACAGAAAAGAAGCCAGGAGGAAAGGATCATTCCTTTGGGCTCGTTGTCTCTCTTCTATGTTTTTAACTCGATAACAAAGCTCGCGCGCGGCTCTCGGATCACAGCTGCAGACATTGTTAAGGCTTGCCAAGCGTCATTATGCTGCAAGCGATAAACTGCGAAGGACGCCTTGCTCAAGCGATATTGCAGCGGTGCAAAAGTCACAAGACACATTTCTTTTCAAGATTTCATTTTGTTTGGGAACATCGCTGGCTATCACAAGTTCGAAGTTTAATTGCTGCTTTGTGGATGTTGACACCGTTCCAAAATGTATTTGTTTCAGATACAATCCCCACATGGGCTAGTCGTGTGCAAAGTGAATACAGAGAGCCTGGGATTTCTTGAGGGTTATAGCGACCATTCCGTGGACAGGACAGGCACATGACGCAGTTTGAGGCACAACAGTTATGTCACTGGTATTAAACCCTGGTTATCCAACTAAAAGGCATTATTCTTCATACATTCAAACTTTTATTGAAATGGTAAAAAATGTTCAGTACTTGGGTTATCAAGTATTTTTACCACTCTGCCAAATTGAAAATACTTACGGCTGTTGCCATGAAACCACACAGCAACCAGTGCCAATGTTTACTGGCAGCTGTATGTTGCTGGAAATAGGTGCAATGTTTCCTAGGTCCATGTGTGACTGGCTCTGGCAATCCTGTTCTTTTCGTGAAATCTGTTATTTTCGTAGAATTCTGGGACTTGTAGTCCTATTTAACCCAGTATATAATTAGGACTACCCGTTTTAGAATTCTTAAAAAAAGGGCTGGACTAATTAGTCACTCATGGACCTTGGAAACCTGATATCTATGGCTGGAACACACATTAGTAAATGTATGGTAAAGGGCAGCAGTAGTCGTGACATGGTGGTAATACATCGCTGAAATGGTGTTACGACCACGGGCCACTACCAGCGTATTTAATGGCAAGTTCTCCATTTAGTGTTTAGTGCATTGAGTGACTTCTTTCCAATGTTGAACAGGAAGAATAGGCTTGTACACGAGAGAGCAACCAGGAAGAAAACATTATAGGCCCAATTCACAAAGATTTCTCTGTGATAAATTGTGATTTACTCCTGACATTGTGCCTTTTGTCTTGAATTTCTGGAGTAAGTCACGCTTACTCATTAAAACCAAAAACTGTTTTTGCAAATCATGTCCTAAGATGACGATATCTTTACTGTGTCACAAGCCACCATAGCATTTGCTTTACCATCCTCTACAACTTCTCTCTTTTCATAGTAAGACTCTTCCTTTCTCCCCCATCACTACTCTAAACTTTAGGAGGCACCTGATTTGCATGTCACAGGTAACCAAAAACTCAGTAAATACATGTAATAAATAAAAGAGAGTACACGCCTGTATATCTTGCTCTTCAGCTGAAAACATATAATTCAATTGGAAGTGCTAAACTGTGTAAAGGAGAGAATCATACAAGAAAATAACCACTTATATGTGTAACTTCCAATTAAGTCTTGAGTAGAAATTAGACTTTTGGTTGATGTGGGGAATTAAGGGTATTACCCCCCCCCCCTCGCTACACCTAGAATAACTTACCCTTCTACTTTGGGACCACAACCACCGCCTCATGGGTGGGGGATCCTGTAAGGATGCCTTGAGTAGAAGTCTCCCAGTTACGTAACACACAATGTTGGGGCTCTCCTGCAAATGTGGTGTGGGGCCCATATATCACATATATTAATTGGACCTGGGCAGAATGGGAGCCCCCTTGAGAGCTGGAGCCCCCATACGCGGCAGGGGCTGCATGGGCCTGTGTTATTTCCACAATCACATGAGATAAGCCTGCTTTGGCAGTGCGTCAGGGATGACAACCACTGTGTTCTACTGGCCAAGTGAGTGATTTCCAGAGCGAGAACACATAAAATGGTGAAGGTGTCCATCGAATAAATATAGAGATCAGACATCAATGAACCAGTTTATCCTTTGAGGGAGGTCAATGGACATCAGCTAATAATGGCTTAGTGAGTAGGACATAATATTTAAAAAATCACAGGGTCTCAAACTTCCAATCAATCTGGCGTCATTAGAGTTCAGAAGCTACACAGTCAGACTATCTAGGGTATATACATTGAGTTATCTGGTTTATTAGTGAAAATTTAGGATGTACATAATTTTGCGACCTGCCCTATTCCACTATATTTTAGATTTTGTAGCTGTATTATCCTGGGTGCATCGCACCTTTAATGGTTATGTTTTCATTTGTTTCTTAAATGTCTGGAAGGGGTGAAGTCATGAAATATAGGCAATGCATCCTCCACTAACAATTTCGTTCTGCACCCTTCTACCATTACATACAAGAAACGTAGAAGATCATGTTGTTCTTCTTATGACAATGCCATGTTTGAAGAAAGATGTCTCTACATCAGAAGACTGCATACTAAAGTCCTCCTTTCTGTGAGACAATCATGCATAGCTGCCTTTAAAGCAGCGGCATGCAGGGCAATGAACATGTCTACCCAGAACAATCTCACTGAACTATTATTAAGCCTGATATCTATTGTAGCCTACTCTTCATCTATCAGTGACGCCTTGGAACATAGCCACATACTTCTGATGTGCATGCTGGTATTAGTTTCTGTTTAGCAGCTGTTGTCTCTCTTAGAGGAAAAACTTCAAGGTGTTCAAGATTGCCATGTGGCACATACACACATCAAAGAAAGATCTGAAGGAATGATTGGACCAATATGGTCCAATTATGGCAACAAATTGAAGAAAGCATGCGATAAATGACTTTGTGATACAGAAACCTTGGCTAGTGGTCCATCAGCTGTTACTATTGGTCCACAAACCTATCATTATGCTTCATTCCCAAAGCTCATATTACATTTTTAGAGCACAGGTATAAAAACTGCAGCCAATGTTTTGTAGTCTTTGAGTGAGATGCAGCTCTACGGAGGTTCCTGCTTGGATTTTCTATCTTGAGGGTTACAAAAACTTTGTATGAAGTAGCCCTTCTCTTGAAACAGGAAGAGCTTTAGAGAGGAAGCAGTTTGGTTCCTCTGCAGACCTGAATTGAAGAAATGGCACAAGCAAGACAGTACTTTGAGTGTGATGAAAGAACTCACCGATTCATATGTTTAACTCCTGAACACTTAGGGCCTCATTATGATGTCGGTCGAAAAGGCTCCGAACGGCATTCGGATTTTCCTAACCCGTGTCGGAATCCATGTTTCCAAATGACAAGGAAACATTTCCGACCAACCGATTATGATAGAAGGTAACCGTTCGGTCTTTCCGACTCGGTTCTGACCAGCATTCAGAGACTCTGAGTCAGTCGGAGCCGAAGGTCTATGGACCGTGTTTTCGACTGACGTATTGCAATGTCGGATTCGGACAGCCTTACAAAATCGGTCTGTCCGACACAAAACGGCTGCCGGAAACTGACTTTGGGGGCCCATAGCAGGCCCCCCTTCACCAAGAGTCCTCCGGTTGGGGCCCGTGGGTGTACCCATGGGCTCCTCTTTACAACCATGCACCAGTGGCGGCTCGCAGAGGGAGTGCTGCGGGGTGGTGGGGCGGGCTGGGGGGTAGTGGAGTTGGACATACGACAGCAAGGAGTAAAGTAAGTAAATAAATAAATACAACTATTTACCTTGCGCTCGCTGCATCGCCAACTCGGCGATTCAGCAAACACAAGGTAAATAGTTTTATTTATTTATTTACTTACTTTACTCGTGGCCGTCGTATGTCCGACTCCACTACCCCACCACCCTGCCCCTCCCCGCCCCGCCCCACCCCACCGCCCCGCAGCACTCCCTCTGCAAGCCGCCACTGCCATGCATAGTGTGGCAGGCACCATGGGGTGCCTGCGACAGGGTGCAAGGTTTTCCGGAACCACCCCTTTTTTCAATGGGAGCCTGTGTTGTCTGTCGGAACACAGGCTCCCATTGAAGTCAATGGGAGTGTGACTGAACGATGTTTGGAAACATCGTAATTGGTTGGTCGGACTCGCCAAAAGCGAGTCGGTCGGAACCGATTCCGACAAGGAGTCGGTCGGAATGCTTTCCGACTGACATCGTAATGAGGCCCCAAATGTAGGAACCTTATTATCACCTGATTGAAGACTATCAAGAGTTTCTGATGGCTTATCATCAAAGTTAGGGAACAACGGGCCTCATGTCTGGAGGTTTCCAATGACATGTTTCAAAAGTGATTCAGGCTATGGCAGCTGGTAAAATTATGCCTTAGCAACTACCCTCAGCCTTTGAGTGGATTATTTGGGTCCGAGAGACCTAAAAAAGTGCACAGTATCCAGAAGGTGACTTTGTGTTCTATACGGAAGCAATGCAAGGTCTGCCGTGCTATTTCGTTTTCACTGAAGCAAAGACATGTCTATTCTCTGATAAAAGATTTGCATCAGAACGATTTCTCTGAAAATGTAAATATGAAAGTGACTGTTTTCCACGCTGCATTCACCTGTGGAATAAAGTACGGAGTCGTGAAGAACTGGACACTGATGTTTCTAACTTGGTCTGATGTAAAGGGGATCTTGATTCGAGCACTTGATTTGGACTTTTTAGGCAGAACCTACTTTTCCTTGTCCATTCCTGAACAAGGCTAATAGGCAAATGCAGGCAGAGTCAACTCTCCATTGTCCAGTCCTGAACCAGGCTGATAGTTCTGTTTTGACATACACTACTCTTCCTTAGTCAACAGAAACGAGCAGCCACATTGTTTAAACATTTGTCTTTGTCAGTAGACTGGTTGAGCATCGAGAGTCTGGATCAGAGCTGTTTTCAGTATGAACTCATGCTCTAGAAAGTTGCTGGATTCTGAGAGTGGAACAATTTGAGATATGAATCCTTTTTCGGATAAAGGAGCACAAATATGTATTTATTTATTTATCTATGTATTTATCTGTTTATTTATTTATCTATGTATCTACTTACCTATTTATGTATTAATGTAAGGTTTCTTATGTAGTGCTACTCTACCCTCAGTGTGTTAAAGCACTACATAATGAACAAGCGGTACATAATGACCCCAGGTGTGCAGATAACATTTGTCACCAAGAAGAGAAGGTAGGGTAGAGTAAGACGAACAAGGGAGCAGGTGAAACTGATGATTAGTCATGAAAGATTAAAGAGATAAGTGCTGCTTGAAAAAGAAGACTTTTAGTTTAGTAGAGAGAGAGTTCCAAAGTTTAGGGGCCACATCGAAGAAGAATTTGTGTGAAGTTTGGTAGGGTTTACATGGTTTTGGCTGAGATGGGTTTAGCTACACAAAAGAGGACAGATAAAAATGCAACATTCTGAGTCTCAGCGACAAAAGATGGAATAGTTGGGAAGGGCACAAGTTCCATTCACAAGACAGTAAGCAACAGGCAAAACATGTTGTAAAGGTCATAACTGCCTCTGAATTGGATTCCACTGTTACTGACAGGATTTGTTTTTGGTTTCCCTCTTCTATATGCAATGTGTTGACAACCACAACGCACATTACACACTTCTTAGAATGCCACTCAAGATTTTACCAAAAAAAACAATGTGCCTGTCTTATGACAATACACCCATTGTATAGTTTGTATATACTGCTTTCAGTGACTTTGTATCTGACTTTTCAACTATTACGCAGCGGTGCACACATAGGGACTTACATCTTCTCCAGGCTACATACTACTAGACCACCCCTCAAACTCGTGTATGTTTTTTCACATTTCTAAATACATATTTGCATGTATGCTGTCCTGTCAGTGTTTTCCATGTGCCTGTCCATGTACAGCACCCTGGTATTTTTTTTCGATCCACACTCTAGAAAAGTGCTAAAATAAATAAATATGTACAGGGGAAACACCCTTTCGTTAGTAAGATATTTGAACATCATTTGTAATGTTAAATCGGGTACAAATAAATGTTGGCACCCAATTTGACCATGGCTTTTTGCTGAATGAAATGTTATTTCATTCTGAATAACTAAATAAATAAATGACTAGGCTGACCTTGCTAGTGTAGATGTCTGGCCATAATTCAGTTACATGATCTCACCCATTCGGGGGCCACAAGTTTGCCCAACACAATTTGATCTATCACCCACCTCAATGCATACAAGCACAAGAGTATATAATAGTATAGTTATAGCACTTGTCCATTGCTTATTCCATCTCAGAGGACATGTGCACTCTTTGCGCTACATTAGAGTGTACCTCCAGCTCTAATGAATGACTGGGGCAGGCAGAACCAGGAAAGTGTCCCTGTGTCAGCTAGTTCTTTACCTTACTTTACTGATAAAATAAAGATACACTTTAACTGACCTGGACTTCAGCGATACTGCTTACCCATTGCTTCTGCATTGCTATAAAAACCTGGGGCCGTATTACACATAGTGCCCCGTGGGCGCACCGGGCGTTTGCGCCCGCTTTGCGCACCCCGGGGCACTTTGGTATTACAGAAGGGCTCGCAAATGCTTGTGTGGCCCCTTCTGTAATATCGATAGCGCTGGCGCACATAAAGCACCAGCCCTACCTTCAGGGGGTGTTCCCTCATTTGCATGGTGGCATGCCCCATGCAAATGAGGGAATCCCTTTGCCTCTGTGCCCGCACCATATGACAGACGTGGACGCAAAGGCAAAGAAGCTCTCTGGTGGCGTACTAACAGTGCGTCACCTAAAAGGTGGCGCACTGTCAGTGCGCCCCCTGAGAGCAGCCCTCTGGAGGGGGGAAAAGGGGTCATCCCTTGGCAGGTGGGTGCAGTCACTCAGTACACCTGCCTGCAAGGGGATCTTTAATCCCCTTCAAAAGTGCAGGCGGGTTGCCGCCTACACAATGAAAACACAGCGCGGCTTCAAAGCAGCTGCTCCTTTTTTCACTGGAATGCGCTGCCCTGGGGGCAGCGCGAGTTCGCGGCTGCCCTGGGGGCAGCGCATTCATCATAATATGGTGCACTTTCCTTCATTGCGCCGGGCACACCTTTTAAAAGGTGCGCCCAGTGCAATGAAGGAAAATGTGCCACATAGATAATTCAGCCCCTGGTTGTCCACCTGCACATAACAACCACTATCTTTGAGAGCAAACTGGGCCATCACGGTTTCAAGCAGTCTTGACTGGAGCATATTTCAAAACTGTTTCTACTGATTGACCCTAAGGCACTGCTTGATTCACTTCAAATCTGGCACATACTGTGGGGCAATTGTTTCACCCAAAAGAAGCCTATTTCTCACATGCGATCAAGTGGTGAAACCATAAGTTTCAACTAGCCGGACTACAAGGCATCACGTTATTCGCACTTGCCCTGGGGCATCACACCCAAAAGATGAGATGAGATCCAACCATATATGGAAACTGAAAGCCTCAATCAACTAACCTTCTCTGAGAAGCCTGATGTTATCTGCAGTGGACTCAGGCTTTACTAGGGATTGAAAACCCAAGCATGAACTAACTTTAATTAGAACATTGGAATGTTGGGAGCTCCATTGAAGACAATGGAGTTGCTCTGGGCTTATAATGGCTGGAATAAGCCCAGCGCTCCAACATTCCAATGTTTGTCTTTTTGTTTCTCCATTTTTAATTTAGAACATTCTACCCTTAGTGGGTGGAATGTTCTAATAGCCTTATAGCCCTTCTGCCTCAGACTATACCGGTTCTTAAAGGCCCTCGGCAGCGGGCTATAAGGCTATATTAGGAGCCCTCACCTTGTTTGCATATGCCTTGGGTCAATTAATTGCAGCTTAAAGAATTCTCAAATTGGAAATAGCAAGCTTCAATCCAACTTGACTATCAGGCTTGACATTCTTAATCTGATTGCCAAATTCTGGAACCTCCTAGGAACCAACGTAGTCTATCGCCCAAATCTAACAGTGCCTCAACGCCAGGAGCGTGTCTTTACTTCAATACTTATCAGTGCACAAGCCATCCCGTCCCAGAGGTGGCAGATGATTATCCACAAATAGAGTCGAGTATTCACGAGTTACCACCTCCACCTAGGTGTTGGAATACCGGTCTCCGGCAGTCAGACTAAGTTAGGGCAAGTTAAAAACATGAGTGGGCCCAAAAACAAGACTTCACATTGTCTATGGATTACAAAAAGAGCTGTGCACTGGGGCCTCTAATGGTATGCACCGACCAACGCACTTATGCATACATTAATGCCAGGCCTCTTGCTATAACCTAGCCTTTTATTTGGTCACTGCCTTTGCTATGAAAGAGGTAGAGCAAATCTTTGGAGGAATATCGGCCATGTTGCCTTTGGATGGGTTCACAAGGTGTTAATCCTTCTGCGAGTCACTTAAAACATTTCTTAAGACCGAGGCATTATTGAACACACATCTGCTGAGAAGCTTCCTACTGCAGAGCTGGCTCAGGGCCCACATTCTTTTGTTCTCGCGCATACCTGGAGCTGTAAAGGGCTGAGTCCAGAAGCGGCAGCAGCTGCCATTGTTGATGGAATGAACTGCACGGGGTAGTTATCACCTGTCGAAGAGAACAATGTGATACAGGTTTAGACAATGAGCTGAGAATAGCAGCCGACAAGTGAAAACACAGTCCTCCCCTCTCCCGCGCTCCGCAACACTGCTCTAAGCCCAAACATCTGCAAAAACAAAAGGCTGAGCTGGGCACAGACTTGCAGCAGTACCTGGGAGCTTTGAGCGAACAGATAGCTGATGGGCAAACTGGCAAGCAAGGAATGCAGTGTTTTTATGATTTTATTTAAAATCTGAAAGGCACGTTTCAGAAATGTTGACTTTGTAACCATTGAAGCATTACCCTTTTTTGCAAGACATGAGGAGAAACACATTTCTTATGAAACTAGCCTGAAAAACTCTCAGAAGAAACCAGAACCAACCCTTCTTCTAAAGGAAAGAAGTCACAAGAGAGCAGAGGGCCCGCTTCACAAGCGTAGTGTGACACATTTTCGATCAGCAAGCAGCTCACCACTGATGTACAATTGGCTTTTCCGCGCACACAGTTCCCTATCCACACATGGGACCTGCATGTATGGAGAGGAAGGAGCCGGCAGCATGAGTGCTTAGCGGCCTAGTCCAACATGCATAATGACCGGGGAAGATCTACTAACCTATGTGCAGACAATGGTGCAGCCCAATGCAAGTTTGTACTGAACTAGTGGACTTTTAGAATTAATTCTAACCTACTATTCTAACTAGTTGCTACCTTTGGGACGTGTTATGCTACATGTGCACCCACAAAACACATTAGTAAATCTACCATGAAATGGCGGCCATCCGCCTCCCCTCCTCCCCCTCCCCTTTGGATGCCATGAGACATGTCAGTGAGCAGCAGAACAAGCAGAGGCCCACAGACCAGCAGTTATCTGCTAAGGCAGCAGATTTCCCTGGACAGGATTTGGAGGACATTTGCCTGGAACTGTAACTGGCGTTTTCGTCTAACCTTAACAGAGTTACAGAAATAAAGCTATGTACAGAAATGCTCACACCATGCCTGGATGTTAATATGTGCTGGTCTTTATTTGCAGCTTCCCATGAAGCAATCATGCGGCTACGACACCTCAGATGCAGGCTTCTCTCTTTGTGAATGAAGTGTGTACCTGCCTCTGTGCCCACCACACACTTGGCCATGCCACGGATTCAGATTTTACACAAGTGGTCCCCGTGAAGTATTGTTTGTGCAAGTTTGCTTTGTAAATGTAGGCCTTGTTAAAATGCCCTTTATATTCTAATCAGGACATCTGTAGAAGGAAACAATTGTGTAAATCTGGACCCAGAATGTGTAACAAAATCATGTGTAAAGTTTAGTGTTGGCTTGTGGCAGCTGAGGCTAAATATGCTTATGGTCTCACTTCAGTTTGCTCTGTAGAGGTATCAATTTTACCCAAAATAACTGTCCCAAATGAATCAAAATGCTGGCGTTAGAAATGTCGGTACGGAGGCCAAAAACTAAATGGTTGAGGAATACTAGCATGTCCTCGTTAGCTGACAATATGGCTGAAAGTGGTAATACTTGCTACTAATGGCTGCAGTGCTTTGCTGGCCATGAGATTGCATCCTCGTTAGTCTAAATAGCTCTCCATCCGTCGGTGGTTGATAAAGTGAGTCTGCCCAAAATGGGTAATATCACTACATTTACATTGCCTAGAGTTTGCAAAAGAGCATTTCGAAGAGCTATTCAAATGTAATTAATACTGGTGGAGGCAAATAGACAGAGCAATACGGGGAAGCTCACATTGCTGCTGACTGTGTTGTATCTCTTCTTTGGATGAATTGCTGGGTTCAGCTGACGGGTCCCTCCATTTGACATACTAACTTGTGACAGGCGATGGTGGACCTAGTAGACCTGTCAATTGATTTTTAATCTCGAATTCCATGAGGTTCGTCCTTCTATAGTTTTGTGTAGAAAAGCTCCGGCGAAGTCAACATTTGTAGAAAGGTGTTACACACTCCCATCACAAAAGTCTCCTTTGAGAACTGTTGATTTGGAAATCAAGTAAATCATGTACAGATTAACTGGCCAATTAGCCTGTGATCATTTTCTTAGACTTTTTAAGTCTCGTCTCTATGATTCTGCTGGTGGTGACCATGGCTGCTTACAAAGACCAAGAAAAGGCCGTTCTTTGCCTAGTAGCTCTTCTACAGTGTCACTAAAGACAGCGCTGATGGCCACCACTACGGGTGCATGGATACTGGGAGGGCCAATGGCATAACGAAACTTGGAGGGGCCTCCCTGAAAGATACTTGGAAGGGCCCCCTTCTGGCGTCAGTCAGTAGCTGTCAGGCCAGGGTACAGTACTGAGGGGGACCCCTGCAGATCGGAGCCCCCCACACTGCGGTGACTGCGGGGCCTATGTTACTCCACTGGAGAGGGCACACCCACAAGTTATGTTCTGCACCGTCATCTGTATAGCACGCTTCTACCAGTAATGCCCTTCCTTGTCCCATTGGTGGCAGGCCACACTTGCAATGCCGTGCCTAGTCATTGGGGGACTGCGGACTGCACGAACGAGCGAAGAGCGCGCAGCTGATGGGTAGACTAGAGAGGAGGAGTATGATGTTGCGAGTGAGACATCTTAGGAACCAAGCTCATCCCTGGCTTACAAGAACATTAACACGCTTAATCATATCAAAGAGGAAAAGAAGGCTGGCAACGAAAAAGCTCAACAGTAGGACGTGGAAGATAAAAACCAATCCCTTGACGGATACATTACACAATAACAGTGATTTAATGCTGTATCACTTTGGCTTCCTATTTAAGTCAGCGTGATGTGCTTTCTGCAGGCTACACTTTAATAGGCTGCACCTCAGCCCCATTTTGACATTTCTAATAATCAAGCTGTTTTGCATGAACTTTCTCACATTCCTCACGAAGGAGAGCTGTGACGAGGATCATGTACAATGCACGAAGGAGGGGGCTTCAAGGGGGGACTAAGGAATCCAGACTTTGTCTAAGGATCAAAAGCTTTCTCTCTTTCTGATTTATATCCTTTTTTTAGAGCGATGACAATAACAAGCTGAATTAACATAATTAGCCAGTTTGCCTGCCTTAGCGTGTAACACTAAGCAGGGTTTGGGTACATTATGCAATGTATTCAAATTTTAGACATGAAAATGATTAGCAGCAGCAAAACGTTTATGTTATTTTTACGAAGAGCAGATCATGTTGCAGATGACATACTGGCTGTGTTCGCATGAAGAAGCTTTCACAAATGAAACATAATAAATGGAGCTTTTATATTTTAATAGCATCCGCATTAAAAAAAATTGGGACCGCTGATGCTAAGGAATATTTAGGGAAAAAAACGCATTTAGTACGAAGCTGAACATATCTAAAAGTCAGGAAATACAGACTGGTTGTTTCTGATGCATTTCCAGCACTAAAGGCAAGTCTAGAAAGTCGACCTGCGAGTCTTTCTGGATCGTTGTGTTTGGAGTGTCTGCATTACATGATACATGCATCAGTCAGAAACGGTAGTAGCGTTATAGGTGACACACGTGCCACAGCCAAATTTAACCAAATTTAACACTCCACCTTCTAAAGCAAAAGGCCCTATGTGCTGCTTATAGATGCAATACACTGTTCTCTGCTGCCCTCTCTAGGTGGTGGCATAAGGCAGATGTCTTACCATACATTTTGGGTACACTGGCCCTGCAACCAGCATTGCTTGCTTCATATTGTTCTGATCCAAGATGGTGGTCAGATGGTGAGAAAATCATGAAAAAACAGAAAAAAAGAGACAGAGTTTAGATGTTTCAATGGTAAAAACAAAAGTGTATTTTTAGCTTAGAAGGCATTGTAGCCCATCAAACTCAAGAATGACTGACACGAATATATCATATGGATTGCTGTCAGAGTTGTTCAGTGGGATTGTCAGTGGCACTAACAGAAACTGAACTGTGATTTTGGTTACTGGGTCATGAGATCTGAGAACCACATTTGGTTGGTCCAGAAAAATCGTAATCAAAAGCACATTGGATTCTGTGTGGCTTGATTAGAAGCAGCTGAGAAGAATAACTGTCTAAGTCTCTCTTTTCAAGCTTGAAGCCAAACAGTACACTCGCAGGCCCTCTTTACAAGTTGTGGTATTTCGCCCGGAGCTAAAATTCCAGGTGAAACTCTGTATCTCACAACTCTACATCTCTACGGGCCTGAAATTATCTGGTCTGCCGACTGCAGCCTAGTTATTCCATGCTCAGAGACACAGGGTGTGTCCATAGCGCTGCTGGGGCAGAGGCTTTTGGCGGTATCACAGCCCGGCCTCCACCGACCTCTGAAGAAGTATGGGAGGAGTAGACAATGCACCCCATCGACAGGCACAAACCTACCCCACACCCCTGCCCTCACGCCCCACTTCCAACCCCCCCACCCACCGGCCTCCCACTGACACTTTCAGCTTGCTCAGAGCAGATGGAAAATGTTGCCAATTTTTCCGTTGGAATTGGGGAAAGCTGCCTGGAAACAGAACCGGCATTACTTGGTTTAGGCAGTTATCCCCCATTCAAGGGAAAACAACTCGTAATTGCTGGCATTTGGTGTGGGGACACTGGCTTTCACCGTAGTTTCTGCTCCCCTAGTATCCTCCCACCATATCCTGCGGTACTTGTAACGAGGGTCTATGTGTTTGCATTTTTATATTAATTTTAAGTTATACACTTGGTGTTCCAGTTATACACATAAAAGTTGTTTCAGACTACAATCTTAAGTAAACAGCAAGATAAGGCTTCAGGAAATGCAAAGTGTTGGCTTGTAATTGTTGCATGTTAGTCAATCAATCAATCAATCAATCAGGGAATTGTAAGCGCGCTACTCACCCGTGAGGGTCTCAAGGCGCTGCGTGAGTCAAGTCTAGTGGTAGACTTGACTCTGAATGTGACGGTTTACCCATTAAATCCCTTCAAAGTAATTCTCTTATTTAGGCATGCTATTGCTCAGAAGTATGACACAATAGATTCAAGTCCAAACCAGATTTCGGGCAATCTGATGGCACAAATAATTTGAAGCCTCTTCGGTGCCCAAAGCAACATACATTATGGATTCCATTTTGTGCTACTGATCTTGCCACAGTTTCTCAGAAGTGTAGCAGTTAGTACATTTGCTGACAGTGGCACCCATAGCAGGGTGTCCCAGTGCTGATTAAGTCATGACTCTCCCTACTCACCTTCCACAGGACTGTACATTGGCCTAGCTGGGCAAGGGCACACCCGCACCGGCAGCTCCAAAGAGGCATCCCCTGGTAAATACAGAACCTCAGTTTCTGGTACCACCTACTTTGGGGCTTATGGATGTGCCAAACATACGCACTCACTCCTCTCCAGAGCCTGAAGCTTGGTACTTTGCCAGCACCTTAAAAAAAATGTGTTCACATAATGGAAAAGTGGGAGCATTTATTGTGCCCTTCTTCTTAATGTATGAATTTGTATCCAGTAAATTTCTATCTGACATAGTTTACCACATGAGGTGCGAGCAGTCAACTGCTCGTAAGTGCTAAGTTGCTTATTGTGAGTTTCCAATCCACATGGCTCCTCTCCATTATGTCCATAATACCTCATCAGACTGTTGAGCACAGTGTGTGTTCGTACACAGTCCACTAACAATTGCCTCCTGATTGCGCTTGGAGCTCCGCTACAATGCCTCCGCTAGCGCCGTATTGTGCTGGTGTCCTACGGAGTAATGTTCAAAATATCTGATCGTATTTTTCGCCCTTCCATGAGGTTGATTTTGGCTTGCATATTTTTTTTCCAGCAGATAACTAGACCAAATTATTTCCTGGCAGTTACTGACTGGCTGCTTTATGGTTAAATAATTCCTTTTATTGCCCAGAACACTCCAACTAAATTATCTGAATAAAGAGGATTCTAATTTAAGTTAAACAATGTTTCTCGTGGTACAGAATTCTGCTGCATTAAGGAGAATGATAATGTAGAAAGAGAGGCTGAATTAATGAAGCTTTAAAAAGCAAAGGGAAACAGCCATTCAGGCTAGCAGCATGGACTGCATCGCAGGGCTACCAGCATGGACAGCCTCATAGACCATTCTGAAGGCATCCTTTCTTTTAAATATCATGAATTATTCATCCTGGAGCTATGGAGCCTGAGATCCTCCTTGAACACTCCCCCCAGACACAAACTTTACAAGTTCAACTTTAAAATTGTGTTAGCGCTAAACATTTTTGTTTGAAAATATTTATTTGAAAAATATCGCTGGGGTATATAAACGCATCAGTGCCTATGCAAATGTGCATATAGATGCATGTGTGTGGTAACTGTTAAATCATATGTACTCAAATAAAATATGTTCCCATCCATTTTATAAGATTTATCTTTTAACATGCTATATTGTGGCAGATGACAAAACATGGCCGTGGGTTTTAAGTAGGCCTGGGCAGAATTTCGATTAAGCTAGAGTAATTTGGAGCAAATTCGGTAATTTCACGTTACTCATTGATACCGAATTACCGATAATTACGTGATTACTCCTCCTCAGGACATTAAGAATAATTTGGGGGGAAAAATCATACCACGTGAGCTTGCTATTTGTGTTCTACTGCATTTAGCACTGTTTCTTGGCGCAAAATGCATCCTCACATCCATTGTGGACGTGAGGGGGCATTTTGTGCTAAGAAAATACCGCTACGTGCCGTTAGTAAATTGGGGAGAAATCCAATCCCAAGAGCATATTTATGAGAAGGAGAGGCTGCTCACGCTCTCTATTTGTGTTCTGTTCCATTTAGAGCTATTTCTTAGTACAAAATGCATCCTTGCACCCATTTTGGACGTGAGGGGGCATTTTTGCACTAAGAAATAGAGCTAAACACAGAATTACCCTTCTCGCATAATTCAGGAGTATTCACACTGAACTTTTAGGTAAATTCATGTGATTATGCTACATGGAATTTGGCACGTTGTGCCTACCCATAGTTTTAAGCCCAGCTTCCACTCTTGACTAAATGGTATAGTTGGCACAGAGACACTAGACGAGATACAGGCCCTCATTTTTCGTATATTTTCACAATAAAAATGTAATAAACACTGAACAATGTTTTATTTTAGTCTCCCATTGATTGACTGCTCATGTCTATATTCCACAGAAATTGTGTTAATCCTGTTCATGAGGGTCTGAAAAGAATCTAGTTTGTTAAACAATACCAGGTAAATGTGTAATGTACACATATGCATAAATAGATGCACTTGATACATTTTATATCAGAAAACTCAAAAGAAATGGTCCCCTGGGGCTCTCTTTTTCAGCTGTCGTGCTGATACAGATGAGAATAACTGATCTCTATTAAGTGTAGCTGTTGGCTCCACAGTTAATTTATTACTATAGGTACCACACCCTGCAGTGTTCTGAGGCTCACCTGCTGGCTACAGGACAGGTTTCTCGTTTCTGCTGACAGTATAAACGATTCTCTTTTTTTCTACTTCTGAAGATTTGTTGTTATGTTTGCAACATGTGCAGAACGCCTCTCATATGTACTGTTGTCTTTTTTCCTAAACCTGTCTTACGATGTTTCTAACTTTTACGTCTTATTTTAACTCAAAATATTGCTGGGCATTCCCTGTATGCAAAAAACTCAGGTTGCATGATTTAAACAAAATGTCTGTAGAGAAAAATGTTCTTGTTTACTGATAAGTGATAGCCTATTATGGGTACTGATGAGAATGAGTAATCCCTCTGATCTTTAATTTATCAGTTCTTGCAGATAAAGTCAGGAAGATAGAGTTCTGAGCCATGCAGAAAGCATGCATGAGAAATTAAAAAGAGTCTGAATAAAGAGGGGAGAGAAGAAATGGAACATTAAGAGACTCTGAAAGGAGAAAAGAGAAAACCAAAAAGGAGAAAGGAGAGAATGTGGATAAAAGACTGAGTGCCTAAATGGAGAAAGGAGGGGTGTAGCTTGCGCCGAGGAGGATGGCAGAAGGCTGACGGAGCTCTGCGTTGGAGGCCTTGTCATCACACACTCCGCTTGACCTGCTTTCCCTCTTAACAGAAGCGGGGGGATTTCTTACGATGTTGTGGAGGTGAGCACCATTGCTTTTGCAACGTTTCTCATCCTCCCACATGGCTGCAGCAAGCGAAGATACACTGCCATCTCTCTTGCTCACAGACGCGGTGGCCATTTTGTCATACTGGGCACTTTATTCCATAGTGCCTCAGAAAACAAAGGTACTGCCTCAACATCTATTCCCATTCAAAATGGCATTTTAATAGCTCATTCATGTGCTGTGGAATGGAGAACCAATGACAAGGTCTTTGTTTTAAAAGCTGTTTCCAGCTGTAATACAGGCAATGTCATCTATATAATCCAATGCCTGTGCATGTTAATATATGTGGGTCAAACATCACAAATGATTAAACAACGTATTGCACAACACAGGAGCAGGATAAGGTGTGGAAAGGAATGGGACCCGCTGGTTCAACATTTCAAGGGACAAGGCCATTCCGCAGATGACATCTATTGGCAAATGGTGGAAGCGATCAAGGTACCTGAAAGAGGAGGTGACATTGCGAATATACTTGACATTCAGGAGTGCATATGGATGGATTTACTGGCAAGTACCAGTAATGAATTGAATGATGTGAACGACTTGAGAAGACTGTTTATTACACTTTTTTGAAAATGTCAGTACAGATGAATATTCTTATTTTTGAATAAGCCATTGCTGTAAACCCGCATTACCCTGTATATATTCCATGACGTAATATGTTGACCCATTAACTGTATTGGCGACTCGCTGTAACCATAAGGATTGTTTGTGACCGAATATCCTTGAATGAAAATTTTCATTTTAGGTTTGAGATGACTTAATATGTGAACCCATTAAGTGTTTTTATGGCACCCTGTAACCTTATTGATGGTAGATGATTGTATATCCTTCATTACACAGTATTCATTTTAGGTTTGGGATGTACTTGCTGGGTGAGTTCCTAATAGACTGCCATGTCCGAAATACATCAGCATCGGTACACTACGGTAGTTACAATGCTGGCCCATTCACTGGATTTATGGCACTCTCCATCCCTATATATGTAGATAATGTAATGTTTTGATGTGTCACATAGAGACTGGTGTCCATTAGCCCTTGAGGTGGGCGATGAGGGCCCTGTTACTCTCTGACTTTTCTGAGGGGAATATATGGTCATGTCTACCCCTTCCAACCACATGAGACTGACGGGTAAGGAAGCCCTCATATGGTAGACATCGTTCCCAGTGTACGTAGTGAGTTTATGATAGTTAATGAGACAAATGATATTTCCTAAGTGTATTGATGTGGTTTGGATTCTGATATTGACTTTTGAAGCAAAGTCTCTTTGCATTGAGCCTCCACGAGACATTGGACTACTACAAAGATGGCGACCGGCTTGTTGCGGTCTCGCGTTTGGAGGATAGCCATGATAGATAATGGGTGCATGTCCTCTACATCTTCAAGACGTTCAGAAGACATGTGGAGCAAATGAAGTAACGTGGATGGTTTCCCCCGATACTGTCAACTTAGTATATGTTGGTGTTCCCTTCTGGTTGGACCGACGGAAATACAGGCGGCTACATTAGATTGATGTAAGCATTTTTTACCTGCATAATGTTGGCGATATGAGCCCACTTTAGTTATAGCTTACTAATGATCCTTTGTCTTTTGCAAATAGTGCATTTACGGTGAAGTGTACAAATTGGATTGCTTTTTGACCTGTCAACAAGACATGTAAACTGTGGAGTACTATTCCTGGTGGTGGGACTGGATGCTCAATATGTCGCACATTAGCAATTTATTACTACGGCGTGCTGTGTATTTTTTAGCTGCTTGTTTCTCTTGGGTATCCACTATCGATCAGTAGGGCCCATTTCCATCTGTGCTCGACTGGCTAATAAGTGAGTGTTTATTTACATGGACACTTTTGAATGTGTGGGTTGTGTAGGGACACATGGATGTCTTCTAACACATTTATGGTGACCACAGACATACTTTGGACACCCGGGTTTGTTGACATGGGTTTCTCCCAGCACATGCGTATGGTGACTATTGATTCCACTTGAGACACTCTTATCGGGTGATGTTTGTCTTCACAGAGATATACATACATGTGGTCTTTGTATGCACTGTTTGCATGTTCTCTATGGGATTGCTCCCATGGTGTTTCTTTCCAACTTCGTTGGAGTGGTGCACATATGAATGTTGGCAGACCGGTTTTACCACCGTGATGTAGTTGAGTTTAGAGTGGACTAGGATTTAATCCCCCTTTTTCATTTGGTTTATAGGTGAGTGAGGTGGTTGACTGTGTTGTGAGGAGACCCCACAAATCATTCAGGGGTCGAAACGTTGACAATGCTCTCCCATGTGCTTAAGGAGGACGTATGTGTTGAGGGGATAGTCTTGACATACAGGCTGCATAATGGACTTATGATCTTGGCAATACCATTGGGATATGTGTTATGTGCCATTGTGATGTTTTTGTTTTAGATGTGGTGTTGCATATTCATGTGAGCACTGCGTCGTCTGCGCTATTGATTCACTTTTTCACACACTGTTTTTGCTAATTTTGTGATGAACTATAATTGGATCTAATATGTATTAATTTCTGATTAAACCAAATGTTATATCCAGCTTCTTTTTGTGAAGTTTGCTATCATTATAGAAATATGGAAATTGATGTCTGATTGATTTCTAGATCGATGAAATAATGGAATAAGTTGGAAAAGAAGCCCTGACCTAAATAAGTTCCACATGACTATTGTTATTTATTGATTGTATTCACCCCAGTTCCGTGGGTAGAATGGGTGGTCCTGGTTATTTTTTGCAGTCTTCCAATGTCATCATGCCTCTGTCCACACCTAAGCTTTCTCCTACGATCAAACCACAACAAGTAGGCTCTTGAAAAAGACATAAATATGTCCCACCCTCTTCTGATGAAAACATTTCATCTATCTCTATGGAGATTTTGCTGGAAGAAATACTGGCTCTTCGTCCTTTGGTAGAAGAAACAAAAATCAGAATAAAGCTCTGTACGCAAAATGGTCCACTATGGGCTCACATATTAGTGAAGCTGAACAACGCATCAGTGATCTTTAGGATGAAGCCTCGAAGATATCGTCCATGCAGAAAGAAATTCAATACCTTTAAAAGCATGCTGAGGACTTGGAGTACAGAAATAGGTGAAATAATCCTCATATTTATGGTGTCCCGGAAGAGGTTGATGGCAAGGACCCTGATTCCTTCTTTACTAACGTCTTACCACAACTTTTGGATCTTCCCACATCTACGGTTCTCAACATTCAGAGGGACCATAGGCTTGGTTGTAAGTCTTCTACACCTACTTTTACACTTAAGCCCAGAGGAATTATCATCTTATACATACAGATTTCCTCATGGTTTTACAAGCAGCAAAATCTGAAAAAAACTGTTTTTGTCTGGCTCCAAACATTTCTTCACACAGGATGTTGCCAATTTGACAGCAGATAGGCGGAAGGAATTTCTTTCTCTTCGCCCGGCATTGCGATCTTTAGGTGCACGCTTTGGTTTACTCCACCCCTGTACTTTCGAAGTCACTTACAAGGAAAAATCATACTCTTTTGACTGCCCCACACAACTGAGGAAATTTCTACAAGCAAACTCATCGGCTTCCATGGAGATTGCTGGTCCCTCTACTTGAAGTGTCGTATTTTTGTTTCATCTGACTTGATCTCTCCCTTCTTCTAACCATTTTCTCCTTCTCATTTCAGGTATGTCTTTTCTTGTTTTGCCCTATGTCTTCAACTCATTAATAATATTTTTGACCAACTGTACCGTGTGGGACCCCGACTCTGTCATCCTCGTGATGTGCCGTAACCACCCCTACCCTGATGTTCTAATACCCACAGGTATATTTTTCAGTCACCACTTTTGTGGCATGCACTGTCTCTACTTCTCTACTTTCTCTCCCTTTAAATTCCTTACCTTTCTATCCATTACTGAAGCTTCCCTTTTCTTCACATATCCTTCTTTCCATGTTCCTTTGTTTTTCCTTCTTATTATACTTACCTGTTAGTTTGAACTTATTGCTGGTCAGTCTACTACTTTATATTGTATGATTGTTCGAATTCAGAGTCATAACTTGGAATGTTAGAGGTTTAAATCATCCCATTAAGAGACAAAGAATTATTTCTCACTGTGTAAAATATAGACTTGATTTACAACTTCTCCAGTAAACTCATCTTACAGATACAGAATCACTGACATTGACATCCTGAGTTGGTAAGGTTCTTGTCTCTCTCACACAAAATAAAAAGAATGGTGTTGTTAATTTTTGTTATAAATATCTTGATGTTTCTATCCTTTCCTAGGAAACAGATTCTTATGGTAGATGGATTGCTACTAACCTATCTATTAACAAAATATCCATGACTGTTTTTAATGTCTATGCTCCAACCCAAAATGATTTTGTGAGGCAGGATTGGGCCTCATTGTTCAGGGTGCCCGTCTGCCAGGGAAAGCTTCTATGCACCCAAGCTCCACTGGTCATCGAAAACAGAGGGTCTAAAGACTTTCATGTTATTATACATTGAAGTGCTGTCATGTAAAAGCATACTGTAACCAGTGCATAATTTAAGTTTCATAGAAATACACCTGTAAAAGGCTTTCATGAATCAGTTTCAGTGGTTAATTAAAGGATCTTTTAGTATCTTTAGGAGAACTATTGAGAACAAAAATGAAACTTTCTAACAAAAGTTTCATTTTGAGGTCTATTTGTACCATTAGCCAATTTCACAAATGTGATACATATATGATTATACTTTGCGTAATTTGTATTTTCAGCAGTTCATATAGGGACTCCATTTGTTTTACCCCTTTGTAATGTACTATAAAGCTTTCCACAGATTCCAATTCTAAGGAAGGAGTTCTTAAAAAAGAGTGTATTTACTACCATGAAATGTATGTATGCATATGGTATTTCTATAGCATGTACGTAGCCAAAGGCAGCGGAGATCTCTACATGGTCAAAGCCAAGCTTAAAGTCGGTGAGTAATAGGAGAGGAAGCTGAGTTGTGGACAGTTAATGAATTACGATGTAGTGTTCTTTAATGATTTGAGTCTTCAACTCTTTCCTAAATAGAATACAATTGCAGACAAGAACCATGCGAAGTTACAGCAGACATACAGCTATGGTTGAAAGACTACCAGTGAAGTTCGAAGTTTCAGGATATATGTACATGAGTATGACCAAATCTGAATATACTGATAGTGGACCACTTTTCATGTACACTTAATGTAAATGGAAGACGACACTTTTAAAATGAGACGACTCAGATCCAAATTGCTCTGCCAATGTCTCACAAGAGAGGGCTCTGACGTGTCTAGAATAAGAGTGTACTGAGGTGACTCGGAGACTTAGACTTGGAACACAGTCAAGCAACAAGCTGAAGCAGTTTTTTTCATTTGTTTTCAGGATTTGGAATGCTTGCGTGAGGAGCTATTCTTTTTTTTAAATTTGTACAAAGCAATGAGGAGACATGTTGAGGCAGGTTAGGTGTATTACCTGTGTGTGCTGGCCTTTGATACCTGGGGTGTGAGAAGAATGCCGAAGGAATCAAATGTGACTATAAATGCTTGTTACGCAAGCAGGTCTCTTCCATCACTTGTCTAGGCTGTTTACCCTGCAACAAGCGGCTGCCGTTGTTTGCCCATCATTTTCTGTTTGCAAGCCCTACTTGGCATGCAAAGCTTTTGTTTTACACCACCCAACACCATGCCAGGTTCTTAAAGGAAGACAGCATTATTTCTCAGGCACAATGCCTAAAATCTTAATAATACGAGGGAGGAAAGTAACCATTGGCGAGGATCCACAGAGAACTCAAGATAGGAGAGTTGTGGAAGATCAGCGGAGGCAGCTGCCCTATGACATTTTTTTATGACATCTCATTACACTCCCCATGATATGTGTGTATAGTATTGTTTATTCTATTGGCCTGACATGGTTTGTCCACACAACTATACAGGGAGCATTGTTATCACTGTTAGATGTTACTGTACTATATCTTTTATTATATTTGAAGTGCTCTGCCACCCCGTTGTGGAAATGGTTTGTGCTACATAAAAAAACGAACTTTAAAGTAAATAAATATATAGTTGACAAATTCAATTGATCCCAATGAACCTCTGAACGAGGAAATAACATTTATGGATGCCTTGACTTTTTTGGGAAGGTTCGGAATCTTAGTTCTCACAATTAAAATGTACATAAGTGAGCACATCTGCTACATCTAGAATTCCTTACATTCTGTCGCAAAAGTTTAGCCACAATAAATGCAACATTTTTGCTCCGCGTCCAATGAATTAAAAACATGGCTTTGTTTCACAAGTAAATCTGGGCTGAAACAGGCACCAAAGCATCTGACCTTGCTGCTTAGCCCTTTGGCGATAGTTCCCAGTTGAGATTCAGGACTTGCATGTTCGAAAACTACAGCATCACATTTGTAAGTTGGATTCTGCGCCTGGCCATGCTTTCATTATTTGCACCTTTGAATTATGTTGCTGTAAGACCTGGCACATTTAGCAGTGTTTCCTTTAACTTTTTTGCCTTCCGACCTCCTGTTTTGCTGTCTTCAGTTTTGCTGGCCTTAGTATTCTGGGCACTTTACCACTGCTAACCAGTGCTAAAGTGCATGTGCTCTTTCTCTAAAGCATGGCAACATTGGCATATCCACAATCTGCATATTTAATTTAGTTATAAGTCCCTAGTAAAGTGCACTACATGTGCCCAGGGCCTGTAAATTAAATGCTACTAGTGGGCCTGCAGCACTAATTGTGCCACCCACTCAAGTAGCCCTTTAAACCTGTCTCAGGCCTGCCATGGCAGAACCTGTGGGTGCAGTTTTAACCTGCCGTTTTGACCTGGCAAGTGAAGCCTCTTGCCAGGCCCAAACCTTCCTTTTTAATGCATATAAGTCACCCCTAAGGTAGGCCCTGGACAGCCCCAAGGGGAGGGAGCTGTGTATTTAAAAAGTTGGACTTGTACTTTTAAGTTTTGCATGCCCTGATAGTGAAAAACTCCTAAATTCGTTTTTCACTACTGCAAGGCCTAGCTCTCCCAAAGGTTAACATTGGGATTATCTTATTACTTTTCATAAGTGTCTTTTCCAATTGGGAAAAGATGGATATTCCGACTTGGTGTCTCTGGAGTCATGATTTAAAATCACAATTTATGTCAAAGTTGGAGTTTAAATTGTAAGTCTGAAAATGCCACTTGACATTTTCTTACTTTAACCATTCTGTGCCTCGGCCTGTCTCCGAACACATGTCTGGGGTGGGTGACAGCTGGGCTTTGCGCATTCCCTCTAGACAGACAGACACAAAGTGAGCTTAGGTGTACCTGATGGGCCATTCAGATCCTGATGGGCCATCCTGGACAGGATGGAAGGGAGGAGCTGAAACTTGAAACCTGAATAGGGCTGTGCCTGTCCCCTCACAAAGAGCTGCATACCTCTCCCCACAGTAGTAAGTCTGGAGCCAGGGCAGGGACGTTGTGCACTTCAAAGGCCTCTCTTTGAATTCTCCCCCACTTCAGAGGCATAACTGGGTATAAATACTGAACCCCTGACACCACCAACTCAATACACTTCCGGACCTGAGGACACTCTGCCAAGAAGAAGGACTGCTCTGCTGCTGAAAGGACTGTCACTTTGCTGGACTCCTGCTCTTCTGTGCCTGTCCTGCTACCCTACTTGCCAGGTAGCGCGAAGGACTGGACCTACATCTCTACATCTCCAGAATCAAGTGACTCCAAGGGCATGCTGGCCTGCCTCCAGTTGTGAAGTCTCAGGGACATCAAATAATTCATTCAACCCTGCTACAGCCTCTGGACTAAGCCAACTGTGAGTTCTGCCCTGCCAAGTGGTGCCAATCAAGTCCTAGGCCCTTGGAAGTGGGTTTTGTGGCTGTCTCTGCTAACATCCCCGCATTCCCATCCTTGCACCGGTCAGAACCCACACATCTATCTCACCTCGATGCTAACGCATCGCTGCTGCTGCAGCTACAAGGACATCTTATCACCAGCTGCGCGGCTCGTTGATGACGCATTTCCTTCATCGCCAGGGGTTTGACGATGCATCTCCCAACTGCACTACTCAGAACTGTCACATCGCCTACAATCCTATGAATCGACACTGACACATCGCCTCCGACTGCTCCTCGCATCTTGTTCTCGACGTCAATGCGTCGTCCAGGAAGGTACTGTTTGCAACGAGCCCTGCATGGCACCTGTATCCGTCTCATACTCCATCGCGGTCAGCCTGAACTTTCAGATTTGACCCGGTTAAGCGTGATCCCATAGCCCCGGTTGGCACTTTATGTTTCTAAGCACTATGTTTCAAGATATTCTTTAAAAATTCATAACTCCTGCTCTACTTATTGGATGTTTGTTGTTTTGTGTAACCTGGTGTGGATTATTTTTGTGTGGGGTTTTCACTCTTTTAAGTGTTGCACATACACTTTATACAGTGCCTCTTAATGTAATCCTGCCTGCTTTGTACCACGCTACCAGAGGGTGAGCACAGGTTAATTTAGGTGTGTGTCCGACTTACCCTGACTAGGATTGTGGTCCCTTCTTGGACAGGGTGCATACATCTGCTAACTATAGACTCAATTTCTAACTATTGTCGTGCACATTCATCAGCTGCATTGGAGTTAAGCCTTTACCTTAGCCAAGCTACCAAACAGCAAGACATTGATGTGTTAGGGAAACTGGTCCTCTCTGGTTGTGAAAAGCTGAGCCTCATACTTAGCCAATGACATTGCACTGCTCCACTCTCCAACTCCTCTCCCACCTGCAGCAAACCAATGACTTCCTCAGGGGGTGATGTTAGTTTCAGTGATTCTAAGCAAAAAATCCAAACTAATACCATCATCGAAAAGCAATGCCTCTCTAAACGGAAATTAGTCAGACAAAAACTGGCTACTCTCAAAGGTGCAATATAATTGATGTGCTTAGAGGGCGCTGAGTTGCATAAAGTCCAATCGTGTTATCATTATTGAGTACTTTATAAATGGAAATATGGGTACTTAGGATTTGAGATTACAGCGCCAAACTTTTCTGGTTGAGCTGGATCACTTTAAAGGAAGTATTTTTGTTAATAAACGGTAGTGCTGAGATGTCTCATGCTGATGCCTCTATCAGTGTGCCAACGTTAGAACAAACTTCCATCTGAGATTGTTAATTCCCAAAGCAAGATGGCCTCAATTCTCCTGAGGTCATCCGTCAAAAAGTTCAAATGAAAAGGAGGTGGTCTTTAAATTACTCAAAAGTCTTTTCCACTTGAATCGTTTGGCAGTGCATTTTTAAACACTTACAGCTGTGTTTACACACTCCAAACTATGATTTTAACAATCGAATTTCCCGGAAGTCAGGCAAAGTCCAGGCAATAGAATGAGGCCTTTGTTGAATTCCGTGCAGCTCTTTTTTCCGCCGTGAGGTAGCTTGTCCTGTTTGCATCCAGAAAGATGCACAAGAATAAGATGGGATAAGTTGTCGGCGCAGCTATCAAAAGGTGCAGTGGCACCGGGGCCCGGGGGGGGGGGAGTGGAGGGGGGCGGGGCACTGCACTCCAGTTATGACTGTCTTTTACTGCACTACCAGGGACAGGGGGCCTAATTACTCTTCTTGCATTAGAGCCCAGGGTTCCCTTGCTACTACTGGCAGAAATCACGTGGCAAGTTACATCTCTGTGGCGCATTAATTCAATTATATGTGCTGCTGCTCATTAAGGGTGAGAACTTTGGCACAAAGGATGCTTGTGTACACATTAGAGGTAACAGAGGAAAGGAGAGAGGTGGAGCCTGCAAGTGGTGCGGGGTGTTACATGTAAATGAGACAAGCGAGAATGTTAAACTGCTGACTGGCAACGAAGACAGTAATGGAGGCCAGACCGGCGTCATTGGCTCACAGAGAGAAGGGAAATAAAGAACATTGGCCAGACCATGCCAATGGTCCTGGCATGGGGCAGTTGTGTATGGCAGCTGGGACATTTTACACTGATGCCAAGTAATTTCGCACGGAATGGCCACATTCTTTGCACCAGTCATTTTCTAGGCATTTACACTAACTTACTGGTGCAATATGTTGTTTTTTTAACTACTGAATGCCTGTGCAAATGGCATCACAAAATTGCCAGTCACTGGAACTAAACTGATGAGATCCAGTGCAAAGTTGCCAAAGATGAGGTAATGTTCATTGTATTGCCACGCAAGTGTGAGTTTGATGCTTTTAGAACACCAGGACCAATTTAGAAATGGAAATTTACAGAAATGTAATCATATGCTGTGTGCAATTCAATTTTAGGCTATTTTGGCTATATTGCCTAAATTTAGCGAGGGTACGAAATATGGATTAATTCTCTTATGGACAATTTTGATACTTGCGAAATAGGGAATGGACGGTACACTAGAATGTATTCCCGTCCAATCAAGAAGCTTTGACAAAAAAACTAGTACTGGGTTCAATGTGCAAATATATGCATTGTTAGCACATTAGAGCGAGATACCTGATAGGTCGCCAGCAGAAGTGGCCAGTGGTCTAAATTTGTAAAGCAGTCCCTCTTTCAGTTCATAATACACCCAATCACTAGCTTTTGATGAGAGATGAATACACTCCTGGTCTGAGCCAAGGCATGATTGGCAAAGTCTAAAGTAGGCCTTGGCGAAATTTCCGTTACCGTGGCGTAAGCTCTCATTATTTTATGAATTTCAAGGTACCCTTGTTGCATGGAATTCCCAAAATTGTTTAATTACACCACATTGGATAAGTATGCTGCGTTTGTGGCAACATTTTTGCACTGGAGCAAGAGAACAATGCAAGCAACCAGAAGACAAGTGGCTGCTGTTTGTGGCACTTGTGTTTTTTGTGGATCCTCGGGTCCAAAATGGGTGCGAGAATGCATTTTGCGCTAGAATATAGCATTTGTGAAATTTCACGTAATCAAAAGTAAATCAAAAATAAGAACCAGGGCCCTCATCAGGAGGCCACCACAGCTTCCCCCACCCATTGCCACTGCCAGCGCTGCCAATGATAGTGCCTACACAACTAACCATCACACTCCTACAAGTGTGACATTTCAGACTGTTCGAGGCCCCCAAAGCCATAAGAATGGCTTGGGCGCCTGGTATGAGTTTTTTTCATGTACTTTGAATTAATTAACAACTGTTGTTCTGTTCATATTTTAATTGCACAAACAGCTCCACCATGTGGCAGCTGTCATAAGTGCCAGTGTTGATAATTAAGTGCCGGTACCAAGTACCGGAAACCACCGGCTCAAATCAAGCACTGCATCATACCCTTGTTTTATGATTGGTCAATGGTCCTAAATTTTAAGAATTTTAACTAAGAGGGAAGACTAGCCCTTTGGAGAACAGAGTCTGAAGCCTCTATAAAAGTGAAACAACGGTAGCACAGAAGTGAGTAAGAAGAAGGAGCAAGCATGGTTTCAGTACCTCCTAGCGGTGTGCAGTCCTACACGTTCAGGAGCTCTGCAGGGGCTGTGGTATTATCATTGTTCTCTACATCTAGTGTAATGTGCCACCTTCTCTCAGTCTTCACCTGGTCATCTCCCTATTCACTGCATTGGCATTTATCCGCAAACTGCTATAGTTCATAGGTCCCTGCTTTCGTGTATTGGTTTCAAAACATGAAATGACATTGAAGAACCAATATGATTGATCCGGAGGTCTTAAAGAAGCTTTGTGTTGGGCTAACCTGGAGATTTTAGCTCAGCTGAGGTGGACTGGCCTGCTGGAAAATGAAACTAATTCCTGGAAGCTTTATGACTTCTGAAAGTATGGTAAGGCTTGGCCAGACTATGTCTTATGTCAGGCAGTAACCAATCAATGACAGGAAAGACTGAGTAAGAAGCAGCCACGCGTCAGGACTCTAGGCACTCATACCTGCCTTATAGAGGTAGTGGCCTGTTGTGGAAGCTCTTGATTGACCTAAAAGCAACTGTCACTGTTTCACTGTTTTAGGAGGGACAAACCATGCATCTGCATTATTAACAGTGTTCAGGAAAAGGACAGTAGTAAAAATATTATAAGATATTTTCCACAGAAGCAGATCAACAGAGTGCTTGGCAATGGTTTGGTAGCAAAATAAAGTCCCGGGTGAATGCTAGAGTGTGAATAATCTACATAAAAACAAGCATGTGAAATTGTTTCACTCACCAAAAATCCATCCTTTTCAATGATTGGTTACAGGATATAGGGGCCTTAGAAAGAGGTGGGAAATGGACAAATGAGAGACTTGTAGTGAATGATGCATGGGGAACTAACAGGACTCAAACCCTGGACACAGGTTGGAAATGCATAAAAGGAAGACTTGCAGTGGATGGTAATGGGTAAAGGAAAGACTTGTGCTCACTGGCTTATGAGGACTTAAGTGGGCATTGGAGCCTAGACAAAGGTGGGATATGGGTAAAGTAAGTAGATAGGGAACTACCAGGACATAGGAGCCTACAACCAAACAGGTAACGGGTAGAGGTGTGCCTTCCTGCACAAAAACAATCATGAGAGGTGTTTTCCTCTTTCTATGTGTGCTGCATAATGCAGCACGCATACGAGTTAAAAAACGAGGAGAAATTAAAACATTTTCCTCGTTGCGCCTCCATGCGGCTCCCCTAGGGAGGCACAGCATTGTGACGCATTCCCAGGTTTAAGATTTCTCATAAATCTGGGAATGTGTCAGGTTTCATGGGTGTTGCGTGGGAATACCCACAGCAACACTCATGGAATGCCCCTTTCACGCAAAGTGCTGCATAAAAAGGGGCCGTATTTACAAGAAAACGAAAAGCCACTCAGGGTGGCTTTATGTGTCCTAGTAAATATGGGGTAGCAAAATGCGACGCTGGTGCGTCTCAAAAAGTGACGCACCAGCGGTGCATAACACTTGTAAATATACCCGCATTATCCATGTGGATCTACAGATCGCAAAACCACAGAAGTTATTTAAGAACGTCCCCAAGAATCAAGAAATGTTCAGAAGCTGAGGGTTATATAATATACTCCGACTCGACAATATGCACTATCGAACCAACACTCTATAGGAAAGTTAATGAGAGAAATTTTAACTTTAGCACTAAAAGTCAGACATCTCTCAAAGTTGTTCAATAATCACAGATACCTTGTCATGTCTGGAGCTCATCAATACGATGTATTTGGCATACTTTCAAAATTAAAATAATTAAGTTTGTGGGGAACTAATAGCATATTTCCTAAATGACTTTGATTTACAATGACACATTTAAATTGACATTTACCTTGGATTGGATTCTTTCAAAATAAAACATTTCTCTTTACTCTGTAAAATTTGCATGATCACTTCTTATGCCTGTGCAGTGATTCTGGGGTGGATTCTGTGTATTTCAATAGAATTGTGTATTTTATAGGCAACTCTAGTAACAATTGTACTTGTTTGCTACTGGAGTTTAACCGCAGGATCGAAATTGCCAGCATCTCGCTGTGACTGCATGTGTTTGGGAAAAAACTCTCTCACTCAAGTGCACCTAATTATAAAATGAACTCTGCACACTGTATCTCAATGTATGGGAATGTAAATAATCGTTTTCCTACAACTCTCAGCCCCGCCCTATACCTAGCTGAAACTCGAACAGACAGGTGACCAGGGATGAGATCACGGTGTGTTTTGCTGGATTGGTTTTAATGCACCTGGCCATAAATATATTCTATCATCAGGATTACACAAGGATATTCTGTTCTGCAGAGCTGAGCCCCAGCTGAGAAGCATAATTAATATATTGAAGGTGGTGCTCTGAATTTACATCCACACCGAGGTGAGAAAAGTCAAATATATTTCAGGAAATATCCGTGAACAGCCTCCTTTAATCAGATATAACTGGCTAATGTCTAGGAAACGGCTGCATTCGTTCATCTCCCATTGTCCTTTGCGAACATTCTGCAACAATTTCTGAAAGGTTATTTAAATAGATTTTGCCAACAAAGTACTACATCAAAACTCATGGCACTATCAAAGCTGATGCAGTTAGTTAACATGCATGCATCCCACTGCATTGTGGTCCTTGTAGTCCAGGACTGTTCCGACACTTTATTATGTGAACTGGTCAGAGTGGCCTGATCCTTGAAACCGTACATTGATATATAGTTTGCCCCCCCTCCCCTCCACGTTATTAGGCACTATTGCAAGATCACCAACCCAGAGTTCTTTATTCTTTGAGTTTTATTGAAAGCATTTTTGGAGTGCCGCTGACCTACCTGGCTTGTATGACAGTCCTGGAGGGAAGAGGAACCCCTGTTGGGCCGCTGCGGCCGCGGCTAATGTCCGCTGGTCGTGTGGAAAAATCGGGATCATGAGCGGAGGCATGTGACCCTGGACCTGCTGAGCAGAAAAGAGGCTCTGATCAGAAATAGCACAAATGCGTCTTGACAGGCATTTCCTTGGCCTTGGAAGAATTCTTGTGACCAGACAATTCCCCCAGAATCCACGCCTCGGTGTAATCCCTCCCACCCCCATTATCACATCAAAGGGCTATCGAGCATTGTTTCCTCGTGCTCTGCGAGGTGCAGCAGACGCGGCGCACAGCAGCCTTCAGTGCACCTTCTTCACTTCGCAATCCCTTTAGGCGACATGGATGATGGCACAACCACCACAACAGGCTCATGTGTTCTTGCGTGTTTTGTACATCAGAATAACAGACACTGTCAGCAAACTGCAAACTAAACATACAAAAGATTTCTTAACTTAAACATGTTCTTAACTCCATGTTAGGATACTAATAAAAATGAGACTTTCAAACTCCATAAAATAATTAATTTAACCATGGCATGGTGTGCACTAATGTATTGTCATGTTTTATCACGTTGGTCGTTTATGCATTCTATATACTGTATCGAGTCAAGATTAAACAAGTCGAATTATTTCACACAGTCCTGGGCGCATGGAGAGATGAAATCTTGTGACCTTTTTAAATGTAATTACTCTATTCCACACTTTGGATAGTTTTACTTTTTGTGTCTGGGAATTTCAAACCGCAGAAAATATGCACCGTGCAAAAAACACAAACAAACAAAAAAAACAACAAGGCCATTTACACACGTTGATTTCTTGTGTATTAAGGAGTAGAGCAAATGGATTTGTAGCATTGTACCAGGGCAAAACAGGAGCAAGCAGATGCCACTCAACCTTTGTTGCATTTACATATTAAACAATTATGAAAATAAATATTATCTCCACATGACAAATGTGACAGAGGGGCAAAGCGTAAGTCAAAGTTAGGAGGTTCCATTCTCATTACATAAGTAGCATAAACAGTATAAAAATGAATTTGCTATATTTAGTTTAATGGTCTAGGATGTATATGTCACAATCTCGATATAATCATGAGAGGTGTTACATGCAACAAAAAAAAAACAATGGCAAACCCAGTAGGTCTCTGCTCAGCTGAGCAGGGGGTGGTGGGAATGGCTAGCGGGTAGGAGGAGAAGCAGGAGAAACAGAGGGAGAGAGGAAGGAAGCATGCACCCGGATGGAGTATTGAAAGTAAGCATTTGAAGGATACAACTCATCCAATGAAGAACACTGTAAGACCAAAATGCACCTGGGCGGAACAAACTCAAGGCAGGCAGGAAAGCCACTAAAGGTGGAGCACAAAACTAAGATAGAAAGCAATGCCTTCAAATTGTGAGCAAGGAACTTACCCAAAGCCCACTGTAATAATAGGTCTAGTTACAGACAGCTAAATCTGTATGTAGCCGAGACCTAAATAATTTAAGGTATGTTAAGCAATAGCTCCATTACATATTTCCTCTATTTTTTGCCCTGATTCAAACCTTTTACTGCAATATAAGTAGAGGGTAACATTTGTTCACCCCATTACATATTAGACAAGCCACAAAATGGGGTAAACAGATTTTGCAATACTTTGCACCAGTGCAAAGTTTCTGGAATTTAGGCTCTGAATACTGGATGGTTTGCAACCAAGCATAAATCTTCTCGTATAACTCCCAATTCATTTCAGGGCCTCCTCACTCAATCACATCAGAACAGTAGTTTCTGTTTTTATTTGTTGTCCAGAGCCCATTAAGGTCCATACAAATGTGTTATAAAACATTAATTTTTGCACAAAACACACTTTAAAAAGAAGCTAATTTAAAAGATGCTTTATTATTAGTGTCTGAAGTAAACAAAACAGTGATGGATAGAATTTTTAAATTAATCTCAGCCACTGGTAATTACTTGAGACGAATCCCAGTTCACCAATTTTTTGCCCACCATGCAATCTCAGCCTAGCCATATGCAAATCATTGCGCTCCTGTTCCAATAAGAACAGTTCAACCCGAACTGCCAAGCCAGTCCTCTCTGAACTGGAACACAAGCAACCGGTGACCAGTTTTGCTTTATTATTAGTGTCAGCATCACATGTGTGTCAAAATTAATTATTAGCTGGTCTTATTTCATCTTAAATATTGTGTTTTCCATTCAATGGATAACATGTATAATATTTTGCACTGCTTCATTGCAGAATCATAACAGTATCAACAAACTTGACTCATGTATGCTATTGGTGTCTGTGCACCAGTTATTCGGTATAAACCAAGAACAAAAATCAATTTTTTCATTGTATAATTTACTTAAATACCCATGCCTTTCTTTTACCTTTTGTTGTGTAACGACTTCCAAAATTAACTCAAATTTTCTGCCACAAATGCCCAACAGTGGAATACTATAGCCAACAAATCTTGGTTTCTTGAATGACCTCAAAAAACCTGAAGTAGTAGAAAGCTATTGTTGTTCCCTTCTGCTCTTTGCAAAGTCCTGGATGATCTACTCTTGCAGGCATGGAGGATCTAAGAGTACTTTGATAGCATGTGAGCACTTCATAAGATCTAATTTTAAACCAAATTAAACAATCATGTAATGATTGTGAAGTCATCTAAAAGGTTGGTGAATGCCGACCATGTTGAAATAGAAACTCTTCACTGGTGTACAGTCACATTACATTGAAAAGGACGATGAGCAAGACATATGACCAAAGACCTCATGCTTTGCCATTGCTATTCCTGTGCAACAATTCTGTGGTTTCTAAGATAGTTTTAACTTCTGCTCACAGCCGTCAGGGAGACCGCTCATGAAAGTGAATGCCCTGATACAAATGCACACAACATTACCTAACATTACATCTGGGTCGTGCAGTAAGAGCAAAAGGAACTTCTCACTGGGAGCAGCCTCAGCCCGCCACTGCTTTTGGACATACAAATGCGCAAAGCTTCAACTAACCTATGAGGGGTCATTTGCAAATTCACTTGTGATCTCTGTTTCCAATTACTTTAAATATGAATTAGGCAGAACCAAAGGAAATAGGGCAAATACCCCCACCTACAACATCAGAAAATATTTTTGTTGATCTTATTGTGGTCTGTGTTTGTATGGGTTATCAACAGGCCTCAACAAGACGCAGAAGTGTGTGGGTGTGGCCCAGGGGACCCCTGCACACATTTTGAGGGAGCCAGAGAAGATAATACATCAGTGGAATACACCTCACACACCACATCAGCAGAATACAAACCACACAAACCTCTATCAAGCACAGATATATTCACAAAGTTTTTCAGTTGAACACAGGGCTGAAATGTACAGGCATGTCACAAAATTGGCTTTTTGGCCCGATTTCCCACTTTTACACGTGTGTGGCTGGAGAAGCAATCGGATTAGTACCCAGAGGCAAAATATGCTTCCCTCCAGATAGACAAATTATTTTTTGTAATAAGGCTTCAGGTGTTTATATGGAACCCCTTCTGAAAAATGACAGCATGTTAGGAGACAATTACTGACTTTAAAAAAAAAATTCAAATAGAATTAGAGAAGTACTCCTGGAAAGCTGTGACTGTAGCATATTTCCAGAATTAGTTGTGGAATTGTTTCTGAATTCCAAGTTACTGTGACGTGAATGTATTTCCTTAGGTGTAAACGTAACAAGTGCACATTTGTATATGTGTGTAAATGTGACACCAAAGTGCAATTGTACTTGCTAATTATTTTTGTTTCCACAGAGGGCATATACGTTTTTTCATTGAGAAACCCCTCCCCTTACCTCATCACCAATCTTGTTTCCCACACCTGTTGGCAAACTGAATGTGGATTTTATTCCTGTTATTGATTGGTGTAAATATCGGACCACAGTGAAGATGTGCCTGTCTAAAATTTGTGAATAGAAACAATATTTATTATTATCTTTATTATATATTGAGCGCATGCACAATTGAGCATATGAATGTTAGGAACTAAAAGAAAGAGGATTAAAAACATAGAGAAAGTTTCTGTTTTATAGAATATTTTTATACAGTTGAAATTGGCCATGGTTTGGATACTCAGCAGGAGGTTGTTCCATAGTGCTCGGAAGGCTCCTCCTCCTGATCTTACACGCTTGAAGCCTAAACTTCAAACAGCAGAGGGGATCAGGAGCACAAAGCCCTGACTGGTCTGCTGAAGGTGACTGTGTAGGAAAGAAAGGTTGATCTTGTATTGTAAAAGACTCTGTGCTTCAAACAAAGAACATTCAGCTGAATTTTCTATTTTTCACAAAGGATAGACACATCTTCTGATTTTCGGAGGCCCCATACTAGCCTGACAGCCATATTCTGAATTTCCTGCAGCATATCAAGCTCTTGCTCTGAGAGCTCAAATTCGACTGAATTGCAGTAGTCATTCCAGGCTAACACATTGACCCCTACCAGTTTTCCTTGCTGATCGGAGAGGAAGAAAGGCAGAATCGCTCTTGACATCTTCATCTCCAAGAGTCTTCTTGATTTGTAGTCTGAAGTCTAAGCCTTCTGTGTGTCAAAAATGACACGCAGATTTTTAGCTTTAGGCACCAAGATTGGGAGATGGTCCAATTGAGCTCGCCACAATTCCTGTGTCCAGCGTCTTGCATTAACTCCAATTAGCAGGATTTGGATTTTGTTCCCATTCAGTTTCACAAAAGTTGGAGCACATCCACTTCTACACACTTATTAAACAATCCTACAGCCACCTGATCGAATTGGAGGTGTCTGGTCAAATTTCGACTGTAACTGAGTCTCAGCCAGATTGGATGAGGTGTTAAATCCAAATGAACTGATGAGTCCACATAGCTGCCGAATAGAAAGATTTCTCTGGAAGGCATAGTATAATGAGAAGAGATACAGATTGTGTCTGTTGAAGAGAAAAGAGGAGAACCACGACAGGACAGATCCTTCCAAGTCAACAGCACAGAGACAATCGAAAAGGATCGAATGATTGATCATACCATTTGCCACCGAGAGATCCAGTAGAAGAAGGCCTGCCGTATAGATGACATACAGCCAGCAGAGGAAGCCATCCAGTATCAAAGCATGTCTGGTATCCCACCTGCCCTTTATCTACCTGCACAGATGACTCGAGATTTTGAACCACCACTTTGCTAGATGGAATTTTCCATGATTTTCAAACAATAGGTAGCTGTGTAAGTAGGTGGTAGTTCTTAAAATCTATCATATCATGGCAGGATTTCTTAGGCATGGCAGTGTTGGAACCTTTTTAAGCACATTGGCGATTAACAGTGAGTGTAAGGAGTTACCTACTGTTGGAGTCTTTGGCCAATGGCTGGAAATAGACCCTAAGAAAGGACACTGTGCAGGAATTATTCAGGGACTCTTATTTGAGAGTGAGCAAAATTGCCTAAATCTCATGCGGGGTCATTAGTGAAAGATATGATATTACCCGAGACCACAGAGAGCAACAGGCCCTAGCGACTGTGGCAGCAAGATCGCAGGACTTTTATTCAGATGCTCTGATCTTTGCGGGTGTTAGCCTACCTCAGAGTAAAAAGCCAATGCAGTGATGTAAAATTATACATGAGAAATGCATTTTCAAGAGTAAATTCACATGTGAGTTCTCTTTGGAGTGCCCGTGCTACCCCTGGTGTCAGGGAGTGTCCAGAGCGGAAAACACACAAACTAAGACCTTCTATAGTCTCCACATGTTGCCCTTGTCCTCTAGCTGCAAATAGGAGGCTGTTAAAGCCCTAGGAGTGGAACAATTGGTGATCACTGTAAAGTTTGTAGCAGTCCAATGTTATCATGATGTCACTTTCATCGTCCCTGCCATTTTGATGGGTTGAAGTCCATGGAGTTTAGACTCGTGCATAGAGATATTTCAACACTTAAGTTTACTGAGATGTGCAAATACGAATGGGTCGCGGAAGAGGCAGAAACCTAGTAGGCTTAATATCAAACCCATGCAAATAGGAAAGCGCATTGCTTATAAGGAGATCTCTGCAGTCATTACACCATTAAAAGTTGGAACACTCATGCTCTGGCCTTGAGCAGCATATCCAGTAAATAGTTGCCATTTGTAATATTAGTATTCAGCACAATTTAAATTCAATGCAGTATACTTCGTGTATGATCTCAGAGACAAATATATCCACTTCCACAAGCACTAATGTTTTCCCCCTTTCTGCTTTCATACCTTCAGAATGTGTTCCTTGTAGCTTAGCATTTTGAATTATTATTATTGTAGCTACATAATGTCTTGAAAGCTGCTCATTGTGCAAAGTGTGTCAAATGTGCCTCAGCCTCCCCCTAGTATGTTAATAGTATGAGACAAGTCCAGCTTGATAGATTTAAGACTATTATATCTCAGCTTCCAATTAAAGTAATATCCATTGCCACACACACCTTGAGTATCGCACAGATTTATGGCTGGAGCACGAGCATGTCGTTGAGTAATTATGGAGTGTGATACAGAAAGCTTTCCTGAACACATTTACCTGATGTACTTCCAATTGCCTTTGACTGAAATAAAGGCACTAAAGAAACAGACAGCAACATGACTGTACTTTGCATTATGCCAGCTTGGCATTTACCATACACAAAGAGAAAGATGTCACATAAATGTGCTAGTTTGAAAGAAAAGAATAGCACTCAAAGTTATGATTTTATGAACAAGCACTGGCAAAATCAATAGTTCTGTCTTTATTCTATTGTATTCGTATTTTACAGTTTGTGTTGTCTAAGCTGCAGCACAATCTGAACTGATGCTTTTCTTTCTGTTACGTTTATGAGACTCTGTGTGCTGCCACACTAAGCCCTGCCTGTGGTTGCATTATTGCAGTTATAAAAGCACAGCACACCTACACATATATTTATAAGGCATGTGCTGTAAGGGTTGATACTCTAGTCCTAGGGGCATTTCTACGATAGATGCTTGCAAACAATTCTGTACAGTGTTGTAAATAAGGGAAAACCCAAACATAGTGAGAACCTGGGGTGATACCAAATATTAAGAAAAACAATGGTTCACTAGGACAACAATCAAATGAGAGAATACTATGTCTCTATTAATTTAAGACACATTACATAATACCCAAGGCAAGACAAAAATATATATATTATGAAAAAAGGAAGGCAGTCAGTAAATAATGGTTAACAATTTATTCAGTAATTGCATTCTTTGTATCATTTTTATGCATTTTTAGTTTTTGGTAAGAGATCCAGTGGACACTCATAAGCAGCCGCGGTCCGTGCAGGTAACAGCGGTGGGGCGGTGGGGCTGTGTAAGGGGGAATTCCGAGTGATGATGCTGAGGGAAAATTAATTATTTATTTTCCCTCTGCATTGTCCCTCGGAATCCCCCCTTACACGGCCCCACCGCTGTTATGTGCACAGACCGCGGCTGCTCTTTAGTGAGAAAAGAGTGCAGTGATAAGTGACATAAGAAAAAAATGTACATCACACATTGAAAGACTAATGACTCGCTTTCACTATTATTGCAGTTTGGGGAACGGAGTCTATACACGTCTATAGTTGATGGTGTTTCGACCTCTGGCAATATGAGGTCATCATCAGGACAGGGTGTGAGCACCCAGTATCTGGGGTGAATATCGCCCTGGAGGCAATCCCAGAGCGCGGGAGCCCTGCAGCACAATAAAGCAGTAGATCCTAGGGCATCCTGGAGTGCCCCTGGAGAAGGGGAAGCAGTCCTAATTAGCTTCATGAGACAACAGGCTAAGTTAAAAAGTGGGTTTCAAATAATTCAGGGCTTTTGGAACAGTTCTGTTGGAAATCACAGAGCCAGAATGAGTAGTTTGTAAAGGACTGAAACTAAAGTAGGAGTCCCTAAGGGGTTAAATACGACCTACCGGTATAGGATAGGCCTGCTCACGACCAATTCAATTTGGTGAGCAAGAGTTCTTAATCGTGTAGGATGGTGTGTAAATCCTGCTGTATTCCAGGCGTGCCTCATGATGTGACTTACAAATTTTCTGGAGCCCAGAGATCGTAGGCAGTATTGTATCATACTAGGTCATTTCAAATGCCCATGAGATTCTGGAATTAAGGACCTACCATGCTTGTCTTTGCTATAGAGATATAAGAAGCAGTCAAAGGACCAAATAATAGGGTGTGAAATCTTATGTTGAGACACTCTGATTGTTTTTGGTCCTGACCATACTGTTGCAGCATGCGTGCAACAGTATGGCCATTGAGGAAACAAGGATCATATCAAGTGCTACAGTTTGTGTGCAGAGCAAAAACAGTGCAACTAATTGAGCTCTTAAGTGAGGAGGCTTTTCACAATCTCAGCATGTTATGCTGATCTCAATGAAATGATTGTGACCAGCTTCTCAAGGCTGCTTGTTGTGGTAGCTAATAAAATGCAAACTGGTATCGGGTAAGATTCCTGAGCTCCCAATGATCCACTCTTTGGAGTCCCTTTCTTTCCAGTCCTAACTCAAAACAGGCTTCAGGAAACTTCTGAAGAGTTGGAAGCTCCTCATCATCAGTTAAGTCTAAGAACTAAATTTTTCATAATTTATAGTGACTGTATTCTCCAGATAACTAAATCCCACAACTTGCCAAATTGATCCAATTACACTAGGTCACATCGATGAATTTGGCTGGAAATCAGGAGTTCTTGGCTGTTGCTCAGTGTATGGTCATCCATATGTTGGAATTAATATGGTTGCCTTTGTATTTTTTTGATCGGATGTTTGAAACCAGTTAATTTTCTTTGGTGATATTAAAGCATTCCATTGTGTCTTGCAACATACAGTGCACACACATGTATTTGTGTCTCTGTTCTTGCATTTGATTTTGGAACTCTCTGATAAGAGTTCTCCATAGGTATCTGAGCAATTCTTAGTAAATATGCATTTTTGCTAAAAACGGTGCATTGAAGTCATAAGCCCTGATTTAGAGTTTGATGGGTGCAGAAAATCTGCCAAAAGTAGGCGGATCTCCCTTCCTCCCTATTACCAGAGTATACAATTGTATGCACGCTAAGTAGGATGGAGGGCACAACCGCAAATTTTTGGTGGGCGTCCCATGTACTCCAAAATATAAATCATGACCATAGTCCTTTGTAATGCTGTAAATGCTGGCCATGGTTATTTTATGCTGAAAAGTATTAGTTTTGGCTTCATGTTCTTTGGTTGCCTTCATTTAATGGGCTTTGCCATGCATAATCTCATGTGGGTGTTTTTGTGTTCTATGGTTCAACATTCTCAGTCATATAGGAGATCTCTTGGTAATGTTTTGATTCCATCCCCATCTCTGCTTCTCTTCTGAAGGGCAAGGAGAGCAGCGTTTGTGAGTTGTTCCCCTTGCTTTAAAAGGGATGTATTGCTGGTTCTAATGCCTTTTAGTAATGTCATTCTCTTATATTGCATGTTACTCTAGTGTTAAAATTATGAGAAAACAAGATAGGAATGGGATGCTTAGGTTTGCTGGATGGTCCTGTGTTTTATTTGTAAGTGGCCCAGTTGTGCAGGCAATTAATAAATGACTTGTCAGTGTTATGCACTGTACTTTTGACTGATGATTAAGTATGTTAAGACTTCAAAGGCCTCTTGCTTTTTCAGCTTCTCCTAGGGTGGGGTAGTGATTCTGTTGTGCATGCAATTTTAGATCAACTTGCTTATTGATAGACTTTAATAAACCTGCCTATTGCTTGTTATGCATTTCTGTTTGGTTTGATGAGCAAGGCTTTTAAGATTTTTGAAGGCCTCTTGGTTTTCAAATTTCTGTTGGGGTGTAGTGGCTAGTTTCTAATACCGATTACATTGTTTTGTTCTTTATCACTTCAAGGGACTCTGGGACTCCTCTATTTGCATGGTATTTACATTTGTATGCCTTATTGTGTGAGTTATAACACATAATGTGCATGACTTGATACTGAGTTTGTGATCTTTGCTTCTGGAATCACCCAATTCTCCTGAGCATTAGTGATTAATCGGCTATGTAATTCTCTTGTATTTTTGTTTAGACACTTCAAATGTACTACCTGCTACATTGAAAAATATTTTTATAGAATTTAAATATGCCTCAACAATCTTTGATGGAACATTTCCTCTTGAAATGCAATGATGCACTACAAGAAACATTCATGGAAATAATGGTTTCCTGCTGGATATTTACTTATCTTTACTCACACGCCTGGAGTCACAATTTGAATAGCTCTAATAAACATTTATATTTCCCCTTTCCTGTTCCTTTTCTCCATTAGGTTTTTTTTCTTTTTTATAATTGGCAGAATTATTTTTATACATTTACTCAGCTACAAATATTTGCTGTCATGTAAGTATTTTTGTGCACTTGATAAAATATCAGTAATTGATGCAAAAAGGGAGACCTGAAGATTGATTCTTTTTTTAAAACATTTTTGAGCTTTATAGGTATTTTGGGGCCCATTACAATGGCGGGCGGAAGCACAACCGCCGTGCTGGCGGATGCAAAAACCACCAGTTACCGCCGGCACGCAGCAGTCCACACGCCCGCCCAATTATGATGCGAAAAGCAGGCCAAACACCGCCGGCAAGCCAGCAACACCGTCCGCCATCAAAGTGCGCCCGCACACGTAGCGGCGCAGCCCAACTGACACACACCGTCCGACGAAACACGTCCCGCCCGGCGCATAAATTACGATGCCGCAAACAAACGGCTCCCACGGCAAAGAGACACCGCACGTGAAAGAGAGGCAGAAACACGGACGCAGAGCACGGACAACGAAGAAGCGGCACCCCGGGCATGAATCCAGCACTGCAGGCCCTTCCCATGCTTCTGCTGATGCACCACCAAGGACGCAACGTACCGCGGAGACGCAGGTAGGCACACACACAACAAGTGCACGCAAACAGCGCACACAGTGCAAGGGCGGAAAAAGCGGACAACCCCCACCAGCGCGTGCACACTACACATCCACCATTGCATCCACATATGACACACAGGCCAAATCCTAACATCGCAGAACACATGTGTACACACCACCTGGGACTAGGAACCAACCACCCCGTCACGGCCCCAAAGCGCCGATGACGCCGCCACACATGCGCACAACGCAGAGGCCAACCGCAGCGCCATGCATGCGTCGCACACAGACACAGGGACACAACCAAGCAGCACACACATCAGCCCCACCCCGAACGCACATGACACGTGACAGGCCGGCCACAGACATGTCCCCAACGCCCAATTCACGGACAACACCCAACGCCACACAACCGACGCACACATGTCAGTGAAGTCACGCAACAGCAGGACACACCCCAGTGTAACAAACATGGCGAAGCACACAGCGGCGGCAACACCAACTAGGAGAAGCAGGGCTCCTTCGGGAAGAGGAACGCCAGTACCACACTGAAAAACCCATACCACCCTGCACATATGAACAAGACACATGAAACGGAACACCAAAGAGCCCGGGGACCGACAACAGGTGGCCCAAGAATTACATCCACACACAAGGCCCAACGCAGAGCGGAAAGGCAGCCTGCCGCCCACACAAGGGAGAGCAGACAGCACTGAATGACCTTCCATTCCAACTCCGAAACCACAGCCCTACGACAGAAGCCGGTGAATACAGCCATTGTCCAAGAATAGACCAACACAGGCATGCCGAGGAGACCGACCACACGGCAGATAGCGCATATCACAGAAGCACACAACGGACGGGGAAGAAAGAAGAAAACACTCCCCCATGTCGGCCACATGCAAGTTAATTGGAAGGAGTCACACAGCACTGACCTTGAACTGTCTGAGAAGCATGTGGGAAGAGGGCCCGTGTCCTCCAAACAAGCCAACAGAACACAAGTCCTGTCTCCCCACGACTACACAGAGCTCACAGCAACCCCGGAGCGTGCACATTGCAGACTGCACACACAGCCGGAGCACGCCACCTCTACGAACCGCTGCGAAATGGCAACCGCAACACACCTACCCAACTACGCCGAACAGCTCAAGCTGTACCAAACCAACACGATACATACATTGGGATGCGATCTCCTGTCCCTGCTGAACGTAAGTTACCGACTGACTTACCGCATCACATTGTTCAGCTGCGTCATGCCCGTCTTCTACTGTCGGAGGTGTCCCTACCAGCATCCCGTCGAGATATGCCTCTCCAACCCGGCATGTCTGAAGGCGGACCTGCTACCACTACTCCTCCCTCTGGACGCACACGACAGGGCCTGCTCTGCCTATGGGGGCATGGCGTATGTGGCCAACATCGCACGCGCACTGAAATGGAACCACTGTGCCTCCACACGACGGATCATCGAGAACAGCTACATCGAATGTCACCCAGCATGCCCCATCATGGTCCTCCAAGGGACAACCTACGAACAACACCTTGACAGCCACCATCCGCTTCATTGGCTGGCAAACATGTACACCACCAATGACATGGAAGCCCTGCTGGACGGCATCGCATACCTGTCAACCTGTAAATACGTCGGACCACAACGCAGGTTCCCCGAGTGACCTATGAAGTCCAACCCCGCACCCATGCTCAGCTTCCGCACGGACTGGCCAGTCACCACCACAACAGCCATACCAAACGACCGGCAACTGTAACCACATCATCAACGACATCGCCATGACATCGGATATGACCGGGACATGCACACTGTTCCCCATCACATCCAGGAACACCGCATGCATCGTGGGAGGCAGTGGCATGGGCTCTGTGCATCGCACCCACATGGACGGAACTGCATGAACAACCAGGACACGACATGGATCCAGCGCACATGGACACACACACCGCTCAGTGGACATGAATAGGTCGCCTGGAGTCTGTGGGTGCTGCACCCCTCCCACCCCCGCCCCGGGAATCCCATACCAGGACCTTTGCATGGACGACAAGTGCATACAACAACAACACGACCCCAGTGACTGTGACATGTCCAGTAACCACCACAGTGCAACAACAAGTGGCACGCCGCTGCATGCACGCAAGCACATGCCCTGATGTCATCTCACATGCACGCGTGCATGAGGAACAACCGCAGCAAACCTGTCACATGGAACTGAGATGGACTGTGCCCATGATGCCGAGCGGTCTGGTAGGCTACATGTATACCGTCTGTGTCAAAGTCCGCAGCTCCGCAGCTATACGTAAATGTACATTAGCACAGCCTTGGCCAAGCAGATGTAACCCCACACCCTATCCCATTCGTAATCATGCTCAGTATATCCTCAACATGTATTCCGCTGCCAGTAGTGTCCACTATACTGCATCACAGAGGACAGAAGACTCAATATAATGTTTGAAACCAAAACTGTCTCCGCTGACTCATTTCACAAGTACGAATGAGAGAGGATGAGAGTATGTGAAGTACACGGCAGTCGTGACATGACCATGTAGTCCACTGGTATTGGATGTCAACGCAAATGAGTAGCACTACTGTGGAAGACACACATGTGTCGTGTGAAGTCGTATGGACGCAGTGCTCAGGTGGGTGGGTGCGACGGGTAGATGCGCACATGCCAAGTTGGAGCACGCCGTGTTGGGAGGGGTCATGAACAGTACACCACCGCTTCCCTGGGCATTGTGAGAGGACACCTGTCGGGGGAGTGAACACGTGTGTGCACAGCAGCCGGGCACACGTACAAGGCGGTACCAGGCGCACCTCAGCCCACCCTCTGTGGACAAGCTGGATCCTGTTGTGCGCCCGCCATGCCCCTTGACAAGGCACACACAGCCCCAGTCGACCAGGTGTAACCCCAACATAGTCAATCCGCACAGGCGATACAGGGCACGGCATGGCAGTGGAGCATGGTGTGTGAGAGGTCTCCTCGCGCTCCTCCTGCTCATATCACGCAGGCAATAGAACCTCAACGTCTAGCATGGCACAAGTCAGATGGAAGTGTAGGGGGACGCACCACAGCACGAGCAGCACTGACGTCACGGGAGGTGGCTCGCACCATCCCATCCATTGCCCATCATACCAACCACGCCACATGCCATTGCGACTAAGTGCAAGCGCGTGCGCCACCACCCCCGAGCCCTCCCCAGAGAGGCCAAAGAGTGAATGTGTGGGCCATCAGCCACAGACGGACGCGGCCTGGCCGCAAGGGCAGCCACAGCCACTGGGTGTCGCAGGTGGCGGATCCGGAAGGCGAAGACTGTGATGCATAGTCCATGCAGGCCGGGTCTCCATTTGGGGCACCACGCAGGTGGACGGCGTCCCGCCACACATCATACCCTGAGACAGCCCACTCGTGCAACTGGACCCACACATACACTCCTTGCCCTCTCTGGTGCGAGCTTGGGGCTTCCTGTGCAAGCGCTAGCCTCGCAGGTGAGCATGCATATTGGGGGAGCGAGGGGAGGACATGAGGGCTGGGGCGAAGATGACTGTATCACTGTCAGTTAGTACAAGGGATGACTCAGATGTGGAAAGGAAGAGACGTGTCCCGTGTGCACTGCAACTAGTCGCCAATCCAACTACCCCCCATGTCCGGAATGTAAGCCCACACCTAGGCCCGCCCATCCGCCACATCGAACATACCACCAGCACGACAACCTTCCCATTCGAAACACTGACTGGGGGTGGCGACCAGTGTACAATCATGTGTAGCCTACCCACGCGTACATGTGGGCCCTCCATGATCCATGTCACCTGCGGCAAAGTCATGACATGCGCAATGAGGGAAGTGAGGAGAGCTGTCCGCCCCACGCGCAGAAGGTGCATCAGCTCCACAGACCCAGCAGCGAGTCCAGCAGGGGTCACATGTGCAGGGGCAGCTGTGCCTGGTGTGAAGGCACATGCATATAGACAGCACATCGACCAATGTGTAGTCTGCCCACATCTACAGTCCATCATCATGCGGACATAGGAATTGAACACAGGGCAACACATCTTAGCTGGTGCACCCACCGTGACCAACAATGCGCAATCATCGACGTACCCGCCCTGTGCATGGCCCCCCACCCAACGGAGGCACATCCAGTGCCACCATCCCACACACACCTGCCTTCCACGGAACATGCTGTGTCCAATGGTCAGTACAGAGTCAGCGCCCATCTGGTGGATCCTGAACAGGAGACACATGCACACACATGCCAGCTCCCACTATGTACGACTGCCACCTGGCACGTGCAATGTAACCTCTCACCTGCGACGTGTGACTGCAAGCACACAGCCGTCTTGGCATGGGGCTGTCAATGTGGACACCAGTCAATGTTTCGGGAGCTGTGATCCGTACAGTGCTGTACATAGGGTGCAGTGCTGACACCTACTACTGTCTCATATCCCCTCGTGCCACAGGTCCCACTTGTATTGGCCGCTCAGCCCGTGCCCACATCGTCGTCGTCGTGTGCCATACTCATCCAGCCTCGGAAGCAGTCCAATGCTCAGCAGACACTCATGTTGCCGTGGCGTTGCCGCTTGACGAATATGCAGTCAGTCCCCATCAGCACGCCCCGCAAGTCATTGGGGCCTAGATCCCCATGTGCATGCACATGGCAGTGGTATGTCTCACTTGCCATTGCCATTGTTGGGAGACCTGTGTAAGTGTATTGTGGCCGTGCCGTCCCAGCTTGACAGCTGGGCTGTGGCTCATGTGCTTGCTCAGTCATGTCAGTGATGTGTATGCGAAATTGCTATGTGCCGTGTTGCTTTGACATGTGTCCTCTGCCATTTAACCCAGGCGGAGACCGAACATTGACCGCCCATACCAATTGCTGGCGGACATGGACGATACAGAGGTAATCAGGAAGTTTCGGCTGGACAGGCCAACTCTGCATCGACTGTGTGCCATGTTAGAGCCCCATCTCCGTCCCCGCAGGGTGTATCCGACTGCTGTCACCCCCACGGCTAAGGTGATGGCCGCCATGCATTTCTTCGCCACTGGGTCATTCCAGCACACAGTGGGCAGTGGAGGAGGGATGTCCCAGCCCATGTTCAGCAAGGTGCTGAGGGATGTACTGGCAGCCATGATGCTGTACCGGAACAGGTACATCCGCTTCCCCAGGGCTCGTGAATTGGCGGCAGTGAAGGGTGCATTCTATGCCCTTGGCAGAATCCCACACGTCGTGGGAGCCATTGACTGCACTCATGTTGGCCTTGTTCCACCACAGGCCACTGAGCACCTGTACCGCAACAGGAAGCACACGCACTCCCTGAATGTGCAAGTGGTGTGCCTTGCGGACATGGTGATCACCCACGTGTGTGCAAAGTTTCCAGGCTCGGCCCATGACGCACACATAATGCGCAACAGCATCTTGCCACGACTGATGGCCAATCTGCAACAGGATCGTGCCTGTATTGTCGGTGAGTATGTGGAGTGGTGTAGCGTGCTGGTTGTGCGATGCTGTCCCCTGTCCAGTTGGAATAGCTACGGTTCTCTGTGTCCCTCACACCCAGGTGACTCTGCGTACCCGAATGGGGCATGGCTGCTCAGTCCATTGAGGAATCCTCGCACCCCAGCAGACGATCGATACAATGAGGCACATGGGAGGACCAGACGTGTGGTCGAGCGTACCTTTGGCCTCCTCAAGTCCAGGTTCAGGTGCCTGGACCGCACCGGGGTGCACTGGCGTACTCCCCACAGAAGGTGTGCCAGATAGTGGTGGCGTGCTGCATGCTGCACAATCTGGCCATTCGGAAGCAGATCCCCCTCATTGTGGATGACGGAGATCAACCAGGGCCCCAGCCCGCAGACCAGGACAGCTCGAGTGAGGTGGACAGCGGAGAGGAGGAAGCTGGGAATGTGCGCCAGCAGCTCATCGCCCGCTACTTCACTTGACGGTGAGTGTCCATGTACGACGGATGATGTGTCTGTATCTGTGCAGGTGTGTGTGTGCTGTGTCAGGGTGGCCGTATGTTCACTGCGTGCAGTGTGTCAACGCTCCATGGCCAGGGTAGTATGCCACTGTTGGTGACTGTGGCATTGTGCCCTATTGCTCTGTGCGATGTGTGTACATTGCTCGTAGTTGTTGACATGTACTGTGTGATGGGTGTGTGACACACTCATTGAATGTGCTCCTGTTCTGTCTCCCACCCCTAGGTCCCTACAGGCCCTCCGGATTCCATTGCCATGCCACGCATCAGGTGCCCTTCCGCCCAAGGTGGCCGTTGTATTCCGTACAAATAAAACACAGGGCACAAACAGCAGTTAGTGAATAAGGTGCATTTATTACGAACTGTGACATGTGATTGTGTGTAAGGTGATAACAAAAGTGGTGCGTGCAGTGACAATGAGCTGTCGGTCATGGCTGCGTGATGATCAGGGTGTACCCACTGGTTCTATGTCCATAGTCCAACACACACATGCCATCCAGCTGGCTGTGTGGAGTGGGATCGTAGAGCAAGTCAATGCAGTGGCTGGTCAAGGAAGGCTGGCGGAAGGCTGGCTGGCTGCCTCACTTGCGACTGGAGCGTGCGAAGTCCTCCCGGGAGATCTGTTTCCTCTTCGGACGGCCCCTTCCACGTTTGGGAGGGGGGTGTGTGGTGGCGACCTGCTGGTGGTGGGTGAGGTGTGCTCACTGGCTGTGGACGCAGGGGAAGTGGACACTGCTGGCCGACCCTGCGCCCTAGCAGGTGGTGGCGGAGGTGGTGTTGCTGGCCTTGCCTGTGACCCCACCGCCACCACCAGCTGGCCCATGAGGTCCACGAGTTGGTCCATACGGGACATGAATTGGCCCATATGGGCGTCCATGGACCTCAGCACCCCCAGCACCTCCCGCGTGTCAGTAGCAGACCCGGCCCATTGTCCTTGGGCCTCTTCATAGGCCCCAAGGACTCTGGCCATTTGAGGCAGGGCATGGCTCCCAGGGGAGGCTGGCGTTTCCCTGACCCTGCTCCTCCTACCAGTCCTGCTGCCACCGGCCTGCCCACTAGCCACATTGCTCACCACGGTCCTCGCTGTGGCTCCCAGGGTGGATCCAGTCGGCCGGGCCACCACCTGCGCTGGGGCTGGTGCCAGCGAAGACGTGGTGGTCGTGGAGGCGGTGGTGGTCGGTGCGGCGATGGTGGCGGTTGCGGCAGTGGTAGTGGCCGCATTGACCGTGGGTGTGGCCGCAACGACAGTGGCAGCAGGGGACTGGGACTGTTCAGCATCCCTGGATGATGGGTTGGTGGGTAGGAGGGGTCCTGGGGAGCGGCTGGGCCCTGCCACGCCAGATGGGCCAGCTTGGTGGTCCGTGTCCGAAGAGGTGGACAGATCCTCCAGATCCGTGTGTCCTCGTTGGGGGCTTGTAGGCTGGCTGTGCTGGCTGCTGTCTCCATCCCCAGCGTCCAGCAGTTCGTCACCTGTGGAGAAAATGAGATTTGTTATTGTGTTGCACCTGGCGAAGTATGTATTAGTCGTCTGACATTGGCAGTTCGTGCAATCTCGTACATGGGTTTCCCGGAGGCGAGTGTGTGGCTGTGGCATCTGTAGTTGTGTGTGCTAGGCAATGGGACTGTGTGCTGTGCACATGTGGCATGGGACGGATTGGCCATGCCGATGGGTGTGTTGCTTTGCCCCTACTCATTGTGACTCTGGTGTATGCGGGCTCCTGGCCCATCCTGGGTCTGGTTTGTACTTTGCTTTTGGAGTTCATATGGAACGCTTAGGAACGCATATGGCAACATGGGGGCCATGCCCCAGATTCGCATTTGGGATGGAATATGCTTTTGGGGTTCAAATGGAACGCTTAGGAACGCATATGGCAACATGGGGGCCATGCCCCAGATTCGCATTTGGGATGGGATATGCTTTTGGGGTTCAAATGGAACGCTTAGGAACGCATATGGCAACATGGGGGCCATGCCCCAGATTCGCATTTGGGAGGGGATATGCTTTTGGGGTTCAAATGGAACGCTTAGGAACGCATATGGTAACATGGGGGCCATGCCCCAGATTCGCATTTGGGAGGGGATATGCTTTTGGGGTTCAAATGGAACGCTTAGGAACGCATATGGCAACATGGGGGCCATGCCCCAGATTCGCATTTGGGAGGGGATATGCTTTTGGGGTTCAAATGGAACGCTTAGGAACGCATATGGCAACATGGGGGCCATGCCCCAGATTCGCATTTGGGAGGGGATATGCTTTTGGGGTACATGCTGTGAGCCATGGGTGCCGAACGTGACATGTGTTGTGGCAGCATGACAGTGCATGGTCTGAGGTGTGTGCATGCCTGACATGCCCTGCATATTTGCTGTCTGTTGTGGTTACTGGACATGGCATTGGACGCATCGTTATGAGTGAGTGATAGTTGTGTGCCAGCCAACGTATTGCAGTTGTCCCATCTCCTTGGTGTGCGTGCTGCCCTGTGCCATGTGCATCAGTGCAGTGCTCGGGGGTGTGGCCCATGTTGTGTGTTGTTGCTCACAGTGTGTCGTGCGCTTAATTGACTTCTGGCACATGGTTGGTCATGGGCATGTGTCTTAGCGTGACTGCTGTATGTGTGGCAGCTGTGCGGATGACATGCCTTTCATGTGACTGGGGCTGACGGATGGGATGGATGGTATGTTGTATGTGCATGGTGTGTCTGTGAGTTTGATGGGTTCAGTGGTGTTCGTGTGCATTTCTGTTGTTCCGCTCTGTTGCGTCTAGTGTTGTTTGTCTTACATAGGCGTAGTTGTGGGGTGTGGGGTTGACAGGCAGTGGGGGCTACATGGACAGGACTTCAATGGTGTTTCGGTTGTGTGTGATGAGTTGCACTGTGGCTGCCGTGTGGGACTATATTCAGTGTGCTTGTGCATGCAGACGTGGCTCCTTGGGTGTTGCTATGTCTGTGATGGGTCATGTGGGGTGTGAGTCTGCTGTTCATGTCCGTGTGCACATTGTTCACTTGTTCGTGACGGTGGGCGGCGCTGCGTGTCCGTGTGCTACGTGACATGTCCCATGTGTTGGTGGTGTTATGGTCCTCATGCCTCCAGTAATCCAGCCCTGTCCAGTTTCCCACCTGCAAGTTGTTCGTGCGTGCACTGTACTGGATGCCACATGGCTCTAAGCGGGGGGTGCTCCATGTTGCAGGTCTGTGGGGGTGGGGGGTGTAGTGGGTCGTGGGGGTGGCTGTACACCCACTGACACCGATTGCTGTGGACCGTGATGTCTGCCTTTCGGCTGTCGTTGTGCACTGCGGTGGCTGACACGTGGCTGTGGGGTGTGGGGGATGCTCCTCCTTGCTGTGCTGTGGGACTGGGGCCTGGTGTGTGCTGTACTTGGGCTGTCCACCGCCCCACCCACTGCACTTTGTGTTCCTGCCACTTACCTGTTACTTGTCGGTTAGTGCAGCTGTGGCGGACACATGGGTGTGGTGGGTGCTCGTTGTGGCGCTTCTGGCATATTTGGGGACCTGTTGGTGGTTACGTGGCTGGCTTAGTGTACACATGTCCCCACGCATCTTACAGTTGTTCGGTTTGGCCTGTGTGTGGTAGTGTCTGTTGCATGTGCGTGTGATGTGTTGTGTATTGTGTGCTGGACATGGGGGTGTTTGTCCCTGGGAGCTGTGGCATGGTGGTTGCGCATGTGAGTACATAGCGGTGTGCTAGTATACATTAGTTTGTACTTACCAGCCTCCACTCCCCCTGCTAATCCGGCGAGGATCTCCGGATGGATTACGACTCGCACCTTCTCCTCCCACGCTTTGAAGGTCTTAAAGAGCGCGGGATTCCCTCCGCCAGTGACGGCAGCCAGCTCTCTGTTTTTGCCCTCCTTCTTCTTGACCAGGCTCTTTACGTCATTCCAACGTTTGTTTATCTCGGTTCTGTTCCTGGGCAGGGTCCCGACTGCATTGACCTGGTCTACGATCCGGGTCCACATTCTGTTTCTGGTGGCTAGTGGTGTGTGCTGGACCATGTTCCCATAGATTTGTGGGTACACCTTGATGATCTCGTCGACCATGACCGTCAGCTCCATGGGCGTGAACTTGGGCATCCTTTGTGGTGCCATGGTGTTTGTGGTGCTGGTGCGGTGTGTGTTGTGTAATGTGCAGGGGGTTTGTGGTGCCGGTGTTTGGTGGTGGTGGTGGTGGTTGTGATGTGTGCGTTTCTGTGGTGTGCTGCTGTCCTTGCTGTGTCACTGTGTCCTCTCCTCTCCTCTCTGGTTTGCAATGTAGCAAGGGGTTGTGGTCTGTGGGAGTGCTGCTTTTGTACTCACCTATGTGGGTGTGTCCTCATGGTCTGTTGTTTTCAGGTGTGTTGTGTCTGGGGTTCTGGCCTTTGTATTTTTTGTTTGTCCGGGGGGTGTTTTCGGGATGTGTTCTGTGCTTGTGTATTTGTGTGTGCCTTGCTGTGTGGACTTGTTGGCCATGTTGTGTGCTATTGGTTTTGTGTGCGGATGGTTTCTGTGCAGGTACGTGGGCGCCATGGCTTCTGCCGTGTCGATTCTCATCGGCGTTGTTTGCGCTGGCGGGCGGTATATTTGTGGTTTTTCCGCGCTCATGGCGGTGCGATCGTAATTTCACGTGCGGTGTGTCGGCCGTGTGGGCGGGCGGTTTTGTGTTGTCGTGCGTGTTTCCGTCCGTGGCGGGCGGTTTGACTCCGACTCGGACGATGGCGGGCGGTATTTTGTGTGCTTTTTCCGCCGATGGCGGTTTTCGGTTTGTGTACTCATAATGGCGTGGTCGGTGTTCAGGCGGTGTGTGCGGGCGGATTTTTGCCGCTTCCATGCCTGGCGGATTTTTTTACGCCGGGTATCGTAATGAGCCCCTATGTTTGAACCATGCACAGTGGAATGATATTTTTAAAACTCTCCGGTCGCAAACCAGTGCTCTAAAATTAATGAAAGACTACCACCTGCAAAATTTATACTATGTAAATAACAGTTGACATTCTTTTTTTAGTCCCCATCACTGTCTGCTTTATGCCTACATTGGTTTGCAGTATAAGTAATCACAAATTCAGCACACCTACAAATGAATACTACATTTGAAAAGGATCTGTGAAGGAATAACCTACCATAAACAATTTCAGGTGTTGTGCCACAACTTGTTAAAGAAGTTGTACATGATATGGGACTTGGGAAATACAGTGGAATTATGTTGACGCAAGGTGATCCAGTTCTGGTAATGTCAGCAATCTATGACTTAAAATTTTAAGTTTGCTCAGGGATGGAAGATTTCACTTACGGCTTCCATGATGGATTGTGCCGGAGACAACCCATGAGTTGCTGATTTGACCTAATCCATCGACTCTTGATTGTGCAGAATTCAGCAACCTCCTTGTGTGTTACAAAGATACAATGACCTTCTATCCATCATTTATACTAGGAACTTAAATTTGATGTGTGATCTCTGAGTTCAAAGGAGCTTATAGAGAGCAGGCTTTCAGTATTCACCCAGATCTATACTCACACTCTTTATTTCAATTCCTTTCTAAAATGTGGTATATAGTTGACCAATTTTTCTATTCACCTATTAGGACAAACTCAAGAATCTTACTTCTTCCTTCTTAAACAGGTATCTAATTAATATATTAATATATATGAACTCAAAGAGTCTTTGTTGCGCAGCTAGTACAGCACTGGGGATTTCATCACACACTGGTATGATTCCCCAATCAATAACTTCACAGAGCATTTTATTCATGATTCTAATAAACGGATTATTGAAAATTGTATTAATACAGGGGCAGGCAAATACAGAAAGAATATAACACGATATTGGTAATTAAATATTAAGAATGTCCACACATTGCCAATTTGGTTCAGAAAGTCAGTACGATCACATCTTCGAATAAACATTGATTTAAGTGTGGTTGTTTTTCGCAGATCTTACAAAACAAAGTTTTCATACTGGACTGTGTGGTGTGCTTAGCTTTACTTTATATTTACACTAAAATAAAATAAGGCAAACAGTGGTGTGTGTGTTTTTTACATTTTGTTCGTCATCAAAACAAAGATTTGACGGCAGATGCCATATATTGACCTCTGACATTGTTTAAACGGTGCCAAAGTTCCTTGCCATATCCCTCTTCCGTTCCTGCCCAGCGATGCAGGGCAGAAATGCTACTGTGTATGTCAATGTGGGTTAATTTACCAACAACTTGTCTTCTCCTGGGAGAGACCCGAGATGGAGGTTAATAAAGGTCGAGCGAAAAATAAACACTTTACAGTATTTTGTCTGAATTCATTTCTCGAGGAAATCAGCTTATAATAAAAAGGTCTTTGTGCAATTACTGCCACTGCAGTGGGGCGTGACAGAAACAAGCTGGAAGCAGCTATTTCTTAAATTTAGCTGAGGTAAGCTTGGTTTTGTAATTTGGTAGATACATTTAACTTGGTGCAATTGAACTCACTGCCGTTCGTCTGTGTTAGCGACATGATTTTTCCGCCACTTTCAGTCCTGTGCTGTTCTTTTACTTGGGCAGTGTGTGTGGGAATATTGCTGCTACGGTATGCCTTGTGGTAGTGTCTAGCAATCACAACCAAAGGGCACTGTACAATGTTGCTCAGTTTGACGATGTCAGCTGGGGTTTTGAAGTATATTGCGACATTTTACACTGGAAAGCGGCCCTGTTTAAACTGGGTAGCAAAACACCTGTTGTTTACAGCGATTAGAAACAGCGGGAGCGGTATAAAGCATCGTATAAAAACAAGTTCTTATTTTTGTTTTGTAGCTACTGCATGTTCTGGAGTAAATTTAAGGAATGTCAGTTTGAGTATTGTATATTGTATTTTGTAATTGCATTTATATAGCACTTACTACCCCCGACGAAGCGCTATTTTCGGCGAGTAGCATGCTACTACGGAACCCATAAAGGATTAGTGGTGAATTAGTATAGTGAAAATATGAAAGGAATTTGAGTGGTGGATATGTTAGGCAGTTATTTGGATTGAGAAGGATAGTGGAGGGATAGAGAAGGGAAAAAGGTTTGCATTTCTATAGCACTTCCTACCCCTGATGGGGGCGTTGAAGCGCTTTTTCTGTGTGTAGCATGCTACTTTGGAACCCATAACCCTCAGCACATTCAAGTCTGGAAAGCATGAGTCATATCACCTGCGTTGTATGATAAACGTTTTTAAGGATTGGGTCAAACATGCATGTAAATGACTGCAGTTGGTCTATAGCTATTCAGCAATTAGATTCGCTGTTGCAGGTTTGATTAAAAACCTCTAATTTCAGAGGTTATCACTGGTCTGCCTACATTTTGTCAAAGAATGTTTCTACAGCTAGTCTGAGAACCAATGCTAGGTGCTACCACATGACTTGTTGCACGCCCAATAGCAATATTTTGGGATTGTTTGTAATTTTGATCATAGTTTTCTCGAGGGTTTGGAAATGTGTAGCATTTATAGTTCCCACATTTCTTTTTTTTTCTCTCTTCCTACTGAGTGAAGTGAAAAACGCAAAAATGAGAACCTGACCATTTACTTGTTTTCAAAAGGCAATTATTTCAGACAAGTTCATTTCTCATTCTTAAATGGGCTTATATAAACATTTCTTCCAGAGAATAAATCTATGAGGGTGGCAATTAGTAGGACGCAATATCTTATAGGTAAAAATATTTTACTATACAATTTAGAGAAAACATTTCAAGTGTAATAATTTAGAAAGAAAAAATACACTTTACTTTAATTTCTTACTTTTGACAAAATGAGGCTAGAGAACACTCCTGAGCCTGGTTACTATAATAAACACCGTCTACAATTTAAAAGTCTGAAGTTTCTCTTGGTACCTTTCATTAAAAAAAGTGACAAGGCTCTGGAAGCAGACATGGAAAAGCACAAAAGTGGAACTAGCAACTCCGATGGTAAATGAAGAGATTGCAAATGTAATGGTGCCCAAAGTGAAATATTAAAACCGAAAGATATTTTTGATCAATTACAGAAAAGGTATTTTTAATCGAGTGAGTTAATATGTAGTGCAAATTAAATGTAATGCAAATTCTAGTAAAAAATTTCTGCTCTTTCTTTGACATTCCAGTGGTTTCCACTTTAGCAAAAATCGGCTGCCTGCCCAGAAATTATAATCACTCGGACTTTCCTCAGGTCCTCCGTGAAGCATGACAGTAGCAGATGCATGAAACCCTTATGACACTCTCTTGTCGCTCTATAAAGATGGTGTATTGTTGCAGAAACCTTCTTCCACACCTTTGTCTCCTCCGCGCCGAGCCCTGGATCAGGCCATTTTCTGCCATCTGCCCCTGAGCTTCATTAAAGAATCATGAATGGGCGAACTGGCCAGATATCTTGTGAGGAACAGGTGCTATTGTTGGTCCCCGAAGACTTTCACTAAAGATCTACCCCGGCATACTTGAGGAAGAGCATCTGCAGCAGTCAGTCACAGAGCCACTTGGCATCGACCTTGCTATGTGTCAGGAGAGCCGCACGCGGGAGGAGGGATCCGGCGGGGGGGTCTTCTTTCATGGAGATTTGTCAATATTTCTTCTGATGTGCGATACCTCCACGTTTCTGCTCTGATGTTTACAAATCTACTTTCAGTGAGGGAAACCATGTAATGAATAGTTTTTACTCGTGTATTTCATTCAGATTATCCAGCAATGTGACTATGTGAATACAATAACTTAAATGTAAAAAAATGGCCTTTTATTGAAAGATCTGCCGGTTTAAATACCCAACTATAAATGTCATGGCACTCAATGATAAAACATTTAGGTCATCCGAATATACCATTGAGCAGGAACCATGCAAGTTTGTATCACAAATGATGATGTACCAAGATATTGCAAATGCTGGCACTTAAGTATGCTTAAAATATTAAAGTCCTGTCATTTTCATAGAAAAGGTGAGTCAACATGAATAAGTGTTAACATCCATTTGTTAGAGGCTAACCAGGGAAATTGTGATCCCATGTGGGCATCTCGTGGTCAATTGATCACACGTAGAATTGCAACTTTCAGTGTACGCTTCTGTGTAGGTAGTGTGGCCAACCGTCAGTGTATTGCTGGTTTATCTGGTTGGTCCGTCCCATTGCCCACACTCACCTTGTGCGGGGCCCTAAATGTCACGCTTTTTGTTGCTCACATCTGGCTGCCTGATGGGACACCATGAATCACCTGGCAAGGTGCCCACATCACTATTTCAACCATCAATGAGCTATGAAAGATGGGCTTATCTGTGGCTGAGTGGGAGTGGGTTCCTGTTCAATGCATCTTCAAGGACACGTGTAAAATTCAGAAAGTAATCACAGCAAAGTCCAAGATAAGTAAAGCAGGACTTTAATAGGGAAAGGCACAGTACTGCTCAGTCCAGGTCTCAGAGCAGAGTCACCAACAGAGAACCGCCAGAGATTCCAATTCTAATTGGAATCATAACAACAGAGTGGCAGGTGCCAGGATAGAAAGAATACAGGGAATTAAAGGGAAAGTACAGGGAAAAGGAAATGTACAATGCAACACATTTCTCCCTGAGGAGAAACTAAGAAATAACATCAATACATTTGGTAACACGTCTGACATTCCATACTTTGCCGTCTTGGGTGACAACACTATTACGATTGACTTTTACAATCTTAATAGGTCTACCAAATTTCATTTCACCTTTATGTACAAAGCCAGGCTTTCGTATCCTGACCCATTCTCCAACAGTAAAAGAAGGTTCTTTGACTTTCATATGGACATCATAATGACATTTACTTTTGAGTTGTTTAACTTCCACTCTTTGAGCTACATCATCAACACTGATGCTAGAGTTACAACCATTCGTAGCTTTTCTGAACCACCAGGGACATAATTTGGAAATAGGATCTCTACCTCTCAATAAACGAAAAGGTGAAACTTCAGTGGTAGTGTGAGGAGTTATGCAGTACAACCACAGCTTTTCTCTTAATTTATCCTTCCACTGGACACCAAAATTACGTGCCCACAAAATGTCTTGCTTAAGAACCCTATTATATCTCTCCACCTGGCCATTTCCCTGAGGTTCATATAATGCCGTAGTCACATGTCTAATATTGGAAAATCTAAGAAAATCAAACATCACTTGGGATTTAAATTGTACACCATTGTCAGAAATAAGAACTTCGGGAAAACCTTCACGGGCAAAAACTTCCTTAAGAAATAAAATGACACTTTCAGTAGTAGCATGGGGTACTAGTTTTACCTCGGGCCATTTCGAATGATAATCAATTAACACCAAAGCAAACCTACAGTCTTGTGGCAAAAAATTGAAGGGACCAGCTATATCCAAACCTAATTTCTGCCAAGGATAATCTGGCCATTTGACTGGAATGAGAGGAGCAGGGTCACACTTACACATCTTTTCACTGCTGACACATTCAGAACATTCCCTCACAACCTTGTCCACGAACCTGTCTAAACCAGGCCACCAGAAAACAGACCTGATCAACCTTTTCATAGAGGACATGCCCAAATGGCTCTCATGACTCACAGACAAAATGTGGCTGCGAAGAGACGATGGAGGAATACACTTCCCTGTCTGAATATCAAATCTCCTTCAACGACAAGTTCATCAGAAACTTTCCAGAACGGAAAGATTTCAGCAGGAACATCACTTTTAGAAGGCCACCCTATCCTGGTGTAATCAATAACTTTACACAAGATATCATCTTCACTCATAGCTCCTTTCCACATTTCTTCAGAGATGAAACTAAATTTACCAGATACAATTTCGGTGATATCAGCAACCACCTCATCATCTTCACATTTATCATCAGAACTGCATGGAAGCCTTGATAAACAATCTGCAGTTACATTTATTTTCCCTGGTACATATTCTACTGCAAAACTATACTCCTGTAAGCGTGACATAAGCCTAGCTATGCGGGCAGTGGCATTAAGACCTCCTCCAGGAGACAGAATGGATACCAAAGGTTTGTGATCCGTTCTTAAAACAAACCGTGCACCCCAAATGTAATTGCGAAAATGCTCCACACCCCAGACACATGCCAACAATTCTCTCTCTATTACAGCATAACGCCTCTCAGTTATATTGAGGGTGCGGGAGGCAAACGCAACATTCCACTCTTCTTTCCCTGCCCGTTGAGACAAAACACAACCTAGACCATACAAGCTAGCATCAACAGTGAGGACACACAACTTATTCATGCAATACGGTTTAAGTGTGGGAGCAGCTATCATTTCTCTTTTATGCTCTCAAAAGCCACCTGTTGCCTTTTTCCCCAAACAAACTCAGCATTTTTCCTTGATAGCTCTCTCAAAGGCTCCATTTTGGTGGCAAAATTCATTATAAACTTACTGTAGTATTCACAGAGTCCTGAAAAAGAAAGAAGTTTGTCCTTACAGTCAGGGGCAGGCGCTTTCAAAATAGCATCAATAAGAGATTTTTTCGGAACAACACCTTCTTTGGACAGCGTGTGACCAAGATACTCAACCGAATCTTGGTATAATTTACACTTTTTCCTCTTAAGTGTAAGACCATACTCCTTGAGAGTACTACAAACATTTCTGAGATGCTCAGTGTGAGTCTTCTTGTCTGGGGAAAAAATTAAAATGTAATCTTGAAAACACTTTACGTAAGATTGCATGTCCTTAAAAAGATGGCACATGGACCTCTGAAACACGGAAGCAGCTGACGCCAGTCCAAAAGGCATTCTCTTGAATTGAAACAAACCATGGGGCGTGATAAAAGCTGTCATATGCCGTGACTCTTTCGCCAGTTCTATCTGATGGTACGCAGACCTCAGATCAAGAGTGGAGAAGATGGTGGCCCCTCCCAACATGCTTACTACCTCATTGATGTTGGGTAACGGATGACAATCAATAAGAATATTGGCATTCAGAGCTCTAAGGTCGATGCATAATCTCAAAGACTTATCCGGTTTACGTGCTAGAACAACTGGAGAAACCCATTCAGAGGACTCTACTTCTTCAATCACACCACCAGATAACATTTCTTTCAAAGCATCACCTAACTCTCCTCTGACATTGATGGGAACATTTCTTAATTTTTGTTTCACAGGCAATGCCCCTTGTTTGAGCTTGATGGCATGTGTGAAACCTTTAAGTTTTCCCAAATCTTCAGAAAAAACGTTGGGAAATTCCTTTTCAATATCACTCACCCCTACATCTTCCTCGACTACCATAACAGGTTCTTTGTTACGGGGATTAAGGATGATTCCCAATCTCCATTGGTCTCTCCAACCTAAAACATTAACACCCTTTTTAGCAACATATAACTTGATAAAAGCTGACCTTCCTTTAAACTCAATCTCAGAGGCAATGTATCCTATAAAATCAATAGCTGAACCATCAAAACCTTGTGCTACAATATCAGGGGGACACAAATCCCCAATAGATTTTTTACCCCCATATTTTTCACTGAAATAACTCTTTGTCACAATGGACCAGGGTGAACCCGAATCTGCCATGAGTTCAAGTTCCTCGTTCAAAAATTTAACAACACACTTAGGAGAACTTAACGTCTCCCCATCAACCATGCACACATTTACCAAGGAGACAACTATCCCTTTTTCAACCTGGGAATCATCGTTGGATGAATGGTTGCATCTAGTACAAGGAATTTCACTAGGTTGATTACATCTTACGTAAGAAACTTCACTGCCCTTGTTAAAATTCTTATTTCTATCAAAATTTCTCTTCCTGTCATCTCTACATGATTTGGCGACATGTCCCAACCTACCACACTTGTTACATTCTTTACCTATAGCTGGGCAAAATTTAAAAGAAGCAACATGGTTGCTACTACCGCATCTGTAACAAATCACACCTTTGGCAACAAACTTCCCTATTTGTGAATTTTTGGTAGAATTGTTCATGGCACAAACTTCGTCGTAACTTTTGCTACATTTATCACCCTTGCCATTAGCATCTTCAATGGTCTTCATCCATTTCTCGGATTGCTCGAATGCCTTGGCTGTGGCAATCGTATCATGCAAATTAGGGTTGCCTAACACCCATAGTTGCTCTTGTGTCTTCTTACTCTTTACATTTACTATAATTTGGTCTCTGATCATCTCATCAGTTATGGCGCCAAAATTGCAAGAAATCACAAGTGTTCTGAGGGCCGTTAAGAAATCATCAAATGACTCAGAATCTCTTTGTGACCTAGTGTAAAATTTGTACCTGTTGAGTGCTATACTGGAGGTAGGTTTAAACCTGGTCTCCATGCGTAAAAGAGCTTCATCGAACGTTCCCAGATCATCTTGAACCATGGGAAGTGTCCTAAAAACAGCTTGCCCCTCTGAACCAAGACAATGAAGGAGAATGTTTTTCTTCCTTTCATTTCCCATCCTATCCCCGTCAATGGCCTTCATGTACGTTAAAAATTCTTCCTTCCACCTGGTCCAAGGGATGGGGGGATCCCCCTTGGATTGTAAAAACTTGGTGGGAGGCTCAAACTGCATGGTGCTATGTATAAAATCACTAATAAAACATGAAGTATTATTGAAACACGAATGCGAACACCACTTCTTAAAAGACTCTAATAACAATGCCAAATGTAAATGAACTAAGGATTCTCTGTGCTGAATTCCATTAAGTTTAACTAGTATTTTTCCTATAAATGTTCATACATTTGCTGTGCACATCAGCGTGATGTGCAGATTGAATAAAATATAAAATGAATCCTATAAATGTTTATACATTTGCTGTGCACATCAGCGTGATGTGCAGATTGAATAAAAGATAAAATTAAAATGTTTCCCCCAAAAAAAATATAACGCAAGAAAGTACCTTAACTATGAAGTTCAGACGTTACACTCCCATAAATGTACACTTCCTTGTGTATACGAATTTGAACCAATGCGCAATCGAGCGCATCGATGATTATGAAGACTTCCAAAATCGTACACATACTTGTGTGCACACGAAGATGAACAAATGCGCAATCGAGCGCATCGATGATTCTGAAGATCCCAAAGCTTCTTGAAGAAATGCGCGGAATGCGCCAAATCTGTGACTAGAACTCTTCAGAGGAGTAAGAAAAGACACATGCAAGATGGCGGCGCCGTGATGACGTAGGGACGCTACGTTACGGCAATGATGTTTCTTGGCAACACCAGAGACGTAGAAGGAATGCAGAACGCTGTAGAACACCTCGCGTCAACGAGTAGCAGAAAAAGGACGAGACGCTTCAGGTTTCCATGGTAGCAGGTGAGGTAGCGCTGGTGTGAAGTTGCTCGCGTGCAAACCGTTGAGTTTTTAAAAGATGCTGCACTGCAGAAAGATTGTCTTAAGATGTTGTAAATCCATAAAAAGTCCAAGAAAACACTTGGAGAGATGTAACCTTCGGTGGTGGACCAAAAAAAAATATGTCCACATTCAGGTTGCTGTAGAATTCTTGGTAGAAGTGCAGATCCAGTTGCTTGGGTAATTCAATGTAGATTGTACCGCTCCTGTGCCTACAAAAGTAGCAGGTACCTTGACACTCGTCGCCAGTGTAAAATTCAGAAAGTAATCACAGCAAAGTCCAAGATAAGTAAAGCAGGACTTTAATAGGGAAAGGCACAGTACTGCTCAGTCCAGGTCTCAGAGCAGAGTCACCAACAGAGAACCGCCAGAGATTCCAATTCTAATTGGAATCATAACAACAGAGTGGCAGGTGCCAGGATAGAAAGAATACAGGGAATTAAAGGGAAAGTACAGGGAAAAGGAAATGTACAATGCAACAACACGGTCACCTCTAGAGATGGTAAAAGGGAATTTAGACACTTGCAGTTAAACAACCCTGAACCTGTGAATGAAAACCATGCTTTGCTCATATACTAGGAATATACTTTGGTATTTATTTTTTCGATTAAGCTCCCTTCAAGGTGCACAGATATTGTCAGATGAGGACACAGAAGCACAGTGAGAGTATAAATTTGCCCAAGATCTGAAAGTTGGTAAGTTGGAGAACCAAGATTGCAATGCAGTCTTGCTTATTCCAATGATTATGACTTGAATACTACATTACATTTTAGTGAATAGTCCATGTGAGTGGACACTGTCTATCCACCCTCCCTTGAGGCAATATCCAGGCCAGGTTTTTTTATCACTTGCTAGAAGCAAATTATTCACAAAAATTGTTGCAGAGGAATATGTTCAAAAAGGTGATTGCCCAAAAGCAGACAGTTTAGTCAAATGGAAAAGCAGGAATAAAAACAATGTCTCCAAGTTCCAGAGTTTCCAATGAGTCCACTTCACTTCAACTGGGCTGGCAGTGATTCTAATGGAAAGGCCGCCAGATAACTAACCTTCCAAGGGAAATGTTACTGTATCATGGATCTTGCCCAGATTTATAATTCAGTGCTTATTTCCAGCATATTTAGGTAAATAAAAGTAATGCTAGAATTAGATATTAAGTCTAGTAGTGGTGTTTGCCCACCCCTGAAATTGCCCACCATGGTAGGGGCTCTACCATCAATTTTAATTTAATATCAGTCGCCCCCTTTGCTGTGCTTATTTCTAAGCCTCCCCCCACAATTTTCATATGGGCAGAAGTAGATTGTGAGACATTTTCACCAGGTCCTTGGTCAGTAGAGGGTAGATGGCAGTATCAGTGGTGGATAATGTTGTTTACCATTGATGCTTCTAGTTTTAAGACTATTTCATTGCATTTGGATGACAAAGTTATGTTGATCCAGGAGGGGGTAAAACCTTTGGAACTCAAATACAGCATGGCGCAGTAATCAGACCTAATAAGCTCAATATCCAGGTGAGGTATTTGTTAAATTGACCTGATTTAGAGAAAAGTTAAGGAATAAAACCCCAAAAATGAGATCTGCGATTCCTAATCCCCTCTGCTCCACAATAGCATCTTTTTTAAGCTTAGATGTGTGCAGTGTCTCAGTACACACAAAGTGACTCCCTGCGAACTGAGTGTCTGCACACGCAAAGTGTCTACAGGCCTTATTATGAGTTCTGGCGATCCTGGAGCGGGTGGCACACCACCATTCCGCTCCATGCCCCCCAAAACTCACTGCTGCCCGTCTGCCAGATTACAAGTAATTTTGTGGTCTGACGGGCGGGTGGTGTGGGGGTCCCACTGTGGTGCTACTTCCACACTTATAATATTGTGGGTGGTCCTGCAGTGTGATGGTGGTTGGACCATGACTACGGCGGTCCCAGGGACCGCTGTAGTCGTGATAAGGCCCTATATCCGCACAAAGCATTCTGTGAAGAGGTAATGGAAAGTTGGTCACCCTATATACAGTTTACTTCTATGATTTTTAAAACTATGCTTTCACGTTTGAAATGTCGCAGTAGAAAATTAAGATCTATTTATGTGTGTGTCTGCTAAAAAGTAAAGTGCAACATCACATTAATTCCACTGCTTAGAGAATAGAGAGCTAGGGATTGCATGTATCATAGACAAGAGTGAGTCCAGCGGCTGCTAGACTAACAGATTAGTAAATTAAGGAATTGTATAAGGAGGAATCTGTTATGTGTTATCCATAGTTCAACAATTTATCTATATAACATATAAATACAATTTATTATAATCACATTTATTGAGTTGTGTCTCCTCTCTGAAATGCTCAGACAGGCAAACACAAACAAACACAGACATAGAACACATGCACACACAGACAAAGAGATAAGTAGATAGGTGGCTAGAATGATGAATGATAGATGAATCAGCAGAGTCAGCATCCCAGTGAGATCCAGACGTAAAAAGACTAGTGGGCAGATCAATCAATCAATCAATCTATCAGTTCTTGATTAGCGTGACTTGGCACCCCGGAGGTCTCCAGGTGCTGGGCTCTGTGACTTGGCACCCCGGAGGTCTCCAGGTGCTGGGCTCTGTGAGCCTTGGTCGAACAGCCATGTCTTGAGCTTCTTCCTGAAGTCTTCCAGCGAGGGGGCGGTGTGCAAGTGTAGGGGAAGGTCGTTCCTGGACTTGGCAGCGAGGTAGGAGAAGGAACAACGTCTGTAGCAGCTCCGACGGATGTGTGCCAAGGTGAGGGAGGCAGAGCTCTCTGGTAGGTCGGTGGAGTGTCAGGCGCTGGTTGATGTAGGCTGGTCCGGAGTTGTGGAGGGCTTTGAAGGCGTTTCAGGAGTTTGAAGCGGCATCTTTTCTGGACGGGGGAGCCAGTATAAGGTTTTGAGGATGCGCTGGTTCTTCTGGGGAGGTTGAGGATGAGTCTTGTTATGGTGTTCTGGAGAGTTTGGAGGCGGTTGAGGAGCTGTTTGGTGGCTCCAGCGTAGAGTATGATGCCGTAGTCAAGGCAGCTGGATATGAGGGCTTGGGTGACTGTTTTCCTGGTGGTGGTGTGGATCCATCAGAAAATTCTGCAGAGCATGCGGAGGGTATGGAAGCAGGAAGAGAATACAGCACTGACCTGTTGCTTCATGGTCACTTGGCTGTCCAGGATGATTCTGAGGTTACGTTCGTGGTCGGTGGGGATTGGTGTGGGGCTGAGCTCGGTGGGCCATCAGGTGTCGTTCCAGGGAGAGGGCTTGTTCCTGAAGATGAGTACTTCTGTTTTGTCTGAGTTGATCTTTGGGCAGTTGGACTTCATCCATGTGGTGACGTCAGACATGGTGTCTTGGAAGTTGGCTCTTGTGGTGTTGGGGTTTTCTGTGAGGGATAGGATGAGCTGCGTATCGTCGGCGTAGCAGATGATGTTGAGTCCGTGGTCGTGGACTATGTCTGCTAGTGGCGCCATGTAGGTGTTGAAAAGGGTGAGGCTGAGTGAAGAGCCCTGGGAGACGCCACCTCTTATGCTTTTTGTGTTTGGACGAGAAGGGAGGTAGATGGATCCTCTGAGTTCAACCGGAGAAGGAGGAGATCCAGTTGAGGGCCTTGCCTTGAATGCTGATGTGGTGGAGTCTGGAGATGAAGGTGTGGTGGGAAACAGTGTCAAAGGCTGCCAAGAGGTCAGATGGACAGATAGACACATTTCCAGAATCAAAACTTGCTTTGAGTGATGCAGAAATTTTGCAAGCACCAACTCATTTGCCCATTTCATACCTTCAAAGAATAATTGTATGGCTATACATGGCAGTGTGTACATTTGCTAAGACTTATTATCTTATCAAAGAATGAGGTAAGATGACCAATTCACAGCGAGGCAGATGGAGTAGGCATTTGGGAGCCTTCTTACACTCAGGGGCCGAAGCTGAATAGATGAATGTAACACACTACTGTGAGAGAACTGTACAAAATGTATGCAAGGAAAAATCATGCTGAATAGAATATAGTGTCCATCCCAAAATAAGACAGAACGGACAAAATTAACAGTACTGCTGAAGATTAGAGCCTAGACTGGACAGAGCATGCTGAAAAGGCTGGGGGATCAAATGATTAATCTACTTCGAGCTGTATGACCTTGCGTGAGTGTAAATATGCTCGTTTTTTGGATTTACTGAGATCTCCCAGGTCACATCCGAAACCTGGCAATAGTAGCAGGCTTCCTGGCATACCCCTCGAAACTTTAACTTTTTTCCAATTACAACTAAGAAGAGAGGTTTCTGCAGTTGTGCATACTGAATGATTGCACATTTGCCGAAACGGCATCACATTTGTGTGATAAAATTCTCTTTTCCTCCATGGGACAAATATTTTTCCTTAAGAGTGAAACCCCACCCACCAATTTTGGGGGTGTTCTCTTACCCTTCCTACCACGGAATGGGATTTATTCAAGTTTTGGACAGGAGGAAACACCTGGCCTTTTCCAGACTTACTAACACTACTCATGTGAGTAAATCCTTTTTCCAGGTATAAAAAGGTGAATTCCAAATTTGGCTTAACACTCATAACAGAGGCTATTTGCACATATAAGTTGAAGCTGTGCACACACAAAAACCTCTCTGAACAGAGCTTTTGGGGTTCAGTTACTGGCACTTAAAATAGTGGCTATGAACAAAGGACATAGCCACAGAACGCTAATTTATATCGCACTTGAGGGCACTCTGCTGCTCACGTTCAGCAAGGATCACAACACTTCTGCCCCCATACTCATATCCCGACAAATATATTAATTTCTTAGTAATTGCGGCATTCTTCTGCGTAATAACTGCTCTCATGGCTCTACAGCATTCATATTTCATATTTTCGAGTGAAGGGTAAACCGAAGCTTGCATTTTTCTGAAAGCACAGGCAGATAAGGAGCACAATAAAGCCTGAAAAAAGCACATCCCGACTCATATTTCTCCATTATTCTGCTTCAGCAGACCAATGTTTATACCCAGGTGTGGTCATACCTGTCACCATAAATGCTGCACCACTATTACTTTCCAGAGTAAATGCTCTGAGAAATGGTAATTACATTTGTTTAAATTGTTCACCATGTTTTGAAGAACTCTCTCCGGGAAAAGGAGAGAAACAACTTGGCCAAAAGCAAATTAATAAAACATAGTATGCAAAAGTGAATTTATTGCTGATCCAGATTGAGAGCCCCACCACCTTTCCCATCCATACAAATGTATAATCTTGTCAATTAAATATTATTGTTCAGGTCGCGTAGTATGCCAGAATCACCTTAAAGTGCAACTGAGGAAAATTTGTGTGTGTTTATTACTCCGGCAGGATCTATTAGTGGGCATTTTATTCAGATTCGTGTTGTACAATCTGCATAAACTCAGCATATTGTTATCCCCAAGTGTGCATTTGTTTGGTTAAAGCAGAACAGCACATCTCATTTTACTGCAACTTCCGGAAAAGTCTGGAGATCCGAAAGAATCCTAATTTTAATCAGATACAAACAGTTATCACTGAGGAAGCGAAGAGCTGACTATTATGCAAATGATCACAGTTTGCGGCCACCCATCTATTGCCGCAGACCAGGCACGTCAATTATTTGAGATAATTCCACCGACTAGTGAAGAGTTATGCGCCTAATTCCTGCCCTGTACTCTCTTCGCGGAGCTATGGCCCACATCATAGTCTAATGATTGTTGCTTTAAGCGCTGATTTGATGGCCCACAACCAATGTAGTAAGTAACTCCTGAAAGGCATGGCTCCTGAACCACTGCATCTTTTAATGACATACTGAGTAGAGTAGAAATAATTGTGTCTCACGTTAAGAAATATGACTTACAAAAAACAAACTAAAGATACGGTCGAAAGAGTTCTTGCTCCTCCTAAATTGTTTTGTTATTGCAGTAATGGAAAAGAGTTGTCTTTTGGTGGCTAGAGGGGATGGAGAAGATAGGCGGATGTGCAAACTGACAGTAAATTTCTATGATAAGGGTAGCCTTGGGAAAAGACCTTGCGGTTCTTGAACATATTTCTTTTAAATAAAAGCTAAAAACAAGGGGTGTGCTAAGATGTTATCAAGGCACATACCATTTCAAGGGAGTGTAATTCAAGAACTAAAGTTTGATTTCACTTCACGTTGGGAATTAAGCACTTTGTAGTCCATTGCACCTGCATAGCATGACATAATGCAGAATGGCAGTTTTGTGTGTCCTGTTACTATTGGAACATGATCAAGACTGATTTGACAATGGCAGGTGTCTGTCTGGAGTGGGTTCGTGGGTGAGAATATTGAGTGGAATGAAGTCCTAAGCAATCGCTAGTGGCTGGGATTTATTTGAGCATTCTTTTCATCACTTTGTTGTTTGTTGCAGTAAACCCTAAGAGCAATGGGTATGCCCAGTGGTGGGTGTCATGCTCACTTTGCCACTGGACTCAAGCTATAAATCATTGATGACGCTTAGGTAGGCTGACACCAGTCTGTGGCTGCTTGTGTTCCTTTATACTCAGTTATTTTGAGTGCAAACATGAATACAGGGGTAGTGTCGGAAGCCTGTAGCACACATCATTCATGTGATAATATTGGTTCCTGATGCTTTTGAAAGCATGCATTTGATTAATTGTGAATGATAATGAAAATTACATGACAAATGGTATGGTATACTCAATAAAAATGACCATGTATATTTTATATAGAGTACAACTAAGATTTATAGAGTGCATCTGAGAACTGTATGTTTGACAAGAATGACAATGAATGATTTATATTTATCTTGTCGTTTGAGAATAGCTTTTGTGGTTCCAGGTGCAATTTTCAAAAAAACTGAAATTAAGGTGGAAATACAAAGTCTTGGTACCCTTCAGAATGTCGGGAACGAATACCTTTCCTGCAAAAATATTTTATTCGTTAACACAGTAAGCATTCACATGGCCATCTGTGCTCAACTATTGTTTTGTGAAAATAGTCACTTTCTTTATTACTTAACACAAGCAGCCATGTTTTGTTTATTGATCTTACATGACCATGGTCTAATCCCACTTGTTTGTCTCACCAGGAGGACATAAAGACACTCGGAAAAGTGATAGGCAAACTGAGGCATGAAGCACATACAGCTTCAGCTTTAAGCAGACTTTTGGATCATTGATTCAATGAACTATAGCTGTGTTGAAACAGTTGGGGGTATATTTTATAGGAAAATTATATTGGTTCATATTGTTAAAGGAGTGAATAGTTCTGGACTGGATCTTGCTGCAGACCTGGAGACATTCACACACTGAATAAACTATACCTTATGTCTCCAGAAACTGTGTTACCTGGAACCGTTAATGTACATGCAGAAGGCTTGGCATGAGATAGACCAGGAGTGATGGTTCGTCTGCTGGTTGAGCATGGGTGGTTGCAGTCTGCATCCCTTGATAGTCCCCTTCCAAGGTGTGCCAGGCAGATGTTAACTGCACACCATCTTATTTGTTTAGTTGATATTAAAGAAAATTTTGCCTAGGGTAGTGCTCCTCAAGTTAACAAACAAAAAAACATCACTTGGGATTTCAGGATACCCAAACTGAATATGTGAGAGGAAAATTGATATATAATAAATTTCATTTGGGATTTTTTTTACATATTTAGTGATCATTTTGAAAGTCTGCTTGCTTTGTACTGTTAGGTGTCTTGATGTGTCCAGGTCCAAATTTTCAAGCATGATATTGTTTTTTGAAGGGTTCAGTATACCTTAATGTATTTTACAATATTTGGATTTGACCACTACATGCCATAAACAATCTTTTAAACAATTTAAAAAGTTAGGATTCGTTATATACGTTTTATATGTAATTGTATATGTTTTGTGTCACTCTATTAATCTTCTTATTGCTCAAAGTACAACAATCCCTTGCCCCTTGATTATACTTAATCTATTAAAATACTCACAAAAAATATAAATAACCTTCATTGGCTGCTAGCCTATAGCAATAATGTGCACATTTGTTGGGATATGTAAACTTAGAAGCCCAGACAAGGTCAGGCCAATTGAGGCGTGCTACCATAGAACACTACTTATAGTGGTCTATTGTCCATTTATTGATGTCCTGTCTGCTCTAGGATTATCTTACAAGTAAATGGTTAATTTCTTTGCCTATTTGTTATAACGTGCAAACTATGAACTCAGTAATCTCATTCCTGCTTTCAACTCTAATTAAGGCAATGCTTGTTGTGGCACTAGAAAGTAAAATCCTGACAGGCTTTCAGGATATCCACAATGAAAATATAGGAACAATTTACATTCAATGAAATTACACTTGAGACTATTTGCATATTTAAGGTAATTCTGAAAACCCAAATATGGATTTTACAATTTAGTATCTTGATGACCCCAATCCCAACTGGAAATAACTGAATCCATATCATGCTCATAGTCCAAAAATCTTCATGCCAACTATGAATGTATTACAGAACTGCATTCAGGCAAGAGACCTATAACTGTAGCAAAGTATTTTAAACATGTGCTCACAATCATGATGCAGAGACTTTATAAAATCATGTGTAATGTTCTAAAAATATAATTTGTAATACATTTTGCAAGTGACCTGGATAAAATTACAGCAATATTCGAATTATTAGTTCATCAATTAACTACCTTCCATTCAGAAACTTGCTTCATGTAATAGAATACAATTTTATGTATTTTTTACAAAAGCAAAAGACAGGCTGAAAAACGTAGGTCATGCACCCTTTCAAAGTACAGGCATCAAATATCCTGCAGACTCCACAGAGTACTTTGAGACAAAACTCAGTTTTGTAGGCTGTCCTTTTTGCTATATAGAGAAACATCTTGCTTATGCAAACAACATAATTAAAGATGAAATAATGTTTTGGGAAAAGAGTTTGAAACCCAACACACAAACATTGTGTGTTTTATTCAAAAGAGCTGACTTACATCATTAAGGGATAAGCTTGTTATGTTATTAACAATTGAATAGTGTAGTTTCTCAATGGTTTGTGTTTCTCAATTGTTTGTGTGTCTTATGTTCATATTGCTCTTGTTGTGACTCCTAGAGGGATATGAATTAAGAAGGACCAATTAAACTATTGTTGTACTTGGTGGTTGCCCTTCAATTGTAAAGAATAATGTCTGCAAAATGATTGCTGACCATGTGTCTTCGCTTTAAAAAAAGGTATGTTAAAGATCCTGCAGCCTATTCAAAGTAATGTAACCAACAGAGGAAGGAAAGGGACATACATTAGAAATTATTCAATAAGCCTTGTTTTGTTGGAGTGTTACTTTCGGCTGTGTTTGTGAGAGTTGTGGTTCTATCTTTTTAAGAATTATATAACAGGATGTACTCTGAATCTTGCATATACATGAGCATTGGCAGTTTTACCCCATGATACAATACACATTGCATCATTCAGTTCTATTCAGTATTCAGCAGCTTTGCCATCACAAACATCTTGACATCACAGAACCAAGGATGTCAAAAAGCAAAACAGGTATAAATGCAGCCTGAAATAGAAGCGCATCAACCTTTTTAAGGCAGTTAAACCTTTCTTATCACATTTTGCAATCCATTTCCAGAAAGGGGCTGAGGAGATAAATATTGTTGGTCAGCTCCTTAGGGTGCGATCTCAAAATCTTTATTTATCATTTACTTGGGTAGCTTCCTTGCCATAGATGAGTGAAACTGCACATATGCGGCATAGCCAGGGCAAAAAACCAATTTGGGTTGAAACCACTCACTACACCTCTAAGTGATCTCCTTTCACTTCCTTTCTTCTGCTCTTGTATTTATTTTTTGATAATTTTTAAGTATGGAGTTATGATGCATACAATGCACCCTCGAAATTCAATCGAAACAATAGATTATAAATGAAATCAAAAAAGTTGGTTAGAATGAGTGAAACATGATTATTATAATAAGCATTGAAGGCACAACCATTCTAAGATGTCTGCTAATGCTCATGATAGCTGGATCAACACTTGGCAGCAATCCAGATTATACATGGTAAAATGCCCGATGAGATTTGTATTGTATCTCACAAGAATTCTGTAAGGCCTGGCAACAACTAAGAGACGGTGGCATCACAGCAGAATGGCAAGTGCAGCACTCAAAGGTGATCCTCAAGAACTGATGCATGCACTGGCAGAGACTGCACTTTAAAGGAAAGTAGTGGCTGCTTTATGATGACTGTAGGACCAAATGACAGGAGGAGTAAGTGCTGCATGGCTCACAAATGCCAGGCATTAGTAGTTACAGGAAATCAAAAGAAAATGGGCTGCCACAGAGGGCAATAAGCTAGAAGGGGCAAAATTAAAAGTGACTGAAAATGCTGACGACTTTGAAACATCAAAGATCAAAAGACAATAAATAGTAACTGAAAGAAAAACGTTGGCTCAAATGGAGCTGATATTTCAAAAGCAAAGAGAAAAACAATGATGACATGGCAAAGTTATCAAAGGGACATATAATGACAAAAATAGTTAGAAGGTCTTAACTGAGAGCCGAACAACAACAAAAAGAAGGAATCTGTCACAGTTCAAGCTGTGTTAATGCCTGTTTTGCTTTGTGAAATAATTGTGTTGCGATCTTAAAAAGATGTTATGCATGATGTTAGCTTTAGTGTCCTTAACAAAAACATGATTTCCTACCAACCGAGGATGGAATCTAGACTTTTTAAACAAAAACAAAATCAATGTACTCTCAAGATACACATATGATGTGTTTTGCAACCAATTAACCATGTCTCCCAGTTTTAATTTTAAGGTAACATTGGAATAAAGTGCTATCAAAAATAACCACAAGGCCCATCTGATTTGTCTTGGGAAGCCAACGGCACACCTACATTACTAGACTGAACTACTGGGCCATTAAGAAAGTTATGCAAGTTAAACAGTTCCAACCTCAACAGTACAACCTGAAGTTCACTATTTAATCATTATGTGATGGTAATAGTAACATAGGCATGAAATTGTAATTGGTGTGTGTTAAAGATGTGAAAACAGAGAAAATAACTATTGCATGTTCGAATAATGAAACCATTATACATGTGTAACTGAAACTTGACAACCTTGAGATGAATTTGCTCGAAATGTGTGATCATTTCTGTGAATCTTTTTAGTTTTGCAGAACTTTGCAGACCCAATTATCTTAGGGCCTAGTATAAGGGCAGTAGAATGAACTATGAATTTTGTGTTCAAATTTATGGATTATAATGCTAATATTGAATTATCACTTTCTTTATACAACTTTAGGAAATTAATGCATTCTGAACAGAAATGTGATCCATAATTGCAGTTTTACTGGTTGGAACTGGTTGTTTTGTGCTTTGTTTGATCACCATGTATTTAATGCTTTGTGATGTTGAATCTGGTGATTTATTTTAAAAGGGGGACGTTTCCCAAACAAATATATCAAATTATTTTGTCAGAGTATACAATCCTTTGATTGAGTATAGTGACTATAAAAGGCAGGGCCTGGCCAGCGATGGTTCTTGTTCACTCAAATAGCACCAGTGCAGCTACACATTATATTGCCAAAAGAACAAGACAGCACGGTAAACCTATCTTGACCTTGAATGGACAAGAACAGCACAAGAAATGAATGAAGAGGGTCTATTATGCGTCTTGGTCAGAAGCAGAAAGTAAAAGATAATTCAATTCCATGATTGTGGAAGATATAAATGGGTGGTTTAAATGGGTGAATGTCTGGGCTTAGGAACATAATACGTGGCACGGAGTGGTGGAGGTTCAAGTAGTGAAAGTGTGAAGCCATTTTAGGTACATTTCACCTACATGTCGCCTAACCATATTTTCTTCAATATTTAAATTATCACACCATTTTCATTCTGGTTTAGTGCACATTACATGTATGCTAATATTTATGTAATATGTTAATTAACACAACATGTGATTTTAAATGTTTACAGACCCCTTTGTAACTCCAAGAGTTTGCCAAGTTAGCATAGGTCAGGCAGCAGACCAGATTATGTTAACTAAAAAGTAAATTAGCCCGTACTGTGCAAAACACTGTCCAACACCATCTGTAATTTGTAACTTTTAAATGCTGGGTTTCAACTGACAAGTCAACCAAATGTAAATCCAAATTCAATGATGCTAAGACTCAGTATAAAACAAAAAACTTCATCCAAGTAAGAGCAGGTGAATTTTAATTGACACTGGCATAATTTGCTTAATTTTGGGAATTTCACATTACGCTTGTTATGAATGTTCCTGAAATTACACTGTTACACCAAGTAGCATAATTACGCTGTCGTTCACTGCAAAATTATAACAATTACAACCAGAATGTGAACACCAGTTGTTCATGGCAATCGTGTTTTTCACACGTTTGTAGCACGAAATGACAGATTTGCATTTCACATCATTGCGCAGAGTTTCATGTAATTTTCCCAAAATTTCACATAATTATGCAAAAATAAATTATGCATCTTTTGCATACCCCTAGTTCAGAGTTTATTTAAAACCACCATGGCATAATTAAAGCTTTCTTTGTATTTTTACCCTGCCCTACATATGTTTAATTAAATGTGTGATGATAAATAATGTATTATTTAACGCACTCTACCCACTTTAGAATTCATTTCAATCCATCATTATTCATTTTGTGTTCTTTTATGTAATCTTAACTGTAGCGTGGCTAGCAGTGGATTTTAAGAAACACCGGCTTGCACTGACTACTGCTTTGTTTTAATACATTTTATTTGGCATAGATTTAGAAAAGAATGTAGCAAATAAGCTGGCTCCATAGGGAATCCCTCAAACAGCATGCATAATGAGTGGATTCTAGAACAGACATAAACAAAACCAGAAAGATGTCTGGGGCCAACATCATTATATGAGATATATGCCCAAGACATGCGAGTAGGTACCCAAGTTCCCCGCTACAAAATCAGCCTCGATTAAATTGATTCTACCACAGTTATTCAGTCAGTAAACAAACCTTTCTATTCAAGAATATTCCAGACTAAGTGAGTCTGAAACAACCCTACCACTGACACATGTGGTAATCAGATACCCTTAGCGGTATTAAAGTTAACATATTTTGTCAATGCTACATGCCAAATTTTACAGTTGAAGCAAACAGAAGTTGCGTTGTGTTCTCTGCTTACATGATAACAAACGGAGCAAACTGCATTTGCCTCAAACTGAATAAAACTTGTTAAGTGGAATGAAATACATTTGCCCAAATCCTTGTTAAAAAACAAAAGGTGAACCACTGGTGCATGCTATTTGTTTATTTCCTGTTAAAACAGACAGTGTGTGACAAGGTCTTGGATAGGTTTAGAGATAAAACCCATTTGCTCCATTCTCTAGTACACAAGCAGTAAAACGTGTCAAAAATTCATTTGTTTAATTTTCTGCCTGAATACACAAGCTTAGGTAATATGGGCCAAGAAGATGAAAAGCTTCATATATAGCATATCGTTCTCAACCTTTAAGGAACACTATTTTCCTGCAGTTTCAAGCTATGCACGATTTTGCTTAGTATGATCCTGGATGATTTTCAATAGTCAACATATATATGTCTTTATTCTACAATTAACGTGCAGGTTTGACTTCTTTTGGTGGATTCTAATCAATATTTAGAGTAACCTCTTGAAATTGGAGCATTTTTAGTTCCTTCAAAATTCTAAATGAGGCCTTTTGTATTTTGACTTTAAAATGCTCTAAAATCCCAGACTCTGTTTGTGATAAAACTGATAAAATCCGAAACAAATACATTAAAATTCACCTAGGGTTCACTTCTAACTGGAAACATCTGTGTACAACTTCTCGATAGGTACATCAACTGTGAAATAGACAGATACAGAAAACATGGAAACTATAGAGAGCTCGGCGTATTTGGACCCCTAGTACCACACTTCTACTGCTGTGGAAGACCTGGATCAAGTATGTGTCCCTTTTATAAAGAAGTAAAGGGTTTGCACTCCTCCTGTACATTAGTTAAAAAGCCGTATTTGGAAAGATGCCATGAAAACTCAATTGGATATCAGTGCATGGAATAACCTACTTGTGCACTCTTCATGGAGAGGTGTGGTGCATCGGCCAGGGCAGCTGACTTCGGAGCACAGGGTTCACGGTTCGATCCCCGGCTCCAGCGGCAGCTCAGCTCAGCACCATGTGACTCTGGGCAATAGCTCACTTAATTTCCACGACGGCCCCCAGCACCTTGAGACCCGTAAGGGTGAGTAGCTGCGCTATATAAAAACGGACTTACTTACATTTTTCATGAAGCACTTTAATTCACTGACACACGCACACAAGTACACGCTACACATGTGCAAAAGTAAAAGGTAAATTCCAGTTTACTTAGAGCACAAAGAGACACAGGGTCCCATCAACAAAAAAAAAATTCTCAGTTCCAGGAGAAATTCAGAACTATTCATGGGCAAAAGCTGTGTGAATAGGCCTAGAGTAATTTGCGAAGCATCACACAATTTCCTCAGCTGAGAATAGCGTTCAGGCTGTCTCATTATGCAGAAGCTATATTAGTCACTAGACAACCGCTCCAGAGGGCCACAGGATCTGAGCATTTCCTGCACGACCAATCATAAATGGTCACTGTACTTTATATGTGAGACACAATTCTTACATAGCTGTAGGCGGACTGAATCAATCCCTCCTGTTTGGAAGCGCATTAGATGGGTGCCTCCTTTTCTCTATTCCCAAAGGTAGATGAATTTGGGTCATTCTTTCTCCAAAGAAAGTGCAGCTATTTAGTACTAATTCTTTTGCAATTTGCCTCAGCAGAGGTGTCTTGCACCGTGTTACTGGAGCAGTGTAAAGGCCATTATCGATGGAATGTCAGTTAAAACGCTCATCAATAAAACCAAAATCCAGGTTATAGAAATTCTTCGAAAGCAGTGAAATACAGTTGGAAGTGTTTTAACCAGAATGAGTGTGTTTACTATTTTGTACTCTCTAAGCGCTTATCAAAATGAATTTGTACGATACAGCGCCTATCAAATTGTAACTTTTCCATGGACTACCTGATGGTGATGCATAAACAGCCGCAGGGCTTGGGTATTGCTGGGCCGCCATGCAAATAAATCTAAGGGTCACGGTTCTTCTACCGATATTTCCTTATTGCGATGTGCGCACATAGGCACGATCGTCATAGGCATCCTACGTGTCTTTACATTTACTGAATTAATAACATTGTGGCATATGTGTTCACTTCCTGCAACAAAATATGGTTGCCATGTCTTCAAAACAGAATGCCATCAAGATATCCTCAGCATATAAAACATGATTTTCAAAAAATGGCGACAAACGAATCAGCAACATCATCTTTCTGTGTTATCCTGAGCAGGCTAAGCTGCTGTCTACCCAAGTCCAGCCAAGTGCTGCAGCTAGCGGAAGCAACAGGCCCTCCACTGTTGTCTGCAGAAAGCCTGGATTGTTCTGAGGTGCTTTATAGCAGGCACATGAGTGTGTTGAGACTGCAAAACACGCTCGAATGTCATGTGCACACCCAGTGACGGGCAAGAATAATTATGAAAAAACAAGAATTCTATGTCTATGAAACAGTGTGAGACAAAATGGACCATTCATTGTGTCCCTTTGGGAATGCCCGGACTCTCCAGCCAGAAAACAAAAAAGGCCTTTTTTCCCCTTCTGTGGGCTGAATGCTTAGCTTTGCCATCCGAGCCTAAGAAAACATGGGCCCCCTCTAACTACTGCCTGGCCCGCGCACAGTAAAATGCATTAATGCCCACTACCCACCCACTTTTTTTTCCAGCAGCCCCCTCATTGCAGACTGCAGCCAACGTAAAGCCAGCACAAAGACAAAACAGTTTGCCTAACATTAGCACAGGGAAAAACACAGACCACGATTCCGGCACTTTGTGAATACCCCTCTGACACAAGAGCCTTTTCCTCCTGACATTCAGCGTGTTCGCTGCTGCTAAAGCTTTTACCAAGAACTAACTGCCGCTGAGCTGCACGTGAGGCTGCAACTGTTATCCAGTTAAGTTGTTAAGAGTCATTATCCACCTCACAGGGTTTCCCATTTTGCCAGTATGGCAGCCATGGGACGTCATTTAAAGACAAAGGGGAAAGGTAAGGACCGGCGGTCCAGGCTCGCTCTGGGAAAGGGAGTGAGCGCGTCGTGCATGCCCGAAATCTAGCTCCTTGCAGCATTAACCTAATTTAAGAGTAAAAAAGCCAGCCTGAGGGCTCCAAGCTCCATCTCTGATAATTTTAACTTCAAGAATTCCTATTCCATTTTGTATTAACTGAAAACGTGAATCTTGCTTTCAATCCAAAACGTATTTTGTAGAAATGTTTAAGCAGGGTTCACATGGTTGTACGCTCCTGGTCAAATATTGAATTAATCCTGTTGTCAAATGTGCATGAGGTTCTCCATAGCTAAAGTCCTTAGGACGAACCGAGTCATGCTGCACAAGTTTCAATTGTATTCTGATGAGGAGTTGTATACACCAAAATCAGAAATAATACAAAGGAGTAAAAGTGTTGCTTCACACTGTGAGTCAGAAAGCTTTGGATAGGATGTAGCGCTTACAAGAAAAATCGCAAACTTAGCAGCTGACACTATAAATACTATTCTCCAAGAATCAAAAAGAATTCGGAAATCTTGGCAAGATTTAACGTGAAATACAAATTGTTAAAATGGTCAGCTATCCTAGCTTAATGTCTTTCATGTTATGTTCACATTTCTAGATCCTTCTTCAGAAAGTCAGGAAGGTCTTTCCCAAATGCTGTGTGAGCTTCTACCCTTCAGGCTGGTCTTTGTGCCCTTATTATGGCTGGCTCAGTGTAAGTGGCTGTGCAAATCGCTTGTCCAGGTCAATCAATCTGAAATTGTCCGCAATCTATCCAAGTTGAGAATTGTTTATTTAATAGAGAATCCTTGTTAATTAAAAACTTTAAAGATGCCCGTGGCAAACATGGTGTGAGATCAAACAAAGAATACGACTGCCATTGAAACTAGAGTGTTAAGAATTTATAGGGGCCACTTTGCTTGTATAAAGATAAACATGTACTCCATTACAGGAATCATGGTATTGTATTCTGGGTGGCTCATATCCTTATTTGAAAATACTGCAGTTTGATATCATGAATGCTAAGTGAGTGAGACCGTTTCCTAGATAAACGTGAAATAGAACAACAAAAAGTTATCTTGTCTAGGAAAGAACAATTTTTAACATGCCTATATTGCATTACTGATGCAATATAAGCATGTCTACATACAAAATCTAGTTCTTTGACATCTAATAAGTAAAGGAAATAAAACAATAGCAACACATGTATTAAAGCATTCATAGTAACTCAGGAGTGTAATGCACAACATCCTGTAATTAGGTTAGCCACTAATGTGAAGAATATTTTTTAATCCAGAGAGATCATTCTGTTGGGTGTGCATGTACGCCACAGAAAAAACAAAGTGCTACCTTGAATGTCAGGGTCCTGGTGTTAAATTGTCCCATATGTTATTGGACTGCTCAGTATAAGTGAACTATTAGCAGCTGATTGGCAATAAATCAGAAAAAAATATTCTGACAAATTGATGTAAGCTATTTTCCACATTGAAGTCATGATTGGATCATTGAGTTATTGAGTCCAGTAGTAAGCGATGACAGTACAGAAATGTAAAGGTGGCATTGCATGGAGATTTAGGGAATTAATTAGGCCTGGGTGGAGTTTAGGGGTTCTACTCCACGGAAACTCGGCAAAGTGATGCAAAACATCCGCCAAGCTCAGCGGAGTTCCACCAGCGGCAGAGTCTATTAAGTCGCACTGCTCGCACTGATTATAAGCACTGGGAGATTGTCCCGCGCTGTAAAATCAGCGCGAACTGCACTCCGTGTCACGCCAGAGGGCGCAGCTGCTTTCTGCCGCTCGAGTAGACATTCTAGTTTAGCATCAGCATCCTCAATGCGAGCGACAGAATCTCAACGTGCGGTCGCAACCTGCCAAGACTACCCATGTTGAGAAATCTCACCGGGAGGAGGTCTGGCGCATGTTTTTGTTTTGCAAGCACTCAGCAACTTAACATTAGAGAGCCACGCGAGAGGAAAAACTCTGCTCCGGGTCACTCTGTGGAGTTTTGCTGAACTCCACACGGTGCGCGGAGTGGGCAAAACTCCATGAACTCCGCCAGTGGAGGGGAATTCTTTGCCCACCCATAGAATTAATCCTCATGGCTAATCACCTGAACAAAAATACACAGGAATTTCAAGAAAACATATTGTGGGCAAAAATACAAAGACCTAAATAACAAGAACTAAAATATTATGAAGGTATGTATACACAGGTAAATATATGTTTACTATACTTAACTTCACATGTATGGACCTGGAAGATATATTGCTTTAAGGTATCTAGGTGTGGAGTTAAGAATAGTAATCTATACTTACCTATATGTACGTAAATTTAAAGTATTTGTGTTTTTGACATTTCTGCCTCAATATTTTGGCCCCCAATACATTTTTTTCCTCAATATTCTGATATACTATCAGAAAAAGCTCTAGGAAGATCCATACATTTTATATAATTATTTTTTATGTTCCAGTGTTGAATTTGCTTTGATTCAATTCCTTTTAGATTGCATATATTGCTGTAAAAGTACACACCTGCCTGATTCATTTTTTACTTGTTGCCGATGTAAACATCTTTAAAAAATAACTGAAAAATAACTGAGTAACCATGTGTAGATGATGTAATTCCAGGACAGATCATTTAAGAGAGCTATAATGCACTCTCATGGTATATAGTGTCCAGATCAATATGGAGAATCTATCACCCAGCGGTCTTACACTACCCAAATATTTCTACTGTCAATATATGAAAATATAATAAACACAGTTATTTTGATAGCAATGGATTTGATCCCTCTTTTTGCACCATACCAGGAAATATATGCTTTCTTAAATGTTTCTTAAAGAGCATATGGTCAGTGAGGATTTGGCGGAATTTACTCCATCTAATCACTTAATTTAACATGATTAGCTGCTTACATTTGTCACATTTAACATTAAGTGCTAGTATACAAGGGTTATGTACTGAATGCATTGGGAAAGATGCATGATTAACAAAACAATTGATTTGTTTTATATAGCCCATAACATTTACAGAGTTACAAAATGCATAATATACATTCATTTTTCCCTCTCATATCTCTACTACCGTTTGTCATGTGCACATGCAGGTGTGTGCTTCAAGTTGCTCAATATTAAAATACTTACTAAATTGGAACATAATCCCACAATATTATATTTAACCATTAAGTGATCTAGCAAAGGTTACTGAGATTTAGGGGGACTGAAGTTTTGTTTTTAGTCAAGGCAATATATGAAATCTCATCTACATGAAATAAAAACATATATTCCTTGTAATGACAATAGCTAGCATTCAAAACACAAAAGTAGACTATGACAAAAAACCTTTGAAATAATGTACCTGGAAAACACAATTTGTTTGGATGATATATGCAGTATGATTGAATTTTGATATTTTTGACTGACAGCTGAATTTTAATCTTTGTCCATTTGGTCATGTGAGTTGAATGTTCGATAACAATAACATAATCCAAAATTTTTATACTGTTGGCCACAAATTTAATTCCTGGCAAAACTCTGTATTGCCCTGAAATCTTTCTAGAAGGAGTCCTACAATATCTCTGCTACTTGCAATTAATTATTTTGGAGGAGAATTGGCCACACGTGCTCATGAAAATTACTACTTGCACAAACTATACGTTGGGCCATATAGTCTTGAATAGAGTGGTTGGATGCATGAACACTGCTACCTGGCAATGTAGTCCCTGTACAAGGTATGTGCTCCAAGGGAATGCTCAGACACATGAACTGGTGCTTGTCAAAGAATAAAAGGTGGTATTTTCTATGCATGCTCAATGCCATAAGAAGGAAAACTGTGTACATTTTGGATGGCCGGATTCAAAGTGAGGCTACCTAGGGGATTCTCAAGGAAACAAAGAGATGGCTGTGCTAAATGTACACAGAGAAATATGCCAGTGTCTATAGAAAATCCAGTGTTATAACTTTAGGAAAGCTCCTTAATCCCAGAGTCGTTAATGGAGTGTCTACTAAATGCTCTGAGACACCTATCTCTAGAACTACTTATTTTCGAAGTCTCAGTGAGACAGTAGTATGCCTATGAACAATGCATAAACTTAGAGATACTGAATGCTCAGCTAGGTCTGGAAGATTGTCTGCTGAATTCTCAGAAGTGTCAGTGCAATTCCTTCTGAAGACTCAGGGGTGCAGTGTGTGCGCCTATGCTGGGCGATCAGAAATAGTAACATGAACCTACTGAATGCTCAATTGTGTTAGGTAATTGACAGTAGCACTCTCAAAAAATAGCCTCTTATTTTTTTCTTATCCTGAAATAATGTACAAAACTGTTAAATTCATCTCATATCGACTGAATTTATTCACACCTGTGACATCAAACTTCCTTCCAGCACAATTCATGCAATTGCACCTAGAAATATAACTCAATGTTACTGTGCTCTATTCTGGAATTTCTTTACTCGTACTCGCACCAGAAATGTCACTCTCTCCATAGTAGCCAATTAGCTGATTTCTTCTGCCAACACATTTCTCAGTGTCTCACTGCACCCACCCTCATAAGAATTCTCAGGTACCCCTCTTACATGAGCAAATTCCATATGTTTACATCCTGGCTGTGCACACCAGATCTGTCCATCTGCCCTCAAACAACCCAACTTGGCTTTGGAAGAGAGACAGGATCCCTTCCCAGGGAAGATACAGCCTTTGACCACACTCCAATGGGTCATGGTGGAGGGTCCATGAAAACTCCTTCTCACACTCTCAAAGCTGCACTCTGAGATGATAAAAATTAGACAACCTGCTGAGTGGGTTGCTAGCCTATGCTTGTCCTCGGTTGATGACTCATCACAACACATGATCTGTAATGCAAACATTCTCCTGACAGAGCAGTGCAATGGGAATTCAAGTGCAAATTGGGGAATATCCCACTTTTATTGTAACTCCTAGACATTAGGTATTAGACAGTAGGGCTTTTACCCTCTTTTTTATACCAGATGGCAAGCCCGGCACAGTAAGCAGCATAGTGTGCTGTTTATTCAGGCCCACAGTCTAGTGTAATATGAAGCACTATACACGTTCCTGAGTAAACATATGTAATCTCTTAAAGAAAATTCCTAGTTAGAAAGTTAAAAATCTTTCAATTTAAGTAGTAAGGTGTACCTATCTAGATCCTCTTCTGTACATTGCTCCAGCTAACCCACAGACCATACAGATGGCCTAAAGCTGAATAAAGAACGGGTTCTCTAACATTGCATCTCATTCTTCCAGCCCACGAGGATGTTCTTAGACACACTCGGCTTTGTTCTCCTCACCAGCAAATGCATGTAGTCGGAAGTGCTTGAAATCTCTTCATCTAGTTACAAAGGACGTGTCTCTGCAGATATCTGTGTGACTGCTGAATATCCCAGACTGTACCCTCCTTTCCCCCATCCCTCCATTAGACCCAATACTCAATTCAAAAAGAAATGGATTTTTGCTAAATTGGCTCTAAAAACACTTTCCCAGTTTATGAATTTGTTTTAACAAGCTAACAACATCACCATTCCTCATTCACCCACTTAGCTTAATTTTCCTACCATCACTTTCATTGCTGAGGTTGTCTCTATTAAGCCATTTTTTGTGCATCATTAACTTTTAACCAGGCATCGATAGCTTTATTGTTTAAATTGCGCCCGACTTTATTTAGCGTCAGCATTTCTTCTGGCTCCTGACAAGAAGTCACATTTTATAACTAATTAAATTGATCCCTGGGAAGCAAAAGCCACTAAACGGAATTATTCGTGCCCAAGTGTCAATATATTAAATCAAAGGGCTAATGTGCAGGGTCGCTGCTTCTTTTATTTGAAAGGCTTCTGCAGAAAACGAAGCACATCATCCCTCTATTTTCTGCCGTAACAATCAATTTTATTTAGACCAGAGACGGCTAATTAATACTTTTTGATATAGCTGTGCATATTACACGTCCTGGTATATTCCAACTTACACAAACTGTACCCTCATAATTGAATGGATATATGACTCTGTTCGTATAGGTTGCTGAAAAAATGTTATTTCGGTGTCTTCTTATGACACAGCTTCTCTCGATCAGTCATATGGAACCTCTCGCTCCATCGGAGGGAACATCTCGCTCCATCGTAGGTAATATCTCACTCCATCGAGAAGGTGTTTAGTACACACACAATTTTGAGTACTTTCGGTGGTTTTCAGTCAGTGGCGTCGATAAATAAAGCTGAAAATTTCCCTCTTGAAAGCAGGAGCGGCCCGTGCAGGTAAGAGCAGTGGGGCAGGGTAGGGGGAGTCGACAGACAACGACTATGGAAAATAAAATAGAAAAAAAAGAAAACCACTTACCTTGTGCTCACCACATCACCGAGTCGGCGATGCGGCTAGCGCAAGGTAAGTGTTTTTCTTTTATTTTATTTTTCCTCATTGTCGTCTGTCGACTCCCCCCCATCCCACCCCACCGCTCTTAGAGGCACTGGCTGCTCCTGCTTGAAAGTGACAAAAGGGCCCCTACAAAAGTTTTTAGGAAATTACTGGATCTGTTATGTCTGCTTTTTCAATAGTACTCGCAGCTGCTGAGTAATACTTTGGTACCTTTCAGTATTTACTTCTGGTCACTACTTTTAAAATTCATCGCCTAATAACTCACTCCACATACTGCCTTAATCATATTGATTCTGCTTCCTTTAATGATAGTGGTTCAAAGTATAGCCTACTTGGCCCTGCTTTTCCTTTCCTTAATTAAGTTCAGGTGGTTAGTACATATGTCACAACATGAGACTGGGGGTGCAGGAGGCTGAGCAGTAAGTGGTCTCAGTATGAGACTCAAGAGTTGGGCTCAGTAGTCGACATAACAACATAAGACTGCTATTGTAGGTGCTCTGTATGAGACTCGAGTGGTGGCGGCAAGAGTAAAATGTCACAATATGAATCAGAGGTGTGTGCGCAGGAGGACAAAGTCTCAATATTATACAAGAGGGATGGCCTTGATGGACGGCTGGCGATACTTGGAAATATGAGGTTGTGAGATTAGGCGGGAGGAGGGGGAACTCTCAGGAATAATTAACCATGATGTAAGACTGGTGATGAAGGAGAGGGAGGAGTAGGCAGTGCCAATACAAGACTGGAGCATGGTCATAGAGTAGAACGCTGTGATTTGAACCTTGGGTTGTGGGCTCAGGAGAAAGAGGTCATATAATAGGAGTGTAGGGATTCTTAGCAGGACCAGGTCACAATTTCATACTGAAAGAGGTGAGCTCAGAACAGTGACCGAGCTTACTACATCTACAGCATTTATTTATTTATTCATTCAGTCATTCATTCATCCATAATTTTATGAAGTGCAATACAACCAAGGAGCTGTCAGCATGCTTTACAAGGGAACAACAAGGACAGTTGCGTTAACTCTTTGCATAGAATTAACAAGTAACCAATGAGGGCAGAAGATTAAGCAAAGGCATAATGCAGAGACAAAGAAAACTGTGGATCAAAGATCATCACATCAGTTTAAGTGCTGCAGGGGAGCTAGAGAGGTGAAGAAAGAAAGGAGTCAGAGTGTTTTGGAGGTTAGGAACAGGGTAGAACTGAAAGAAAAAAAGGGAAACAAGATTGGGGAAAAGAAGGGCCTCAAGCAGAAAGGGTCCGGGATTTAGGGTAAGAAGGTGAGACAGAATTAAGGAAGGATATGATGACCAGGAAAGATGCAAAGATGGGAGGAACAGTATAGACAGAGATCATGGAATTGGCCATAGAATGTGTTCACAATGTCAGGAAGTTAATACAAGCAGTTCTTTAAAAAAAAGATTGGCAAACAGCCTTGACATAGCTGCAGACCAGGCCAAGCAGATACTGGGACAATGGTACTGCACAGGTCATATTTAATGATCTAGCCTTGTACCCAGTGCCCATCACAGCACATCCACTACCTGTGCAATACAGGATCAAATATTGGCTGATGGGAATGGCTGAAAACTTTACTTTCTGATCAGTGCCTGATGCTAATGGTGAACACTGATATTTACTGATTATGGTGGGCAACATGACCATAGCTGCTCTTCAGTGTCAACTTTAATCCCGTCAGTGTACTTTGGCCATAGGACTGAGGTACCTACCATCCAACCTTCCCACCTAAGCTATTGTATCCATTCTGCTTGAGATGTTCCTGCATAAAACATTCCCAAAAATGTATACGTGCTCCTATGATAATTCAACTTGGAATATGTTGTGCAGCTAGTCAGAGGGTGGCATTTACAAGAGGAGTCTCTAAAGTTGCATTTTTTAATTTTTCCTTTTCTGCTCCAATATGATTTTTTTCTCAAGCAGTGAGAGAAGTCTTCTGATCATATTTACAGCCAACCAGTACAAAAATAACTTTTGCTCAAACTTTACAGGTATGGTTTGGTGTAATCCATTCAGTGGTTTCAAGAAAAATGAAAAGAGAACCAATTAGGGCAATTATATAGATTTAGCAAACTACACAAAAAGATAAAATAGCGTAAACTAATCAAGTCTAGTTACAAATAATACAGTATAAACACAATACAAAAAACAGTCAATAGCAATGGGTTAGAATCTAGTTTTACCTCCAATAATATAAAGATCAAATTATAAACAAATAATCTGAACACCATGTTTCTTAACATGATCACCGAATTCATGCATTTCACTTTCCTAAACAAACCTATTGTCCAACATTTTAGTCATTTCAAAGATATTGAATGCCATACAGGTTCTAGTAAATCAGACGGCCTTGGAGCTAGTCCAAAAAATTATTTGCAAATAGGATGGTAACATACTGCTTCCAATAGCTTCTGTAAAGTTGGCACATGCATCAAACTAACAATAAAATGAGTAAGGGCATATTGCCAACATGTATACTTAAAGTCCCTCCCTGGAACATTCTACACAGTTAACTATTGTTTGAACACACAACAAGCCAGCTTATTGGGAGTAAAATACATGCTAAATAGACAGCACTTCCATAAACCTAGCTTAAAGCAACCAGCGATAAAAAAATAAATACCACCAAACTGAGGATTCATGTACCCTAAAGATTGTCTGCCATCATTTACTGATATATTTTCAATATTGTTTGCAAGATCCATAGTGAATAAAGAATAAAAAAGGAAATGAGAATCTGAGCCACAAATGCATAAGACCGCTTAATAGGAATGTGAAACTCATTAAGATCATCTATCATGTTTAATATCAGGTAAGTACTTTTACACAGCAGTACATGATATAGGATATTAGTTTTACAAGTTATCTTAAAAATTGAGGGGATTGCACAATTTCGTGCAACGACATTATTAATAGTTTTTTTTAACAGTCAAATATTGTTCATTTCAACAAGATATATTCTGATACAGGTGTTTGAATGTATTTTACCAAGGAAAGGAGCAAATGTGCAGCACACATGTACTACAACGTCAGCATATTATTATTGAATTTTGTGCGGAAATGCTAGTGAAACGTTGGCTTTAAAATAAGAAATAGTATTTGACAGGAGATTGTGAAAAGGACTCCTCATACCAAAATGCTAAGTTGTTATCAAGCCTTAAAGTAATAATGCCATCTCATTAAATTGTGCTGCACCATACTTCTCACTTTTCAATTTTGCAAGTTTTATCACTTACGGGAATCTGAGTATGTCCCAATCTGATTCACTAAAATATGATCAATTATGACTTTAATTATGCACTCAAATAGGACTTTTTGTCCAACTAAACAACTATCTCACAGTCTTAAAGTAATAGCTAAAGATTTTTAGACAACCTGACTGACACTGGAGATCCTGAGGGGCATTGACCTAAGATCTGTGGAAAAAGCATCACAGCAAATGACCAGGTTATCCTCTCCAGATAGAAGATTTTTCATTAGCACTATTTAATAAAGCGTGAGGAATGGGTCCGACATATCACACAGAAGAAGTTCGATTTGACTCCAGCCAATCTTTAGTTTAAACCAATAGTTAATTTTATAAGAAATAGGCAATGAACAGACATCTGAGTTGTAACATATTTAGTAATTTTGGATATCACATTTTATCCAATATTCCCACAGTTTCCTTGCTCGATATTTTGAGAAAGAACAAAACAAATCTTGAAACACTTATGAATTTATATAACAATATGCATATTAATTAATTGGTTAACTTACAGAATACATCATAACGGGGAAGATGACTTTTGAACATTTGCACTGACCAAATTAGCAGTTCAGATACTTTAACACAAATTAAGAGACAATTTTACAAATAAAAATCAAATATGTAAGAGTTCAAGACAGAATACTAATGAGAATGGAGTGGCACTGTGTGTCACTCAGAGCAAAAACTTAAAAGTGAAGGAATTTGAAAATGTTCTTTACAAGAAAAGGGTATTTTAGTGCAAAGTATAAGTCCAAGCATCAGGGACCCAAATCTGTTCTTATACTACTCAAGTCAATTTCCCAGGTTCAGCACTCTTTTTGTTGAAACACATTAATTGTGTTCCTCTTCATGTGTGTCTCATTTCAGTCATTAACACGTTCAACCACAGGGGGGAATTACCTTGTTTAATTTGATGTGTCACTAGAAATATGAATGCCTTTCTTTCAAATACTCAGAGGCTCAAACACTCTGTTTAGGGGTTTTCCATGTAGATCCAGGTGATCTGGTTCCGTGCCAATGACTATGAGCACTGTTACCACTTAGACTCACTGCAGAAAAATAGCTCTTGTTGACATCATAAAATTCGTATATGACTGTGGTCCACCTGGATCGCCATTGAACACCCCTGCTCTACACCATCTCACCAAACGACTCCCAGGCATCCTCAGCCTCCATCATTTGAACCAGTCAATGCCAGACGTTGTTGTTATCTAGTTTATTACCAATAGGGACTGGGCTCTCCCTTAAAATTATAACAACAGTTCCTTTTGCCTTCTTTTTAGTGTTAGAGCAGAAGAAACTATGCCATACTGGTTTATGCAATAACTGTCCTAATCAATATTATGCAATAGCATTTTTTTGCAACTTACTTTTCGAACACATGTATGCTATACCTATCCATCAATGTTGATCATTTGTCAGTCTCTGCTGGATTCTCTTGAGCAGTGCAAAAGCTTTTGCAGGTGCTGTTCCATAACTGCAATATCATTCTTATTTTGGTGTTTTATTTTTAATGTGTTATTTTGTTTATTCGCATAGACACTTTTAATCAATCCAAATCTGAGAAATAAAGCCAGAAAGAGAAGCAGGTAGAACATCTATTTTTGAATGAGATTTCTTTTGAACAGATCTCCACAAACATAAGTAGCAGGTAATTGCCTGTATCAAATCTTTTGCAGACAATTGTTTTTGTTCAGTTCCTACCAAAATCCAACAGTTAACTCCGCAAGTTAATGCATGTTTTTCGCGCAATTAGCATTTGTGCTTCCAACATTAAATTATTTAAATTTTTTTGCTAGCAGGGGGGAGGGGGTTAAAAAATACCCTCAAATAGCCATTTGTACCCATTTATCAACACATATGCTTTCTTAGTCAAGCAGGCACTGTTGTTTGTTGCCACAACTGTTTTTCTTCATTTCTAATGATAAAATGCCCGTGGTCTGCCTCTGCCGCCCATACAGTATGGCCAGTATTTGAGGAAGCCACAAATATTGCTGAATCTCAGGTTGGTATGAATGGCTTTCAACGAAAACAATCATTCCAAACACACATTTCATAATGTTTGTGCAAACCTAGGTGAAATGTGGATCTTTACTTTTGCACCCTCGGTATCCATTTCCTCCTGATACTACTGTATGCTTTCTTTATAGCTTCCACCAGGAAAAGTACGTGAATGAAGTCTGTCTGAGGTCTGTGGTCCATGCTCACTGGAGCTGTATCCCACACACAGTCAATGCACAGGAAGAGGAAGACTGGGGCCGTTGATGCGTTCCGCATAGAGCTGTGAGACCAAGCCCGCTGCATAAACAAGCGAGTGGCACTGGCGTAACGAAACTTGAGGGGGCCCCCCTGCAAGGTACGTGGAGGAGCCCCCTCCAGACTCACTCAGGAGCTGTCCGGCCAGAGTACTTGGCTGAGGGGGCCCCCAGGAGGTTGGGTGTCCTCCCCACACCGCGGGGGCCGCAGGGGCCTGTGTTACCCCACTGGCGAGTGGTCCACTATTCTCTTCACCAGTTCTCAAGCTGTGTAAGATACGTACATTACTTCGGACCGATGCTGCGCATGTTCAGGGTTATTTTTGCAAATGGTTTGCATATAATACATAAAATGCATAAGATTAGGAGGCAAAATGTGGCATGGATTAAATTTAGAGATGGCCTTGGATTCACCGATAAGAGATCACCTAAACCACAACCATATCTGACATTTTTACTTCTCAGTACACAGACAGTCTCCTCTCCTCATTTCAGCACTTAGACGGCCTTTTCATTGTGTGTTTACTTTATTTTTGTAGGTTTAATTGTGCCATGTTGGTACCATATCTGCTCGATGGCAAACGTATTTTTTTCCAGGTCAGAAACAATTCAATATGGAAACTAGCAGATTAAGGATGACACTTTCAAGAAGAAGTAATCCTGTGCTCTACTGCACTTGCTGGCTGCTCATTTTACTACAATTGTTAGTGGCGTAGCTAGGCACTCTGCCGCCCGTGGCGGTCCCTGCCTTTTGCCGCCGCGCTGAGGGGGGGGGGGGTGCTGGCGATGATTTTTGTGGCCGCCGCCGCCCCCAAAACTCGTGCCGCCCGGGGCGCACCGCCCCCGCCGCCCCCCCCTTGCTACGCCAGTAACTGGATATATTAGTGTTAGAGACCTGTTGAAAAATACAATGATAGAAAACCTACATCCAAAGTCCTATAGCCTGTGTATGCATCTATGTTTATCATTTTCGCATGGTCATAGCCTCCCCCTACCCTGCCAAGTTCCCTAGGTTCATGAATGCCTAGCTGCTCCAGTCCAGGTTTATTTGAATTCTGGGAGTTGTAGCCTTGTTTAGTCCATTATAAAACGAGGACTACAACTCCCAGAATTCAAAGAACTATCCTGGACTGGAGTGGCTAATCAAGTATGGACCAGGGAAACGTGGCAGCTATGCTCTCCCTACATTCCTTCAAAGGGTCTCAGGCGTATTATATGGACTGTTAGCAGCTATCTATCTCTGTACCTTTATTAGTGAGATGGACACGATACAATTATCTGATGATACTATAGCTTCTATATAACTTCTCTCGCTTTAAAATGTAATAAAACAATATAAAGAATGATCTTAAACTGGGGAAAACATTGGCGTACCATTGATTACAGAGAGTATTTTTTCGTTTTCAATTAATTGTTTACATATTTGAAAAAGCAACTAGATGATGTACGTTTGTTGATAGTTAGTTGCTTTCCGCAGAAGGAGTAGACTGAAAAATCACCCTGCCAATAAAATGCAGGGGTTGGCCCCGTCCCCTTCAGTCCTTTCATAAACGTGTGAAAGGGATGAAAGCGCTCAGTCGTCCATCATACACTAGTGCAGAGAGCCGTAGCACACGGGTGACAGCCCGACGGCCCTACGCCCCGCGCTGTTTACCAGAGCGTTGTGCGGAATGTGGAGAATCTGCTATAAAGTACATTCCGCGGGCAAGGCTGCGTGAGCCTCCTCCCCGTGCGTCACTCCTTCTGTGGAACTCCCCCTGTTCCCTTTATCACTGGCTTGCACCTGGCACAGACTGATGCTGCCCCGCCTCTGCCTCCCTCACACTCAAGAAACAATCTTCATTGTGAAGCCTGCTCATCTTCAGCCAATCAGATCGCTTCGCTGACTGAACCTCTGGATACCTCTGACTGTAAACTGCCCATCATGCCTTGTCACGCCAACAGGAATGCCTTACACGAATGAAGGCGGGTGTAATGGTGCTTACATTATGTATTGGTGCTTACTGATGTTTATTCTTTTCTGTAGTCCTTTCCTTATGTTCATGCTTATATGTCATTTGTTCTATGTTCTACATTCCACATTGGCGTGCGCTTGGCACGTTTTTTAATTATACAAAGTTATCCTTCTAGAAAGATTGAATATTACTCTTCAATGCCTTGATGTGACCAGAAAACAGGGGTTATGTTATATCCACTTATATAAAGCTTTCCACGGTTAGTATACATAGCACTGAAGAACTTTCTTAAACTGGACACCTTTTTTTCGGCTGTGCCCCTAACTTCAGACTGTGCTTCTTAAAATCCATGTGGTTCTCTTTCCCCAAATACAACTATGAGCAACCATCACGTTTTGCTCCAGTGGTGTAAGTGTTTTCTCCATTTCCACTAGATCTCCCAAGGATACTCACTGGATTTATTTGTTCCTTGCCTGGCACTGCTGGCAAATGCATCTTCATTATATTTGCTGTCATTCCTTCATGAGGGGGCCAGAACAGTCGATGGGCATGTGGGCAGAATTCATTTTTTGTTGATGTATTATTTCTATAGCGCTGCAGTACCAAGAGCTTTAGGAACACGGAATGTTCGAGAACATAAGCATGCATTGTCAGCAACACGAGGAGGGGGTAGGCATCTTCAGGGAGCTTAGTGAAGGGCGAAAGAGCAAGTACCACTGAATAAGAAGCAAGAGGGTGAACGCAAACTGAAGGAAACTGGGAGGGCACTAATCTAAATGACCGGCCAAGGACAGATTCGGAGGGGGCAGTGGGAGGCCTCAACATCATCATCAGGGGAGTGAACTGCTCAGGACACTTGAGTGGGATGCTTGCTCCGATGGTTGGACCCTCTGTCGTTGATCTCACCTTCTCCATGATTCATCTTCAATCCTTTTCAAAATGACAAGATGTGCGTGGATGTTCTAAGTTGTGTAATCAGGGTGGTCCAGATGTTCACAGCAGCCTCGGAGAATGTTTGTCTCAGGACGCAGGTTGGTTGGAATTTTAGAATTTCCAGTTGGAGAGAGTGTTTAATCCTGGACTCACTCATGCCTCCTGATGTAGGTAAGAGGCCTGCTAGTTACAGAGGTTGACCTTTGTGGAAAGCTTTCAAGGTGAGACATTTTATCTGAGCCTCTAAGGGCAGCCATTTTAGATCTCTCAGAACTGGGGAGAAGTGACCAAATGGATTTATCTCTGTAAGCAGGTATGCAGTGAGTGAAGGGTTGATTTCGTAGGCACACCTAGCATCAGTCCAGGAGAGGACTACTGCGTGTGCCGCCATCTTCCTTGGCTCTTTGGACGGTAAAGAGTTTACTATTTTTTAGCTAATGTAGGTGGAAGTTTGACACTTGTGCCAGGTCATAGGTGTGTGGTATCATCGAAGGGGAGGGATCCACCAAGAACCCCAGAGATTTTGCAGTCTGCGCAAGTGTTGGTGAGAGGCCTTGCACTTTTAGCCCGTGAGTAGGGTTGGGTCATTTGTCTTGTGTTTGCGAGGGATTCGTACGTATTCCGTTTAAAACATGGACTAAACCTTCCAATCCATACTGACGAGAAGGAACCCCCTCCTAAAGGCCTGTTTTCTTTTAGCCTGAGATGCCCAGTTCAATCAAAGCGGTACGGATGCAATCTACAGTTGATGCCTTTGCCTGCTGTAGTTGAAAGCTTCGAAGAAATGTCCCTGGAAGACAAGCATTGTTTTTTTTTTTTCGTTTTGCAGACAAGCGATGCCCCTGTTAATGTAATGAATGTTTACCTAAAATGAAGGTGGCAGTTCCATGTTAATAAACCTCGCTGAGAAAAAAACAGAAACAGTTGTTGAGCCCGGCTGAGTAATTAGCCCTTTTAACATCCCTTTCCTCCAGGAATGCTTCCCTCGGAGCCGACTCTTTTAAACAGTTCCAGCCCTGGCTGTCTTTGTGCGGCTTGGAAATTGTGCACATATGAGAGGAATTAAGCCCTCATTTAACAGAGACACATGCCTGTCAAGTTCAGGGGAACAAAGGCCTCTCCCTGGGGCCTGCTCAGCTCCCTGAGGCTGCCACTCATTCTGATAGCCATGCTTACCCTTTGCAGATTGTGTATAAAACCCAATAAATCATTTCATCTGCTCTGGTTAATGTAGGGCGCGCGGGAGTGCGGGTGCTTTTTCACTTGTGCTCTGGCTGCATCACTGTGTTTTCTGGGAGGAGGGTTTGGATGATCTGCAAGGCCTCTGGGAACTGTTAGGTCAGGAGCAGAGGGAGGCCATGTCTTCCCAGGTGGAAATGTCATATAAGAAGCAATAAATGGGGTTTACTTGTCCAACTACTTGCAGGGGGAACTGCTCTGAATAAGATCCCAGTCCAATCTTGTCTTTTAGTTTCAGTTGGTTCTTTTCATTACGCAGTACAATTATCCTTGTTTTTTTTGTCATGGGACATATATTATACATACAATCTCCCAAATTACGTATACTGCAAGTGAGTCTGTCAGAAAACATGATGTATATCAGCTTCCATAGAAAGGCATTGTAGGAAAAGAAGCTGGCAGCTTTTATCTACAGTTATGATGTCACAGGAGGGTAAGCACAAATTTATAGATGGGTAGCTATTAATATATTTTTTTCCATCATGAGATTCCAAGTGACATCAAATAGACAGCAAGAACTAAGCTCAGTTGCAAGACTAAGGTAGAAAACGTAATGTTATTAACTGCTGCCTAGTTTCCATTGTATGTTGTGTATGTCCTTCTCAAATCCCCTACCACCTCAGCTGTACCCAAAAAACAATATATGCCTGGTGCCCTGTCACCCACTACAGCACCCTTTGGCCAACTTTGCATCCTTGAAAATAATGTACAAAGAAAGAACATACATTATAAACACTGTACCCTTGATTATAACTGGATAGCTTACTTACCTTTTAAATATGTACTATCTGAAGTAAAAGACATGATCTACCCTGGACAGGTGCCATACTTAAGTGAAGTGTGGGCATTAACTGCGCAATGATGTTGCATGATCTTGAAGGTATGCACGCAGGTATACACTGGCAATTAAGAGTACAAACCTAACTTTAGAGCCATGGAGAATTGTATTGCATGCTGAATTGTGAATCTTACCTGAGAGGGACCTAGTTGAGTAGAGGGAGACAGGAAACCTCCGGGAGGGTGAAGGAGGTGTTCTTTGAAAATACATGTCTTTGTTCTTTCAGAAATATAGGTGCTAGGGTGCAAATTTGAGTGGTAAGTGGACGTTGTTCCATCATCTAAATACATAGGGGCCGATTACGATGTCGTTCGGAAAGGCTCTGGATGGGATTTAGTATTGCAGAATCTGATTCAGAACCCTTCTTTCCGAATGAATCGTACACATTTCCCAACGACCGATTACGATGCCTGGAAACCGATCGGGCAGTCCGAATCGTTTCCAAAAGGCATTAGGACAGCCCGAGTCCTCCGGAGCCAAATCGTACAGCTCTATGGACACGGTTTCCGAACGAGCGATTACGATGACCAATTCAGACAGCCGTTCCGATTCGTAATCGGTCATTCGTACTCGCAGGACCTGATTCGTACGGAAACGATTCCAAGACCGATTAGTTCAGAACAGTTTCCAATCGAATTCGGAATTGGCCCCATAGATGAAGAAAGTATGCGTCTGGGTGGGTTTTTTCCATCAATTTTCATTTTGAGTCTGGTGATGTCCTGCCTCACAGGAATGCCCTGTGCCCTGAAGATTACTCAATTTTTGATGCTGTAAGGGAGTGTGATGTTTGTTACAGCTCTGTTTGTGATATGAGCTTGAAGCAACATTATATGTAAACCTATGAGTTAGGAAGAGATATGATAACATTTCTTCAGTTTAAGATGAAATGTGAGCTGGTGTGGAGGATGCTCTTCCATGAAGTTATGATGGAATCAGAAGCAAATGTAAGTAGAGCATCAGCAACCTTTAGCTTTTAAGGGACCACTACTTGAACAGTAATCCTAAAAACTGCTTAGTGCAAGGATAACTTAATTTTATGAACAAGAAATTTAAACTCCCTATAAAAATAACAGACTTTGGGCCTGATTAAGAATTTGGTGGATGGTTACTTCGTCACAAATGTGACAGATATCTGGTCAGCGATATTACAAGTGCCACAGGATAAAAGGCACATGTAATATTGTGGACGGTATAGCCATCACGTTTGTGATGGAACCGATCCACCAAAGTCTAAGGGGCTTATTATGAGTCTGGTAGTCCACGGACCGCCAGAGTCGCAGGGGAGGGGAGAAGGTGGATTCCGACTGCCCTATTACCACCAGGCTGGTCGGGCCGCCCTGGGACCACTGCAACTGCCAGGGATCAGAGATCCCTCACAGTGGCAGAGTGATCTTGAGGCCGCAATAGGCTTGGTGGAGCCGCTGCGGTCCGCTAAGCATATTACGAGCTTCCTCACCGCCACACTTTTCATGGCGGTGTGACTGCCATGAAAAGTGTGGCGGTGAAAAAACAAAGGGGGCCCTAGAGGGCCCCCTTGTGACTCTGTGCCAAAGGGGGCATGCAGGGGGCACATATTGTGCCACCCTCTGTGCATGCACCCCAGTACCTGCACAGCATGGACTGCAGCAGTCTATGCAATGCAGGTACTGATTTTGACGTTCCCATTGCAGTGCTGGGAACGCCAAAGAACCACCCGCCAGACAGGAGAAAACTCCGAATCTGGCGGGTGGTTCAACCAGGGGGTTTGGCAGTGCGGGAGCTCATAATGAGGCCCCTAATAAGGCCCTTTGTTCTCAAAGTATTTAAGATTAAGTGCAATGGAACTAACATTTTACTTTCACTAAAAGAAATGTTAAGGTACACAATAGAAACAGTTAAACAAAGTGGACAACAATGTTTTTTTTCTCTCATCTGGATCCAGCACAACTGAGAACAGAATTCCACTTTATGGAGGCTCATGGAAGTCAGTGTTCCTTCAATTCCCAGGAACTATAAGAGAATGATTAACATAACAGTATATATAGAAAGGATTTAGAGAGCATACAATAAAAAGAAACTGTTTCAACAGGGATATTCTACTGAGCAATAGGCAGTGCCAAAGTAGGTCTGGATTTAATATGTTAAACCATATCTGTCCAGTAGTAACAATTAAAAAACCATAGTCTTTATGTAGAACAGAAATATTTTTAGCAGCACTCACATCATTGCCTCCTTGCAGAGGTGTGCCCTCATTTCTTGGTTGGTATCATTCAACAGTACATATAAAAATAAAGGCTTTATGTAAAAACTATGCCCTTTTTTATGAGATAGGAACTATCTAACAAACTATAGTCTTTATACAGATTGGCCTGTCTATGCCTTGCTGATATTCTGAAGGGTGATATCAGATCAGCACACATAGTAATAAAATTGCTCTTGGATTTGTGATGGAAAGCTAATACTAAAGTTTCCATGAATTATGCACAAAGGTTAATTATTACATTGAAACGCTTAGGCTTAATTTTAATTTCTGTTGCTTCTCACCATTAAAAACCCATAAATGCTTGGATTTTAGCTATAAAGGGTTAGAATCATTTTTTTTTTTAACACAAATTTTTATTGAGTACTGCGGATGATACACATACATATATGATCATGATTAGCCGTTTTGTTTACATTTTCCTATAACAAGATAGTACTAGTCACATATATGTTCTGTGTTATCATTATATATAACTATGATCCACTAAATATTAAGTGTGGAAGCGTTACAAAGATATAAATGTGTATACTTTATAAGTGCATATAGTGTAGAATTACGAATATTGTCAAAAATAGCAGTACCCATTAACCCCCACCCAATGAAACCCACCCCAAACAATACCCAAACTAAACAGTAACAACTGTTGCCGCTACATAGACAATACACCCTACCAGATGCTTCGTATCGGGTGACTGTCAGGTCTGAAACTACAGGGGAAAGGGAAGGGGAAGGGGGGGGGCACGGCGGAAGAGGGGGGGAGAAAAGGGGAGAGGGAGAGAGGGAGAGGGGGAGAAGAAAGGGGAAGGGAAGGGGAAAGGGAGGAGAGAGGAACACAGTCAATTCACAGACAGTAATCATACGTCTGCACCGCTTTCCAACACTGTAATCTGCGAGTCTTCTAACTCATCCCCTGTGCCTGCTTTGAAAAGTTCTATCAGGTGCGCCCATTCTAAGGATATTGGACGCTTTCGTAGTCCTCTATATTCCTCACGCTGTAATGACTCCCTCTCTGCAACCGCCCACCTGATAACCTCCTCACGCCACTTGCCTTCACGGGGCGCCGTGCGGGATTTCCAGCACTGTGTAACCAGTCTTTTGGCAAACATCAGAGCCAATCCTGCAAAACGGCGTAATAACTTCGCCTTCTTGGGGAGGGGGAACAGCCCCATGAGACAGGCCTCAATCGTGTCCCATGGTGTGTGTTCTGTCAGTACTACTAGACTCTGGATAACGTCTGACCAGAACCCCCTCAGTACTGGGCAGGACCATAACATATGAATAAAATCAGCATCCTGTGTCGGACATCTAGGGCAAACCGAGGACGCATTTGGGAACATCTTCTGTATTGTCGTCGGGGCAAGATATGCTTTGTGTAATATGAATAGTTGTATCGTTTTTAACCGGCAATTACGGGAGACTCGCCGAGGGTGTTCTAACATTAGGGCCCATTCTCTATCTTCTAGTTCAAGTAGAAGTATTATGTCCCATTTCTGTCTGAGATGTTGTAATGGGGTATGTAAATGCTCCCTCAAACCCCGATAGAGCCAACGTACTAGGTGTCGGCCATGCCCCATTATATGAAGAGATTTCAATAATTGGAAAGTTGGGGGTTCCCTCTGGTCTATGAGCCAATATTTCCGAATAAAATGCACTATTGCTGCATGAGTGAGAAACAAAGTATCAGGCACGGAATGATTGCGTACAAACTCCTCGTGGGGCATCAGGTGGCCATCCAGGAAGAACTCACCAACTGTCCCTACACCCAGTTGTGTCCACCCCCTTATCCGAGTCATTGATACTATCCCACGTCTAGTAGGTAAACCACAGAGCGGGATATTCGGGGCGTATGGAAAGGGCAGCTTTGCTAAGTTATGGGCTTGTTTCCAATAGTGTAGTGCAACATGTAGGAGATAAGGAGGATCCCGCAGTTTCACCGCACCCGGGCATAGCAGTGATTGAAGGGTTCCTTGTTTTAAAAAGTATGGGGAATGCCCAATTTCAAATAAATTTTTGCCCGCCAACCAATATGCCAACCACTGCAATTGTCTGACTATACAATATGTTTTAAAATCAGGTGCCCCCAGTCCCCCCGCATTACTAGGTAGCTACAACTTAGCCAATGCCAACCTATGTCTGCCCGCCCCCCAAATTAAAGAGGACAACAGGGTTTCTAGTGTTTTAAAAATCCAGGCTGGGAGTACAACCGGGAGATTCACAAAATGGTAAAGGAGTCTGGGCAACATAACCATTTTAGACACAGCCAAGTGGCCTGCTACTGTCAATGGTAACGTATTCCAGAAGGAAATCTGGGAACGTAGTGAATTTATTGTCCGCACCACATTACCATCAATGGTATCTGCGTTGGTTCTATATATGTGAATTCCCAAATATTTAAAGGTAACAGGCTCTACTCTAAATTGCATCTGACCAAATTGTAAATAGTGAGAAGTATAGGTATCATAAAAGGAGTAGACGACTGATTTAGAAGCGTTAAGACATAAGCCAGATATTTCCCCAAAACTTGAGAAAACAGTAGCTACTGTGTGTTTATTTTCATTTAGATCTCGGAAATATAACAACATATCATCGGCGTAGAGTGATACAGAGTGGATCACACCCCGTAATGGAATACAGCAGGGGACCATAACTTGACGCAGATATTGTGCAAGAGGTTCGAGGGCTAATACAAATAGCAAGGGGGATAAGGGGCAGCCCTGGCGTGTTCCCCGATAAACAGTATAGGAGGGAGAGATGTTCGAACCCGTCTTAGCACGAGCAGTAGGGTTAGTGTAGAGCAGTTTGATCCAATTACAATAGGACTGGGGCAGGCCGAATTTGGATAATACAGCTAGCATATAGGGCCAGCTCAGGGTGTCAAAAGCTTGACGCATGTCTAACGATAAGCAGCCAGCAAGTGGTGAAGTTTCCGATTCCACATGTAGCAAGGCATGAAGCCGACGAATATTTAGTGAGGTGCTGCGTTGGGGTATGAACCCGCATTGATCAGTATGGACCAATCGGGGAAGCAACGGAAGGTGCCGTGATGCCAAAACCTTACTGAGTATCTTGTATTCTGTGTTAAAAATCGAGAGAGGTCTTTAAGACAGAAGTTCAGATCCCTGTCCGGTTTCAATCGGGACGTAACTAATGCCTCCCTGGTAGTGGGAGGTAGGGCACCATCTTCTAAGGAGGAGGTATAAAGTTGCAATAATCTAGGAATCAATGTAGCTGCAAAAGTTGAGTAAAACTCCACAGGGAGGCCGTCTGAGCCCGGCGTTTTATTACGGGCTAATGCATTAATCGCCATACGAATCTCTGCAGTAGTAATCGGAGCAGCCAAGTCTTTGGCGGTCGAGTTCGAAATAGTGGGGAGTTGGACCTTTGCCAGGAAGCAGGTTGTAGCATCTGACATGTCTAAGAGGGGAGCGGTATATAAACGTGCATAGTATTCCTGAAATGCAGCATTTATTGCAGCCTGGGAAGTAACCAATGTGTTATGAACATTATGTATCGCCAATATGGGAGTGGGAGTTGCAGAAGGTTTAATCAATCGTGCTAACAATGTGCCTGCTCTATCCTCCTTGGAATGCGTGCGCAGTGTGTAGGCATTAAAGTCTATCAGTCTCAAGCGTTCCAGTAATTCAGCATAATTAATCCTAGCAGCCTGCAGAGGCTCTATGCCTTCATCGCTCCTCTGGGCAGCTATCTCCAGAGCCTGTAAGTCCCTCTCCAGGTCTGTTATATCCCTAATAGTTACCCTCCGCGAACCCACCAAGGTTCCCATGGAAACCCCGCAAATGGTTACTTTAAAGGCCTCCCACTCAAAGGATCTGGACCAGGCAGTACCCTCATTATCCATAAAATAAGTAGTGATAGCTGTAGCCAAAGCGGCTCGATAAACCTGGTCCTCTAATTGTATAGGTTGCATTCTCCACGTTGGGATAGGAGCGGGGGAACGGCCCAAGGTCAGCAATAATTCTATGGGATTATGGTCTGATATGGGCTTGCCCAGATAATCACACTGCGCAACGGAAGGGGATAAGTCAGGGGAACAAAGGAAATAATCTAAACGAGTATGTAACTTGTGTGGGTAAGAATAGAAGGAATATTCCCGCATATTAACATGTAGGGACCTCCACACATCCAATAAATTCCAGCCTTGTGCCCATCTTGTCAAGGTAACAGCCTGCGATCGCGCTGTAGTATTAGATAAGGGAGGATGGGAGCGGTCAAGAGATACATCAAATACCGCATTTAAATCCCCTCCCAATAACCATGGGAAGTGTGACCAGTCTTAAAGTGCTCGAGAGACCCGTGTTAGAAATGCTTCTTGATCTGTATTCGGAGCATAAAGGGAACCCAACACCACCTGTCTACCATCCAATGCTCCAAGAAGAAGGACAAACCGACCCTGGTCATCAATTTTACTCTCGCTAAGGGAGAAGGGAATCCCCGCCCGAATCCATATTGCAGTCCCTCTAGAAAAGGCAGAATATGCAGTCACATAAAATTGACCCCGCCATCGTTTTTGTAGTTTCATAGCTTCGGAGGGTAACAGGTGAGTCTCCTGAAAGTATACTATTTGGGCTTTACGGCGGTGTATCTGTGCAGCTATTCTGTGCCGTTTAGTGATAATTCCCATACCCCGGACATTCCACGAGATGAAAGTATAAGATTTGGCAGTAGACATCATCAGGAGATAATGAGAAACCTCCCCGGTCCCCCCCCCAACCACCACCCCCCACATACCCGCCCCCAAATCCCAGGCCATGCGGCAAAATTACAAATAACTCAACAATATCCCAATACTGGGTCCAACGACCAAACTTCGTTCGACCAAACCGTGAAAACAAGATTAACATTCTTCACATTTAACAGTTGCTAACACCTGCGGGGGAAGGTCGCTAACACTATTGGTATCCCGACAACAGCAATGAGCAATATATGAAAAGGCCCAAAATGCGGGCCAGGCCAGGGAACTTACTAAACCATCCCTACCTGTCGTGCAAATATACTAGGAACATTGTATACAGCAAGGAGAATAAGCATGCATTACTGTAACAGTAGCACGTCAACCTGTACAAGTAACTGGTAGTGGACAGAGAGCACACTCCGGAGCATTGTGTCAAATAATACATAAACAGTTTACGCCAGAGGATCATTGCTAAGTTGCGTGACCACAGAGGGGAACAGTGCCACGCTGCCGTCAGAGTCTGAGTCCGTATTGGCATCCTCGGACGGACTGGTACTAATGGATGGGCAAGATGTACGGAAGGTGGAGGCAGTTCAAATGGCCCCCTGCCTGCCCTCCATCACCTGCTGACGAAGCGGGGGACTAGAGGCCGAACTCTTGGTAAGGAGTCCACTTTTACGCCTTCGGTGGGGCGCTGTGACTTCGGTTGCGAGGAATCCATTCGTCTGTCAGGCTGGACATCGGTAAAGGTCTTGTCCAGCCAGTCCCAAGCACTGTCAGGAGTATCAAAAAATAACGAGCGCTGATTATATATGATTTTCAGTTTTGCTGGGAACAATAAAGCAAACGTCAGGCCCGCTGCCCGGACCCGCGCCTTCACCTCCATAAAGGAAAACCTTTTACGCTGTACAGCCAGAGTATAATCGGGGAATATTGAGACCTTCACATTATCGATCTGCAATGGGCCGTTATCCCTCGCCGCCTGCACCAAGTGATCCCGGTCTCTATAGTTCAAGATCCTGGCCAATATTGGACGTGGGTTGGCACCAGGTATTGGTCTATGTGTAGGGACACGATGTGCCCGCTCAACTGTAAAGTGTGCAGATAGTCCGATCGGGGCCACACTATTTTTCAGCCAGGTTTCTATGTACTCTGTTGGGTTGGAGCCCTCCGTTCCCTCCGGTAATCCAACAATTCGGAGGTTGTTGCGGCGTGCCCGACCTTCTGCATCATCGGCCCGGGCCTGGAGATAATCAATCTGTTGGCGCATTTGACAGAGTTGCTCTTCATGGGCTTTTACTTGTGGTACCATGGTTTCCACAGTTTGCTCAGCGGATTTAACTTTATCAGCTAATTTCTTATGATCATCTTTCAATAAATTGAGATCAACCGAGATCATGCCCAGTTGCGCTTCTAGTACAGAGCGGGAATCACGGATTTCCTGCAAAATCATGTCCAGTTTATCCACTGAAGCGTTGGTACTGATACTTCCCTCTGTATGATGCGACCGGCTAGATGAGTGTCCTGAAGGTACTTGTGCTTAGCGCTCAATGTTCTTTTTTACTGATGTAATCTAAATGCTGCTAAATACTTCGAAAGTCGTTTGAATCTGCTTTTAATAATTTACTTGCACTTTGCACTTTGTAACCCCCGTGTTAAACAGTCTCTCTTGCTGCTTCCGCATTACGGAGTGTGTCTTGCGCTGGTTGGCTGTTAACGGGCCAATCAGACGCGACGGGTGGAGCCTGTTGTTGCCCACCGTCTATTTGAATCACACCCGATGCGGACGCGCGTTCCCTAAAGGTACTTGTGCTTAGTGCTCAATGTTCTTTTTACTGATGTAATCTCTATGCTGCTAAATACTTCGAAAGTCGTTTGAATCTGCTTTTAATAATTTACTTGCACTTTGCACTTTGTAACCCCGTGTTAAACAGTCTCTCTTGCTGCTTCCGCATTACGGAGTGTGTCTTGCGCTGGTTGGCTGTTAACGGGCCAATCAGACGCGACGGGTGGAGCCTGTTGTTGCCCACCGTCTATTTGAATCACACCCAATGCGGACGCGCGTTCCCTAAAGGTACTTGTGCTTAGCGCTCAATGTTCTTTTTTACTGATGTAATCTCTATGCTGCTAAATACTTCGAAAGTCGTTTGAATCTGCTTTTAATAATTTACTTGCACTTTGCACTTTGTAACCCCCGTGTTAAACAGTCTCTCTTGCTGCTTCCGCATTACGGAGTGTGTCTTGCGCTGGTTGGCTGTTAACGGGCCAATCAGACGCGACGGGTGGAGCCTGTTGTTGCCCACCGTCTATTTGAATCACACCCGATGCGGACGCGCGTTCCCTAAAGGTACTTGTGCTTAGCGCTCAATGTTCTTTTTTACTGATGTAATCTCTATGCTGCTAAATACTTCGAAAGTCGTTTGAATCTGCTTTTAATAATTTACTTGCACTTTGCACTTTGTAACCCCCGTGTTAAACAGTCTCTCTTGCTGCTTCCGCATTACGGAGTGTGTCTTGCGCTGGTTGGCTGTTAACGGGCCAATCAGACGCGATGGGTGGAGCCTGTTGTTGCCCACCGTCTATTTGAATCACACCCGATGCGGACGCGCGTTCCCTAAAGGTACTTGTGCTTAGCGCTCAATGTTCTTTTTTACTGATGAATCTCTATGCTGCTAAATACTTCGAAAGTCGTTTGAATCTGCTTTTAATAATTTACTTGCACTTTGCACTTTGTAACCCCCGTGTTAAACAGTCTCTCTTGCTGCTTCCGCATTACGGAGTGTGTCTTGCGCTGGTTGGCTGTTAACGGGCCAATCAGACGCGACGGGTGGAGCCTGTTGTTGCCCACCGTCTATTTGAATCACACCCGATGCGGACGCGCGTTCCCTAAAGGTACTTGTGCTTAGCGCTCAATGTTCTTTTTACTGATGTAATCTCTATGCTGCTAAATACTTCGAAAGTCGTTTGAATCTGCTTTTAATAATTTACTTGCACTTTGCACTTTGTAACCCCCGTGTTAAACAGTCTCTCTTGCTGCTTCCGCATTACGGAGTGTGTCTTGCGCTGGTTGGCTGTTAACGGGCCAATCAGACGCGACGGGTGGAGCCTGTTGTTGCCCACCGTCTATTTGAATCACACCCGATGCAGACGCGCAGCGGACGTGCGCAGCGGGCGCGCCGCTGGCGCGCCGAAGGCGCGCCTAAGGCAAGCCCGTCTGCGCCCGTCCGCGCCTGGGCGACGCCAGACGCCAGTCCTTTTACCCGTTCACTAAATACTCTACATTTTTATTCCCGGTCTGAGCTCTTAACTTTGAAAGCTGAGCATTCTACGTGTACAGAACACGCCTGGTCTCCTATGGCTGGGTTTTTTAAGTGCAATCTTTGTCCCTTTCAAACTAAATCAGATGCGACAGGTACAAGTCTTCATAATTCCTCTGAGTACAGGTTTCTTAGCTTGAATTGCAGGTCCTTAGTTAGGCACCATGCTGACATCTATGATCTATTAACAGAAAGGTCCCCGGACGCACTGTTTTTGACTGAGACATGGTTGACGCAGGATTCTGTTGCAGAATCCTGGCTAGCACTTCCTAATGGATATACTATGAAACATCTCAATAGAAATGGTCTCAGAGGTGGTGGTATTGCTATACTCCACAAGGAGCTCTATCAGTGCAGTTTTAAGAAAGAGGATATTCCTGAGTGTGAAAGCGCGTTTTTTAAAATCACCTTAAATAATAATTTGACGATCTCCGGATTGCTCATTTATCGCCCACCAGGGCCATCTGCAGTTTTCAGGGATGAATTGGTGAATAAGACCATTCTTCTTGCTAGTAAAGCAGCCAACTTTACTATTCTAGGGGATCTCAATTTGCATCTTGAAGACAATTGTAAGATGGGCATTTCGAGTTTCATAGCTGACCTAGAAGCCTGCCAGCTGATTCAATATGTCTCAGACTCCACCCATACAGCAGGGCACTTGTTGGATCCTATATTCTCCAATTTAGGTTCCTTGTATGTTGTGCCCCCAATCCCTCTGGCTTGGACCGATCATTTTCTTGTTCCTTTTTCTTTGAATTGGTTAGGTAAGCCAGCCCAGCATCACTCACGATCATCTTTGAAACGACCGTGGCATAAGTTAGATGCCAATCAACTTACGGATCTACTGCTCAGCCATAAACCCCAGTTGCCTCCTGACATTGAATCCGCCACTATGCTTTTTCAGGATTGGTTGACTCAAGCTCTTGACAGCTGTATCCCGGCCAAATTTAGCTCCAATAAAGAAAGAGGACAGTCCAATCCCTGGTTTAACAAATCTTTGACCAAAGCAAAAAAAAACTGCAAACAACTTGAACGGGCCTGGAGGCATGCTTATGATTCAGAAGCAAAAACCAAATATCGAGATTCAATTAAATCATATCATAAGTTGGTCCGGCGAGCTAGAGCAGATTATATTGCTGCTAAAATCTCGAACAGTAATAATCCGTCCAAAATGATTTTCTCCCTTCTTAAGACTATGAAATGCCCCATTTCAAAAGACTCACCTATTACTTCAAATTTGCAGTGTGATGAATTGGCTGAGTACTTTGTGAACAAGGTAAAGAATATCTATAATAGCTTCTCTACGGCCACCACCAGTACCAATATAGGGGATAGGTCTGAGGATAGTGGCTGTATCACACAAAATATACTGTGCTCCTTTCCTCCTCTTTCACTTAATGAGACCGAATCTCTTTTTTTGAAAATAAAATCAGGTTCTCCAGCTGATCCTTTAAGACCAGCTCAAATTCGTCTATTTCAAAATCCTGTTCTTCCAGTGGCGAGTGAACTGATCAATCTATCTTTGTCATCCGCTTCTGTTCCCTCTTCTTGGAAGCATGCTAAAGTCATACCCCTTTTAAAGAAACCATCTTTGGAACCCTCGGAGCCAGGTAATTACCGTCCTATCTCTCAGCTGCCCTTCTTGGCTAAAATCACGGAATGCCATGTTAACTGCATTCTTACCGAGTTTGTAGAGCAAAATGATATCTTGGACTCTTCACAAAATGGCTTCCGATCTCGTCATAGTACTGAGTCTGCTCTGCTGGCAGTGATTGAAGAGATTCGCAGTAGCCTGGATGCTGGTAACTCTACGGCCTTGGTTCTTTTAGATCTAAGCGCCGCTTTTGATACCGTTTCCCATGAGTTACTGTTACGGCGGCTGCAGGCGATTGGGGTCGGAGGTTTGGCTCTAGCCTGGTTTCGCTCTTTCCTGGAAGGCAGATCTTTCCAGGTTATGGTACCTCCCTACCATTCCCGGGAGCATGCTATTGGATTTGGGGTACCTCAGGGCTCGATATTGAGCCCTATGCTTTTTAATATCTACGTTCAACCCTTGGCTGTGGTAGCTAAAAGCAGAGGGTTGTCGTTGGTGTCTTATGCCGACGACACCCAATTGGTCATCACATTCTCTAAGGAGCGTCTTAATAATCTTGTTAAATTTAAAGATGATATGCAGGTGATATCGGACTGGATGACAATAAATTGCCTTCAGCTTAATGCAGGCAAGTCTGAGATACTGTTGCTTGGGAAAGATAGTGACATGTGGTCAGAACAATGGTGGCCTGACAAATTAAAACCTGCACCACTGCCTAAAGAGGCGGTCAAAAACCTAGGCTTTTGGATCGATAATGGCCTGTCTTTTGACACTCAATCTAAACTTGTTGCAGGGTCCTGTTTTGGACTCCTGAGGGGGCTAAAACCCCTATTGGGGTTTTTTGACCCTAAAATTCGTCAAACCATTCTCCAGGCCACAATCTTGTCTAGGTTAGACTATGGCAATTCTCTATATTTGGGTGCCAATAAATCCTGTGTTCAGCGCCTTCAAAGAATCCAGAACGCTGCAGCCCGCGCAGTGTTGGCCCTCCCAAAATCATGCTCAGTGTCCAAACTTCTACCTAAACTACATTGGTTACCTGTAGAAAAACGAATCCAGTTTAAAACACTGTGTGTTGCCCATAAAATTATGACTCAACAAGCACCTCCGGTCCTGGCAGCTTTACTTGTGCCGTATGTTCCGAGTCGTTCTCTACGCTCAGCTAACCAGGGACTCATTTGTACCCCCGAATCTTAAGAGCGCGAGCGGGTGGTCGATCTTTCAAAGTTTTGGCAGCTAAACTCTGGAACTCCCTCCCAGTTTCCATCAGAGGGCTCCAGAATCATCTGGCTTTCCGTAAAGCCGTAAAGACCTGGCTTTTCCCGGCTTAATTTTTCTTTTCCATGTGGGCTGGGCGTTATTTATTTATTCTTTTTAAGCCACCTGTACTTTGGGTAGCGCTGGGACGCCCCGTTGCTGGGGCAGCTACGCGCTGTATAAATCTAAACTAAACTAAACTAAACTAAACTGAAGCCGGAGAGAGCGAACCTTCTCTCCCTGACCTAGCAGTCGCTCTGGGCTTCCCTTTGCCCATGGTTGGTGATGAGACACAGTGGTGCGATGACTACGTGGTAGCGGATGCAAGTATATTATAAACACAGAGGGAACAAGCACCAATAACCAAGGACCCCAACGGTCAGACTATAATATTGACCAGGCAATTCTGTGACAGTAGGACAAAGGGGACTGGGTGGATAATAGATGCAGTAGCCTCCTGAGTAGCACGCCGTTGAGCAGAAGTGCCCCTGTCTGAAAATAACTTCACAGTGTAGGTTCATCCACAGTGACCACTAATAGGGACTGAGAAGTTGAGTGGAACACACACCATACAGAGCCACTGGACAGGAGCAAAGTGTCGACCAGTATAAACAAGTCACAGATCCAGCGATGTTGCGCAGGAACTCACTGCCACCCAATCATCAATAGTATTCAAGCTGCCAGTCACCTTCAGGTTTGCACACATAGATGAAACACCCCCGTAGTAAATGACGACTCTTATAGAAGCCAGAGCAAAATGAAGGGGTTAAAGTGGTAGTCGTCCCGTACAAAGGCAGGGTATTGAGGAGCACTCCGTCTGACCCCAGATGGGGGAGCCCTACGTCCCTTATGGTCTGGAGCCCTGACCATGCACACTTGTGGTCGCAGGGGGGGAAAAGGAGGACAATGTAGAATGATATCCAGTCAATGCGCTCCCCACCAGCACTCGAAAGCTGCGAACCGAGCACCGCTACTTACATGGGCCAAACCAAAGGGACATCAACAGATCTAAGGATTGACTCAGTGCTCCAGCTACGATGTCCTCCGAGATATTGCTGCGCCGGGGGTGAGGAAAAAGGAGGCACGAGGTGTCCGCTGGTCGCCAAGCACCCACTACGAAATGGCTGTGTGTCTGAGAGGTACTGGCATGCACTCCACATACCTTGGCACTAGCGATGGTGAGGGTCACACGGGCGGTCTCGGGCAGTCCACAGCCTGGCAGGACAGTAGAAAGCGCAGACGTCACGCTGGATGGCCCCCAGACCGGGGGCCAGAGTAGACACAGCAGCCGGCCCCTGTATCCCGGAGCTCAGCCAGTCCGCAGGCCAGCCCGGTGCCGACGAAGCTCCGCCCCTAATTCAGGCCTCAAGACGTGCCGGAACGCCAACCATGTTCCACCGCCAGCATGAGCCCAATCTCCAATGACCCCCACAGAGCGGAGTACAGGCTCCGTACCCCAGCTCCGGCGTCCACAACGATATTGCTGCTCTGGAGGGAGGGGGGAAAAGGGAGATACGAGACGGCCGCAGGTCCTAATCGCCCACAATCACCATCCGATTGAGCGGGGACAGGCAATCACAGCCGGGGACCCGCCACCGATGTGTGGCGCGATGCGGTCCTGTAGAGAGCGGGGGCCCCCTGCCAGCAGCGGTAGGCCGCACGACTGAAAGGTGCTGGCGCACACTCCACGTACCTCGGCAGCAGCAGTGGTACGGATCACCCAGGCGATCCCGGACAGTTTCCACCCAGGCAGGCCCAGATGGCAGCAAATACGGAAGTTGGGCGGGAAGGCCCCTAGTCCGGGGGCTAGAGCAGTCACTGCAGCCGGACCCAGTATCTCGCGGCCCAGCCAGTCCACAGGCCAGCCCGAGGCTCCACCCCCACACCAGGCCTCAAGATGCGCCGGAGAGCGCCGCCGTCCAGATGTCAGCTCTCCCGGGAACACTGAAAGCCGGAGAGCGCGGTCGTGGCAGCCTGTTAATGGGAACAAGCGTTCAGCGAGGAAGATAGCTGTCTAGCAAGGTAGGGAATGACGGATGATATGCGGATAAGGTGCCCCGGCCCGGAGCTCGTCGCTTAAGCGTCCACCATCTTGGGCTGCAGGCCACGCCCCCCAAGGGTTAGAATCATAGTCAGAAAATGGTGAGAAAGCTTTGAGAGCTCTCGTCCTGAGGGCTCGTCCAGCACTGGGGAGCCACCAGTGCCCCTAATTTCAGTGGGTGGCTTTGTGGTATAAATGGATGCATACTCCTTCAGAAACCCATTTATGAAGCTCCTGGGTGCAACCCTACAGTATTCGGACAAAAAATCAAGTAAAAAATATCGAGATGCAGAAATATCGAATTTTTAACATTGTGATCCACAAATATCATTATGCAGGCATAACATTAACAAGAATATTGATTTTAAAAGGTAAGTAATATCGATGTTCAAAATATCAATGCTATCAATTTTGTTGTTAATATCGATGTAAAAAATATATATGTTGTTAATATCATTTACAAAAATATCGCTTTTAATAATATTGTTTTTTAATAATTTTTATGTATTTTGGTATATGTTTTCATTGTTTATGTTATAAATTGTACGTATAATTATTGATAATGTTTTTTTAATATAGTTTGTAAAATGTTAGCTCTTTTTAAATTTAATTCAATTGTTTATTGTAATTTTTAGTGTCGTAGTGGGTTGAGGTTTGTTGGGGTACAGGGTGCAAAGTAAATTAATTATAATTAATAAATAATTAAGTTATTATTTAATTGATAATTAATTATGTAAATTGTGTAATTAATGTATTTTTTAATTTAAGTTTTAGGTGTGGGTTGTGAGTTTAGGTAAGGGAACAGGATGGGAAGTAAATTAATGAAAATAATTAATTAATAATTGATTTTTAATTATTACTATTTATTTCATTGATAACTAATCATGTAAATTGGGTAATTTATTAATATGTTAAGTTATGAGTTAAGTGTGGGTTATTGGGCTTGTAGGGTTAAAGTGTGGAAAGTAAATTAATTATTTAATAAAAAAATGTAATTATAAATTATTAAATCGATAGTTAATTATAAAAATTGTGAAATTGATTTCTTTTTAGGTTATGTTTTGGTTGCATGTTGTGGGGATTGTAGGGGTACATGATGGGAAGAAAATTAATCATAATTATTTAATGATTAATGTTAATTAATAATTATTTAAATTATAATTAATTAAGTAAATTATGTAACTAAGATAATTTTTAAGTTGTATTTCAGGTGTGGGTTGCTGTGTTTGTAGAGGTATAGGGTGGGAAGTAAATTAAAATGATAAATTAATTATTAGTTAATTATCATCAATTGTTTAATTGATAATTAAATATGTAAATTGTGAAATTATTATAATTTCTAAAATATATTTTAGGTGTGCATGGTTTGGTTTTTAGGCGTACAGGGCGGGAAGTAAATTAAGAAATAATTTTTGATAATTAATTATTAATTTGTTATTAATTATTTAATTGATAATTATGTACATTGTGAATGTATCTTTTTTGTTAAGTTATATTTTAGGTGTGTGTTGTTTAGTTTATAGAGGTATAGAGTAGGAAGTTATTTAAGTAATGATAAATTTAAAATTATTTATTAATTTAGTAAAAATTATGTTATTTATTGCGGAATGTGTTAATTGTGTTATGCTTTTTACTTTCAATTACATTTTAGCTGTTGGCTGTTATGATTGTCAGAATATAGTGTGGCATTTTAATGAAATTAATATTTTTTGTTTTAATTGATAACTATTATTAAAAATATAATTTGTTAAATTTTTGTTAAAATTAAGACATATAATTTTACAATTTAAATATTCTTCTTTTTTATTTAATAGAGTTTTTAAAATATGTCATTTGTTTGACCTGAAATACTCTCTTTCTACTGTTGCACCGACTGAAGTGGGAATAGTAAATTCTACTCCTCCCGAGTCCAACGCTTTCCTTACTGTTGCACAGACTGGAGTGGGAATAGTGAATTTTACCCCTCCTTAGTCCAAAGCTTTTCCTACTGTTGCACAACCTGGAATGGGAATAGTAAATGTTACCCCTCCTGAGTCTAACGTTTTCCCTACAGTTCCACAGACTGGAGTAGGAATAGTAAATGTTATACCTCCGGAGTCCAACGCATTCCCTACCGTTGCAGACTGGTGTGGGAATATTTAATTTAACCTCTCCTGAGTTTAAAGCTTTCCCTACTGTTGCACATATTTGGAGTGGGAATAGAAAATGTTACCCCTCTTGAGTCCAATGCATTCCCTACTATTGCACAGAGTGGAGTGGAAATAGTAAATGCAACCCCTCCTGAGTCCAACACTTTCCCTACTGTTGCACAGACTGGAGTAGACATAATCTATTTTACCACTCCCCCCGAATCCAACGCTTTCCCTATTGTTGCACGGACTGTAATGGGAATAGTAGATTTTACCCCTTCTGAGTCCAACGCTTTCCCTACTGTTGCACTGTCTGGGGTGGGAATAGTAAATTTTACCCCTCCTGAGTTGAAGGCTTTCCCTACTGTTGCACAGACTAGAGTGGGAACGGTAAATGTAACCCCTCCTGAGTCCAACACATTCCCTACTGTTGCACATATTTGGAGTAGGAATAGTAAATTTTACCCCTCTTGAGTCCAAAGCATTCCCTACTGTTGCACCGTCTGGGGTGGGAATAGTGAATTTTACCCCTCCTGAGTTGAACGCTTTCCCTACTGTTGCACAGACTAGAGTGGGAACGGTAAATGTAACCCCTCCTGAGTCCAACACATTCCCTACTGTTGCACATATTTGGAGTAGGAATAGTACATTTTACCCCTCTTGAGACCAACGCATTCCCTACTGTTGCACAGACTAGAGTGGGAATTGTAAATGTAACCCCTCCTGTGTCCAACACTTCCCTTACTATTGCACAGACTAGAGTGGGAATAGTTAATTGTTACCCTCCTGAGTCCAACACTTTCCCTACTGTTGCACAGAGTGGAGTGGGAATAGTAAATGCAACCCCTCCTGAGTCCAACACTTTCCCTACTGTTGCACAGACTAGAGTGGGAATAGTACATTTGGCCCCTCCTCAGTCCAACACTTTTCCTACTATTGCACAGATTGGAGAGGAAATAGTCAATTTTACCCCCCCCCCCCCAATACAACGCTTTCCCTATTGTTGCACAGACTGGAGTGGAAATCGTAAAATTTACCCCTCCTGGGTCCAAAGCTTTCTCTAATGTTGCATTGACTGGAGTGGGAATATAAAATGTTACCCCTCCTCAGTCCAATCCTTTCTCTTCTGTTGCACAGACTGGAGAGGGAATAGTACATTTTACCCCTCCTGAATTTAACGCTTACGCTACTGTTGTATAAATTGGAACAGCATATTTATTATTTATATAGTTTAGTTTTTTGTGATAGTGTTTAAATATATATTATTATTATGTGTTTGTGTATTTAAATGTAGATTTTATATATATATATATAAATGTATGTAAAGTTTTTTTATATATTGGTTACTTTTTACGTAGGATTACCATAGAAATATATATTTTTTAAATGTTACTTTTTTGTACTTTAAAATTTTTATGTGTATGGAAATATATATATATATATATATATATCCACATGAAAATCCAAGAGTGTCCAGTCACACCGGCACTACACAAGGACACAGACTCCACAGCAATTGAAGTGGCAAGGTGTTTATTAATTAACCATCATTGTCCAAAGACGCGTTTCGGCCGCCAGACATGCGGCCTTGTTCACATAGTGCACTGCAAGTGAAGGTGATCTATATATACACATGGTGAGTAAGCAGTAGTCTTTCTACAGTGGTATTCGTTCAGATAAGCACTTTACAACATGATGTGGCACTTTTACTGCAGTGTCATTGCTTTACTGCAGTGTCATATTACTGTAATCTAAGTGCTGACCAATGACTGCATACATGGTGCTATAATGATATGGAGGTTGAAGGCATCTGTAATCTCATTCTCCTAAAGGCTAGCGCTGGTGTGGTAACTCGCGCCTGCTCTTGCCATTGCAAATATTACAGCGTTGGAAAATCCAAAGTAGCTGTGAGCTTGTGAGTATAAAATGTATCCTAAAACGAAGGATAAAGTATTTAATCAGTCGCGCAAGTCGCATAACTAAATATGATTGACCATCAAATCGGCCAGCCCATATTAAGTATTAAAACGCGGGGCTGAAGAGCGCAAGATCAGCAAAGAGATAGATTAAAAAAAATACCACGAGTGAATTGTAGTGCCTGTTAGTATTGTAGCAAGTACATGCTGTTGCTGTTACTCATGAGTGATTAAATTTGTGTGTGTGTTCTGTGAAAGGGAGGGAGGTGTTTGGAAATGTGAGTGAGCCCGTGAGTGCATCTGGTCGCGCAAAAATGTACTAAACCCAATGGTTAATGTGACAACATCTGCACACGGGGTGTTATTTAAAACAAAAGACACAAAAATTGATAATCATTATAGTGCCTCTACAGTACATATACACATGGGTGTATGCCACCCTATAGATTTCTAGGGGGAACATTAGGTTAGGGAGGGAACAAAATTAGTAACATTGTATGGAGATTCAACTGCTGCAGTCGCATGAAACTATGATGGACATATTTAAGAAGTGTGGCAAAAACGCAAGGATTCCAAAAAATACATGTAGCAAACCAATAACACAATAAATAGCTTACTGTTAGAAATATAAATATAAAGCCTGCAAATTGCTAAAATAAGCATATATGCGATTTCAACCTAGATATTGTGCAAATAAATAGTTTATAAGCAGATAGTCATGGCGAGAACATATTGAGCCATTGATACCCATTCTCTATCTAATAAATGGTTTGCTAAAGCACCTAGTGTGCCATAAATATTGTGGTGGAACTAAACATAGCAGAATCGGTGGGGCATTGGTAACAAATCTATGTGTCATCGATGTGTATACGTATAGCCTATTCATACAGTAAGAAATCATAGGAAGTTATGCAAATCTTCACTCAAGTTTAACCCAGATGGGGCCTTGGTGTTGAACTCGATGATGTGTTTGCTCTCTAGCTGTCTAAGGAGTTTTTCCCGATTTCCACCCCTCACTAGCATAGGTATGCAATCAATGACCGAGTACTGTAAATGGGCCAAGTTGTTGCTGTGCTTGTCACTAAAGTGCCTTGCTACAGGGTAAGTAGAATCATTGTTAACTATGGCCCTAAGATGTTGTAAGATGCGCTGGTGCACCGGTAGCTTTGTGCTTCCAATGTACCATAGCGATACAAAAGGGGATGATGGACGGAACGTTTGAGCCAATCAAACACTCACCCCCAGTCAACTGATCTGGGTTTAATCCATCATCATTCTTTAGCTCACTCCACCACCCCAGTTCAGACATGGCCATATGCAAATCAGTCTGACCCTGTGCCTCATGGGAACAGTCCAGCCCGAACTGCCAAGCCATGTCTTCCCTGGACCGGAAACAAGCATCCTAGGACCGGTTTCTGGCATTTCAGCCGTCATCAGCCAGGCTTGCTTGAATCCAGTGGCAAAGTGAGCAAGGGACCCACGTCTGGGCATACCCCCGCCAACTTAGGGCGACCAAAGCGATACAAAAGGGGATGATGGACGGAACGCTTGAGCCAATCAAACACTCACCCCCAGTCAACTGATCTGGGTTTAATCCATCATCATTCTTTAGCTCACTCCACCACCCCAGTTCAGACATGGCCATATGCAAATCAGTCTGACCCTGTGCCTCATGGGAACAGTCCAGCCCGAACTGCCAAGCCATGTCTTCCCTGGACCGGAAACAAGCATCCTAGGACCGGTTTCTGGCATTTCAGCCGTCATCAGCCAGGCTTGCTTGAATCCAGTGGCAAAGTGAGCAGGGGACCCACGTCTGGGCATACCCCCGCCAACTTAGGGCGACCAAAGCGATACCAAAGGGGATGATGGACGGAACGTTTGAGCCAATCAAACACTCACCCCCAGTCAACTGATCTGGGTTTAATCCATCATCATTCTTTAGCTCACTCCACCACCCCAGTTCAGACATGGCCATATGCAAATCAGTCTGACCCTGTGCCTCATGGGAACAGTCCAGCCCGAACTGCCAAGCCATGTCTTCCCTGGACCGGAAACAAGCATCCTAGGACCGGTTTCTGGCATTTCAGCCGTCATCAGCCAGGCTTGCTTGAATCCAGTGGCAAAGTGAGCAAGGGACCCACGTCTGGGCATACCCCCGCCAACTTAGGGCGACCAAAGCGATACAAAAGGGGATGATGGACGGAACGTTTGAGCCAATCAAACACTCACCCCCAGTCAACTGATGTGGGTTTAATCCATCATCATTCTTTAGCTCACTCCACCACCCCAGTTCAGACATGGCCATATGCAAATCAGTCTGACCCTGTGCCTCATGGGAACAGTCCAGCCCGAACTGCCAAGCCATGTCTTCCCTGGACCGGAAACAAGCATCCTAGGACCGGTTTCTGGCATTTCAGCCGTCATCAGCCAGGCTTGCTTGAATCCAGTGGCAAAGTGAGCAAGGGACCCACGTCTGGGCATACCCCCACCAACTTAGGGCGACCAAAGCGATACAAAGGGGATGATGGACGGAACGTTTGAGCCAATCAAACACTCACCCCCAGTCAACTGATCTGGGTTTAATCCATCATCATTCTTTAGCTCACTCCACCACCCCAGTTCAGACATGGCCATATGCAAATCAGTCTGACTCTGTGCCTCATGGGAACAGTCCAGCCCGAACTGCCAAGCCATGTCTTCCCTGGACCGGAAACAAGCATCCTAGGACCGGTTTCTGGCATTTCAGCCGTCATCAGCCAGGCTTGCTTGAATCCAGTGGCAAAGTGAGCAAGGGACCCACGTCTGGGCATACCCCCGCCAACTTAGGGCGACCAAATCGATACAAAAGGGGATGATGGACGGAGCGTTTGAGCCAATCAAACACTCACCCCCAGTCAACTGATCTGGGTTTAATCCATCATCATTCTTTAGCTCACTCCACCACCCCAGTTCAGACATGGCCATATGCAAATCAGTCTGACCCTGTGCCTCATGGGAACAGTCCAGCCCGAACTGCCAAGCCATGTCTTCCCTGGACCGGAAACAAGCATCCTAGGACCGGTTTCTGGCATTTCAGCCATCATCAGCCAGGCTTGCTTGAATCCAGTGGCAAAGTGAGCAAGGGACCCACGTCTGGGCATACCCCCGGCCAACTTAGGGCGACCAAAGCGATACAAAAGGGGATGATGGACGGAACGTTTGAGCCAATCAAACACTCACCCCCAGTCAACTGATCTGGGTTTAATCCATCATCATTCTTTAGCTCACTCCACCACCCCAGTTCAGACATGGCCATATGCAAATCAGTCTGACCCTGTGCCTCAAGGGAACAGTCCAGCCCGAACTGCCAAGCCATGTCTTCCCTGGACCGGAAACAAGCATCCTAGGACCGGTTTCCGGCATTTCAGCCGTCATCAGCCAGGCTTGCTTGAATCCAGTGGCAAAGTGAGCAAGGGACCCACGTCTGGGCATACCCCCGCAAACTTAGGGCGACCAAAGCGATACAAAAGGGGATGATGGACGGAACGTTTGAGCCAATCAAACACTCACCCCCAGTCAACATGCTGGACTGTTCCCATGAGGCACAGGGTCAGACTGATTTGCATATGGCCATGTCTGAACTGGGGTGGTGGAGTGAGCTAAAGAATGATGATGGATTAAACCCAGATCAGTTGACTGGGGGTGAGTGTTTGATTGGTTCAAACGTTCCGTCCATCATCCCCTTTTGTATCGCTTTGGTCGCCCTAAGTTGGCAGGGGTATGCCCAGACGTGGGTCCCTTGCTCACTTTGCCACTGGATTCAAGCAAGCCTGGCTGATGACGGCTGAAATGCCAGAAACCGGTCCTAGGATGCTTGTTTCCGGTCCAGGGAAGACATGGCTTGGCAGTTCGGTGCTGGACTGTTCCCATGAGGCACAGGGTCAGACTGATTTGCATATGGCCATGTCTGAACTGGGGTGGTGGAGTGAGCTAAAGAATGATGATGGATTAAACCCAGATCAGTTGACTGGGGGTGAGTGTTTGATTGCTTCAAACGTTCCGTCCATCATCCCCTTTGTATCGCTTGGTCGCCCTAAGTTCGAGGGGTATGCCCAGACGTGGGTCCCTTGCTCACTTTGCCACTGGATTCAAGCAAGCCTGGCTGATGACGGCTGAAATGCCAGAAACCGGTCCTAGGATGCTTGTTTCCGGTCCAGGGAAGACATGGCTTGGCAGTTCGAGCTGGACTGTTCCCATGAGGCACAGGGTCAGACTGATTTGCATATGGCCATGTCTGAACTGGGGTGGTGGAGTGAGCTAAAGAATGATGATGGATTAAACCCAGATCAGTTGACTGGGGGTGAGTGTTTGATTGGTTCAAACGTTCCGTCCATCATCCCCTTTGTATCGCTTGCTCGCCCTAAGTTGGCGGGGTATGCCCAGACGTGGGTCCCTTGCTCACTTTGCCACTGGATTCAAGCAAGCCTGGCTGATGACGGCTGAAATGCCAGAAACCGGTCCTAGGATGCTTGTTTCCGGTCCAGGGAAGACATGGCTTGGCAGTTCGGGCTGGACTGTTCCCATGAGGCACAGGGTCAGACTGATTTGCATTTGGCCATGTCTGAACTGGGGTGGTGGAGTGAGCTAAAGAATGATGATGGATTAAACCCAGATCAGTTGACTGGGGGTGAGTGTTTGATTGGTTCAAACGTTCCGTCCATCATCCCCTTTTGTATCGCTTTGGTCGCCCTAAGTTGGCGGGGTATGCCCAGACGTGGGTCCCTTGCTCACTTTGCCACTGGATTCAAGCAAGCCTGGCTGATGACGGCTGAAATGCCAGAAACCGGTCCTAGGATGCTTGTTTCCGGTCCAGGGAAGACATGGCTTGGCAGTTCGGGCTGGACTGTTCCCATGAGGCACAGGGTCAGACTGATTTGCATATGGCCATGTCTGAACTGGGGTGGTGGAGTGAGCTAAAGAATGATGATGGATTAAACCCAGATCAGTTGACTGGGGGTGAGTGTTTGATTGGTTCAAACGTTCCGTCCATCATCCCCTTTTGTATCGCTTTGGTCGCCCTAAGTTGGCGGGGTATGCCCAGACGTGGGTCCCTTGCTCACTTTGCCACTGGATTCAAGCAAGCCTGGCTGATGACGGCTGAAATGCCAGAAACCGGTCCTAGGATGCTTGTTTCCGGTCCAGGGAAGACATGGCTTGGCAGTTCGGGCTGGACTGTTCCCATGAGGCACAGGGTCAGACTGATTTGCATATGGCCATGTCTGAACTGGGGTGGTGGAGTGAGCTAAAGAATGATGATGGATTAATCCCAGATCAGTTGACTGGGGGTGAGTGTTTGATTGGTTCAAACGTTCCGTCCATCATCCCCTTTTGTATCCAATGTACCATAGGTTACATGAACAGACAAGTAGGTAAACTGCAAACTCAGTTTTGCATGTGAGGCGATGCCTTATGATGAAGGGATGTTTCCTAAATACTGAATCTACCTGGGTGATGCTTCTGCCAAATTTGCAAGCCCTGCAACTGTTGCATTTTTGAATCCCTTGATATCAGATAACCAGTTACTCTTGGAGATGATTTCTGGACTGTTTTTCACAAGGGCATCATGCATAGATGGTGCTCGTTTGTATGTGATGTCTGGTTGATTTGACACTACTGGGCCTAGTATGGGATCAGATTTGATGAGGCCCCAGTGCTTGTTTATCACTGCTCTGATGTTGCGGGCTTCAGTGTTATATGCCGTGATGAATCTGGTTGTGACTGTATGTAATGGCTCTGGACTGGGGATACTAGTGTTTGTGTCATCCACTCGGGTGTCTTTGAGTAGGTCTTCCCTTGGGATCTGATTGGCCCTGTTCATAGCTTTTTTAATGTTGGCTATGGAATAACATCTTAGTTTGAAACGTTGGAATGACTCTTCCTGGCATATTGCTAGATCTGATGGTGAGCTACAGATCCTGCGTATGCGCAGCATTTGCCCATAGGGGATGCTGGCAATGAGATGCTTGGGATGAAAGCTGGCCGCGTGGAGTGTAGAGTTCCCTGCTGTAGGCTTTCTATGTAGTTTTGAGTTAATTTTTTGCTCTCTCACATATATTTCTACATCCAGAAACTCAACGGATGTCGCACTGATGGTGGCATTGAATTCTAAGTTCAAAATATTAGAATTAATATCATCAATAAAGGACTTAGCGCTGGTCGCATCACCCTTCCAAATCACAAAGACATCATCTATATATCTTAGCCAAGTTATGACATTGTTGTTCCATGTTTCACATAACTGACCTCTAAGTGTCTCCTCCTCCCAGGCTCCCACATGTAGGCAAGCATAACTTGGCGAAAAGCAAGACCCCATAGCCACTCCCCTTAACTGTTGGTAGACTTTGTTGTTAAATAAGAAGTAATTGTGGCATAGGCACCATTCAATGAGAAAGAGCAAAAGTTTGTTATGTTTGTAGCAATTGATCGGTTTTTTGTCCAAAAAATATTTACAAGCTGCAATGCCGTCACTATGACTAATACTAGTATACAGCGACGTAATGTCCAGTGACATAAAAATGTAGTCATGAATATATATATATATACAGTTTTTCAACAACAAGCGCCGAAACGCTACGAGGTACGCACTCCCTCCAAGATAAATTCCAGAAACTTCAATTGCGAATTCCAGAGTAATCGACATTAGGTCTTGAAATTGGCAATAGTTGTCCTAATAATTTTAAACCTAAATCAACTTTTAATCCTTCTCTTCTCCGGTGTGCAATCGACATATTTGAATCTTTAATTATGAAGGATCTCAAGTGATTAGCTAAAAAAGCCAAAAAATCTAGCTGGAAGAATGACAACTTAACTAGAAAAGAGAGAATGATCTTGAAACATTTGCAATCGGAGTGAAATGTGGTAATCTGCCAATCAGATAAAGGGGGTAATGTTGTGCTGCAGAGCATCGAGGATTATACAAAGGAAGGTATGCTCCAATTGAACAATCAGAATTGTTAGGTAACAGTCTCTAAAGAGAACATTGACAATTCAAACATAATGTATCATGCAGTGTTAAGCATTTGGCAGAAAAAGGGCCTTCTGGAATGGGATGAATATTCTTTTCTTCTCAACAGGTTCCCCAAAATTGCCGTTTTGTACCTGCTGCATAAGTTTCATAAAGATCCCTTGAATCCACCAGGGAGGCCAATTGTTTTATCTATTGGGTCCCTGTTGGAGCATACCTCCAAGTATGTTGACTACTTTTTGCGTCCTTATGTGCAAACATTACCCTCACACATTCAGGATAGTAAACATTTTTTACATAAAATCAGAGATGTAAAATGGGAGGAAGATCTCCTATTACTAACCCTAGATGTGTGTAGTTTGTACACCTCCATCAAACATATTGATGGGTTACAAGCCTGTAGATACATTTTGGAATCTCGATCTATTTCCAGTTTCCAACATACCGAATTCTGCCTGAATAACAACTTTTTCATTTTTAATGAGACATTTTTTAGACAAACGCAAGGCATGGCGATGAGCACCTGTTTTGCTCCCAGTTATGCCAACCTCATGATGGGCTGATGGGAGCAGCAGGTGTCCAGAACCTGTAAACAGTATAACGACCATGTGAAAATGTGGGTTTGTAATATAGATGATCTTTTTATTATTTGGAGGAGCTACCAGGAACAGGCCAATAATTTAATTCTTCAACTCAATAATAATGAGTACAATTTGAGATTTGAGAGTGCCATCAGTAAGAGTGAAATTGAGTTCCTTGATTTACAGTTTAAGGTGATGGATAATAGATTAACATCTAAATTGTTGCGTGAGAAAATGGCAGGAAATAACACTCCTACATGCAGAGAGTAGTCATCCCAGGAATTTGATAAAGAGCATCCCTTATGGGGAATTTCTACGGGCTCGTAGAAATTGTAGTTCCGATTCTGATTTTGTGGAAGATTGTGAGCGTATGTCAAACAAATTCTTGGAACGAGGCTATAAAAGATCAGATATAGCCAATACCTGTAAAAAACCAACCAATTTGAGCCGTGAGATAATACTTGCACCGAGTGTATCAGAAGACATGTCCGACGACACTCAGATTAGGTTTATTACAACATACAATGCTACCTCACATGAGATCAGAAAAGGTTTTGTAAAACATTGGGATATTTTGAAAACAGAGGCCACCCTAGTGGATGCACTGGGAAACTATCCGAGCATCACTTATAGGAAAAGGAATACCCTAAGATATAGGTTATGCAACAGTGAAATAACTGAGACCAGATCCAATGTTAGCTCCATACAGGGTTTTTATACTTACATGTCATGCAAGGCATGTAAGCTTAGTGTCAATGTAAAGAAAATATTTGCTCCTATCACCAACACTTTTAGAGTGATTGAAAAACATTTGACATGCCTATCTGATTTTTGTGTGTATGTACTGACCTGTCCATGCCAGAAAGCATATGTAGGAAATACTATGTTTCCAGCCCAAAAACTTATTTTGGAGCACATGCATGCAATCCAAAATGAAGATAAACAATATCCAGTATCTCGTCATTTTGAGGAACTACATAAAAGCAATAGAAATTTGCTTTGCTGCTATGTGGTAGACTGTGTCCCTCAGACCACCAGGGGAAGGGATAGGATTCGGAAATTGTGCGAGTTGGAATCGAGATACATACTTGAGCTTGACACAAAAGTACCACATGGTCTGAATTCCGATGAGGAATTAGCTTGTTTTTTGGGGGAATAGATTTATCTGCAATATGGTCTTTGTAGGGGTATGTGGCTGTATCCTAAGTATTCCCCATGTACATAATATGCATAATTCTTTATGCACTTCTGAAAGCATTTTTGGTTTAAACTTTTTCCTCTCAGCACTGACAGTTTTTAATCTTTGGCTTCTTTGTATTTTTTATACTACATAGGTCCAGCTGAGGAGTGTTAACTATAGAAAGAAAAGCATGATAACAAGAAATCAAACCTGGATCATATAAAATATTAGTTGGAAAGTGCAAAGTACCAGACAACAGATATGGTGCTTTATATTTTACAATTTGAGTTATATATACAAATTATGTGGTAGTGTGCAAATCAAGGCTTAATATTGCAGTAGAGGATACTCATGTTAATAAGTGAATGTCAGCCCACTGGGGCATTATACTATGAGGGAACAATTATTTGATTGTTTATCAATTTTGATTATAATTACTGTCATTTTTTAATTTGAATTTATTATGATCATACTGGCCTTATTTTAAGATCAATTTGGTGATGTGTCAGTATCAGATGCTTGTTCCGTCATATTAATCATTATGTGCCATTCATGCATAGTATAATGACAGATATGCTGGTTAAGCCCGGTTGAGCAATATGCCCACTGGGGCAGAATTCAACACATAATTGATGAGGAAACTGAGGTTTATTTTATTTTAAATGAAACGTTTTAATGTTTCTTGTTTTAAGGCTCATATCCTTAAATGTCATGCAATAGCTATTGAGAAACTATGATTAATTTGCATTATAGGTAAATGCGTTTAAAAATCTTCCTGATTGGAATTGAATGCACATAACATAAGAAGAAGTTACTGGTTTATGTCTTTTAAAAGTCCATTCATGATGAATTAAGGATGTTATTGTGATATGATTATGTATAATTCTAGACCAATCTGTGATACATAACCAAAGTTATCGCACGGGCTTGTATTTTGCTTTTTATCATTGTTGTTGTGCACATTATCAGATGGCCGACAAATATGTAGCCAGCAAAACTATGCGGAAGACCTCTTTTCATGTTGTTTAAATCACGATTGTATTTAATTCATGCCATAAAATGTCTTCTTTTACCTGTGAGCAAGGCGTGCAGATGCCGAAATGCATTGGGTTTATCCGGCTAAGACAATAAATTACTCTGGAATTCGCAATTGATGTATCTGGAATTTATCTTGGAGGGAGTGCGTACCTCGAAGCGTTTCGGCACTTGTTGGTGAAAAACTGTTTGATACAGGGTTTCCTCATACCCTGGTGCACACCATAGCTGCAGGATCCCGGCACTTATGGGGATGGTGGTGTGTGTGTGTGTATGTATATATATATATATATATATATATATATATATATGCTTCCAATTACTGCTCACACACAAAAACACTGATGGGTTTCAATTTCAATCAATTTATTGATCGGATCATACTGTCTGGTATAACACATTACGGCAGTTGCTACTGCTATCTATCTATCTATCTATCTATCTATCTATCTATATATATACACACATATACATATGTGTGTTATATTGGCAAATTTAAAAACAACTATAAAATTATAATAGAAGTTAAAATGAATATTTTTTTAATAGTTTTTCATTATATATATGTATATAAATATACACACTTTGATATGTGTGTGTTTGTTAAAGCAAGCAAATATGTATATATATTTTTAAATAATATTTAAACATATTAAATGTATATTATATTAAAATCATATATTACAAATTTTAAGTTTTACTTATTTAAAAAATAGATAGAGTAAAAAACGATATTTTGTGTATATATTTCGATTAGTGTAAAAAAAAATTACAAATTGGGATTTTTATTCTTACCATATGTAAAGAAAAATTATATTTTTGTGATTGATATTTTTGACACAATATTTATGGTTTCAATATTGTTTCAGTGAACCTACCCACACACACTGCAATATATGAGAATTCTCTTAGGAACATTTTCTCCCAAATTTCCGACTTGGGGTTCACTTCTCTGGCAGCGGAGTGTTATCTTGACTGACATACCATGTTCACTTTAAACTGTTGTTTGAATATTTACCTTTTTTTTTTTATCTCAAATGCAATTGAATCTTTTAATTGTGCTAATTTATTCTCTATTATCTAATGCTTCCTTCTGTTTTGTAGGAGTTAAATAGTGCCACAGGGTACAGGGATGTTTATAAACATGGCTCTTTGCATTGTGCTGCAGCTCTTTTCCGGGCTGCAGCACAAGCCTCAATGCAAAGAGGCATGTTTCCGGCCGCCTCCACGAAGGTCGGATCCTAATTTGATGGGCTCATTCCCGCACCGATGGCCGTCAGAAGCTCGTCCGACTGCCATCGTAATTGCCCCCTAAGTTTTGTGGACAGTCTCATATTCTCTAATGGGAGAGTTAGTTGTAAATATTTCTAGTACAATTTGATAGGTGATTTCCCTTCAGGAATGGATGTTATCTTACTGCCACCATTTTTTTCTATTTACCACTAGTGATCCTGAGTTCCAGAATGAGGCCCAGGATCTCACCTCTGGTGCAAACATTTTGTCCTTGGAAACTATATTTAAGTAAACCCAATGCAAATTATAATTAAATTGGGCAATTCACAACACATTTTTCAGATGGTAATTTTAGAAACTATGTGTGTTGTTTGTGTGAATCTTTTTGTTATAGACTTGGGTTACTGTTATAGTTTAAGATAATTGCATTTCCAAATATTTAATCTGAATGTGTAAACAGTACTTTGTCACACTGCATTTGTATTATGAACATGTACTCCATATCTAATATGTCCTGTGGAATGTTTCCTATAGAACATATATCAGTAACAATACATGCAGTTCAGGATTCAAAAACATCTCACTAGAAGATGCAGACATGTGACCACTTAGGTCATTTGGAAGAGTGCAAGACCTATTGCCCCCAAGTCACAACACTGCAATAGCTGAAATTGGTTATGCACAGGGACATCCCCCACTACAAAACAGATGCAGCGACATCCCACAACACACTGGTCATTGGGTCCTACAAAAGCCAGAGATCAGCCTCCCACCACAAAATATAGACACTGTACCTTGAGTTGTGTGTTGCAGATGTGAAGGTAACAAAACAATGGGTGTGCTCCTGCCCACCTACTTCTCACTCACATTAAGTACTATGACACAATAACTATAAAAGGGTAGAGTGCAATAATTAAGCACCATGTTCAGCTGAAGGGAAAGGCAGGTCAGGTCATGGAGCAAAATTAAAGCCACTGTCTAAGGAACAAAAACAAAACATTGCTTTATTTTCTTTTGCTTTTTTTTCTAGCCGTACATTGACAAGAAGGAAGGAGATATATATGGCAACATGTTTATTTTTTGCACTCTTTGGGTAATTATAAAAAAGTTTGACCTTTTCTGCATATTTCTACTGCACCTTATTTTAAAAATGAACTTGTATTAAACTGCTTCTAATATCTTTTTGCAACAATTATCTGACACCTTTTTTGATGTGTTCAATTATGCAATAGAGATTCCACTTTTATTATTCATTTTTGCAAACATGCGCTCTCTTTTCTATGAAAGAGCTAAGCAGGAAAGATTTGTGTTTTGTGGGAAAGGTGATGATGTGATCATGTATTATAAGGAATAAAGTTACCCTTTTTTTTTTTTTTAAACAAATTTTATTGCCTTTTACATATATCTCTCACAACACATTATCACTGTGGCAAGTGAACCATTTGCAATTCAGCTTATGTCGGATTCGTCAACTCTTACACATACACTCGTCTTTTGCATTATGATTGTCTCTAGTGCTGCAGTACAAATCCAAGGCTAACATGCCTTCAGGTCTCTCCCCCCTCCCCCCCTCCCTCCCCCTAAACCTTAAACTTAAACTCTACCACCTCCCTCCTCCCCCCGGCACTGCTGTCTCCTATAACTACAGGATGTCTCCCTGTGGTCACTTCTCTTATTTCTCGCTATGTGCATCTCTATCACTCTGTCACCCTAATCCAGCTCAAAACCCCCTCGGTGAGGAATAAAGTTACCCTTGCCATACATGATAAGGATTTTGCAAGTCACCTCAGAGTTTCATAACCCTTTAGAGAAACTTGGCCTTCTGCCTTGTTCCTCTATGAGAACTCCTCTGTGACTTGCAATATCCTTATCATGTGTGGCAGAGGGCAGTTTCTCCCATATATAATGTCATATCCCATATATAATTGTGAGGACTAAGCATTAATTAAGCATTGAAAAAAGTTTCAACACAATTTCTGGCAATAAAGGTGTACACTCATGGAAGTACGCAGTTATAGTTTAGTTATTTGAAGAAAAAACATTATTTGTTGGGTGCATTCATAAATGACTCAATTAAAAAAGACAAAGAAATATTTTTGACCACAAAAGACCAGGTCCATCCAATTAGAAGGGTGTCTTGCACACAATTGCCAGTACCATGCAGTAGCACTATAACTCGTAAAAATGAAGGTATAAACATGATACCAAAAAGCAATTAAGCAGAATATTTCTGCAGATTGCTGTGCCCTCAATCCTCAGTTCTGATAATCAGAAGGGATGGTCAAAATAATTCAAAAGAAGCTCTCTTCAGTCAAAATAACTTAAATGTTTACAGATTTTTCAAATAAAAAATACACCTGTCCTGGTTACTGGTATGACTAAATTTGATATCTAGCACAACACAGACACCATAGAAGCTGTGATTATTGAGGAAAATCATCTGTGCTATAAATTGTGCTTTAATGCCCCTACAAAGGATCATGGGGAACAAAGAAGGCAAATCTTTAAATTTGGGGTTGATCAGTGTGGAAGAGTAGTGAAGCCCAAGGGTATTCCAATTGCTAATAATGGGATACTTTGTGAGCTTATTTTAATGTTAACAATTTTTGAAGTTTTAGTTGTGATTGGAATGATTTTAATTAATTTTACAATAAACATTTTTGAAATTGTATTCCACAAGCACCTTTCAGAGACAGGGTGATCCACGCTCTTCATTTTTGACCCAATAATAAGGAATCTTTTATGTGCAGTTCATCGAGATCCACAGTACCTTGATATATTCAAAATAAATCACAAGACCTATGTGTTCAATTAAAATATTAATTGTTCCCATGTTTTGTGATGCCTTTGCTTCCACTCTGTATTATCTCTGTGCCCGTTCCCATATTTTCTTCCCTTCCCATGCATCTTGAAATCACCATTTCCGACTGCATGAAAATCTTACAAATGAGCAATAAAAACAAATTAATTCCTTAAAAGAATGTATCACAATCCCCTCACTATTACCACTGAATGATTTTAATAATGAAAACTTTCATTTTTCAATGTCAGCCATCAAATCTACTTGCAAGGAGGCAAGGTGACCCCTGACATGGATGTATACTTCTTCATGCAGGAAACTTTATTGCACATGCAATAGCCCCATTCACGGATTTTTGTTCAATTTAATCTCACTGACCTACAAAGTCCTCATAACTGGTTTAAAAGTTTGCTGGGTGGGCATTTTGTTATTTAATTTACTTTGTCATTAAAGACCACATAATACTTTAGGCTGACAATCAGAATATCCAGCATCTGCTGTGCAGCTCAATGCCTTTGCCAATTTGTGTGTCCTATCTTCACAAACATACACTTATGACATTTAACATCGAGTTGTCAAGACCCCAACTATGTTTAAACCTCTGGGTTTGTTATTTGGCATATTTGAGAACCTCACTGTAAAAGATAGTTACTGCAGACTTTCAAAAGCAAAGTTTTGATATTTTCAACCCCCCTAGCAAGCAGCCATTGAATCACAAGATATTTTATGCCATATCTCACTGCTTTGACCATTCCATACAAGGCTTTGCAAATTTCCCAAGCAAATTAGAAAATCTGTCAAACATTCCCATCTACACTGACAGAGCTACTGAATATTCATATAGAGCTACAACCACATTCTCCATCAGCCTCAACCAATTGACTTTTCAGATTGAATATAGAAAGGTTAGGGTAAAGGTTCAAACTAAGTCAATGTTACCTTTGATATGTCCTACTAGTAACTGAATAAAATGAGTAAACACCACTCAGTGGTGGATTTAGTATGCATGCGACCATTGCTAAGTTAGTAAGTAGGAGGTTCACTGTTCAAACGTCATACCACTCAAAGTAATACAATTCTTTTTACTTAGACGGTAATTGTGTTTTCATTTCAGTGAGTACAAATCTTTTCTTATCATTTCTGTGAGAAAGTGAAACTGACAGATCAACCCTATATCAGATCACTAGTTGAATACCTCCACATTATATTTCAATTGATCAATTTTCATAACATGTGTGTTAACATTTGGCTAACATCACTGCATGTTCATTTTATTAATTTCGAGCTCATTTCATAGTCTGCTGCTCATGTTCTTAACATATGTTATCCTACCTGTTAGACCTGGCACTATTGGCGTGGGTCTCCCTTCCATTTTATTCCTGTTGCCTCCTGTGTTTTTGCTATGTTTTTGCTGGTCTAGATGCTTTGGGCACTTTGCCACTGCTGTTCAGTGCCAAAGTGCAAGTGCTCCCTGTTGTAAATTGTTGTAATGGATTAGTGACTCCATGATTGGCTTGATTTACTTGTCAGACCCTAGTACAGTGAACCAAGAGTGCCCAGGGCCTGTAAATCAAATGCTGCTGGTGGGCTTGCAGCACTGATTGTGCCACCCACAGAAGCAGCTTGTAAAATATGGCTCAGGCCTGCCATTGCAGAGCCTGGGTGCAGTCTGGGACTGCCATGTCGACTTGGCAAGTGCACCCACTTACCAGTCCCTAAACCTTCCCTTTTCTACATGTTAGTCACCCCCTAAGTTAGGCCCAAGGTACACCTATGGGCAGGGTGCATTGTATGTGAAAGGTAGGACATGCCCTGGTGTGTGTGGCATGTCCTGATAGTGAATTACAGCCAATTTCGTTTTTCACTATTGCAAGGTTATCTGTTCCCATAGGCCAGAATGGGGAGTTAGTTTATAACATCTTATAAACATAACTGACCCTAGGAACAAGATAGGAAAATAAAGTTTAGTATGCCTGAACTCAGAATGTTAAAATACATCTTTTAGTGTGGGTGATTTTTGCATTCTGTGTTTGAAAATGCCACTTTTAGAAAGTAGGTATTTTCTTGCCTAACCATCCAGTATGCCTCTGCTAGGTTTGTGTATTCCATGTCTGGTTTATGAGTAACAGGGGGCTGGAGATGGCTTTGGCTCCAGCAGTCTGATGAGTCAGGGCTGGGCTGAATAGGACCTGGGTTGAATAGAGAGTAGGGGATGGAGATTTCCTTTCACTTGCCTGAGCCTACATAGAATAGAGAGTAGGTGGAGGAGATTTCTTATTGGCTACCTGGGCCAGGTCTGCTTTCAACAATGCTGTCTCCACCTCCTGCCAGGAAGCTGCACCAGGGAGGACAGAACTGGTTTGGGCTGGGTACAGACCCTCTCTGCCTTCAGAGAACAAAGAAATTGTGTCTATAAAAAGAGGGGCCCAGACCCCAGAACTTTAGATCACTTCTGGGGATCAAGACGAACCTTTGCCAAGGAGAGAAACCAAGGAAGCTGAAGGAGGAGACTGCCCCTACACTGGTGACTGTTTGGGGTTGGCCTGCAGTGGTTACTTATTGCCAAGGAAAGGAGAAAAGGAACTTTGTGTGTAATTTATCATCTTGAGGAAGATCTCCAAGGGCTTGAAGCTGAGCTTGCCTTCTGTTCTGAAGTCTCAGGGTCACAAAGACTTCACCACCAGCTCCCCTGAATTTCCTTGCTGGGAATTCTACCTGCAGAGAAGTGCCTGCTGCTGTTTTTGGGGACCTCTAGAGACTGCGTGTCGCTATGAGCTGGAAGCGTGACGCAACAAGGAAGAAGCGTGTTGCCGCCGCAGCTGTTACCGTCGCATCGCCAAACAAGCGTGCCGCCACCGCAGCTGTTTGCTGACGCATCGCCAACGAAGCGTGTCGCATCACCGGAGAAGCGTGTCGCCGCCGCAGAGGTTGCCGTCGCATCACCAGAGAAGCGTGTCGCAGGGCCTGTCGCGACTCAAGAGTCCACCGAGTTCGCCACACGGCCGTCGGGCGTGCATGCATCGCATCCAAGTTGTCGCATCGCATCAAAGACGCCATTTTGTCGCATTGCACCGGATCGTCCCATCACATCGAGGCGCCATCTTGTCGCATCGTAACCGGAACGCAGTAAGAAACCGACGCATCACCTCCTCTCTGGTAAGGAACCGACGCATCACCTCCCCTGCGCTGCAGTAAGGAACCGACGCATCACCTACCCCGAAGCAAGGAACCGACGCATCACCTTCCCTGCGACCCTTTTGTTTGTATTGCGTTACGCATCTAAGGTACTTTGAGAGTAAAGTGTTGCATTTACCATCTACATTGAACTAAGCTATTTCTACCATTTGAAAGTCATATTTTTGAATACTGTATTGTGGATTTTTGTCGTTTGGCCTTGTGTTAAATCTAGATAAAGATTACTTATTTTTCTAAACTGGTGTGGTGTCCATTTGTAGTTTTTTCACTGTATTACTGTATGTGTTCACAAATGCTTTACACACTGCCTCTGAGATAAGCCTGCCTGCTCATGCCAAGCTACCAAAGGGGTGAGCAGGGGTAACTTTAGCAGTGTAGCCCCCTTACCCTGACTAGAAGCAAGGGCCCCTACTTGGTGAAAGGTACCTACCTCTGCCAACTAGAGACCCCCATTTCTAACACTACCATTTAAGGATCTATAATTAGAAAACTCACACAGGATCATCATATTTAAATACAAAACGGTAAATGATATGTTTAAAGTAGGGTAGTGCATTTAAAAGAAATATAATATTTGGAATATGTCATTAAAAGGGAAGATAAGCACAACAGTGCTAGCTGTTATGATAAAGAAAGCAACATTGTTTTAATGTTTTAATTGAAAGTCTTTAGGGATTTCTTGATTAGATTTCATAGGAGAAATTTGCAGATGCCTCTAGGCTCATATGCTAATATTGAAATGCTTGAATAAAACATATACATTAAGGATATATATCTATATATTTGTATTGAACAAGAATTCAGTTGTGCATATAACAGCCACACATTCAAATGTCACAGTGAAATCACAAAACAAAGGTTTAGTGCAAGAGGATTAGGCAGACTACTGAGCATCACAAAAATTATGTGATGATAAAAATGCAACATTGTTGATCTTCTCATAAATCAGTTAGACACACCAGCACATGCCCTGAAGGTAAACAGTATTCCCATAAATTTACTGTTGTTCCCTCTCTGTCCTCCCTCCTCGACATTTCTCACTCTCACATTATCTCTCTTTCTCTATCCCTCTCTGTCCTCTCTCTGCCTCTTTCACTTATATTTCTCTCTCTCCTATCTTCCATTTTGCCTGTACTTTCATCTCTCTATCTCATGAATATTTGTATTTGTATAGGCATTTCACATATTGATAATTACACTTTTTTACTAGTGCTTCCATTATCTAGCTGCTACACACTGGACTATATTTGGTGTCTTTAAATAAAAAACTTGAAGTTACTCAATTCTCGCGCTGCATACAAAGACCCCCAGTGTTGCACCTCACCTCTTGCAGAAATAGTACTTTGTCATAATTAATGGCTTTACTGTAACAAAACATAAAAGAATTGTGTATGAAACCTTCCAATTGACATCAGGGAGAAACATAAGATATTTCTTTGTCCACTGCTACCTATTAAAACTCTGCACCTGCCTCTCTTGCAGCTGCTTCTTGTGATAGCCATTTGTAAGCCACTCCCTCACTGATCATCTTTGATGACAGCATAGAGGATGTGTAAGGATTTTCAGGGCATGACCACGGTACTAAATATACCTTCCACATGTGGAATGAGACCAACTCCAACTACCTGTCTCAGCCCAAAAGGTACAGAGAATTTGGGGGGAGGGGGCTCTTGGTTAGTAAAGAATCTGTAGACATGACAATCCTATCCAAGTCTTAACCTGCATAGAATTTGAAGATATTTTTAGTCAGGGGCTGCTGTGAGGAAAGGTGATGTCAAGTAATGCCTCCAGGAAGTGAGGCAAAGGCAAGATGCAACACCAGAGCAGGCACTTGTACTTTTTACTGTTGCACTACCTCACAAGGTAATAGTATCTTTTGATGCTAAATGCTCAACCTCACTCACTTAAACATTAATATGAGGAAAATGAGATTTCACAAAAAATAGGCGTTTAGTTTTGAGACGGCCCAGCCTCATGTAACATTCACTTCCCTTGACTGTCAGCCACCCTAAAAATTTATGACGCCCACCAGTTTTCCTATAATGTAGCCCTACTCTGGGTTTTACTACATTTTTGACAGTGTTTCTTAATGTTATGGAAATGTGCAAAATTGAATTAGATAATGAGGCAATAGAAGCTATGTGTTAATGATAATAAACACCATAAGAATTACTGGCAAAGTTGAACTTAAGTCCTGATAACATAAATTATTGGGCACATATTTGGAGGAAAAATTGAAAAATTGAAATCAGAGATTTATTATATATTTTTTAGATTGTGAACGTTTGAAAAAAATGGTACATAGATAGCAAAGATCTTATAGGCAGGTTTGAGGATATAATATGTACCATTTATTAAACGCCTCTGATTTTGCATTTAATGTTTAACTTTTCCTTCATCAAATACGTTTAACAATGGGAACGGAGTTAAGTACATAAATAAATAAATAAAACGAATTACATTGCACGCGCCGCATCGCCGATTTGGCGTTGCAGCGCGCAATGTAATTTGTTTTATTTATTTATTTATTTATGTACTTAACTCCGTTCGGCCGTATGCCGGAGTTTACTACCCCCCACCCTGCCCCTCCCCCCCGCTGCACCCCACCGCCCCGCAGCACTCCCTCGAGGAGCCGCTACTGCTCTGGAGTGCTTACATTGCAATGCAGGAAAGACTATTTCACATCTTAAAAGTAAAATGGCTGATCACACATTATATTATCTATCCCATTGATGCATCATATTAACAAAATAAAATATCTTTGCTTTTTCGTTAACTTCAACAGACTTTTTAAAGTATTTTAGTCAGTACTCAAAATGCAAGCCAGACCTACTGACCTTGTCAAAGTTTGTTCTCTTTCTATTTCGAGCTTATTGATCTAGTATTTGATCTATGGTCACTAACTAAATAAATATTTCAATCGATTGGGAGAGATAGCCGCGCGACTCGCTTCCTTGCGGTTGACGCTGCTCAATACCGTCTACAAACAAAGAAAGGCAAGCTAGGCGGAGTGATTACAGGCTAACAACGCTGCTGCGCTTGGAGCCCAGCCCACTGCCTCTTCAGCCAGCTTTTCAATTGCTGAAATGTTTAACCCCTTTCCAAGAGGCAATAAACGAAAGGTCCAGCTCTTGAAATTGGAGGTCAATTAGATACTTAATGATGAAGCATATCTTTAAATATATTTCTGCTATTATTATCCCAGCAAAAAATTAATTAACCAGGTCAGGCTGGCCAGGAAGGCTAATGTGGAATGTAATTATTCCTGATCTTTGGACATGGGAGGCCCATAAAGACATAGCCCTTATTCAGCGCGCTTGAGTGTGTGAATTTTCAGCGATTAATCAAGCGTGAGATGAGGCGAAGGGGATATTGTATTCAGCGTCCTGCTCTGAGCTTCCTGTGGAGAAAGGAATCTCCACGCTGATGCCTGCTCTCTTACAGATCGTCGAATGTAGTGACGTAAGAACTGCCCCAGTATCAGACACCTTCAGGGCAAATAACAGTGCACTGGCAGCTCGGGGGTGGGGTTGGGGGGCATCCGGCCACCTGTTACTTCACAGAACATATTTAAATGTGAAAGACACCTCCTTAAGACACTCTGCACATCCGCCCCCTTGGAAGCCTTAAAAGGGAGATTTAACATCACATTCATCAATAGTACTCACGTTTTATTCTCATCAAAAGCTCTGAATATTGGCACTGTCAGTGCAAATTCAATGTGTTGCTTTTGTCTTTATCAAACTAAAGGAGAAACCCGTAAAAGACGTTTAACAATCAGACGTATGACTCACTGTTATGGGTTCATGATGACTTTTAATTTGTGTGGCGCTGGTAAGATGTGTTAAAGTTTGCATTAGTTTTGATGGAAATAAACTGTTTCTACCTTTTGATGGTGGAGACCATACAATCACGATTTTAAATTGAGTTGTTATTAATTTGCATGGGTGCTTAATTTCCTAATTCAATGATACTTTGAGCATTTCAGCGCAGAAATAACGTATATGATTTATGAAGTACCACTAAATCAAATGAATGATAAGGGATCAAAATCATATTTCATTAAACTAAAAGAGAAACCACACAGCAAGAAAATACCGAGTCACGGTCACAAGACACAAAAAAGAGAGAAAATCTACAGAAGTATTGAACATTAAAGTTTCCAGACTAAAGTCCTCTATGTGAGTACGCCCACGCAGGCAACACATCTATCTCTCCAATAGGCAGTGCCACTGGATTTATGCACTTGTGTTGTTGTGGCGTTTTTTGCATAATTATTTATCTGCTGCATTTTGCACAAAATACATTATCTGCTGCATAATCTGCAAATTTTAACATATAAACATTTGTTTCTAGCTCAGACGTTTCAAACGCACCTACGTGTTTTGCTACGCAGTGGAAGGCCCTTTGCAAAGGTTGACTGATCACCTTTCTGTTGCTACGTTTGGGTGTTAAACTCGTACTAACGAGGTGCAATTTATGCCCAGACAGTTTTAACAAGTGTAAAAATGACAAAATAATGAAGTAATATTATCAGAAAATATGCCACGTAATGCCAAATAATTAGCTTTTTCTTGTCGCATAATTTAGTCAACCCTGCCGCATAATTTTGGCCTCCCATACCACATAATTCCAGTGACCCTGCCAATAGATGACAATCAATACTGACTTGCTAGTAAAGGTGGGTATAAAACAGTTTCCTGAACGTATCATAATATGCTTATCTCTTAAGAGAAATTTCCCTCTGTTTGGTCTCAAACATTACCGATAGATGGTAATGCCAGTACGGTAATAGAAGTTAGAAAGAATGTCTCTCCAACTCTCTGGGAGGACCGTCTACACTATGCCAACAGGCGTCTTCTAGAATCCTACTTCTGGAGGTGGAGGTTCTGTGGCACCTTCTGCAGAGACTCAGAGTTTCTTCTGCCCCTTCCCTAAACCATTGTGGTTCTTAGAGAGAACTACCAATTCCCCCTAAAAGTCACAGACTTTAAGGCCAGTAAAACGAAGGTTTATTTCTCAACAGTTTGGTAGTACTACCTTTGTATCTAGAGACGTGATGAATATGGGGAGATTGGATTTGCAGGTAACAAGCCGCCACGCCTACGAGGTCCCCACCAACCATGTGCCATTCTGCAGACTTGACAGGCTGAGGCTTCCATGAGCAGGAGGCTCCTGTAGCTGGGTGTCACAGCCAGGGCACATGTAATAGCAAGTCTGTACCTTCTAGTGATTACCTAGAGTACTGCTAGGAGGTACTGGCCATCTCCTAATACCAAATGACTGAAAAAGAGGTGCACAGACAAATTTGAGAAATATTTTCCTTCTTTGGTGTTTGAATTTAAAATTGGATTGAACAAATAGCAATTGATTATATAATGTCAGTTGTTGAGCAGGAGCATATTTTGAGAATTCCATAGATCAGATGTGGCCATTCCCTGAGATAGCTTTGTGATCTAGGCAGACTGGAAGAGGTCATGTCTAGTAAACGAGCTGATCAGTTGATGGATGCATGGAGTGTCCAAAATAGGTCCGGCAGACATGCCAGATTTTCTGGATTACCACTGACCGTGTACATGAGTTTTATTTAGTTCATTGTATGTAAATTTATCTTACACACCTAGCCTGACAGCCTGGCATTAATCCAACAATCCCGGACCTACATTGGACACACCCTGTTCTATGTCTTGGAAGATGTGTGCATTTTGAAAGACCAAATTAGGTGTTTTGTAAATCAAAGCTGTTACCATATTCAGGTACAGAGTTGCCAGCTCACCAAATCTACAGGTCAATAAGAGCAGGGACTCTTTTTAGTCAAATGTTTCTGAACTCATGTAGTTGGACGTAGATTCTATTAACATCTTTTTGCTTCATTATTAGGAGTGAATGAAAACCGATGTGAATAGTTATGGGAATCTCTACTCTCATACCACTTTCTCCAGGTGTTCCTTTTATTCCATGCTCTGTTCCCCATCACCTGCTTTTACATGTGAAATATGTTTAAGGCATAAAAAAAAGGTTTGGGTTGAACTGCCAATCTCATATTCTCAATTTTGGTTAGAAAACTCCTGTTTCTACCAAAATATGGATTAACAGGCACCTCAGAGCGAGTGTTGAACAGGCATTGCACAACTTCACACTTCGAGTCTAGGGGGAATATTTACAAGAACTGACACATCGGTGCAACAGATTTCTTGCGCCTGCCGCAAATGTCCTAATGACACCATGGATGTGCTGTATTTACATTACAGTGCACCATGGCGTGAGGATTCACAGATGCGTCAGAAATTCGGACTCATATTTGGCGCTAAAGTGACGCATTGTTGGAGTTGGTCAAAAGACTTACGCAACTCCAGCTATGCGCCAGAAAACAGAGGCGAGTCCAATGTTAAAAGCCCTGCGTCGATCCTTATGCCTGGTTTGAGAAGGCGTATGGATTTTTATGCAGTCAAGTCGTAGAGTGACGCAGTGAAAAGTTGTAAATTTCAATACGTCAGTTCTACATGGCTTTTAAAATGGGAACGCTTACCCTGCATATATTATACCTGGTGCAGGTATAATTTGACACAGGCCTCTATAAACGTATGTATTGGGCCCAATGCGTCAGTTTGCAAATACGGAGCAGTGTGGAGCACTGATTGCGCCGCCGCTGCATGAACAAAATGTACACGGCGCTAGCTCCTTGTAAATGTGCCCAAAGGTTTTTCCACCTTCTCGGAGGGTGGGTGGAAGATAGAGCTAAAAATTGAGTAAGGGACAGAAATGAAGATGTATATTCATCAACAGACTGAATAGTGAGAATGACAGAAGCAATATGGGGAAAGTATGGAGGTGCATACAAGCACGAAAAGAAAGAAATCAAGCAAAGCTAAAGGATAAAAATGGACAAAATTATAAAGTGATCTCTGAGTAGTTTGAAAACTGTCAGAAAAATAGACAAGTTTGGACATTAGTTTGGAAACTGTCATAAAAATGGACAAAATTAGAAAGTGTTTTTTGTCTCCCATTTCTTAGTATACAGGGAAGAGAAGTGTTTGGAAACTGTCAGTTACAAAACATATTAAAAAAATGAAACACTGCCTTGCTCAATGTCCTTCTCAGTGATAGGAGTGACAGAGAGCTGTGATTTACAGGTTCCTTCACAAATCCTGCATTGTACGAGGACTGGGTGACCGAGTTTACAAGTGCTCAACATTCTGGTGGAAAATATCAGTGTGCTGGCATTAACCTGCACACACATAATAAATATGAGGACAGCATGTCTTTGAATAATATTTTCCTAGACATGGGTTGATGCAAAACATGGAACGCAGATCTGATAGTTGCAGTGGTTCGGTGTGTAAACTAAAACGTAAGAGTGCTATTAAAATCTACATGGCATTGGATGGTGGCTGTGAGCTCCAGAGAAAGGTACTTTGGCCGCGTGCCACCTCTTGGCACATGAGCCACGGTGGCGCAAGGATACTCAAGAAAGGCCCGCCTGAGGGGAGGAGAATGCATGGGCGCCGCCAGCCAAATAGGTGAATTAGGAGGGTGCCTTGGGCTCAAAGTTTAGTTGGAGATAAATTCAAATTAAAAAACAATAAAATGAAAACAATGGCGGTAGATGCTTTGCTGTGAGCATAAGTCGCTGGAAGCTAGCAGAGGGAGCGTCTGAGAAGAACTATGTTTAAGGAGGTGTCCTTATCAGGGTTCACAGAACAGCATGTTGCTCTATCTACAGCCCCCACAAGATTGAATATAACATTATTTTGTTCCTTCAAAAACTGAAATAAACCCAAAATTACAATCAAAGTGCCATGTGCACACACAGTTCATGCAGCACAATGAGGGTCCAAGCACAGTGCACCACATGTGCCCAAAAAAACACTTAGTTTATGTGCAAAGCATAAGCCCTAGGACATAAAATAATCCTATTTACATACCATGACTACAGTATGATACACAATCTATGTGCACACGCTCACTTGAAACTTAAGCGCACGTGACTCATTCAGCATTACATACGTTTGATTCATGAGCTCACCAGGATACATATACCATGATGCACATCTCAAACATAAAATTCATGCACATAGTGCACAATTCAGAAAGGTGACACAACTTATTACATATTTGCAACAAAATGCCATGACACACATTAGTATTACAGATGACAGTAGTGTTTCAACCTTGATTGCTGGGCATTCATAAAGTGGAGGTCCTTCATCTGCAAGGTGGGGTGTTCAACGAAGCAAAAAGGAAATGGCAGCAGTGCGTCACTTCTAACACAGGATGGGCTGGGCAGCAAAGCTTTGTCATGCAGCACACTTTGTGGCTAGCCCCTTTGGTGCTCTACAAAGAATGTTCCCGGAGCCTTTTTGCGAGGGGCAGGGCAGAACACTAGATCGGTCAGCCACATTGCCAAGGAACTGCAGTCAGGTGTTGTACCCGGGGAGGAGCCCTCTGGTCCCGGAAGTCTAGGGACGCCTCACCACTGGACATTGTGAAACACAGAGAGCTAGCGTTGGTGCTTTGCAAAAATGCAGTCTGCCTATTACATCGGATTTGAGGCCACCCCCTTAAAACATTGAGGATCCCACCACAGTCATATTCCTTGCACACATCCCAACAGGTTATCTATACAAGATGACCCATGACTGGTAATGCTGTCGATGATAGTACATCTGAGAGGATGAATTTAAACAGTTACAAGTAAGTAGTAACCAAAATACCAGCAGACGTGCAACCTCAAAAAGCTCACAAAGTAACCACACTTTCCTCAGCCGAGCACTGAAGAGTGTGGCACTGCTATTCAACTTCAGTGTGACAAGGCAATTGCTCATGTAATACTGACCCATTCTAACCTGTGCTCTAATCCCTAATCCATCTAACCACAGAATCCAGCAGAGCTCGACAGCGAACCATAATCACGCTTTGCCACTCACTAATTTAGTAGAAAAATGTACTCTCCAAAACAGGTGAATGATAATATTTAGGCTACTGGGGATGGAATTCTTCTAGTTTTTAAGAAGCACAAAGGTTATTAAAATGGTATGAAACATAGATGGGCTAAAACAGATTATCAATGTTTCTCCCCCAAGGTTTCATGGCTTGCTTTTCTAAAAGGTACCCTAAAAGTCACCTTTAATCCTAAAGTTGTGTCTACTATGGGAATTAAATGTTTGTGATTTGATTTACCTTCTTTCTTGTCTGATAATGACATGTAGGCAGGGTAAGAAGAAAGGATGTAAGGACACTGACCTGAATTTGCTGCTGCAGTAGATTGATTTTGTGCTGCTGCTGCAGAAGCTGCTGTTGCTGTCTTGCAATCTGCAGAACATGAGATAATAAAGCATTAAATTGCAGTACTATTTTTACTTCTAATCTCAGATTGAAAAATCTCTTCTGCGCTAATTCTCTATATTTGGCACACGTATTAAAACAGCTGTCAGGAAGGCAGTCAAAGGCAAGGCACCTTTTATGGAAGCACATTAGCCCAATCTCTTACTGAAATTAAAACACATTCATTTAAGTAACTCCAACTATACCTTAGAAACTGTTTGAGGTAAACTGTCCAGATTGGATTCCATACCACCTCTCTTTCTGAAGGGAATCAAAAATGATGGCTTTTACAAATGGTGAACCCACACCATGACTGTTTTGGAGGTAACTGTCTGTTCACAATGATTAGGGCTTTGGCCATTTTTGACCCGAGTTTCTCCCCTCAGTTTTCATGGTCCATAAATGTTCAGTAGTAAACAGCCTGCTACTGTGTCTAAATGGATCCTTTTGGGGCTGCTTTCACCCCATGTGTTTCTGTTCATCATTGCCTTTTATGATTAATACTGAAACTTAATGCAATATTTTTTCAGGTCTCCACCTATTAAATTATTTATCAACTTCCAGTTGGTTCTCATGAAAAATCTGCCTTTCACAGGATTCCAAAACCTCATGTGTTAATGCAATGGTCCTAATGCTTCAACCTCGTTCCAAACCAGGACTCAATTTCCAGTTGTTAAGGATCGCACAAAGATTCCCATATTACCTGAATAAAATGAGTACTCCAATGCCCACATTTCAAGCATGCATATTTTCTCCTACTTGTACCAAAAAAGGCTTGCGAGTTGGAAGCCCAGAGTTCACCATGAATGGTGGAGTTTTATGTAACTTCTTGTTTATGTTCAGGTGACTGTCAAAGAATTTCTCTGCACCCTTTGTCAGCTTTACTGTGCCACATAATCCCTCTGAACCCCCACCCTAATTTTAGATAATAGAATACAACACTGAAAAGGCATTTAATAGGCTCATAGTTAGAACGTGAAATGATGGGTAAGTTTAAAGGTCACATTTTCACAGTAACTTGAAAAATCTGAAATGCTATTGAAATACTGATGTTACAATGTTAAAAACTTTGCTTAAGAAAACAAAATCAAAATTTGCCAAGTCTGTCGGCGAGTTCCTTAATGCACAGATTACGGCAAGGCCACAGACGCATCTCCTATTCCTACACCAATTAGAGCTGAAAACTGATTCTAAGACATCTCTCGGTCGTCACCTGACAATCTGTACGTGGAGCTTCGCGCAGTGAAATATGGCGCACAGGCATCATGTGGCGCAAGTTCTGAATTTTATTTGCCAATTGGTTGAGCTACATGCTCGCTTCATCGAGCATGACAGCCTAGTTTTAAGTGTCATTTAATTTTCATTTTGAAATATAATTACAAAGTGTTCACTGTAAGATATCACTCGCCTGCAAATGTGTCAAGATTAATTTGTGCTGGCTTATTCACAAGTGTCAATAGTTAATTACTGTGTCGTCTCTGGATGGCTAAATGACATTCTACCTCTTGATTTTTTTTACAGTGTTCCTTTATGTTATTTTCCATTAGGGGATGACTCCATATTCCTACATGTGGGCAAATATTCTGCCACATAAACCATCCGGAGTCACAACTCATTAAAGTCAACAGAGCATGTAGTGCTACATACCACCATAAAATACATTTAACTGAAAAGGTAATTTCCAGTGATAATGTCAGATTCCTATAACCTGCACATTAATTTTGGTCTGACTCAGGCAATGCCTGAGGGGCTGCCATACGGGCTCATCATTGTTAACTTATTTCACACTGATGAGACCGACATTTTAGGACGTTTATGAAATGTTTAAAGAATTTGATCTGCAATTCTCTGGGGCTCTTGCATCAGTTATTTTTTTTTTTCGCATACTTTGATATAATTGCACATTGGAGCTGATAATTTATATATTTTGTTTCTAAACAAGTCGATGTTTTGAAGAAGGAGCTTCAATATGAGATATACATATTGACCAACAAGTATGTTAACCTATCAATCCTTTGTTCCAATAAAGAGCAAGCAAAGAAGCCAGTGACTCACAAAAACAAATGGTTCAATAGACAAAGTCAAGGTCAAGGAGAAGAAAATGTCCATTTGGCTGGGTGGAAATGTCTTTTAAGCCTAAACTATATACATTAATAAACACAAATTCTGGGTGTCCAGTGACACGAATATTCAGCTCATGTACTAGCAGATGGGTGCATTTGGAGAGTTAATCGCTCATTCTCTTTCAATGAGTTTTTTCTCCCAGGACTTTTTATCTGCTTTTATTGGTACGTATCCATCTAAGTGGTCATTTTCATGGAAAACCAAATCATCCCCTTTCAGTATCCTTTAGAGAGAAATCTGAGCAGCAAAACAATGATCGACTTTTTACCTTAGGACGCCCCTCCAAGAGAACTGACCACATCCCTTCCCCAGTTGCAGAAGAAAATTACATGAGATATCAAAAAACAAGCCACCTGATAGCATGTTTCAATATTTTAAGTACCAAAGAAGTCTTACCAGATTTAGTAAACATCCAGTTTAACACCTCCGTTCAGATATTTCAATATTAAATGGCTCGTTGGTGTTATATATTTTGGTGACTATTCATAGAATATTTTTCCATAAGGCAGACATCTGATAATCTCCTCTCCAAATCTATGAAAATTGTGTCTAGTTCACTTTTACAGCTCAGCAGTATTTAGCACTAGCATGTCCTTAATTGATAAGGTTTCAAGAAATGCACAAACAGCGTAGAAGTTTTATATGTGACTTCTCCAAGACAAATATGTCTTTCCTGTCAGTAAACAGGAACTTACATTTGCGACCATGCACCTGAATTAAAGCTGCCATGTTTTTGAGGACCATTCACAGTATTCTGTAATCTCAAAGAAAAATAACTTTATTCTTATTAGTGATACTTTTAATATTAAACTTCAAAAAACTTTCTCCCGCCCTTGCATTTTTGATAATAGACAGCAGATGGTCTACAACTCAATGTCATTTGAAAAATGTAACTGTCAAATAATCACAGAATTAATGTTCACAGTTCACACCAAAGTTTTGGCCAGTTGCTACACTGAAATGTGCTCGGCTGCTGTCCTGGGTCTCACCTGTTCTTGTTGCTGACGAGCGAGGTCCATTTGCTGTCGCTGTTTCTCAATCTGCGAAGCTGCCAGCTTCTTCTGCTCATCATGAGCGGCCAGAAGCTGCTCCCTTAAACTGATCAGCTGCGTGATCATGGTGGACAGCTGCCTTTCCTTCTCTGCCAGACTTTCTGGTGTACCTGCAGGAAATATAAAACATGCTAAAATGACTAATACTGATAACATATGATCATGAATAAATGTACATTCATAAAATCAAAGAAATTACATGTTGATTCACAAGTGATATCATGATACCCACAGATGGCATCACAACTCACATCTATGACATCAACAAAACGGCAAATGACATGACATAACATCAAGGACTGCTCAACGCTGCCACCAACTACTATCATGAGGCAACAAGGATCCATGTTAAAATCCTCTAGTCAAATTGTGCATGCTATACCAATTTTCACATGTCATTCAATAAGATGAGCGGGTTGGCCAATGGGGTATAATCGGCTGCAATGCACAAAAGGCAAGAAAGGAGCATTAGCTACACTGATATTGATGTACAAAGAAAGTACACATTCTCCTCCATCGCATGCTGCACTGACTGAAGGAATATCCTTCTTTGTGGTAGACTTCCTCCACCACTTCTAAATTAGGGTGTAGAGGGTGGATAACCCCTTATATTCAGTGCCGTCTTAATGCATGGGCACGCTGGGCAGTTGGCCAGGGACCCCACGAGCATAGGGGCCCCATGCAGACCAGAATTTAACACTAATTTTCCTTAAACATTTTTATTCCTGTGAGTGGCTGTGTAGGCCAGTGCACTGCTTTGCCCAGGGGCCTATAATGCTGTTAAAACAGCCCTGCTTATATTATAATCAGAGAAAAACACTGTGCTGTCTTTGAGGAGTTTTCATTAATTTCTCATCTGCTGCCCCCTCTCCTAATTTCATCCTTTTCTACGTTGCCACTACTGGTGATTGTGGTTCATCTCATTTGAAGTCAAGTCAGACTTATCACAAGTAATAATGATTAAATCCAACTTAAATCCAACTTTATCTGCATATCAACTTTAAGATTGCAGTATCTCTTGAGTGTCCTTCTAGGTAGCAAAGCCAGCAACACCTTCTGTGTAGTGCATTCTTCTGACGTCATTCACATTCTTAAGCAGTGCAAGAGAGTGGGTGGGACATGTTATGGGCTGCTCCTAACCAAGATATTAGTTTTTCAAGGCTGGAAATAAAAAAATTAAAAGCTGAACCTCAAAACTGGTAGTACAATGACAAAGCAAATGTTTCTATCCTTTGCATGTACTGATAGTAATTGAATGCAGTTGGCGTGGAGGTTGCTCTGAGCCCACTATTCCCCCATGGTGTGGTAATAACAGTTGCAGATTTCAGGAGCCTAAGTGTGTATATGCATTATATTGTATCAGGTCTCATGTACTTAGCATGTAATATTATTCACTGAATCAGCTTCATCTCGACCGGGCACCCTTACATAGATTTTCGCTTGAATGCCCTGAGGAATGCACTGTGCTCAGCAGTGGGACTGGAAATCAGGATCGCAAGACCTCGAGATGGTCAAACTGCACATTATTGGCCCCAGGTTTCTACCTGAGTGACGTGACTGGAATCAAAATTTTTCATTGGAAGTCAAAGTTGACCTGACAGTTGTTGCCAAGAGCTACCCGTAGTGATATCGGGTCCAAGTTACAAATCGCTTGCACACATAAAAGTGCACTATTTAGTTGTTTTTTTACATGGGAATAAAGGACTGGAATTTGGTATTTTAACCCCTTGCATGCTCGGGACGGCCCCCGGCCGTCATGCGTCACGGTGGACGGGTGCGGAGGACGGCCCCCGGCCGTCCGAATCCCGTCCACTATTTAAACCGCCCGCACAGCGCAAAAATTCGCGCCGCATGCAAGGGGTTAAGGAGTGGTTGAGTTTAGAAACTTCCCACAACCTCCCTTTCCCACCCTGAAAATAGTGGATTACCTAAATCAATGTGTGAAATAAATCATCATCAGTGGAAGGGATGGAAATAGACCAACTACAAAGTTTCTTGAGATGGCGAGAAAGGGGCTTCTTCACAAGGAAAAATATTTCCTCTGTGGAGAAAAAAATAAAAGGAAAGATTTGTGTGATAGCGCACAGCACAGTTTTTTCATTATGCAGAAATGTACTATGCATAGAATTTCACATAGAAATCCCTGAAAAAGCTAAAAAGTCACATTAAATTGTGAACTGTCTGACTGGAAACAGGCTCTGATTTCCAGGTGTACTTCAGGTTGTTTTGTGAGTAGCAAACCTGAACCCGAGCAGAGACATAAATATGCAGGTACAAATTTGGATGCATACCCTTTGAGGGAATTCCTATTCTTTGGTACATTACGAAGCTGCCATTTACTAAGTTTTCAGTGTCTATTGACAGAGCCCCTTAAGTCATAGGCTGAAATCAAACACATAGTTAGAACAATTCACAATTGCCATTGAGTTCAATTGTCTAAATTTAGAGGAATTTAGGGTAGTTGATAGGGGCATGTAAAAAAGCAAAATCAATGTCTAGTTTTGAGGTGCATTATGTTACACTTTGTAACACGAAGATGGCTGCAAAGGAAACAATTGCAAAGTCCTATTGAGATATTAATGAATCTTGCCCCCACCCCAGCCATCATAATATTTATATAATCCACAAAATATATATGCCTGTGTGAAAATACTGTGCCCAGAGTGCATGGAATGTATGCCTCGCCACTGAATTAAATGTACTTTAACTGTTAAAGACTAATCTGAAAAGACATCTAGCTAGCAAAACATTTTTTTTTAGCAAAATTCCCATTTCATTAATAAAAGTAACACCTGTTATTTACAATGCTTAGAAATGGTATAAGTGTAGCATGAATCGCTATATAAAAACACATTATTATTTGTAGTGTTATTAAAAAAAATAAGTATCACAAAAGGACATATACAAACAGTTAACCAAATGAAATACTCCCATATCTGGCTCTGTCAAGCTTCAGCTACACCTCTGGACCGTGTATGAGACAGCACGGCGCTTTATTAGGACGGGGCCTTCTGAAGCCCCAACCTACATCTGTCTTGAGTTTCTCTAGGGTTTGTCAGGTGGATCAGGGCTCCCCGGGGTCTTCTCCAGCTGAAGTATTTTAATTTGACTAAACACTTGATTTATTTTATCCCTCCGATGAGAAAGGCAGTTTGTCTTAATAGAGCCTGTCAGCCCACAACCCCATCCACGGCAATTTACAGGCAGCCAGAGATGTTGGAAAAAATGGTGCGTTGATTCTGTGTTTTATCCTCCTTCCAGAAAGCACCTAAAAGGAGCTTTTGACTGACAGGGCATGTGGCATTGTAGCGTGGGATTAACTATTGTTTTCAAGTCTTTACACTCGTTGTTGAATCTCCAAAACTATTGCATCCGCCAGTGATTTTATTAACCGTTGACCCAGTCAAAGCATGGTTTTCGGGTTCCAATGGGATTTCAAATGAATATGTGCTTTGACTACCTTTTTTTCTTACAGTACCTTTTAATTTACTTGGCTTGGAAAATAAAGTCTCTCAATGAAGTGTAAAAAGGGAGATGGGAAAAGGTAAAGCTAAAAACAGTTGACCATCTTGCAGGGCAGATCTTTATCATGGACATGGGGTCTTGTGTGCTTTTTAGGCTATTTGAATTTTTTTTTTAACTTTGAATTACATTTATTTATATTTGTAACTATTTTAAATAATTTAATCTAACTTTATTTCCTTTGGGGTTTATTTTCTACCTCCATTATTTTCTATGGGAGGGTGCTGCATTACCAGTGTTTGGTCATGTGTGGTGCTGGACTTCGTCAGGCTCTGAGATGGAGTAACTTATTATTGTTTTTGGTCCCTTTGTGATGGTAGTAACCTTAGAAGCGCAGTTTGTGAATAGCAATGGGCTTCCATTTCTTGTGGGTTAGTGCATGTCCCTCCCTAAACCCTCCCTAACCCTGCCAAAACCCCTCTTGTTCCTGCCTAACCTGCACCCATTTAGTAGCAAGTATGTCCCTTTTTCCCTGCACTCCCCCAGACCAACTCACATTTACTGCTAAGTAGTAAATTTAAATATATGATGACCTCCCCACAGATAGGAGATGTGGAGGTGGAGATTTACACTCACAGTGTTTGTGAATAGCATGTTGTATTAGTTTTGTAGTACGGTTATAGTACCACTAAACATACTACAAAATGCAGCTTGTGAATAGGCCCTTGAAGGTCTTAAAAACTGGAAACTATCCTATGACGTGCTATATAAATAAGTAGACATTTTCAATTGCAGTGGAATGAAGCCAATTGCTGAAGTACTTCCTACGCACCTTAGTGTTACTGTTGGTACCTTGAGGTCACTCTTTAAAGGGGCCATCCAGTGTAGAGAAAAATAACTTCTCTTTGCCCTACCCTGTATCTTTATCAAGCACCAGCAATAGGCATTCGAGGACGCCCCTTTGTTTCATGAGTTCACCTGGTGATTTGAGATCCATGGTGACATCATTCACCAGATGGTCCCTTTAAGGAAGGAAAGTGGAAACAAGTATAAAAGCCTTTGAGGGGGAGGAGGAGTTAAGATTTATACTTAAATATCTACCAGCTGAGGATCCATTAGAAGCTATATCTTGGTATAGCAAGCTTCAAGGTTTGATGATGTGTGGTGGGGAGAAGTGGGCAGGACCTTCAAATAATATAAGATTAATAGTTGAAACAGTACAGTCTTTCATCAACATTGCCTTAAAATATTAGCATAAATTGTGCTCAAAATTAGTAAGACATTTTACCAAAATCCCATCATAAAACGTTCCTACGCCATGGTAAAATGCCCATGTGCACAGGTTTAAAATATAGAATTTCGAATTATATGCTGAGGCTTGATGAATGGCAATAATTAATTATGCGGAACATGAGGCGTCATTTCCATAATGGATTCTGAGCAATATGGGAATGATATTCTGGTTACTGATTCCATGAAACGTGTGAACATTTTATGTAATAATTCCTGTGCAACATAAAGCATTCCGTCAACTAATTTTCCATTATTTATTTCAATCCTTAATATCGTGGTGTATTGAGGATAAGTGGTTCCCCACCTTCTTATCATTGTCCGAGGTCAATGGCCTAGCTCGCAACAACTACATTTCAATGCTGCAGTCAGTGGAAGATATGTGCCCATTACCTCCTAATAGCCTCTGGCCTTGAATGCTTATAGATAGTAGCCATTCTTGATGACAAAGTGCACTGCCTGGCAGAACCTGGCACCTTTGGTGCATATGACAAAACGAGGATCCATAGAAGCCGATGGTGGGGCAGCAGTAGTGAGTAGGCAGTTGTGGTGAGACTTCAGTTGCTATAGGAGCATAGAGTTCCGGAAGATCGCAAACAAGCCCTTAGTCCCAGGAATAGCATGGCTGCTTGCTTCTCCCTCCTGCTAGCTATTAACATGTTGTACCTGTGCAAGAGAGTGGCAGAACAAGACAACTCTGCATAAAAATTAGCTAGGGTATCTAATATCATGAATGCTTTCCTGTGGTCACTGTGAACGCTTTGAAATGTAAAAAATAATGTCCTGGTGTGGAACATGGCCCCACCTAGATGTGCGGGGCTCAGAACAATTAAAATAATCTATGTCATTGTTCCTAATGATGTTGCCCCATGCTTGTGTTCACTAGGATCCTTATTTTGAAATGTTTTGATTGGCACTACCACAAAGGTTTCAAGTGGTAATCCGCTCTGTCCCATTACAAGTAACACGCAGTGGATTTTGGATGTGGGAGTACTGTGGCAATAATTCCAGGTCCAGAATTACAGTCCCAAAAATGGACCTGAATATGCTGGCTGTATTTATCAAGCCATATAATATTAATAATGCAGTGCCTGGAAAAATCTTGTCATTGTGCCCAGAATTACCAGCCAGTAACAGTAGATCCATATGCAGTATTCTGCACCCATTTACCACTGACTTACAATGAGGAGTTCAGCAATACCACATCTGGTAAACCTGGATGTGGTATCACTTCATCCTTTTACCACTGAATTTATAAAGTTGGGTGCAGTAATACTAATATTACTACATCCATAATGTTTATATGGGAAATGAGGCATACATTGATGGAAATGAAATACTGTCTTTATTAACAGATTCGCCCGTTGTGAACTCTACATCAAACTCGACTCACAAATATGTAGTTAGGCAGGACCCTGAGACCTAGGCCCGGGAATTGCTGATTGATAGGTCACAGGTGGGAGGGTGCATTGCTGGCAGAAAAACACTGGACAGGAAGCTCTTGATCAATCCCACAGATAGGCGCAGCGATATTACAATGGTCAGGGGAAATTGCCCCAATAAAGCACACATGGCTGGAGGGGGTAAGTGCACTCCTAAAACTACCATAAAGTCAGATGCCACATGAGTTAGGAACACACAGCCAACCAGGACCTAGCACATGTAGTGATCACGCACTCCCCATGCCGGACATCTAGACACGTTCACCAATGGCCACACTGTGTCCACTCGCAGTCGAGACCAACTTGTAGTAACCATTGACCATTAATTTGTAACTCTAAAGGCATCAACCAACATTCCTCACCATATATGGTACGCCAGAAACCTTTAATTGCCTATTGTATCATGTATATAAGAAGAACACAAACCGAATGCCTGTAACTGTTCTCCTGGCCGAACTGTTTAATTAAACAGACTGTTCCTGTTTTGCCAAATGCCTCTTGTCTTCTGTTTTTTAAGGAATTCTACTTTGAGCAACACATTTACCATTAAACTTACAATGAGTAGGGCAGTAATACGGCATCTGGTAGACCCAGATGTGGTATTACTCCATCCATTTACAGCTGGATTTAGAAAGCAGGGTGCAGTAAAACCTCATCAGGTAGATCCGGATGTGGTATTACAGCACCTATTTACCACTGAGCTTTCAAAGAATGTACAACAATTTTACAGATAAAGAGTCTCAATAGGATAAAGAAAACGTCTTCTTCACATGAAGAGTTGTTATGGTTCACTCCACATGAATTCTCAGAGTAGAAATGGGGCAGAACACAAACTAAGGCGTGCTCAAGGTCAAGGCAATCACCTTGTCCTCCCATCAGCCCCACCATTAAAGAGAGGCAAGCCTGGTTCCAATGCAGAAAATAAAAGAGCACTTGGTCCCTTGACTTTTACAAATGAGCAGACCATAAAAGAACCCTGCAAATTATGTTTACAATTAGTGTGCGTATCAAAATATTTTAATGCACCTGTGTACCCTAAAACCTAATGTTATTAGATTATTATTAGTCACGACAGAAGAACAGCACGTTATTCTTGTATTCAAGTTACTTAAAAGTAGGAGATTAATAAATTCAGTTTCCTACATCAAACACTCTTTGGAGTAACACGACTTTTTGTTTATCACTGTTGACTTGTACACCTTATATTTTGCGTGCCTGGTATGATTAAGTTTCCTTTGTTGTCTTGACTTTTCCCTTGGTGAGACCGCACCCACCGAAGACAATGTGGCCGTCCACCCCATAGGCTGAACACTCCACCCTGGCTGAAAAGAATATCAGAATGGATTATACCATGTTGCTGATGGGCTGTTAGTAGTTCTTAGAATTCACACACATCTAGTGACACCTGATCACAATCGATAATTAATTTTCCTCCCAAAAAGGAGATGAAGCTATATGGCCAAGATTCCTTTTTATATTTTACTACAAGGGCTCTCTAACTCTTTCTCGCTGCGCTTTGCCTCGGAGGCTACAAACCAGGCCACTGAACAGACTGCATTATTAATCAACAGCCCGGGGCATTATACTCCCTAACTTTTTAGTTTATTAGGAAAAAAAGATACCTCTGATGGTCTCAAGAAATCCAGGTTTTTAAATATGTTTGAAATGCCTATTTTGATGACCGTGCAGACTAAACAATCCATAAGGTCCCAATGTCAAAGAGAAAAAGAAAAGCCCTTGTCACTGTTGGATGTAATGAAACACTCACAAAAGCTGATTTAAATTACACACAAGACCAGTGTCCACGCTTCCTTTGCAAGACAAAATAATTTGTGCTGATATAATGATCTGGAGACAAACTGTGTTCTGCAAGCAGCTCACAGACTAGTGAAAGTAAAGAGCACGTGCTTCCAGCCCTCTTCAAAATGCACCAGTAGACATTGTTAGTGTGCAGTCTACCAAGCCAAGCGTGGGCACAGGATCCTTGTGACTGTCTGTGCACCACAAACACTGACTAACAGAGACGAGCACTTCCCATTGGCTTTGCCACTATCTTTATCATTTATGAACTAAAAACATTTAGTGACAGTTAGGTTCTTGGAACTTTACTAAACGACTGTACTCTTCCTGGCAGAGAAATAGGTAGGAGCAGGGAGAACTATAGAAGTTGGGTGAAAGAGAGGGGTAGGGGAGACAGAGAGAGAGAGAGAGTGAGGGGGAGGGAGAGAGGGACTGAGATATAGAGAGAGAGAGAAAGAAAGAGAGCTGTGGGACTGCAAAAAGATAAAGAAACGAGAGTTGGGTGGAACATAGGGTAACAGAAACATAAAGAGAAATAAGTATGGAGAGAAAACAGCAAAAGAGGATAGAAGCAAATGCTCGAGCCTGTGCTTAACCAATGAAAATTCCACCGATTAGCATTCTACTCCATTCGTTTTTAGCTCATCTGCCGTGGTAAGGAGATTAATCATATGCAACTCAAGCATTTTTCAAATTGTTTTAAAATATATTTTATTGGGGTTTTTCATTTTAGGAACCAGTATAACAACAGTTGTCACAAATAGACCTGCATCATCCAGTCGTGATACATCTTTAACTATTCTCTCGAAGCTAAGGATTCCCCTTTCCCCATCCGCCCTGCTCCCAGCCCATATGCAACTCAAGCTTGACGACATATCACAAAAATGAGTGGCACAACATGAATATCCAGACCTTGACTGTAGCGTACAATGACCCGCTGCTTAACAACACAGACAATTCAGAGCGGTGCAGACTTATTCCGTCTCATTGGTGAGGTGCAGCTTGGGCACTATGAGCTCGGACACCAGTTTGGAAACACCCTTCACACTGAGGGAAGCTCACTGAGACACCAAATGAATCTTGGACCGGTGCCTCCTTACCATTATGAATCCCTCTGGATAGTATTCCCTTCCACCTTTTTAATGCTTTTGTGCGCTACATAACGGTACCAAAATTTCCCAACCAATCTAGGCGAAGCAGTGTTACCGAATTGATAGGCTTCGTGCCCCTGCAGCGGAATAACCCCAGAAACATTTTGTAAGGTATCTTGGGCCTTAGGAATATGGGTATCGAGCCCAGACCTCTTTCTGGAATGACACGGACACCTTAATACAAAATGATAGAAGGAAAGCTATCGAGAGAATTTTCCAATGGTTAAAAATGCACTGTCTCCAACATTTACTTTAATGATTTTTTAAAAACAGAGAGAAAAACTATAGAACGAGAAAGTGAATTAGTTAGAGTACGACGTGCCGAAATATATATATATATATACATACACATATATATGTACACATACAGTTATGGACACAGAGTTATAGGAAAACAGAAACATGAATAGACAGACATACAGGTAGATAAGATAGATCTGTAGACAAGAGTTGGATAGAGAGACGGTCATGCAGAAGATTAGACAGACAGATAGATAGATAGATAGATAGATAGATAGATAGATAGATAGATAGATAGATAGATAGATAGATAGATAGATAGATAGATAGATAGATGGGCAGAAAAATAGTTAAGCAAATTATCATTAAAATATTTAAATGCAATACAACCAAGTGCACGAGCATTTTATTCTTGTACAGCATGGTCTGTGTTGAAAGAATTGGTGACTTTTAAGATCAATTTTAATGGCCCTTCTATTTTTCATCAGGTCGCCTTAAAAGGCAATAAAATACAATGCACAGAGAAAGGAAGGTGTGTTTGATCCTCGGTGCCCCGAGATAACCTGGTTAATCCATTCTGTCTAACAGTGCAGCCTGCAGCAAACATCAGATAGGCTGTGATGTCTTCACTTCACAGGCCCAGTTCAGCATTTAGCATTTGCTTTCGGACAGCTTTTAAATGCCACAAAATAGGGCAGCAAAAGTCAACAAACATAAACAGGCAAAACAGAAGAAAGAAACAATTGAATTGAAGGTCTTTAGAGATAAAAGCTGCTTTGTGGAGCCCCTGCCTAGCTCAATAGTATCTAATTTAAGTTCTGACAAAGTCCAGCAGTAGTTTAAAAATCATTCTCTCCAAAGGACCCGAGTGCCTCGTAAAGATAAAGGGTTTAAGTACAAAACAGCCAGAAAGACTTTTGTTATCTGAAGTGATCTTTCCGCCCCACAGCTGAACCAATATGAGGCGCTGGGAGTGAATGTTTAACACTAGAATACTGGAATGCCTTTGTCTGAGAGTCAGATGCTTATTGTCAAGATGCCCGTATGCTACTGTCCGCCGCTCAGCCAATGAGCATGTTTTATAAAGAGGCCTTTGTGCTCAGCTCAGGCTCGGTGTTGACTGAGGCACAGCAAACACGATTGCTACAAAACACACAGAGGCCAGCTTCTTTAGGGGAGGTGTCAGATTTTCTTTCCGCCACCAAACAATCCATAGTTTAGATTTTTGAATTCCTATGTGTGTAAACAAAACTAGGAAACAAGTGAGGAGTTGTGTTTTCCAGGAAGGGTTAAAGAGTAGGCAAACATCCCAGAGCGACTCTTTCTGACCAGCCTTCTCCAGCACTCAAGGTAAGGGAGTCACTATATTTTGCAGTTTTATACAGCACGAACATTGCCCAATGGCATTCGAGTGCACTAAATTATATTGCACATTTTTGAGGGACCGGGAGACTGAGTGATTTGCCCATCATCACAGAATGTTGAGCTGAAACCGGGACTCCAACCTTGTTGCCAAGTTCCAACGTAAGCAGTTCTGGCCATTAAGCCACATCTCCTGACAGTCCATCATGCGCCCTTAATCGAAGCCTGCATAAATATTAAAATATGTGTTTTCTGCGATTTCTAAATAAAGTACTTCCGTTGTCATGAAGGCTACATACTTTGTTTCAAAGGAACAACAGACCCACAGGGGGGCACGGCTGTAGGGCTCAGCTTCACATGGTGCCTGATTTGCACAGCTGCAACGAACTGATACATCTGGCACAGAACTCACATCAACAGTGATAGAACTGATCAGTGATGTACCAGGAGAGCCATGAGTCGTTGCCCAAACCCCCTCACCACTAACAGGGCAGTGAAATCCCCTAATGTTTTCCCATTGATAGCTGTGTCGTAGAAATGACATCATTTATGATGTGGTCATTAATATCACAGGCAGCACATGCATTAGGAATAACAGCACCTAGTAGCAAGAAAAGCGCATGATTAAAAACAAAGGCCAAGACAAGATGTTCAATTGTGTCTAGTGTGCAACACTTTCTGATTTCATACAAGGGTGCGATGAATGGACCGCGTGTCTAGGGTGCCATACCCTCTAAGCTACTGATGCATCAGACTGCAGAAAAGCTCCCACACCTCTGTCACTGTACTATGAAAGGTGTCTATAGGAAAGGCTCATCCCTTTTCGAGTCCTGCGGTTTTTGCAGGTGCAGGAACTGCAAGGAAGATATACCATTACTGGTTTGCTTTTACCCCAGTCAGTTAATTCACTCCTATTTGAGTTTTGAAGGTCAAAATAGAGAATAACATGCAGTTGTAGTTTTTCTGCATGTTAAACACAGGTTTTCCCCATTTTCAACCTGATTTTCTCACACTGCACCCTTTAGGTAACACCGAAGGGAGTTTGTGCTGGGAAATACCAAAATTCTGAACAAAAATTTCGCTCTACCAAGAAACCAAAACCAAGTTCAAACACTACAAGGAACCTAATTTAGGATTTTGTGCTGGTCTCTGAAGGCAGAAGTTACCAGAGGAAAGGAGCTACAATAGTGGACTCAGATCAGAGCATCTTCATTACTGTTGTGCATCGTGCAGGCAGTGGTGGCCACTACATAACAGAAGTGGCGGGGTGGGGGGAGAGGGGTATATGGAAAAAAAAACACTTACCTGCAGGACAGCCGCCGCCTCTCGGTCCTCTCCAGCTCTTCGGTCGACTCCAGGACTCCAGGAGCAGGAACCAGAAAGCCTACAGGCTTCCAGACTCCCCTTGCCAATCACGGCGCTACGTTACAGCAGCGGTGTGATTGGTCTGAGCGCCGTGGTTCAGCACTCAGAGAGGGACTGGGAGGCTGTGCATGTTCTCCACCCAGGCTGTGCTATGCAGCCGGTGGAGAACATGCAAAGTGCACATGACTGTTTGGCCTGCCCAAGACGGCCGGCCAAACAGTCATTCACAGTAAAAGAGTGGCCACCACTTCTCCCCCTGTTACTGTGACAGCCCTGCCTCGCCCTGCCCCAAACCAGCTGAGCCACGACGGAAAAATAAAATAATAATAACGTTGCATTTTTATCATTTTATTTTCCCTTTTGAATTGCTCACAGAGCAGTGGGGCGCCGCTGCTGCTGTGTACAGGGCAGTCCAATCATTGCCTCGTATACACCATCTGTCTGCATAACATACGAGACAAAAGAGTGTGAGTGAAAGAGAGAGAGAGAGTGAGTGATTGTTCGTAATAAGAGTCTAATGAGCAAAGCAGGCTCAGTTGTTTCAATTCTGCACTTTAGCTACAGAGTGCAACAAAATGCACAACTTCATCAGTAAAGCCTTACATTGCACAACTCAGAACTATGTATCGGAATTCCAGCATAGTTAATGAACAAACTTGCAAACAAAACCATAAACAGTGTCTTCTTTTAGATAAGACTTTAAAAAACAGTCACTTTCTTGTACTGAGACATAAAGTTGCTATTCCCCAACCCGTCAAAATTTGGTGAAGTACCAGCGTGGCTGAAGATGATCCATATTTATGTTAACTCTATATGTACATGTACATTCATTTTGTCAAGTAGAACTCAGATCTTTAAACAATGCCTGGTACTTTAGACAGATATTTTTCAGATTATAAATATAACCAGCTTTTTTTAGGAATTAAAACCTAATATCCAAATCATTAGGTTTACAGGCCTTCTTTAAAATACAAGATGCATGGTCTGAGGACCATTTACTCCACTATCAAAATATATTCAGAAAGTCTTTGATACATACATGGTCCTAATAAGTCACTAACTATGACCATATACATCACATCGAAAGAGCAGGACCACACAAGAGAAAGAAAGAGCGAGAGAGAGAGAGAAAACACAGATACAGAAAGATATATTGTCTGTAATGGGGCATTGATTTACTTATTGAACTGTATTACTGAACTATGAACGATTTCAGAGCAATTAAATTATATATGCCCTCATTTAGAGGTGCGTGGTAATGGGGGGCACCTCGCAAAAATCAGTGCATTCCTGTCCGCCCACCCTTTAGTTTTTCTTTCTTATTCTGAGGAGGGGGGTCTGTTTTAATTGATGATGCATCTGAAGTCTGTACTACTTAGGGCAGGACTTCCTGTGCTGTTTTTCCATGCCTGTGAATGCCATGTAAGAGAAAACTCTTCAAAAAACAAATATTCCAAAAACATGCTCCCACTATGAGAAATCAGGTTGTTAGTTGACTAGGGTGTGAACCCTGGTCAAGCAGCAATCACATTCCTTGTAAGGGTAAGGCACAAGTAAACCCCAAGTAAACCCCAAATTAGCCTCTGCTGAACCCGCTGGTGGCTTGGCACAGAGCAGTCAGGCTTAACTTAGAGGCAATGTGTAGCGTATTTATGTAACACTTCAAACAGTAAAACAGTGAAAATACCACACAAAAAGATAGCACACCAGGTTAGAAAAATATAGCTTAATGTAATAAATAAAAAATACAATAAGTAGAACCAAAGTTATGAACTTTTAAAGAATAAAGTGAAAGATAGTGCCTAAAAGCAGAAAACGCCAGCTGTGCCTACAGGGCCGGACTGGCTACCAGGCGTTTTGGTGTGCTGCCAAGCTGGGGGCTGATTTCACTTCGGTGGGGGCTGATTTCGTTGATGGGGACCTGCGTGTGCTTTTAAATAAACATTGCAAAACAAATGGTTTTCAGCACATGCAGGTCCCCATCAACGAAATCAGCCCCCAGCTTGGCAGCACACCAAAACGCCCGGTAGCCCTGTGTGCCTACCCAGTCACGCTGGACCGGGTCAAAGTCAAAAGTTCAGGACAATTCCCAGATTAGTCCCGCTGAAGGTTTACCTTCTCAGGATTTGTGCCATGAGTCCTGTTCGCATTCAAGATGGTCGCAGGAAACAAGGAGAGTGTCACAGGCGGTGGTCGGCGTGGCGCGAAGAGCAGGCTGGGTGTCGCAGATGGGCAGGCTGATGCTTCGTGTTGGTGGTCACCTATGGAAAATGGATGCTTGCTGTGCAAAGAGTTGGCCTGATGACGGCTAGCACTGATTTTTAGTGTGAGCAGCGAAGTCTCCTTGCAAATGCATCTGTTTGTGGTCACAAAGAGTCTAAAACCTAGATTTTAGAGCCTGTGAGCCACACCAAGGGTCTAGGACCTCAGAGGCACCACTTGGGGGTCAGGAACTTGCTGCAGCTGAGTCCAGGAGCTGGTTGAGGAGTCTTTTTTGTCCCTGAGGCTTAGATCAGGAGGCCAGCAAACTAGCCCTTGAAGTCACTCTGGGGTCCTGAGTTCAAAACGAAATTGCAGTTCCGGTTGTTCTTCCCCAGGCAAGAGTGATTCCATAGGCTTAACGTTGTAAAGTGTAACTGAATCTTTGGGCCACCAAGCTTGTTTTCAGGCAATCCATGTATTTCATAAAGACATGTGGCATGCTTTGTGGTCCTTAGAAGTTAAAAAAAAGAATAGTGCAGAGAATACCTAAGCTTCAAGATGAAGTTGCAGGTCCAGTTCTTCTTCCCCAGGCAAGAGGGCAGCAGGCAGCAGGTCAGCACAGCAGGGCAGCAGTTCTTTTAAGGCAGCAGTCCAGCAGAGTGACAGTCCTTCTAACAGCTCAACAGTCCTTCTTCCTGGCAGAATATTCTCAGGCCCTGAAGTGTATTGAATAGTTGGTGTCTGAGGTCCTGTATTTATACACAGTAGTGCCTTTGAAGTATGGAGAAGCTTCTAGAGGCATGCCTCTGAAGTGCACAGATGCCCTACCTTCCTGGCCCTGGCTCCAGACTATCTAGACGGGATATGAAGCCCTTTGTGTGGAGACAGGACACAGCCTACTCAAGTGTATGTAGGGCTGTGCCCAGCTCCTCCAACCCATCTTGCCAGTGATGACCCATCCAGTAACTCCTAAGCTCCCAATTGTGTGTGGCTGTCTATGAGGAATACACAAAACTCAACTGCCAGCTATCCTTAGTCATGTGACCAGAGAGAGGTTGCAGACACCAAACAGCTAAGGCAAGAAAATCCCAACTTACTAAATGTGGCATTTTCAGAATTGCAATTTAAAATCCAATCTTACCACAAGTTAGGATTTTAAATTGTGATTCCAGAGACACCAAACATGAACTGATTATCTTTCCTATTTTGAAATTACACTTATAAAATGTAATAAGGCATCTCCAATGTTATCCTAGGGGAGAGATAGGCCTTGCAGTAGTGAAAAATGAATTCAAGAGTTTTTCACTCCCATGACATGTAAAACTGAAAAGAACATGTCCTGCAATTTAAATACATTGCACCCTGCCCTCTGGGCTGTCCAGGGCCTATCCTAGGGGTGACATATGTATTAAAAAGGAAGATTTGGCATCCCAAAAGGTTTGCTTTGGCAGGTCGAAATGGTAGTTTAAACTTTATACACAAGCTCTGCAATGGCAGACCTGAGACATGTTTAAAGTGCTACTTGAGTGGGTGGCACGACCAGTGCTGCAGGCCCACCGGTAGCATTTAATTTACAGGCCCTGAGCACATGTTGTGCCACTTTACTAGGGACTTATATGCAATTAAATATGCCTATTGGGTATAAGACAATGTTAACATGTTTTAGGGGAAGAGCAGAAGCACTTTAGCACTGATTAGCAGTGGTAAAATGTGCAGATTCCTTAGGCCAACAAAATCGAATTTAGCAAAAAGAGAAGGAGTGAATGCAAACTGTTTGGAGATTGCCCTGCAGAAAGGGCCAGGTACAACACCCGCCCTTTCCGGGGTTTTGCCACTGAAAAACAAAATAATGCTGATGGGCCTTGGATGCTGCCATGACATGAGAGACCCGTGATCATTGATCATGTTTGCTCGTGGGAACTTTTTTGATGAAAAATTCACACCAACCTGGCTGAGTTCTTCAGATATGGTGGTTGTGTCACTGTATGACCAGTGTAGGTGGGCTCTGGCACCCTAGCACCTTGTTTGCCTATCTTTTAAGGACTAAGCGATGCAATAGACATCACGTTGTAAAGTTTACATGAATCTTTGCCCGCCTACCTTGTTTTCAGGCAGTCTACGTCTCTCATAAAGACCTGTGGCATACTTAGTGATCCTTAGAAGCTCAATAGAAATATGCAGAAAATGCCTAAGCTTTAAGCAATCATACAAAAGATCCCAGTTGCTCAAACGGTATTGGGATGGTTTTTTGTGGCAACAGCTCAACAAAAAAAAGGAAGCACAAATCCTTAGATGGTTTGCTTAAACATTTTAGCATGCCTCTTGGACAAACACCAAATTGAAAAATGTACACAACACTAAAACTGTGTAAAAATCAAGTAAAACCGGTGTCAATCAATGTCTTTGTAGCTACATCAGGTTATACTTCAGCAGTTCTCACAAAATGTAAAACATATATGCCACAATTAACTGACTGAGTTGCTAAACTGCATGGAAAAACATTAGTGAAAAAATCTAGAATTCCAATTCTTGTAGAAACCAGCAGACCTTATTAAAGTTTGACTGGAGACTGGGCAGTGGGGTAAGCCATTCAGTGATGCCAACCTCCTTTAAAATCTAATTTAAAATATCATCTCGTTCAATACTTTTTTTGGACCTTCTTAGGCTGAGGACTTTGAAATATTTATAAAAGTGGAAGGAAAACATGAAGTGTGTAACTTAAGATGTGTTTAGAGCACTCGCAGTCTGGCTTGAGGGTTGTACTTAAGTGGTGCCATCTCCGGTCAGGTCATGCAGTTGAATGATTCATTCATCGTTGGTGTGTACCGTATTTCTAGGTATAACGTGTAAACATGACATGATGAAAGACGACAATGGCCTCTGCTATGTATCGTTCTGAGCACGAGAAAGAAGGTCTATGTTTACAAACCAAAGTTCAACCCAGGTTCTAAAAGTGAGCGTTCTCAATTATACTTCAAACCGCAGGCTTGATTCTGTTTAGGCAGATGTTTCCAAGCAGCAGCTAAAAAGTATAAAGTTTGGGGAGTTTCTTAATTGAATTAAGTTAGTTTTTCCTCAACTCAAGAAAAAACAAAACATCCAGTAATACCATTAAAGAGTCCCATGTAATAAAATTCTGTGTTTAAAATCAAAAACAAAAATCATTACTATGTTCCTTCAAAACACAACAGTTTAATTAGATTCTCTACCTTAGGAGACATTAGGATGGCAACATTTTAGAAACGGATTGTTCATTATCTTAGTCATCAAGGCTCGATAAAAGCACTTAATCTCAAAAATGGCAATAAAGACTGGCCATGTTTTTTAATCGCTTTAGTGTAAATTTGCTCAGCAGTTTTTGAAATCTAAAATAAAAAGCAAAGGAGCATCACGACCCACTTGAAGCTTCGCCACTTCATGAGCCACGTCCTCTCTCCACATGCAACAATGATGATAAATAGCATATTACAAGACATTGATAGATAGATCTATTCACACACACAAACATATAAAATATGTATATTACATATATAATATAGTTACATGTAAGTCAGAGTTTCCATAGAAAGAGCACTTTTTGTTTTGCTAATACCTTTGGTGCTTTTTGGCAAATCTTCACCAAACTTTCCAAAACAGTGTTCATCCACTTCAGCTCCTTCCTGGAAAGTGTCTGGGTGAGCCATCAAGCAAGGGCTGAGAAAAGGGGGGTTCCAAAATACGTTTTCTCTCCTGCATTTTCCATGGCAACAATTAGGCAACATTACAGAAAAATGGCTGAACAGAATTACACCAAATCTGGCAGAAAGTTAGAGCTTAACTCAGAAAGTAAGCATTTTGTGATGTGGTGTAAATCTGTTCAGTGATTGTTGAGAAATTAAGGTTCAGAATTTATAGATATACTGACAGTATGTCCCGCAGGACTCTCCCAGAAGTCCGGGGGGACTCCAAATACACAAAAATAGAGACTTTTGATTGGCTGCGAGGGCTTTATTTCCCATTGGCCTGTTCAGTCCTGTGGGACTCCCGCAGGACCGAGGGCTCTCAATGGCTGGCTAAAACATGAAAGTAAATGTTGCAGTTGCCATCACATGGCATGGGGGTGGCACCCCCGCCCTCCCACAGGCCCAAAATAACTTGCCTTGTTGCAATCATGCAGGTAGTAAGATTTTAACTTGCGTTAAAAAAAACCTTAGCAAGTCACTCACAAAGCACTATCATTTAAAAACAAAAAAACACTTAAATTCACCAGTTAGCCGTAACTGTCATAAGTATGAATTACACTGCTGTGATGCACTGCTTACCATCTCTCATATTACATTACTAATCACACCTGAAATCTATGGCGGTTCAAGTTATACTTATGTCAGTTACGTATAAGTGGCGAATTTCCGTATTTCTTTTTGTTTTTAAATGGTGGTGATTTTTGTGTGACTTTCTAAAGTTTTTTTAATGCAAATTAAAATCTTACTAACTTCCTCACTTCTGACTCCACTTTAATCTTATGTTTTTTCAGTGAAGAAAATGTATGCAGGGCCTCACAGTGTAATACACTATTTATTACTATTGTTGAGTGTGGAGAGAGACCGTCATTTACAAGAGGTGAGGCCTCAAGCAAGACATGGTGCATCTCCACAGGCTCAAAAATAGTTGAAAATAGTGTATTATACTCTTCGCATCTGCGTATATGATTTGTGCCATGACGTTTTTTAATGTGTATTTGTTTTTCCACATTTATTTGACCAAAACTAGGATTGGATGGTTTACATTTGTGGGCACTCAATAGATATCTGACTATTAGGAGAGTTGTTTCCATGTGTAATTAATTGGTATATGCAGTCTATGAGGCAGTCAAAAGGTTTTTCCTCATGTGATCTTTGCTCTAAGATGTAATAAACTTGAATTTGACCTTTACAATGTAGCAATAATTGCAGTGAATTTATGTTTATTAAGACAGTTGCTCTAAATAACAAGAGTTATGGGCCACATTTAGTTTCACTTCCAAGCCATAAAAAATATAAATATATATTAAAAAATATAAAATATACATTGAGCGCAATATCCACGATAAAATAGAACCGAATTGCAGCTACTTAGTTGCGATGTACAGAAAAGACTGAGAAATGGAAATACAAAACATAAGCCGGTCATGTTTATGGTGGTGTAGAGCAGGTATATGTAGGAGATTTAAACTCCTTAAGAATGTGTAGAATTACCAGCAGTTTCTGTCTAATCTGTTAATACACTGAATTTGAGTTAATCGGCCTTTCCTTTCTCCAGAGAGCATCTCAGCAAGCTAGAGCATGAACTAAGCCTCAGATGTTATTTTATGACAGCAAAAACAGTAATCCTTTAAATGCCTCAGAATAATTGTGACATTGTAAAATATTAATTTGCTATTGAACAAATGGCATACAGTAATAGGGCTATAAAGGAGAACTCTGGTTGTTTTTACTAAAGGGCCCTGCACAAGAAGGAATTGAGCCAAATGTGTGCCAGTGGCAAGAATCTGTAATGAGAGGTGCACTTATAGCTTTGCCATGGGCATCCTTTTAAAGGGGATAAACTACAGAGCAGTAATGGATCCTGAAAGCTAGCTAAGATGCAGGTTTAGTATTCTGCAAAAAACACATGGACTTCATAATATTTCATCTGCAAAGCTATTTCACATTTTTTCTTTTTTTTTTTTTCACTAAGGGATGTTTCTGTACGGACTTTGAGAGTGGATGCCCATCTGCCTAGATCTTCACCCCCCTTCTTTTGCTAGCGTACACAACCTAGTTGATGAAAGATGACACCTTATAGGTTTTGCGTTGCCATCAGGCCACGCGGGCAGCGTTCTCCCTCCACCCTCTGTGCTCCCATCGCTCCTTCCTCTCTCTTCTTCCATTTTCTTTTGTACGAACTTGTTGGTGGAGTCACATCCTTAAGTTATAACGACACAACACTGAGCATCGAGAAGAACAAAGGGTCCCCCTACTCCTTTGAGTTATCTCTTACTCTGTTTCCCTGAATACTGCATTACTTTCTTTAAATGATAATGTATGTCTTATTATATATGGCTGAGGAAACATCGGAGAACTCCCCTCCTTTAAAAATCTTGAGGCCTAGTAAAGATGTTCGGGAACAGACAAAAAAAGGGGGTGTTTCTGTACGCCATTGCTGGGGTGGGTAAAATGGTTCTCCTGTGCAGTTCTTAAAATAGCAAAGAAAGTCTGTACTTTCTACTGATGCTTCTGATCTCTGTGCGTTCATTTGGCCTTTTATCCTTCCGAGGTCGATAACATAAGTGCAACTGAGTGAAGTGACTATAAATATCTGTTGTCAGAGCCAAGATACCACTTTGGCATTGAACGTGCACGTTACAATTAGACTCTCGTGTTAAATTATGCCAACAGCGAAACATACTCACACAGGAAGGGAAATACCGGTGTATGCACACAAACTGGTTAAAAACACTGCAATTGTCCTTGCTTTTAGTTAAACAAACAAATGTGGCTTTGATGAGGAAGCATGATGAAGACCCAGGTCTTTCATTTTCTATGTAACTTCACTGGCAGAATACAATATTCCCCCAGTGGGAGGGCCTCATATTAAATAGGTGTGGCTTTTTAGGGCAAACTGTGCGTAAGAAAGTGTAACCGATTCCTTCTAAAATCGGTTGGGAGCTTTTAGTCAAACATGGGATATTTTGAGAATGTATTGCACTGTTAGAAGCCAGGTTAGTCATTATTGATTTAATGTATTGTGGTGTTTGCCTGGCTGGAGTTAGAACGGATGTCATCAATTTTGTAACTGATATTATATTAAGTATTTTCACTGTATGTATGCGTTTATAGCTATGTAGATACAGATGTGTATTTTTTCAGACTATCCTAGTTTGATATCTTACCTCCGACTGATGTATGTATTTCCCTTTCAAATCAATAACATGTTTAAGTCCAGGAAACAGGAAACAACGGGCGATTTTGCAGCTAAAGATGACAATTATAGGGCCGATTTGATGCCTATATAAGCCCCATGGTAAGACAGACCTTTCGAGTGTTAAAATGTATTACTTTTTATTAAAATCAAAATAAAAACGTAAAGCATTCAGCGTGGTCTAAGCCAGCACAAACATAATCGCATGCTCCCACACATGAAGAACCCCTCCCTCTTATATATAGATGATGGAATCGATCGCAATTATTTCCGAATGGGAGACTTTGGACTGCTTTTGATTTCTGGTTGAAATACTGGACTGCAAAAACCATCACACAAACTTACATTAAGAAATAGACACTGCCTCTGCACCTAAAATGTTTCAGTCAACTATACATTGAATGCTTTCACGTACAAAATAATTTCCAGAATTTTTTTTTTTTTTAAACAAATGATAGGAAAGGATGGGAAAAAATGAAAATGGTCATTAATGCTGGATATATTGTTCAGAATAAAAAGTCTGCTTTTTCAGCTGTTGTTACCTAAGCTGTGTGTGTGTACTTTATTTTTCAGGTAATGGAGAAAGCAAAGGAACTGAACCAATTAAGAATTTTCCAGACAGATCATTCACTGACCTGCAGCCGCACTTCCCTGTCAGGCCTCTAGAAGGTAACCATTTCCACATCCTATGACAATGCAGTCATTGTTGGAGTCCCATTTAGAGAAATTAATTGTTTTTAACAAGATCAGTCCTGGCCCAACCTTACCCCCAACCAGGCCAATATCTGGTTGTGAAAGGCATTCCAGGGTTTCTGTCCTGAGGCTTCGGAACATTTGTTATCGTGACCTTTTTAATGATCTTAGTTTAAGGCTGCTGTTACCTGTGGCTCTACAACCACTACCTAACCACCTGAGTCCCAGAGTAAGACTCCGGGGAGGGAACAAGAGGACTGGGGTCCTAGGAAATGGCAGCCTCCAACATAACTCTATCCCACAAAGAGCCAATCCTAGTGTAAAAACCTAAATGTCTCTACATGTGTACTGTAAGATCTGGCATCTTACAAAAAGTGTAAGACTGGTCTCACACACCACCTGGTGTCATGCTTCATCATTGACCAGTCCTCGCCCCCTAAAAACTTGGTTTGATAAGGGGCGGCATACACCTGACGACAGGGATGCACTTCTAACTCTAAGTGGGGGCCCTTACAAAAGAAAAGTGTGATTAAAAATCCATTGCAGGTAGCAAATTAATTTTTAATGTGAGAGATAACTGCATGGTCAGTAAAAACAAAGTGTGCGGTGAAAATGAGGAAATAAATGTCCTCCCACCGTCATGTACTTAGTCAACATGTTTCTGCCCTTCGGCCCAAAAGGGTCCAAGGCATTCATCAGGACTTTAAACTACTAGGGCTACACCCTTACCAAAACATTGGAAAGGGAATCCACTAGGTGGGGTGAAAAGTCAGATTTTCAAACCTGTAAGAAGAGAAAAAATAAAGAAAGAAGAAAGACAGAGACATAGTGTAATATGCATTGATATTACGGTTGTCATGATTCAGACAGTCATCTTCACGTACAATTTGAGGTGAGTGGCTAGGTGTGCTACATACGTGTCAGTCATCTGTGCACAACATATAATAGAATCCATGGGACAGTGTCCCATGTTCCTTACCCTTGTTGGGGGATCTACTGGCCCCATAGGAGGCCGTGGACAGAAGTTAAAAACGGATCATAAGCTGTTAAAAATGAGACAGGAAGCAAAAGCTGTTATTCTGGCGATAATAATCTCACAACTGTATACAGGCATTCAGTGGCTTTTTCCAGAAGTATGATCCCAGTGATCATAATGGACACACTAGAGTGTCCAAATGGGGACCCAGTCTAATCACATGCACAACCATACTCTTACTGTGACCGCGGTTCCTCTGCTCCTTGCACCTATGTCTGCACGGTTCACCTCCCTGTAGATAACTAAGACGAGGCGGCGCAGGGTTTATGTAGCGTCTACATTCCGTCAAGGACGTGCAGGTGTGCATGCTAATTACCGGTAATGGGAGTGATGTTTCCGTAGTCGTGACGACCGTGATGTTAACTCATGCCTGGTCTGCCTGGCATACGCGTAAAAACATCACATGAGCTCATGGCCCGCTGGGTGTGGTTTACGGTCATTCAGTGTGGCGCATGCGGTAAGGAAAAGGCATCAAAGTGTCTCAGCGAACCCGTAGTGATTAGTGGTACGCGCATGCATCTAGATGAGAGTGCCGTAATCAAAAACACCGCCCAGTGCGGTTGAGGTTGCGCATGCGTATATTGGAAAAGTGCCTAATGCGAGCACCGGCTCGTGGAAGCATGCGCTAGGATGTTATTTACAGATGGCACAAACGTCTGGGGGGGCTGCGAAATATCGCTATGACCACATTAATGGTCCACCTTCTGTAAGCCAAGGCAGTATAACTATCTCACCAGAACATAAACGGTCATACACATGTCAGACATACCCATTCAGATGCTAGGAGGGGTGTACTACGTGAGGGTTTGTACTTGCTGCGTGCCCGAGAGCCCGAACAAGAAACCTCTCTCCATGGTTTAGATTGTGATCTTATGAACACGATATTCTTAATCTATGTGCCATTCATTTTCTACTGATGTGTTTTAGGGACCTAATACTCCCTTGGTCAATGGAAAGAGGGTAACCATATACAAACTGGTGACAGTATTCATAAAGATTACTATCTAAGATGGTTTACCAGAAGATTGTTTACTCCTACTAGTACTGTATTTATCCCGCTAACTGTAGCCACGGAATATCATCATTTAATCCAATGAGATTTGATTTTAATCTAAACACCCATCTTTGTTCCCTAATGTGGAGTGGTTTTGTGAGGTCAGTTGTAGCTTTTCTCATTACCTCCAGCACTGTCCACTTCAGGTCACTGTCTTTGTGTTCATGTTCCAAAAAATGCTTTGTAAGTTTGGTATTGGTTTTTTTACACCTTATTGTGCTCCTATGTTCATTAATACTGATCTTGATTTTGCGAGTTGTCATTCCTATGTAGAGGAGTTTACAAGGGCATGTAATTAGGTAAATGACATTCTCGGTATTGCAGTTACTAAAATTCTTTAATATCCAAGGCTTGCCTGTACCTATGTCTACCTCTTTAGTCGCTGTGGTGAACTGACATGCAACGCAATTCCCACATGAGTAGTGTCCTGTGGGCCTCTGAGTGTTCCAGAGGGTGGTTTGTTCAGTTGCGCCTGGTGATGGGTCTTTTGCATGAACCAATTCGTCACGCAGGCTCTTGCTTCTTTTAAAAGCAAACAAAGGAACTTCCCATTCCTTTCCTGAACTGCCCAAGATGTGCCAATTTTTTCGCACAATCTTTTTCACGGTGTTAGAGATAGGCGTAAATGTAGTCACGCATACCAATTGATCCTTTCTTTCTTTGTTTGTTGTTTCAAGAAGGGCTTCTCAAGGATTATTTCTTGCCCTCTTCTTAGCTTTCCTGATAAGTTTTTTGGGGTAATGTCTCTGCAATAATTTCTCCTCCAGTTCCTTAGATTGTTCCAGGAAAGTTTCGGTTTCTGTACAATTGCGCCGTATCCTCAAAAATTGTCCCACCGGGAGGTTATCTCTAAGTGCTTTTGGATGGTGGCTCTCGTACAACAGCAGACTATTTTTGTCCATAGGTTTATTATGTACCTTTGTTTGGATACCTTCCGGTGTCATGTTAATTTCAAGGTCCAGGAACGTAGCATGATCTTTATGTATACAATGTGTAAATCTTAAATGAAGATCTTTAGAGTTAACCCAATCTACAAAAGCCTTTGCAGTGAGTTCATCCCCTTGCCATATAATGAAAATATCGTCAATATAGCGCTTCCATGTTTTCAGATGCTCCATAAAGGGGTTAGTTTCTCTGAAGATATAGTCCTCTTCGAACTGGTGTACATATAAACACGCAAGGCTGGGGGCAAATGTACTGCCCATTGACGTGCCAGCGAACTGATGGTAAAGCACATCTTCAAATTCGAAGAAGTTTTCCGTGAGGGCGATTTCAGCACACTCCATAACAAAACTCTGGGGAGTCGGAAATTCCCATTCCATATTGTGCAGGATATTCTCCACCACAGCCAGTGTCCTCCTCTGCGGGATACTGGTGTAAAGGGCTTCTATATCCATGGTAATGAAAATATCTTCGGTCATATTTACTTCCAAGTCTCGAAGCAGACATAATACATTCTTAGTATCTCGCAAGTAAGATGAAGATCTTTCCACTATAGGTTTCAGAAACCAGTCGCAAAATTGGGAAGCGGCTCTAGGATGGACCTGATCCCTGAAACTATTGGTCTTCCTGTACGATACCTGAAAAATCGGTTCTCTCTAAAGGATTAGGTTTTGTCCCGACACCTACCAACGATCCATTTATCCTTAACATTGAACTTGCACAGTTCTTCAGGAAGATCAAACTACGCAACCACTTTGGAGAAACAACAGACCGTTCTAAACAAGAACTCAATACCGGACTAAGGAAGAAATCATCTTTTGTGCCTCCGCACAACACTATTCCATGCCACATACAGGTGTTTGAACAAGCTGTACTTACAGACATCGAAAAAATCAACTTTAAACATGAGAGCGGATTCCAAAACCTGACCAGATTGGAACGTACAGCTTTGGATGGCCTTAAAAACAACCCGGATGTGACCATAAAGCCGGCTGACAAGGGGGGCGCCATTGTACTCATGAGCAAAACTATGTACCGAGAAGAATGCAACAGACTGTTAGCAGACTGTAACAGCTATGAGATACATCGGGAAGACCCAACACCACGCCTCATGACAAGAATACAGAGTATTGTCGAGGAGGCACTTAGCCAGGACTGGATAACTAAACACGAAGCGGAGTACCTGGTTAATAAGGAGCCTAGAACACCAAGGTTCTATATACTCCCGAAGATACATAAGGAGAAATTACCCCCACCAGGAAGACCAATAGTTTCAGGGATCGGGTCCATCCTAGAGCCGCTCTCCCAATTTTGCGACTGGTTTCTGAAACCTATAGTGCAAAGATCTTCATCTTACTTACGAGATACTAAGGATGTATTATGTCTGCTTCGAGACTTGGAAGTAAATATGACCGAAGATATTTTCATTACCATGGATATAGAAGCCCTTTACACCAGTATCCCACAGAGGAGGACACTGGCTGTGGTGGAGAATATCCTGCACAATATGGAATGGGAATTTCCGACTCCCCAGAGTTTCGTTATGGAGTGTGCTGAAATCGCCCTCATGGAAAACTTCTTCGAATTTGAAGATGTGCTTTACCATCAGATCGCTGGCACGTCAATGGGCAGTACATTTGCCCCCAGCCTTGCATGTTTATATGTACACCAGTTCGAAGAGGACTATATCTTCAGTGAAACTAACCCCTTTATGGAGCATCTGAAAACATGGAAGCGCTATATTGACGATATTTTCATTATATGGCATGGGGATGAACTCACTGCAAAGGCTTTTGTAGATTGGGTTAACTCTAAAGATCTTCATTTAAGATTTACACATTGTATACATAAAGATCATGCTACGTTCCTGGACCTTGAAATTAACATGACACCGGAAGGTATCCAAACAAAGGTACATAATAAACCTACGGACAAAAACAGTCTGCTGTTGTACGAGAGCCACCATCCAAAAGCACTTAGAGATAACCTCCCGGTGGGACAATTTTTGAGGATACGGCGCAATTGTACAGAAACCGAAACTTTCCTGGAACAATCTAAGGAACTGGAGGAGAAATTATTGCAGAGACATTACCCCAAAAACTTATCAGGAAAGCTAAGAAGAGGGCAAGAAATAATCCACGAGAAGCCCTTCTTGAAACAACAAACAAAGAAAGAAAGGATCAATTGGTATGCGTGACTACATTTACGCCTATCTCTAACACCGTGAAAAGATCGTGCGAAAAAATTGGCACATCTTGGGCAGTTCAGGAAAGGAATGGGAAGTTCCTTTGTTTGCTTTTAAAAGAAGCAAGAGCCTGCGTGACGAATTGGTTCATGCAAAAGACCCATCACCAGGCGCAACTGAACAAACCACCCTCTGGAACACTCAGAGGCCCACAGGACACTACTCATGTGGGAATTGCGTTGCATGTCAGTTCACCACAGCGACTAAAGAGGTAGACATAGATACAGGCAAGCCTTGGATATTAAAGAATTTTATTAACTGCAATACCGAGAATGTCATTTACCTACTTACATGCCCTTGTAAACTCCTCTACATAGGAATGACAACTCGCAAAATCAAGATCCGTATTAATGAACATAGGAGCACAATAAGGTGTAAAAAAATAATACCAGACTTACAAAGAATTTTTGGAACATGAACACAAAGACAGTGACCTGAAGTGGACAGTGCTGGAGGTAATGAGAAAAGCTACAACTGACCTCACAAAACCACTCCACATTAGGGAACAAAGATGGGTGTTTAGATTAAAATCGAATCTCATTGGATTAAATGATGATATTCCGTGGCTACAGTTAGCGGGATAAATACAGTACTAGTAGGAGTAAACAATCTTCTGGTAAACCATCTTAGATAGTAATCTTTATGAATACTGTCACCAGTTTGTATATGGTTACCCTCTTTCCATTGACCAAGGGAGTATTAGGTCCCTAAACACATCAGAAGAAAATGAATGGCACATAGATTAAGAATATCGTGTTCATAAGATCACAATCTAAACCATGGAGAGAGGTTTCTTGTTCGGGCTCTCGGGCACGCAGCAAGTACAAACCCTCACGTAGTACACCCCTCCTAGCATCTGAATGGGTATGTCTGACATGTGTATGACCATTTATGTTCTGGTGAGATAGTTATACTGCCTTGGCTTACAGAACGTGGACCATTAATGTGGTCATAGCGATATTTCGCAGCCCCCCCAGACGTTTGTGCCATCTGTAAATAACATCCTAGCGCATGCTTCCACGAGCCAGTGCTCGCATTAGGCACTTTTCCAATATACGCATGCGCAACCTCAACCGCACTGGGCAGTGTATTTGATTACGGCACTCTCATCTAGACGCATGCGCGTACCACTAATCACTACGGATTCGCTGAGACACTTTGATGCCTTTTCCTTACCGCATGCGCCACACTGAATGACCGTAAACCACACCCAGCGGGCCATGAGCTCACGTGATGTTTTTACGCGTATGCCAGGCAGACCAGGCATGAGTTAACATCACGGTCATCACGACTACGGAAACATCACTCCCATTACCGGTAATTAGCATGCACACCTGCACGTCCTTGACGGAATGTAGACGCTACATAAACCCTGCGCCGCCTCGTCTTAGTTATCTACAGGGAGACGAACCGTGCAGACATAGGTGCAAGGAGCAGAGGAACCGCGGTCACAGTAAGAGTATGGTTGTGCATGTGATTAGACTGGGTCCCCATTTGGACACTCTAGTGTGTCCATTATGATCACTGGGATCCTACTTCTGGAAAAAGCCACTGAATGCCTGTATACAGTTGTGAGATTATTACCGCCAGAATAACAGCTTTTGCTTCCTGTCTCATTTTTAACAGCTTATGATCCGTTTTTAACTTCCGTCCACGGCCTCCTATGGGGCCAGTAGATCCCCCAACAAGGGTAAGGAACATGGGACACTGTCCCATGGATTCTATTATATGTTGTGCACAGATGACTGACACGTATGTAGCACACCTAGCCACTCACCTCAAATTGTACGTGAAGATGACTGTCTGAATCATGACAACCGTAATATCAATGCATATTACACTATGTCTCTGTCTTTCTTCTTTCTTTATTTTTCTCTTCTTACAGGTTTGAAAATCTTACCCCCTGAAGGTGGAGGGTGACTTTTCACCCCACCTAGTGGATTCCCTTTCCAATGTTTTGGTAAGGGTGTAGCCCTAGTAGGTTAAAGTCCTGATGAATGCCATGGACCCTTTTGGGCCGAAGGGCAGAAACATGTTGACTAAGTACATGACGGTGGGAGGACGTTTATTTCCTCATTTTCACCGCACACTTTGTTTTTACTGACTATGCAGGTATCTCTCACATTAAAAATTAATTTGCTACCTGCAATGGATTTTTAATCACACTTTTCTTTTGTAAGGGCCCCCACTTAGAGTTAGAAGTGCATCCCTGTCGTCAGGTGTATGCCCGCCCCTTATCAAACCAAGTTTTTAGGGAGCGAGGACTGGTCAATGATGAAGCATGACACCAGGTGGTGTGTGAGACCAGTCTTACACTTTTTGTAAGATGCCAGATCTTACAGTACACATGTAAAGACATTTAGGTTTTCACACTAGGATTGGCTCTTTGTGGGATAGAGCTCTGCAACCACTGCCAATGGAGATAATCTTTGAACTTTACAAGAGTTCTGCATCCCAGATTCTTAGGTCTCAGCTGCATCAGCTATAATCTGGCTGTTGCAAAAATACTTCTTGTGGACTGTAGAAAAGACTTGCATTGGCTCAGAGCCAGCCCATTGCGTACCACTGGTTGCTTCCTTGTCACTCTCATTTGCTTGCTTCTTATTCAATGGCTTTCCTTCCTCTTCTTATGTTTGCCTCTCCCCTGGGCAAACACAAGAATATTAGACCATTTGTGTCCTTCCACTGCTCACATTCAGGGTACTGCTATTTTTCTTTTAGCACTATATGAGAGTAAAGTGTCGTCCTGTTCTCTTTCTTGTCTGCTGCTTCCCCCATCACACATCATCCACAAGCACATTTTGTATTGTTCCCTTGCTCCCAAACACCATCACCTCCATTGTTTGTTTTCCTCCCCTCACCTTCTTTTGGATTTTGTTTATTTTTTATCCTCTACCCTCAGGTTCCCCCATTACTTCAAATCTCATTCCTGTTCTTCCCCCATTGACATGTCCCAGATTGACTTCTCTCCCAACCGCTCTCCCAGCCGCTCCTCTGTTGCTCCACACCCCTCCTGTCATGTTCCTTATAGAAATATGTTTTTATTTTTTCAATTTACAAGTTTTGGAGTGTCTGGCTGCTCATATTTGCAGCCTGGCCACTCTGTTTTTTAGACATGCATGTTTGAATTATTTTGCTTTTTTATTTTACCTCCCCAAGTGACATCTGCCACCTTGGAACGGTAAATAAAATATAAACAAAATGGCAGCAGTGTCATGCCGAATGTGTGCACAAGCGTGGTGATGCATGTGTGTACACATCATCATGCTAAGCCACCATAGTGTCATTCACAAGTGCTCATTATCACTCTATTTTTAGATTTTTCAAAAACATTTTTGCCAATGCTGCACAACCTTTGCAAAAGCATAAATACTTCAATGCTAGAAAAGGTAGAAAAAGGCGAAACTATTTGATTTTGCTAGTGCTTGTTCTTTTCGTCCGTCCAACATCGGGGATGTTTTTGATTTCTAGTTTGACAACGAGAGCTGAGGAGCTGTGTGTGGTGTGGAGACTTTCCAAATATTTGAAAGCCATAATTGTGCCCTCTGAAAAACACACACAGAGGGCACAAACAAATGATCTAACTACAGACCAAATTCAAGCTTTCCTTTCGGACATAAAATGCTAGATAGGGAACTAAGAGACAATGCCTTGAGTACATGGAAGAAAATACCCTTCTTTTTGATTGCCAGGCTGATCTAAATCTCTCAAAGGAAGACTGAAACATCAACTGATAACAGTTGTGGGGAATCTAATTACAGCATTACTCAAGGGGGCCCAAGGAAATTGAATGATGGAGGATGAAGACAGCACACAAGGCATTTTTTGTAGAAAGGGGAAAACAAGAGACATATTTTGAGGAAAATGTTAGAAGCTATTTTTGAAGAGTTGGTGGGGGCCCTTTAAATCAATTCAATTCAGAATAGATTTACCATACAAACACACACCTGCATCTTCATTGAAGCAAAAGAAAAAAATAAACAACAAAATTAAAAAGGTAAAGGAAAAGGAACCAGGTAATTAGGAAAATATTTCTAGGTGCCTCATCCTCATACACTAACATTGAAAGAAATGTATCTTTGTGCTAAAGGGAAGTTCTGTCATTCATTTGGTGGCCCATCTGGAAGTGCCACTCAAGAGGCCTCCATTGCTAGGCACATCACCTGTATTATCCAAGATGATTAGAAACGTGGGTATTCCATCTAATTCAGATCTTTCATCCAACCCCAAACCTCCACTCAATGCTGTAGTCGATGGAACCAACCTCCAGCTATTCTTTTTTGTCAGAAAATAATAGCACTCATGCAGACAAGCCATAGGTTGCAGCTTAAATGATCACTTACTATGACAAGACTGACATACGTCAGAGAGACCAAGATCAAGCTGCAAGAGGGATCTTTTCATTCAAGTGGATCGAATTTTCATTTCATGTTGTTCTTTTATTAGTTATTAGATAATACCCTGCCCCAAGACCCTTTACTGGCTCCATGTCACATCATGAAACAAGTTCGAAGCCCTTTGTGTCATACTCAAGGCATTCTGAGGCACGAGTCCTGGTTTTGTGCCGATACTTGCTGCCATTGCAAAACAACCTTCCTTCTCATCTAGGACAACTGCCAGAAACATCGACCAAACACAAATTGAACACCTAGGTGGTAGAGGCACTAAATATTACCCTGTTAAAGTAAGCGTTGGGATCACCAACTACAGGGTAAACTCTAACCAGGTAATTTAGGGGGAAGAAGATGAGAGGTTTTAGAGATGTGATAACAAGTAATGTGGGAGTGTGGTCTCATGTAAAGTGGCTTAGGCATCATGGGTATATTGCAGCGATGATGCAGGATACCATGGTTTTTGGAGCTGGAGTGACACAACATCAATGACTTGAAAGGATGAAGACAGCACACAAGGCATTTTTTGTAGAAAGGGGAAAACAAGAGACATATTTTGAGGGAAATGTTAGAAGCTGTTTTTGAAGAGTTGGTGGGGGCCCTTTAAATCAATTCAATTCAGAAGAGATTTACCATACAAACACACCTGCATCTTCATTAAAGCAAAAGAAAAAAAAGAAACCACAAAATTAAAATAAATATTTTAAAATGTTGCTCTTTGGCATTCAAATAACAGATTGATATCTTATTGCCGCGCATTTTCAGTAACAGGGGTAGGACAAATCATTTTGGAGGGTTGAAGGGGAATTGCCCCATCTATTCTCAGAGTGGGGCAGAAGCCCATATATTTTAGGACTATTAGATGAACACGAGTGTTAGCGGTAACACCTCCAACAGTGCACATACTGGGATATGTTTTACTATGTGACTCAACATAAGTCTCCTAAATATTAGTGGCAATATTTTTTGTAATAGTTTTATCTTTAGTGATACATTTGGACTTAAGGCTTCAGCCTTGCTAATCTTCTACATTTTGTGCAAAACAGTTTGCACCAATCACATGCCATGAACGGCCATGATAGCGGTAGCTGGAAAGGTATGCGCGCTGTCACCCAGTGACAAAGCGGCTACTCTGCTCAAGGCGCATACCACGGCACCAGGGCACGGCACCACCGTAAAAGGGATCCTTTCACGGCCATGTTAAAAGCAACCTAAAGATCTTAATGGAAATGATAGCTTATGTTTTCAAGCAAACCACAAAACATTTCTGCCCAATTCATTTCTTTACCTTTCTCGTTAATAAGGTTCTGTTTACCCTGCCTTGATGTTACCAGTCCAAACGTTCAGACCCCTGTGGGCTGTGCAGTCTTTCAGACACGTAAAATGTTGGCTCTGCGCTCATGTGTGCACTCTTTGTGCACCGCAGTGTCTTCAGAAACTCTGCAACCTGAGCACAACAGCTGCACATTTCAACAGGGGGGCTTGTTGTGCTGCCTACAAAGAGAATGTGTTCCAGGTGCCAGAAACAACCGAAGGCTTGCACGGAATTGTAAAGCACCACAACGGAGGCAGAAACACATCTACAGACAGGTAAATCGAGAGAACCGGAAGATAACAAGAACATTTAGAGTTGCAGTGTACTCATGTAGAAATGTCACTGCACAAATGGTAGCCACATTTCACATTTTTTGCCAAAAAAACTTTCATTTCAAGCCCTTTTCAAAACGATTGGGAATTCTTCATGTTTGCTGGCAGAAACAGGCAGGATTGTTGATGTGGAAAGAAATGAGGCTGTGGCAAAATATTAAAACACACATCAAATCTGTGGCCCTTTGGTAATAGCCGCCACCGGCACACTACTATTCATCAAAGGGAGCTTTGGTGTCTAAAAGGCTGTTTTATGGATTGTTTTCTAGGGAGCACAAACATATTTTATATCGTTTCAACCATTACAACTTATTTTAGACAAGACCAACGTTTCACATGTAAGGTCCCTCCATCTTTACAACACATACATAAAGTAGGTGCCTTTTCAACACATCCCTACTTCCGTGTATCTACTTCAATGTTCACAGAGTAGTAGCAGTTCATCCCCGATTTAAACCTTGCAAGTTCCTGATCTTTCTGCTTAAAGGCCGGTCGTCTTTCTTCTTATTGACTTTCATTGTTGTAGTGTTGGGAAAATACTGATGCAAATCCATTTAAAGTGTTCTGAGCAAGCAGCTGCTACTTAACTACTTTATTTTTTTATTTTATTTTACAGAGTTTTATATAGCGCGAACTTGACCCGAATCGGGTATCAGAGCGCTTTACATAGCACCAGTTGCATTACATGAGGACACATTGATTTTTGTTAGGCACGGGGAAATTAAGTGATTTGCCCAGAATCACAGGATGTTCAGCGTCATTGCCGAGACTCAAACCCAGTTCCCCAGATTCGAGGTCTACCGCCCTAGCCGTTAGGCCAACTCCTCTCCCCTACATCTAAACTACATTTCCACCATTTTGATGTGGGGTCATTGATAACACTCTTTAGGAAACATGAGCAATACCTCAGATCTCAGGTTAATAATTATTTTCTGAGTAAAAAGTCTTTAACCACTGCACTTGGGTAAAGCAGGAATATTCTCAGGTGTCACCCAGGGCATTTTAAAGATACCTCGACTGCATGCTGCGTGGGGCTTTCTTTAAGTTTATCAGGCTTGTTAAGAGTGAGGCCTTGTACAACTAATTACAAGGTTTTTCCCAGATCTTCACCTCCTTCAATGCTGCCCCTTCAGTTCTCCTGAAACCGCACCTTTCCCACTCTGATTACCCACTTTACGTTATCGACAGGTATATGTGGGTTTGTACCTCTCTTGCCAGTACAAACATGCTACAACATGTAGTAGCATACAACAACTTTTTCGAGGATTACGCTTTTATCCGACTTACAATAGAATTCCCTGATCTCCAAAACTAATCATGGCATGTGATCTATCTGTAACTATCCTTCATTTTTTAGATTAAATCTAGGTGTGACGGGGATACCCGTTTTATATAAGCAAACTACGTTACTAATGATGCATAATGTCAGAAAGGATCAATATTAACATAAGTGATATCTTGTACATACGTCGAACCCCACAGACAGCAACGGGTGATGCTATTCTCAGACATCTTAGAAAGGTAGCCCTCACTATGAGGAGCAACCAGAGGGTGAGGCCACAGATCCTGTCCTGAAAACCCAACTCAGACCAGTTTAGACTTTCGTGTAGTTGGCTCCAAAATGGTTTATAAAACAAACTGATTCAATGGATATACTAATATATTTCATGTGACACGTTTATCACTGAAATTGTTCTCCAACATTCAATATAGCACCAATTAATAAGGTTAAGTTCCTGCGAAGAGGTTTAATGACAATGGAATGCCTTAATATCTGGAAATAGATGACTATGGAAAAAGGCAATGAAAATGTATGAACTACAGTGATTGCAATGTCATGGAAGCTTACTTAACTGCCTTACTGAAGGGACTTGCCTTTGAACGTATGTACTGCTTTATCTGCGTATGTCTTTGATCAATTGTCTCCTGTAGTGAAATCCCATCTAAAATAGGACTAATACACGAGTACTGTATTATTATTAATATTATTATTATTGTTATCAACATCAGAGAAGTATTTAAATGATTTGATGCCAACATAATGTGTAGTTTCATGGCATCATTGTTAAGTTAGCTTACATATATATTTTCCCATGGAAGTAATCTATTATTCACTATATTATATAGTCTGTACTCTAGCTTTTCACTGCAACTGCATTCCATTACACACATGCGTGTTGTGTTGTTGCAGGAAATAGATCTTGCCCCTTTTCCTTTGTCCATGTTCACATCTTAAGCCCTGGTAGCCATCTTAGAAAGATCAAATAGTGGCCATCTTGCAATGTTTTGTTTTTACGAGAAAAATCCATTCAAAATGGCCATTGGTGCATCAAGATGTCTAGGCAAGCATGAGCTGCCATTTTGAAGTGGAATTTCTGAAAGAAAGAGCATTCCAAGATGATCACCAGTGGTGGCGCATGTGTTGTAACTTGATGACACACGTGTAACACATAAGTAACCAATTTGATTTTTATTTTTTTATTTTAATTTATTGTTCCCAGATTGCTAATTGCCAATTTAGAACAGTAAATCGAATTGCAAAAAGGAGCACAAAAACATAGAAAAGACCAGCCTGGTAAAAGTGTGCATGCTGGTAGGCCTAAAAAAAATGTAGGAAAAAATGTAAAGCATAAAAGGAGGGGCGGGTGAGCAGTGGAAAAGAGCAGGGCTGGGGATTGAAAAGCAATGGAGGAATGGGGACTGGTGGCAGAGCGATGGACGGTCAGGAGGGACACAAATAAACAGAAAAGCAACTAGGGGTGGGTAAGCAATGGAAGAAGCAGGACATAAGGAACAGACACAGAAAGGGGCACCAAAATACAAAACAAAACAAAAACATAAGGGAGACACATGGACTACTATGGAATGCTGAAAAAGAAGCTCCTCAATTATAAGTATCAGAAGGATACAAATCATCCAATCAGAAACACTTTAAAACAGCAAGATGCAGGGAGAGGACCAACACAGAAAGAGGAATAAAAGTAATTGAATGAGAAACAAGGAAATATGATTTATAGGAAAGCCAAAAAATGACAAGCATTTGGCGGAATTAAAGCCCACTCAAAGTATTGGTTTTACACACAATTGGTCTTTGTGTATCTGTAGGTGAGAGCTAAAAATTAAACCTTTTCTGGAACTACAGAAATATGTAATGATGAAAAATATGGTAGGTTTGTAGGCACCTTTTCTACTGTATAATATTTTTCACTTGGAGTTGTAAAGGTTAGGTGCTTTATTATCTTAATAGAAATTAAACAAAATTAGCACGATTAGGCAAATTAAAACATTCACCTTTTAAATACGTGATGAAGTTGTGGTAAAAAAAAAAATGCATTACCCAAATACCACTTTTTTTTTTACCACAGCACAAACCTAGAAAGTCTTCTTTCTGCATAGCTTCTCTCCTTAACAAATTATCACAAGGCCAACAAATATCACTTTCCTCCAATCATGGCTGTGCGCTCAGAAAGTTAGGTACCTGTTTCACAATTCCCAAGTAAAGTTCGAGATAAAACTACCCTGGTCCATTAAGAACCATTTCAGGAACGCTCTGACCATGCTGCCCTTTTGACCGATTTTTCAGAAATCTAGCAGTTTGTCAAAAAATCTCATACTGAGTGACTGGTGAAAGAGGGTAACAATTAAGGCCACTTGATGGAGGGCTTCCAAGTGACGTCACGCTGTAGCTTTAACTGCAGATCTATGACGGAGCCCGCATGCTGTATGTCCAGCCGTTCTCTTACTCCAGCCACCTCCCCTGCCAGGAAAGTTTACTCAGTTCTTTTGTGACCATCGACAATGATTGACGGGCTCCTATGTATACAAACAGCACTTAACCTCTTTTAAGAGATAAAAACAACATGGAACCTTACCACAAAATATTAATAATACTCTGACAATAGGGGCAGATTTTTCCCTCAATAAAATCAAAATTCCCAGAGAAGTCACACATTCCTAATTATGCAAGTGCTGCAGCTGTAATCTAAAGTCATAAATACATTTTGTGCGGAAAATGGTGCATTTATTTTATTCATAACTAAGGACACACCTGGTGTGGTTAATAGAAGTTCACAAAACCAACAGTTTCCGGAGAGTTCCACGTGCATACTATACTCTGAGTGGCGCATGGCCATTCTAGCAGCGCTGTAAAATGCCAATCTGTAAACCTCCAGAGGAGCCAAACGGAGAAATCAAAGGGGATTCATTTCGCATTACAAATTATATGATCGATTTCTATCAGAATTTTACTAAATATAATTTTTGAGTCTCCCTGGGGGTTATTCTACCAGTGGACATTGAAAACACCTATGCTTCACAGAAAACCCGAGGAAGGCTCTCGTGGGCTCGCCAACCTGTCAGCAAACGCAGGTGCACCAATCGGAATTGAGAAGAGGAAATCAGCCTTTTACCAAAACTATGATTGGTGTGTGGCCTCCAAAAACCAAACAAAGCAAACGACATAGAAGCGAACATTCAATGAACACGTGGAAAAAACTGTTCCTACGTTCCTTGCAAGAGAGGCAACGTTAGACCTTTCCTGTGGGCTCCGTTTCCCCAAGTGACTGTGAAAACATGCGCAGAGCTCCGACTCCCACGAACTACTGGCCTTCTCTTTATGCAGTTTGCAAAATAAAATACACATAAAACCAGTGAAAGTGACATTTTCCACAATCCGAACTTTAATACTGAAGAGTGAAGATAATATTTTAAATTTGGAACTGTTTTAATGTTTCGATATCAAAGTTAGAGTGAAGCACCGGTAATACAGTGCACCACTAAACATATTATCAGACACAAGTGTCTATGTATGGTATACACATGAGGTGTTAATAACTGATCAGACGCTTAATCAATAGATTGACACCACAGGCCATAGCTCAGGCAGTATTACAGTATTTTTATCCCACCATAATTTCATATACTAAAATGGTAAACATTGTGCAATAATAGACCTGTACCTCAGCAAAGCACCTTGGTGAGAAATAGACACTCTAGCAAAAATGTTCCAAAGTTTGAAACACAAATATAGTTCCATATTTGACACAGAATAAGAAGAAAAAAGTCAGGCTTGGTAAGTTAGGACAGCAGCTAACGCACATTTGCACTCACAGCTTGCATTCTCTGCTCTAGCTCCTTCCCTAATTCTTGTGGCTTGGAGCCCTTCCAGGAGCTGGGACTGGCTTTGTGGTTTAGACTGCTAGATTGGATCTCGGGTCCAGGCCGGCCATGATTGACAAAGAGAAGGTGATATGAAAGCGAGCACTTACCTGCATGTAATTGGCGCCTCGCCGCCGCCGCCGCCGTGCCGCTGCTCCGCTGCCACCGCTCCGCGGCGGCTCGCTCCTCGGCAGGCCCACCGGTTCAGGTTACGCCCACCGCTCGGGTCCCCCTCCGCCTGAGTCACTGTTTACTGAGCTCTTGTGCACGGTAACTGGTGGCATATGTGAGCACCACGCTCCCAGCCACACGTCTTATTCAGCAGGGTTCCGCCCCCCTTCCCCCTTCACAAACCAAATTATTTAAAAAAACAACACCGAGTTTTATGTTTCCAAACTGATGTGCCTCATAATTGAACGCAGAGCACTTGAGAACTATTTTCCACTACCAGTCCACATTTTTTCATTTAACTTACCCTATAAAACCTTCATTGGCAGATTAGGAGGGTTTGACTAGAAGCGAAAGCTATTATTATATTTTTGTAGGTATTTTCTCCCCCTGTATAATGCATGTCAAATTATGTAAAACAGCTTAAACGGGTTAGAGTACAAACTGCTGCCTGTCTCGCGAAGACAACCTCTGTTTCAAGAAAAGGCCTGTCTGGCAAGGCGGCGCGTCAGCTCTGCATTCCGCTGGAAATCAAGTGTATTTTTAAGTGTCAGGCCTGATTATTTAATCAGTCGACTTGCATCTTGCCCGGGCTCATTTAGGCGGCTGATAATATTTTAGTCGTACAATAATTGTGCACCTGTTGTATTAGCTACCTTGTCAAACAAATGTTACAAGCGCGAGGCTTAATTGCAAGAAAATAAGTGGCACGCCAGAATTACTGTGCAGAAGCCTTCCCTTGCAAAAGCCAGCAGAGATCTCTTGGAAACACTCCATAACAAAGGGGTGGGCTTCCAGGATTGTAGCAACACACAAAAGGGAGCACATTCATTCTGTGTCATTTGCTCAATTTAAGTCCAGTGGGCAAACCATAAACGAAGTCTCAGCTAGATGAGTAACAAGCATTGGCAGTGCCAATATGTCTGCCCTTGGCAAGTTGCTGCAATGATTACCTTTATTTTCATTTTTTTTTAATTGTAAGCATGTGCCACAAAAAAGAACAAAAAATAATGAAGACAAGCTGCTGTGTACTGCTGCTTATTTGCTTGCTAATAAAAATACATATGAAATAACTACTTTACGTAATTTTAATAATACCATGTGGGTTCTTCCTATGTGTACTGCAAATGGGGATAGAACCAGTGCTTAATTTGAGCCGGTGGTTTCTGGTGCTCAGCAGCGGCACTTTATTGATTTCCAGTGCTCAGCACTGGTACTTAATTGTCAACACCACCCTTAGGACGTCAGCCACATGGTGGCGCTGCTCATCTAATTTAGAGATGAGCAGAACAACGGTTGTTTATGAATACAATATACATTAAAAATGACTAATACCTGCCTCCCCAGCCATTCCTTTAGCTTTGGGGACCTGGAATAATCAGAACTGTTGCACTTGCAGGCGAGAGAGATGGTTAGTAGTTGTTTTTTGGTAGCGATGACAGGGGCGATGGGTGGTGCAAGCTATACTGGCCTCCTGGTCAGGGTCCTGGCACTTATTATTTTACAAATTAGGCACTGGATAGAACCCTTTTCTGTGGCAATGCACATCACACGAAAGTATGATTCTTACTGGTGCAAAGCAATAATCTTCTGCACTAAAGTCTGTCAGGCTTCAGAACTAACTGCAGTACGGAAACAGGCCTGCTAGAGGTGAGTGAGTACATTAAGAGCACTCTAAATAAAGGGGGTAAGGCCGTCTTGATTATATTGGATTTATCGGTGGCCTTCGATATGGTTCCCCATTAAAAGACTGCTGGCCCGTCTACAATCCATTTGGATAGGAGGCCTCGCCCTGAAGTGGCTGACCTCCTTTCTGAATAATAGAAGTCTAGAAGTTTGGCCTCCTCTGTTTTCCTCCCCAATCCGTGAGCTGGCAGTCGGAGTGCCTCAAGGTTCGGCACTTAGCCCTACCTTATTCAATACATATCTCACAGCCTGGGTTGTGTTAGCTGAGACATTGGGGGCGAACGTAATATCATATGCAGATGACACCCAGTTGCTTTTCACATGTGAAAAAGGTGAAAAGCTTGATGGAGGAGCTATTAAAACTTGCCTCTCCAATGTGTTCAAACAGTTGTCCTGCAACCAATTAAAATGCAATGGTGATAAAATAGAGATTGTGTTTTTTGGCTTCCCTCCACCTGATTTGTGGAAGACATTCTGGCCTAAGGGTGCTCCCTCCTCCCCAACCCCACCCCCCCCCCCACTCCGGTCCTCAATTGAGCACAGTAAAGAGTTTGGGAATCAAAATTGACAGAGCACTTTTCTTCCAGCCTCAAATTCAGGCACTGGTTGGCTCTTGTTTGGGGCTGTTACATTCATTGAAAAAATTCTTACCTCTTTTGTCAGTCAAAACTAAGAAAATGGTGATCCAAGCCCTGATCCCTTCCAGACTTGATTATGGAAATGCACTATACTTGTGTCTTCCAGAATACCTGTTGAATAGACTTCAAGCGGTGCAGAATGCGGTGGCTAGAACTCTTCTCAACCTCGCTCCAAGAATCCATATGAGCACGCATTTGAAAGCGCTTCACTGGCTTCCTACAGAAAGAGGATTTTTTTAAAACTTTGGTCCTGGCTCATAAAGCTCTACATGATAAAGGAGCGGTGAACCTGAGAAGGAGGACGTGTGCTTATGCCCCCCCCGCCCCCCTACCAGGAATTTACGGTCAGCTCATGGCCATTTAGCCAGAATTTCCAAAATCTGCCTTGCCAGAACCAGAGGCAGATCCTTCTCTTACTTTGGGTCGGTGGCCTGGAACAATCTTCCCCTGGAACTCGGAGTCATTTCCAAGCTATCCATTTTCAGGAAAAAACGAAAAACCTCCCTCTTTCAACAGGCTTAATGAATGATCGGTGCTGCGAGGGGAGCCTTCCATTTAGAGCCGAGACACTCTTTGGAGTATGCATGCGCTCTGCAAGTCCCTGTTCATCATCATCATCAAGGAAAAGGTACCATGGGCTTGGAATTACTGTAACCTAAAAACTTAGTTTAAACACACAATGATGAAAAAAACTAAAATTAAAAAAAAAAGGATAAAGAATGGAAAGAAAAAAATAATTGGGAAAGTAATGCAGTGGCCCACTTCTTTTTAGGCAGATATGGACATGTGATCCTGAAAAATTCCATTGCTCACAGTGTAGCCAATAGCCGAAGTCGGCTGGCCCATCGCCCCATTCTGTATGCTGTGAATAATGCTATGCTATGAATAATGGTTGAACAAACCAATGGATAAAGAGGGCTGAAGCAAAGCCCCTCACTGTATGTATACATTCCACAACTTTATATTATATATGCAGATGAGACAACTGAATCTGTCTCAAAGTCAGATCTGAAAAACTGTGGGAGTGACTGTGCTCCATTTCGTTATGGGAAGTGACAATAAGGTAGGAACATTTGGACTAGGGCAAGGCAACATTTAATAAAATACACCACAAAAACACTTTCAAAGCAGTGGGATTAAGGAAGAAATATCAGGCAGTCAGGGCTTGCTTTCTTTTATAGCGCTCCGTGACATAGCTTCTGCCAAGCCTAAGCACTACAAAAATGTGCTGCTATTATCCAACCTACGGATGCTCAGTAAGCCGAACTGGGAAGGATCACGGCTGAGATGACCTTGCTGAGATTCAAACGTGACCTATGGGTCACGGAACTTGTCAGTGATGAGAGTTTAACTCACTGAGCCGTCCCGCCATACTAGAACTAGTGACAACTCGTATACAAACAATCATATGACAGCACTCGAGGAAGGGAACCCCGAGGAGAATGATGGAAGACAAAATGCGTCAAGGTAATCAAGAACAGAGCCTTGGCAATCGAGCCCTCAATCGATTACAACATTCCAGAAGGTGTCACAATACCTGGGAAATGTTAGAAGCCACAGTCCGATTTGCTAGTACCTATTTTGCTCACAGAGTACATATGTACACTGATATACATTAAAATACAGGAAACCCGCAATCAGCAGAAAAAACCGATGCAAAGTGAATACTCCTACAAAGGCAGAAGGCGCTGTCTACAAGAGCCTCATTGTAAAAAGCTCATCCCAAGGCTTTGCAAAGATTGCTACACTTAGACTTACAAATGTAATCACTGCCAGAGTGGATAACGATCAAGAGGGCTTTAAAGAAAAGGTAACATATGTGCAGAAATAAGATGTATGAGACAATATAGAAAATGGAGTGTAGCTAAACAGTATGTCGAATGATAATCAGTAAACAAAACTGACAATGAAGCCTGCTCATCAAATCACACAAGCACGAATCATCGCAAAGCCTTTGCGGTGACAAATGGCACATAGGACAGGATGAAATGGAACAGGTTATCTCACCAAATGTTGTTAAAGCATCAAATGCAACGCCTTCACAATGTGCCATATATACCATATGAATGCGCCCGGCGGAGGATCAAAGCCGAACAATACTGCAAATTGTAGGCGCAACAAAATGTGGTAAATTAAACCCAGAGAACAATGCTCAAATGCATATTCACTGAACATTAGTAGACTAGACAAGTGTAGCAGCAAATAAGCACAAAAATTGCATATGAATATTCAAAATTCCACTGCGAATGAACAATATCCAAGACAATATGCAGCAAACATACACAATTGGTGTGACGCAAATAAATAATGCAGAAGATGATGCACGAGAAAGAATATAATGTGTATCCAGCAATGTGATAAGAGCCACAAAAGATTATTCAAGACATATAGTATACGAATTTAAATGAAATAACAATTATGGTGACAGGCTTTGATGAGGAAGTATGCTTTAAATGTAAAAAACTGTAGGGGGTTGGCCAGGACAGCTGTGGCATAGAACATTCTTTGCTGGAGCTCTGGGGCTCTGACGCTGCAAGCCCACAGCATCATTTTTCCTGGTATCCCCTGCCTCGGTCCCACAATACACACAAAGACATTCGACCCTGAGGAAATGTGGCCCCTGAAAGACCCTTCTTTCCAGTCGCTACCCAGATGCCAATGACAAGATTGCATCTGCTGACTTGCTAGGCAACTGTAGCAAGAGATTGGGATAACGCTGTGTCCAGAAGGGGAGCTCATGGTGTGTGGACCTGAGGAGGAGTTGGAGTCGGATTGGGGGACGGGGGCACAGAGGGCCTGTGGCAGTCTGCGAAGTTGTGTCTGAAGCTGCGAGTCACGGAGGAGTTGGGGAGTTCCTCGGGCCATAGGTACATAATCCTAAACACCTGAGAACACTCATTTGACGGGACCCCCATTTTTTCTCCTCCATTGGATTATCAACAAGGACAGTGGGAGAGAGCACCTGTGCCTTGGAGTGGGCATGGAAGTGGACCTTGAAGGCACTTGAGCTACATCAGGGTTGATGGTGGCAGAAACAGAGTGGGAACTTAATCCTGATCTATGAATTGAGTCCAGGGTTGCTGTGCAAGTTCTTCCCTTGGACAATTTAGTAAATTGCTTTGCTCTGCTGGGCATGCCACATCACTGCCCTCACCCACAAGTGTAGCTACGTCGCAATGCCAAAAATGTCCTGATTAGAGGGACAGTACGGGACTGAGTGTACAGAAGTTGGACACCTAAATTGATCCCTTTGCCTGCCCTCAACCCCCGCACATATGGAGCAGAACAGAGTGACAACCCGGCTCTGTTTTGTGTGCTGCGGTGTGTCTCCTCGCTCCTTCGTCAGAACAGTGTTTTTCCTAATGCATTCAGCTCTGTTGTGGATACAACAACACTGACCTCACCTGCGGGTGTCCTCATATACATCTGCCCTGTTGGAAGAGCCTAGAGTTCAGGCAAGGGAAAGATGGAGATGTGATTCACACAGGAATGGCCCTAGATAAACACACAAGAAAGATTCTTAAAGCAATAAAAAAAAAAAAAACATGTTATACGTCAAGATTGACGCAGTCACTGTAGACATCAGGATCCTTAAAGCTGATCACAGAAAATTAGCAGAAAGGGTCTCTGAAAATAAATCTACCCAAGCAAAAGAGATCCACGGTGTCCGAAACGCAACGACAACTTTAAACATTGAAGGTGATCTAGGTGCACCAATGTGTGCATAGTGGGCATACCAGGAAGAATGGAGTGCCCCAGTGTCAAGCAGCTTTCAGAAGATTGGCTGTCGCAGACAGTCCTGGATGGTAAGCCTTTAAAGTTCTTTTCTACTGAAAGGGCCCACAGGGTTCTGGGCAGACCACCTGTGTGGGGTCCTCCCTTAGGACCCATTTTGTCTAGGTTGCTCAAGTTCAGAGACAAAGACAGCATCCTACAAATTTCCAAGACACATGACCCGTGGATCATACAGGTAAACAAAGTGAACATTTTCCAGGACTATACAAATGCTGTACAAACACAATGGGAACTTTTACGAACATTATGAAACAACTGTGCCAACTAGACCTGATATATGCATTACTTTACCCAGCAAAAATGTGAGTGATAGAAAATGACACATCATATTTTTCTCCTCGGCTGTTGAAACATGGGTGTAGTTGGAATCCCAGGGACACCACCCATTAGCGGACTTGAATGACCAAGAGACATAGGGATGGCAGAAGCAATGCGCTAGAAAATGCAATAGATGACGAGTCTTCAGCAGACCGCTGAAAGAGCAAGCAAGAGCTTGCACACTGTCTGAACTGGAGTGTTGGAGCATCCCTGCTGGGGGTCACCCTGCAGGTGAGGCCACCAGCGGGACTAGAGAAAATGTATCGGATGAGACTGCTTCTGAGTTTGAGGAGAGCTCAATCCAGTTGTCAAGGCTGTGACCTCAGATGAAATTATTTGATAGACCAGAAGAGTACATTTCTGTGGCAGAAGGGTTGTGCATGATGCTTTAGAGGTCCTTGGGTGGAAGGGTGAGGAGGGGAATCGAGCTCTAGAGCTGTAAGGCAGCACCTGAAACACACACTTTTACCAACCCCCATTGTATGTTTTGTTTACACCTAAAGCAACAAAAGCTAGTTTGTTGTTTCTTATACATAGATGTTCACATACAGGAGGAACTGTTTGGTCACCACCAGGGAGTGGAAGTTGCGGTTTGTTTAACAGGTTCTGGATTTAGCGAAATATAATATGTTGGAGTAATACAATGTTTCAAATCTACACTGCATGGTGACGCTGTTCTTAACCTTAACATTAGTTGGGTTCCTTTTTGCTCTTTATTAATACATATGGTGGCGAACAGTGGACAACTACAAACATCTACTTTTCTGACTTTGAACTTGAGATGGATAGGCATGAAACAGCACCAAGCATATGCTTACCTGGAGGTCAACAAGTGGACATAGCTTATATTCAAGATACACACTTTAATGAGTCAACAAAATTAACTAGGAGATGGAGGGGGCCAGATTATTGGGACAACTTACTCACAATCACCAGAGGTATGCTGATATGGGTGGCCCAGGGTGTGCATATGGGTGGCCCATGGTGTGAGATATGTAACACTTCACAAATGACAGAGCAGGAAGCTTAAAATGCTTACATGAAAACATGAATCTCATGACTTAATTCCGTAGATTGCAACTAGAATGTTGTTGCTTTAGAATAATTGATTGTTACGCAGTGGAATACTGAATAGCTAATAGTTTAGACTGCGGGGTCCTCGTGGGAACTCAGATTAAATCTAACACATGAATGTTTAGAAACTAATTTGACACTTGTAAATAGCACCTTGCCGACTTTGTACGTTTACCGTGGGAATGAAGGAAGAAGACGCAGATCATCGGACGATCCTTCCTTATTGGTTTAAGATGACCTAACACTAGCATGGATTGTGTTTTTGTGTTTATAATATACGTGTTCCTATTTAAATGTATTGTAGTGCTGTCCAAACTGGTGCAGGCTGTTCTTTTGCAACCATTCCTTTTCTCTTAGCACCTTTACCCTATTCGCTGTGAGCTACTGCTGATGGTGATTTCTGTTGCCTACTATTTTGTGGGTGACAATTTCTTTAACAGCTATGGCTACTGCTGTGCCTATTTTCTTAGCTTAACTTTGAACAGTTGTCACTATGACTGTTTGAGATGAGAGACTCGGACGAGTTTCTACAACTACTCCTCAGGAGGAGATCAACTTCAATCTGATTTAATTTCAATGCTCCTTTATATCTTGCTCTTTTTCAAAATGATTCATTATGGGTTCTGGTAGGTTAGGATCTTCTAGAGTAGAATAGGGACTTAATTTCTTTTATGGAATACGCTGTAATTTTCTTGATTGACTCTAACCATGATTTTCTTGATATTTCTGTAAACTGACTTATCTGATTTACTAATTTGAATAAAGAGAAAATAACATTATACTAAATTTTTATTGATAAATAAAGATTTTCGAACTGACCAAAAACTCTCATCATTTACTGAACTAAATAACTAAATTGATTATGTTTACTGAGATGTTTTCGATTTATGCTCCAATCTTAAACAGTGGCAAAGATCCATTTGATTGGACAAGAACACAGTGTGGAGTCGGAATCCACTATTGCAAGTTATGGGTTGAACCGATTAAAATTAAAACGAAGGCGCACCAGCACAAGTATGTTATCCTTAAAGTAACATTAGACAGGAAAAAGACAGCACTGACCTGCCTATATGTTCCCAATACCAATTATGGGGCATACTTGGACACAGCAAATCTAAGCCTCTTTCACAAACTTGAAATCAATTGCATATTAAGGATGGGGGATTTCAACTGTGTTTGTGATCCAGTTCTGAATCGTTTGACCCCGCCATTACTGAGACCACTGTGCCACACCATTATAGCGAACTTTAAAACATGAGGGACCCATAGATATCTGAGGGACAAATGGTGCAACATGCACCGACTTTGAAGGAGTATTCTTTCTTCTCCCTTGTGCACTTATTGCACATCAGGATACATATGTTCTTAATTACATGTGAACTCAGTAGTAAGATTGCAATGCATTGAATGTCTGGGACACATGTTATCCAACCATAGCATGCTCAGAATGACACTGGAATGTGGTAAGACCACTCCAGCTATCCCCACTTGACAGCTACAGGCAAAGGCACTCTTAGATACCCCATGCCAGGTTGCTCTCAGTGAAATTATAAATCAGTACTGCACAGAGAACAAGGGCATGGCCTCTGATGAAAGAGTGGAATGGGAAGCTTTGAAAGTAGTATTGAGAGGTATGTGTATAAAAATGAACCACAGTGTCAAGTGTATCTTGTTACACAAACTGATTGACAAAGCCCATAAACTCAAAATAGCGGAGCCTACTAATAAGGTAGCTGCAGGCATCTCAGGATTCCAATATTGATTAAAAGGAATAAATAGCTAGACGACATGCGGATGGGGACACAGCTGGTAAGATGGTGGCTTAGCTTCTACAGCCGGAGTCCCCTAGGATTCATACCTGCTTAGATCACACAAAAATGGGGGGCATATAAAACAAACAGATGGACATCAATACCACATTTGCTAAATATTACACAGAGCTTTATGACAATGCCCGTGAAAGAACAGATGCCCAGATTCAAGCCTACCTAGATACAATAGATATGCAGACAATCACCCCAGAACAGTGACTGTCACTTAATGCACTGACCGACAAATTTAACTCAGCAATTGATCAGCAAGCAAAGAAAAATACCTTGGGACCAGATGGTCTCCCAATTGAACTGTATGCTACTTATACATCTCAGTTATCCTTAGATTGCTGAAGGTATATCAGGAAGCCAAGCAAAGGGGAGCCATGCCACAGTCCATGAGAGAAGCGACTATAGTTGTTTTTTCTAAATGGGATGTGATCCCTTAAATGTTTGCTCATATTGCTCCCTACCCCTTTTAAACTTGGTCAACAACACTCTTGGAAAGTTATTGGCCAACAGATTCATGCCTGTAGTTCCCCCCAACCAGAATTAATTTATTCTGGGACAGAACATGTTAATTTATCTGAGGAGACAAATTTATGTTATGGACAGACTCCCAAGAGGAGACCTCAGTTGTTGAGTGGCATCCTTAGAGATAAAGAAGGCATTTGACACATTGGCTGGCCTTAACTCTTGATAGTACTTAAGAAAATGGGTTTGGATTCTGATTTGCTGAAGCCAGTATCACTTGTATACTGACCTCTCTTGCTAGAGTGAGGAATGGGCAGATATTCTCTACACCATGGGGTGTGAAAAGGGGAACCAGAAAGGGATTCCCCCTCTCCCCTATATTGTTTGCAATGGCCATGGAACCTTTGGCCTGTATGTTGCAGTGTAGGCAACCAGAATAGAATGGGGGACTACCCTAGATGAACGCTGGCATATTCTTACCTTATATGTGGATGTAGCATTATTATACTTACGAGGAGATCTTGTCCTGAATGAGGTTATGAGTCTTCTAGATTAATTTTGCGTGTTGTCAGGATTGAAGATAAAATGATCAAAGTGCTGTCTTTTTCAGCTTCAACCATTATCAGCAGTGGAATAAATATGGTGTATGCCTACTGCATTAGATTTGAGTTGCAACATCTTTCAATATCTGGATGTCTAGATTTATCACTCAACAGAGCACTTTATTAAAGGTAATCTGGGAAAAGTGATCATCACGACAAGACAATCGATCCCATTTTGGAACAGGCTCCTGTTATCCCTGATGAGCAGGGTGACATCAGCTAAAATGTTACCATTGCCCAGCTAAATGAAGCTTTCTTTCACAAATTGCAAGGGATACTGATGGGAATGATATGAGGTATTGGCAGGTCCCATGTGGCACTTTACAAAACACAGTGGCCCATCCATGGTTAAGAGCTGGGGCCCCCTAATTACAAGGTTTGTCACAGAGTAGGGCAGCTACAAAGAGTAATGAGTTGGTTGAGCACAAACAGTAATTCAGAAAGAGATGACCTACAAGCTGCACAACCCAGCAGTACAATACCGGTTTGGTTTCTGGGTGCTAAGGAGTTACCCCCCACTGCTATTACAATTAGCTGGGTCCTGTTGGCAATGATAAACAAGGTTATTAGGTGGAACACACATCATATTCTCTAGATATCCTTCTACGATGCGTTTGTACATTCTGCAAGATCACAAAAACACATGGCAGTAGACCGTGGCTAGTGGAGGGCCTTGTGGCGGACCTATTTGAACATGGTTTGCTCATTTGACAACATGAAGAAGGCCAGTCAGATAGCAGGATGTCACGTTTTGTCACACAAAGTGTTTATTAGGCCCATCTTGGGAACATATGGAACAAATGAAGCTGAACCTCCAAAATCAGGCACACTACATCTCCTCATCACCCACTGTCAAGTTTAAAGACCGTACTACACTATACAACACAATTCTACCACAATACTTATATGAGAACCAAAGTTTTAAATAAAATGGGAAGCACTTTTTTTGGTATGGACATGCCCTGCTATTGTAAGATACTGAGAGAACATACTTAAAGTAGTGTCAGAATTAACCCACAAGACAGCAGCATTGAACCCCTTCACATGCCTGTTAGGCAAACTTCCAAGATGGAAACAATTTAGCAATGCATATAGATTTGCGGATTTAACCTTAATTCTTGCTAAGAGAGCAATAGCTATGCTATGGAAAGCAGCTAGACCCTAGAATATGAAACTGTGGCTGAAGGACGTTAACAGATAGGCCCTAGCTGAAGTAGACACATTAAAATGTATTCATAGTCACGGCGGTACGAGTGCTGTACATAGTGCATCGGATATGATACTGAGCAAGCTGGAGGCAAGATCAGATGAATGTCCTTCCTGAGCGAACACAATGTGACTCATTACTGCTATTAGTAATGTTTACATGAGGTTGAAAATGAGTAAAGGATATAATGCACCCTAGTTGGAAGCTTACACTCCTTTCCTATCTCCCACACTTACACGAGGGAGATTTCTGCCCATACATGATGGCTAGTGCTCGTACTATGTATGCATTCATACATTGAAGTCTTCTTGTGAAGATGCTGACCTGCACCTCGTGTCTCTTTGATAATTGATGTTATATCACGTTTAATGGTTTGTTTTACAGGAAAATGAATGGCCGTCAATCATGTGGCAGATGTCACCATAAAAAAGAAGGGGCAATTAGCTTTGCTCTGTATGTTGCAAAACTATATAAAAAACAATAAAGAGCAATGAAAAAGTACCCAAAAGAGCATTTCATGTCATCTTTTACTATTATTTCATCCAACAACTCGAATAGGTGAAACAATAGGCAAAAATCTGAAATCACCAGTTCCTTCATGTTAGTCTCCAAAATCATGTAATCGAGAGTATTTCCATCATGCCAAGTCCCCCAGTATCAATAACTCTTGGAGGAGGGGAGGGGAAGAGGGAGGGCATACTGGTCTGAAATATGTCAAACTCAGATTGATGACTTAAGAGGTATTTTTCATGAATGGTGTGAAAAGGTGTGGTTGGTGTGGGGAAATAGCTCCATATTAGGCCTTTTCACTTGTCATGGTAGAATTCTACATGCTCAAATGTCTGATGTTATCAAAAAGCCTTGATTAGAAGCCCTAATTTGTTTCTTAAGGTAAAACATTTTATTCTTATCTGCACAATGGCATCTCTTAATCATTTTTCTATCTTGAGCTGCTCCCTTTTCCTGTTTTCCTAAAACGCGAACTATATTCCTGATTTCATTCCTATAAGGATAAGAAAAGTAATCACTATATGCCTTACATTTAATGTAAATGACCACTTTTGTTCCTGTGTTTGCTATTATATTCTAAATACTAATTGAATACTTTGAAATCATATCAACCTAAATGTAATGCAAAGGTTGTTTTATTTAATTCTCTCCATCGGCCTTGGCTGACAAAACATCTGTTAATGATGGTTTAATACAAAAGTATGCGTTTCTCTATTTGTCCATTGACTACATCTTTAAAATAATATTAATGATTCAAGGTTTTATAAAGTACAATGTTCACTGCTTCAATGGCCCCATAGTTCTGTTTGACGTTTATCAGCAAGTTAAGGGCCTGGACCATACACTCTATGCTACTCCCAGTAGCGGCAGCTACCCAACAGGGGTCGTGGGGCAGGAGACCATGGGAGGGGCAGGAATATATATATTTTTAAAAACACTTACCTTAATACCACCGTCTGCCGCCTCTCCTCCGTCCTCTCTGCAGCAGGAACCAGGAAGCGAAGCACACAGCCTCCTAGAGTCCCCTGATCAATCACAAAGCTGCCTTACAGCACATTGTGATTGGTCTGAGTGCCGTGGTTGAGGCCGAGACAGGTGCTGGCAGGCTGCGCATGTTTTCCACTCAGACTGTAATGCAACCTGGGTGGAGAACATGCAAAGGGCGCATGACGGTTTGGCTGACCCAAGATGGCCGGCCAAACCATCATGCGCACTTAGGGTGCTGCCACCACTCCTCCCCCTGTGACGTGGGCAGGGCCGGACTGGCTACCGGGCGTTTTGGCATGCAGCCGAACTGGGGGCTGATGTCACTGCGGTGGGGGCTAATTTCGTTGATGGAGACCTGCGTGTGCTTCGAAATAAACAAAGCAAAACGAATTTCGTTCAGCACTCGCAGGTCCCCATCAACGAAATCAGCCCCCAGCTCGGCAGCATGCCAAAACGCCCTGTAGCCAGTCCGGCCCTGGACGTGGGGTGCCCAGCCCCACCGCTTCAAGTGCAAGCTGAATACAAAAAACAAAATGACAATAATGGAACGTTATTATCATTTTGATTTTTATTCAGCTTGCAGTTGAAGCAGTGGTGCGATGCTCCACCACCTTAGAGGGGAGCCGCCGCTGGCTACTCCTTTAGGGCATTAGATCTTGTGACCCTCAGCCTTAACCATTGTAGGTGTTTTTTTCATGATTGATATTAGTTGATACAAAATGGCAGATTTTCCATATACAACTGTGTCCATTCTGATTGACTGTTGACCTTTTATGTACAGTATTTAGTTGACTGTATAGAAATAAAGTACTTTCCTTTTTCTTAAGAAAAAGCACTGCTTGGACAATGATTTATTGACTGAGGTCATTTGCTTTGCTGAGTTTTGAGCATCTACCCCACACCACCTCCTTGAGCAAGCCTTGAACTGCTTGGATTCGCTATACTGATGGTCAAGTGCAAAAGGGGCGAGTGGTTTTCAGTTTTGGGCTCAGTAGTAAGGTAGATCCTCAGGATATAAGTGGTATCAAATTGAACCCAGTAACCCCGACTCCTGTGGGACTCACAAAAAAGCTGCCACATGCCCCATGCTAACAGGTGTGTAAGTAAGCATTTTTTTATAATTCTTTCTCCCAGTAGTACTTGTTGTAGCCACAATGAGGTAGTTGTCAATGGGAGGTTACTTCTTTGTTGTTGCTAGATTCATTGAGCAGATGATTCGGGCCAAAATTATCCTAAATGTGTGACCTGGGCCAAGAGACAACACGTGTCTGAGGCTTAGTTCTTTTTCAAAGTTTCTTTATGACCTTTTGAGAACTTATGATAACAAATGTGGTTGTGGTGCCCTTGGTAAGAGAGGCAAATCGCACGACCCAAACTGGGTCATGTACTTTAAGGAACTAGCATGTGGACCTTTGCCATCTTAAGGTTCCTAGACGTGCAGTGTTTTGAGACACATGATTTTCTACTGGTTTCCATTCGCACTGCATATGCATAGCGCCTTGAAACAAATGGCTTGGCCTCTGACACCGAATAATGACTGACTGGCTCTCACTCTCTCTTTAACTCGTGGGACAAAGTTCCATATATATTAGCTATTCTTCTAGCTATTCTAGATCTGGATATGTGACGTCATTACTCGTGTTTTTCGCCCCTATTATCTTATTCTTTTGTGACTCATTTCAAAACATGAATGCCTCACGTGGAAGGCAGGCAGACCCTCTGATTATCCTCCGGCTATATCAGTATAGCCCTGTCCTTGACAGCTCGCTAATGAGCTGCGCAATGAAAACACACATTGTTTATTTTCCAGGGGAGGAGGAAGCAGAAGCATTTTAAATATAAAAGCAAACTTTCTGGGAAGTATTTTCACAGTTTCTTGCATAGGAAAGCCTGCAACATACCACTCTACAGGAGTGTTCCTCTTAAGACACGCATCATGCAGGAAGTAAACACATACTGCCACAGGTACATGCGCACATTGCCAGGCTGTCCTGAGAAAGTGCACGAATTACAAATTCTCGACATTCTTGGATATAGGAAATGAATACTCTGACGGGTTGGAGGTCTGTGTTAAACATCTTTGCTCTTTCATTGCATAAGGCTCTACAGGGCATATATGCTCTATACATATATATGTACAGAAATATGCTCTACAGGGCAAATATGCTCTACCGTGTGAAATATGCTCTACAAGGCACCTGCAAGAATAGTATGTAGTTCTCACTCTTTCTTTCCCTTTTAAAACCGCAGGACTCTCAGAAAGCAGATGCACCGTTTGCATCAGAAGTTGTCACACCATAACAGGCTCCAAGGTTTTTAGGTCTGGCTTTTGTAGGTCTGGCTTGCCAGCACAGTTCAGTGCAATACCTATTGTCACCAATTCTTTAAACTAGAGGAGTATTTCTCTCTCTCGCCTCATGTTTGATGTATCATTCCACTTCCCATAGAGTGCTTGCAGTGCAATGCATGAAAGACTATTTTCCATCTTAGAAGTAAATTGAATGAACATGCATTATATTATTTATCTCAAATGTGAATTGTATACAGAAAGCAATCCTTTTTTGTTTTATTTCTTCACTGCTCCAGGCTTTTTTAAATGTTTCAGGCAGGAATTTCATGTCAGTCACACATACATGTACAAATGTATGTTGAAAAACACATGCATAAGGGCACACAGATCAGCTGCTTAAAATAAATCATCTTTGACAAAGCCAATAGGTCTAATTTGAATGTGGAAAAGCAAGAAGACACAGGCTTGCACAAATGCAATTTGTATGCATTTGCACACTAAAGCCAGACCTATTGAATTTAGCAAATACTTGTTAAAATTTAGACCTGAGGATCTTGGAGCTAAAATGTACTTCCTGAGATCATCTAGTGAGTTGTGTATGTTGAAGCAAGATAAAGCTAATACACAGGTTAAATTTCAAGTGTAAAGTATAGACAGTACTTTGATTTTTAATTTGGGTGTGCTTTACATTTCAACTACTGTAACTGCGAAATGAAAAATATGGTATAAAGTACAACAGAATTAAAAGTTCAGTTTTCATTTAGGGGTTGAAAATCTCGATTCTTCGATATAATCACTGATTCAATCTGCCTTCCAATGCGTTTATGGGCATATATAAATCAGGTGTAGGTGAATTTTTAACTACACGTGTTTAGCTAGGCGAATGAGGAAAATTTCATATCTCAGAAAAAGTATGAAGTTTCTTGAATTTGCTTGAGGCCAGAAAAGTTACATTTGCCCAATCCTTGAACTCAGATGTCCTGCTCAGCAGGAAGAAGACATCAGGGCACAGGGATTGGTGTTTGTGCAGTCACCTGAGTGCCAGCATGGAAATACAGCGGCAACTGGCCAGCATAACATCGCCCTACCCCGCTCCCAGAAGTCTCTTAGGGGCATATTATCAAGGGCCGGCGATAAATATCGCAAAGCGCGCTTAGCGCTTGCATATTTATCGCCGGCTATCTCTGGAATTTATCGCCCGGTTAGCGCGTTATTAACAACGCGCATCGCCGTGGCGATAAAAATGTCAGAGATAGCGTGGATATCGCCATTTTCCCATGGAAAACGGCGATATCCTAGATGATAGGGCCTGTGGTCTTAGCCACAGAATCCACCCCCCATGTTAAGTATGCCTTAGTCAGGAATTTAACAGACGTTAAATTCCTGCGTTAAGGCATACTTAACGCGATTAAAACAATCGCTTCCCCGCATTGTAAATATCGCGAAGCTGCCTTCGCGATATTTACCCATGTTGTTTCCACAGACACGCCTAGTTTGCATCTCATTATCGATGCGAAGTCAGGCGTGCTGGAAACGGGAGCAAAATCAGCAAAACACGCGATAGCGTGTCTTTGCTGATAAGGCGATATAATTATCGCCGCTTTTCGGCCGAAAACGGCCGCAAAAGCGGCGATAATTGTTTATCGCCGCCTTGTTAATATGCCCCTTAGTAAATCTGGGAGCATGGAAAGGAGAAGCACAACAGCACAAGAAGAGGTAAGCAGTTGCTTCTCTGAGCCTTGAGTAGCCACGCAGTGTCCAGCTTTCCGGCGTGTTTATTTTCTTTTTTAGTTCTGCTAGTTTTAAACTCAGCAACACTAGCACTTATTTTATTTTGTATTTTTAAAAAACGTACAAAGTTGCAAGTCCTCAAGCTTTGCAACTTCATAGAGCCCTAGTGTAAATATGAAATCAGTACTTGCCAAAATGCTATTGCAGTTTCTCTTCAAGTGGAAGCGGGTCTTCTTCTGGTTGATCTGGTCTGATGCCTGGGTGGTGACAAGTATCCAATATTTTGTCTGCTAATGTCTTGTCAACAGTGAAGATGTAGAGTCAGATCTCTCTTTTTAGCATCAATTAATTGCAGCGGGGGCTTCCCCTCAGCCAGTGTGATAAATACACTGCTGGTAGACCTTGCAGCCCATTGCATATTTATAACCAGGCCCGGTTACTGCATGTGAGGGCCTTTTCTCTGATGTTTCACTGATCTCACTAATTGGAACCAACTGTGTCTTTTCCATGTCTATTGATTTTTTTTATCCCAATAGTTAACCATGACTCTAATGGATATTAACACATTGAATCTTAAACATGTGATGGAATGGTTATTTATTTATTTTAGATTATTTAGCTCGTAGCTATTGTCTGAGTTTTAATTAAGAGGGACCTTGTGTCTCTAACCCTGAGATGGTTTTTAATTGCCGGTATGTATATTAAACAGACTTCAAAGAGGCAAAACATGTTTCCAACGCAGAGCACAAAGGGGAGCTCTGAAATTTCTGCTGCATTTCACAGTGAGAGGAAAATTAAAAATCTATGGCTGATTGTGTAACAAAGACGTCTACATATACAGAATAAGTATGCCTGTTAGACCTCTGTTGTTTGACCTTGGACAAGCCTTGTTATCGCTCCTACTCTAAAGGCCTTATTATGACATGCTGTAGTCATGGTGGCGGTGCAGGCACCGCCGCACCCGTGGTCCGACCGCCCCTTCACGACTTGGGCAGTCAGACCACATTGGCACCACCGCAACCGCCAGGATTCAGAGATCACTGGCGGTGTTGCAGCAGTCTTGAGGCCGCAATGGGCTTGGCGGGGCCACTGTGGCCCTGCCAAGCATATTACGAGTTTCCTCTCCGCCACAGTTTTCATGGCAGTGAGCCCGCCATGAAAAGTATGGTAGAGTAGAACCAGGGGAAGCATGCAGGGGGAGCACATCGTGTGCCCCCCTGTCTGCATGCAGGCCCAGTTCCTGCAGGGCATGGACTTCACAGTCCATGCCATGCAGGAACCTGAAATGATGTTCCCATTGTGGTGCCTGTTACAGGTCTCCTATGAGCCTTTAAACAGGCACCAGCGTGGGCCAGATGCTGCAGGACCGCCAGACCTGTATTCCAGTCGGAATCCAGCAGGCGGTCTAATTATATATTTGGTGGTGCAGGAGTGGTGCAATGACGTGGCGGTCCGCTCCCGCACCTCCAAAGTCATAATAAGGCCCTTAGGCTTTCACCTGTGATTGGTGTAGATCAGAGTATGGATATCATTATACTCATGTGTGTGTGTGAGAGATAAAGGGATTTGAACTGGGATGCCTAATTGCAATTCTAGCCATAGTCGTTACTGCTTACGATCTTTCACTTTAATATCAGAAGCTATACACATGAATTGCAATTTACACCTATAAATAGTTCCATTTGCATGCCTAAGTACAACTTAAATGTGCCCAATATAAACTCAACAAACATATATAGTCCCTTCTCGCCACTGTGCCATTTTACGGGAGATGGAAGCCTTTCACTTTCCCTCGATCAATTCAACACTCCAGTTAGATCTTCTGAGTCCACCAGATCTCAGCACAGCATCATGTTTACATTTTCACGTCATAGAGAGGCAGACAGACTTCACAAAGCACTGGGGCCTGTTGTAGATTTCTTACAGACATAAATCCTGCAGACAAATCCCAGCCCTGCTTTTGTGACTTTTACGGGACTTTGTTCTTTGGGGATCAAACCTATAAGGTTAATCCCCAGGTATCAGTGATGATAGCCTTATCACAAAGAGGTCAGGGCTGGTTCTGTAATCTCAGAGAAGAGCCTTCAGGGCACCGGCTAGACGTTTACTGCACAGTAGACTCAGTGCCACTACTTGCTGGTAAAACATGAATTATGAGAAAGTAGCAGCAGGCTCTGTTTGTCGTTGAATGCTCATATATTTATTGCTACATGTTGTTTCTTAGTTGTAAACAAATAAAACAACAGATGGAAGTACCAAAACCTTAAGCAAGATTGAGGACACACACTTTATGTGCGCTGTAGTATATTGGAGCATTTGTCTTGCACTTTTCTGCCTCTAGCGAGGCCTCCAAGACTTATTTGCAAATGGCTGGGCCCAAACAGAGGTGTTACAGTGGACAAAAGAATGATGAGTTCGAAAGCTACCCCGAGCGATTGCCAGTGGTTAGACTTATTGCAAGCACTCCTCCCATCACCTTTTGTGTGTTTAATAAAATTGTAAGTCAGCTCTTTTCTGTTTCTATAGTCCCCTGTATATATGTATGTAAGTGGTAGCTGTGTTGCGCAAACCTAGCTGAAGGGCAGTGGATCACAGTAAAGGGACAAAGGTAAAGTTAGAGTTAATGAGTGTTAGGAGGGATCGATTGGCTCTGACAGCAGAACTGGGCTACTATTCAGGTGTGATGTAGTGTTCTTTAAAGAAGTGCGTCTTCAGCTGCTTTCTAAAATGGAGGGAACTTTGGATAGACCTCATGGATAAAGGGATGCTGTTCCAGAGCTTGGGTGCAGGCCCATTTCCTTTTTGTTTTTTTCTTCTTTACACCTCTTCCTCTCCAGTCTGATGGTGTCCTGGCTGGGGGTGTGCCAAGAGCCACTGGCGGCGGTGAGCTACTTACCCAGATAGGCAAGGGTAGAGGATGGTTCTGACAATGGTGCCTTTTTGTAGATGATGATTTTGACGATGGTGCATGCTGACAGGTGGAGCTAGTGGGATCTGGTAAGGGTGGGAGTGATGTGGTCATATCTCTTCATCCTCTTTATGAGATGTTATAGGGTGTGTGGGATGTCCTTAGCTGGGCCCAGTATGAAGCAATATCTAAAATAATAACATTCTAATACTTTTTGAAGAAATTGGAAACTAATTGCGTTGTCACGAACCAACATAATGTGTACAAAGGACAAAATGGGCTAAAAATTGGAGCAGATGTGCTTTTCCCTCTGTTTTCTGTGTGGTAACACAACAGAATTACAGAAAGAGCCTCATGGCGCACTTGGGGTGATGGCACCTTGATTGTGGTATATGGTGAGCCCGAGCCCCTCATGGAAGCAGAGCCCACTAGGTGCAGGGGCAGCAGATATTACAAACCCAAGGCAGTGCAGGTATTTGGCTCTCTTTTATGATGATCTAATCTTTGTAGACTCCTAGGAGTGGATATTAGGCTGCAGTCAAATGTCTGGGGGGACTCTGTAGATGCGGCTGACACAAAGTTCTACTCTTTGTATTAGTAGGAATCAGTGGTCATTTTTGCAAGTTTTGGCAAATGCACGAAAGTTAGACAAATAAGTCTTACAACCAGCTGTCTCAAATTACCGCATCTGGTTTGTTCTTTGCTTCTTCATACCCGTATTCCTTATTGAAGGTGTTCATACAACCACAGAATGCAAAGAATAAATCAAGACTGTACTGGATGAATTACTAAAAGAGGAAGAGATGGGATAGCAACAAGCAAAAACAGTACAAGTGCAAAGAAGTGTATGAATGGGGAATAACAGAGGTTTGACAAAACACATTGATATTTACACTAAAGAGTGCAATACGTTTTCCTTCGTTTTACACTTCCAGGTACTTTGCAGCTTGTTCTTCTGGGGCTGCACTTTAATTTTACGAAGGAGGCAACACTGTGACACAAAATATTTGGAAACTGGTTCCCTGGCACAAATTCTGAATACAGAATAGCCTGGTTTCAAGGGCTCCCCCTAGGGGTTCATCACTTTTCCCCTTTCAATATTGAGCCAGGAATCTCTGGAGCCAAGACGGCCATTTTCACAGGGACCTCTGCATCAGTCAGCTTTGAACCAAGGAGGCCCCAGAAGTGCAGTGTGGGTACCACCAGGCCACGCCTCAAAGTGCAGTAGGTCCCTCATGCACACATTTTAGGAGAGGTGGGTAACGCTGCTTCGCTCAAGGCGTGCATGACTTTAGGATGTGCAGCCAGTGTTCCTACCATGCAGCACATTTTTATAGTGACTTGCAGGAAGAGTTTTCCGGCCCAGTGCAATTTCCTATGTTGCTGTGGTTTTTGTAATGAGGTCCCTTACGTTTTTTTAAATCCAGCTATTGTACAAAATGTCAAAGAGTTATGTATGCTTCATTCCTCCACGTACACATAATGTGCTCTAGATTCGCGCTGTTCTACTGATTTTATGGTCCCATAACCGCTGTTGGTGTAAAGGTGCTAGAATTATTTTATCGATTGAATTCCTTATCTTCTAACAGAACGTAAGGGAATGAGAAAGATAATTTCAATTTTCAAAATTTGAATTTATACATGGAAATTGATTTACTCACACAATGTTACACCAGAAAATGTAAGGCAGCATCAGAATAAGTCTACTCTCTTGGGCCAGGTTTGGGTGTTGCATGGTGGAGATGTCATTGAAACCTGGTGAATACCCCCAAAAGTTTCAGTTTGTGAGTATTCATCACTGTTTTAATGGTTCATTACAACCATGTATATTATCAAATATTTACACCTGCGAAGGGCAATCAATATGGGAGAGAGGATATAGCCTTACTGCTAGAGCGCTCGACCTCGAAGCTGGGGAACCGGGTTCGAGTCTCAGCAACGTCACGCAACATCCTGTGATTCTGGGCAAATCCCTTAATCTCCCCGTGCCTAACAAAAAAATGAATGTGTCCTCATGTAACGTAACAGGTGCTCATGTAAAGCGCTCTGATACCCGATTTCTCGGGTCTAGTTCGCGCTATATAAAACTAAAAAAAAAAAAATATCCAGGATTAAACGGGCAGGGAACACTCCCAAACTGGAGGAAAAGAAAAAAGGGTAACAAAAGCAAATGCATTTTTACTACGTATTTACAGATGTGAAATTACACAACACGAATGTTACAGTTTTGTCAATGTTTGCTATTGTGAGTAGTCTTAGAAAGCAGTGACAGGTGTGGATTTCTTAAAGTACTTTTGGAATGCTTTGAAAATTCCAAAAACTCATACATTTGCTCCAAATATAGGGAAGTAATTTGACAATGTTCAATCAGGCCGATTATGATTATATTCTGATATCATTTGGTGTCCCCAACAGCTCTGATGGAAATTATTTAATATTATAGAATTATAGAAAAAAATAAAAGATGAGTTCTTTGAAATCATGAAGCCGCATATTTGACAATAATAAAACTGAATGGAGACCATGTATCTGAATACACCCAAATAACACACCTCCATAGTTTTTTCAAAATGGCAGCCTGGTGCTCTTATGCCAACATCAAATAATGATTCAGCATCTAAATATATAACCAGAAGAAGTCATGAGGTACCTCTAGTTGCTGCTATGGGCAACAGAGAAATTGACTGCCGTCATCTTCCTTTCTGCAGACGCCTGCCTTAGGACATGATATAGTATATCAAAACATACAATATGTTACAATGCAGTGAGATGAGATGAGATGCAATGCAATAAATTATATGCTGTGATAGGGATGTCTCATACACCAGCTGAAAAAGTGGTTTGATTTTATAAACTTCAAATAGGTGCAAATAGGTGCAGTCCAATAATCCTAACACTGAAAATAAGTATTTTCATTCCATTCTCCATTACATCATGTATCAATTTATCATAAAATTCTTCTGACTTCCTTCTCCTTATCGTCTGCATTATTGACAGATTTGAGCAGAAACAGTGTGTGCCACAGGCACAAAAAGAATTACAGCATTTCTGGGCAAACTACCAATGGAAGCCACTTCCCACGAATGTAGAGCGGGAAGGGACTTGAGTGAGACAGGAAAAGGGAAAATCACCTGCCAATAGAACTCAAAGAAACTTACAACAAACCCCAGCAGCAATCCATGCTGAAGACTGTAATTAAAGGAACTCAGATATGTTTTGCAACCTAACCATTGTATCCCTTATGGAAAAGAATGTGCACGCGTTCTACAATAGAAGCATTCCTTTTTAGGTGAGATGGGGGGTCGAGGTGGTGATGGTGTGCTCTGCTGAGACACCATAAACAGGATTCGCTAAGAAAATCACACTTTCAGCTGGGAGAACACCACAGAGCTGTAAACCATGAGATTGGAAACACTCTCACCACCAGCTTGGACCCCATTGGTATACAGCAGCCTGAGTCAACCTACCACTGATATTTAGACGTAACCAGTGCTTAATTTGAGCTGGTGGTTTGCAGTAAGGACACTTAATCATCAACACTGGCACTTTTCATGAACACCAGTTAAGGACACATTCATTTATGGGGAGATTAAGTGATTTGTCAAGAATCACAGGATGTTGAGCCAGTGCCGAGACTCGAGTCTGGTTCCCTAATTCCAAAGTCGGAACTTCTGGCCATTACGCCACATCCTATTCCCACTTTCATGGTTAGTCGTTGGTTCTGTTTTACGCGACGCAAACAGGAGAAATGGGCTGGTGCAAGCTACCTCCTGACTAGAGCCGCTGCACTTATTTTCTTTTTACCAATTAACCACTAAACGTAACCCAAAGATATTACATTAGAAAACACTGCAGCTATCGGTAATGGATTTGTCTGCTTGTCATGGTACATTATGTTAACATATGCTATGTTGACCTTTGTTAAGTTATGCACTTTTTATGGGGTGTGGCAGTTGCTGTCATATGCCTTCTTACTACTCTTGCTGAGCAGGATTGTGTCATGGCAGCTTGTCCCCGAGGAGGATTCTTCTTTGACAGACTGGAGAAAGCCCGTGCTTTTAATTCTTCCTCCAAATAAATGCTTCCAGGTCCATGCTAATATTGTTCAACAACTCACACTGAATGTCTTTGTCTTAAAGTCATTACTTTCCTGAACCTTGAGTGTGGTCTCTGCTTTGTGCCTATTGTCAGACATTTTGAAGGTTAGGCCTTTGGTTATATCCATGGGCGCTTGGCTTTTGTAGCGTTTTGTCAAACTCGCTTGGGTGTGACTGTGTTTCATGAGGGTGGTGATGTGGCAATTGGTGGGATGGTATGTATGCCCTTGTCCCCATGGCCCCAGCTATCTGTAGGTCTCTGCAACCAAGTTAAAATGACTGTTTCCAGATATTGGTTTACTTCTGAATATAATGTGAGCATGGAATGTGTGCAACCACCCAAACATTTTCGTACAGTCACCAAGTCCTAGCGTCTGCGTCTCACATACTCCTTTGAAAGCAAACCATTCATTCACAAGCAGCACACTGCATCCCAAAGGCAAATATTGAAAGAAGCGATGCAAAGGTGATTTTGAATTTGCTGCATCTGAGGCATTTTCAGAAACTTTCACATTGTTGTCTAATACTTATTACATTTTGAACTATGGACCAGTTTTATATTACATGCTGGATAGGCGCACTCTTTTTCCTTTCTAATTATAAGTGGTGTATAATTGCAAAGTGACATCCTAATAATGTAAACAATGTCGGTGGTGCATTTTTCACTACTGGCAATCCAAGGTGGAACTATAGATTTCAACAAACTATATTTTATCAGTGAGTGCTTTTCCGTTTGTATTAAAATAAGTTGTTGCTCTTTTCCGAGAGTAAACACGAGTATGTGTGTGTCTATGGTTCATGGGCAGCTATGGAGCTGATGGGAGGTAGGCCTTGCCTGCTTTCCGAGCTCAGTGACTCGTCATGGCCTCCCTCTGGATTTCAGCACAACACACTAGAATCCACAATGTACTTCTTTTTGTAAGTTTAATGAAGACATGTTGCAATAAGAGCAACATGACCCAGTTTAAATATTTATGGTGCTGTACCTTTAATTTCTCCCAGAAGATCACTGGTGTTTAGTCTTTCCATTTTCTCTTTCCAGTCTTTAGATAGCAGCTTTTCCACACAGGAAGAGTCTATTAATAAAGAAAGAGAGACACAATGAGTGCACCCTTATCAATTATAAAATGACATTATTCATACTGGTGAGACTGCTTGTTAAGTGACACAGCCCCAGTCATTTCCACAGTCTCTGTTTCAATGTTATGTCAAGTATTTAAAAAAATGGAAAAGTATAAAAAATGTTCAAAGACCTTGAGTCCCTTTAAGGAGAAATGTTCAATTTCCACTTTGCTCAGTTTGTGCTAATTCCATCCATGGCTGTGCCACCATAAAATCACAGCAGAAGTCACAAGAGGACACCACTAAGTGGCACCAAGAGGGACAAAAAGAGTCTCTTTACTAGTAGGTGGGAACCACGCCGAAAACAAAATTCTATTTTAACTGTAGTGCTGGTCATCCTTCCACCTTTGGCATTTTCACTGTCCTATAGCACAACATTGCATAGGATCTCTTAATTCTCCATCACATAGTTGTGTGAGGAAAGATAAACCGACTTGGAATAGTGCCTGAACCTGGACTTCTTCATAGCAGGCTTAGGGTCGTTGTCTTTATTTTCTGGTCTCTAAAATATGACTGGTAAATGCCTAAGCATTATTGATTACAGCTATGGGCATTAATGGCTGTTAGATGTAGCTAGGCCCAAATCAAAGATTAGGCCCCATGATGGATGGAAGAGCAAATGGCAGTAATTTTGGAATGGCTGAAGACTATTCCCACCCCTTACGCTCCCAAGACCTTCATGTCATGCTTTCTTCCTTAACGCTCTCTACCTCCAGCCTGGCACTCATTTCATTTCAGCAGCATTCTTCAACAAGCCTCACTCATTCCCACAGGCAAGATTTATTTTCTTTTGGTGTTGGAACTCTACCCGCTTCAGGATGCCCACCCTCTAAATATGTCACCTGAGCTTTCTGCTCACACCTGTACTCTCTGTGTACTGCTCCTGGTGCGGCGGAGCGACGCGTCAACACCTTGCCTTCTGGTTGGCCCTGCTTTTGCAGCATGCCCCAGTAACCAGACTAGACAAGGTGATAATGGATAAGAGAGGTGGAAAGAAATACTAGGTAGAGAGACAGATGATATCTCAGATGACTTTCTCTAAAAGAACCTGGGGGGGGGGGTAACAAAGCCCCTGAGACGCAAGGCGCATCGCACTACACAAGAGGGTAGGGCAGTGGAGCCTCAGACCTCACAAAAGTTTGCAGAGTGGCCCCATAATTTTTTGTCACATGATTAAAAAGATCTGCGGCCTCAAAAGAACAAATAATATCATTACTGGTAATAATCTACACATTTGTTTTTACAGTTTTAGCAAGAACTTGGCCGAAGGGCATTAGAGCACATTGCATGAGAACCAGATTACATTAAACAAGGTCAGAATATTTATTTTTTGGTTCCCCTGGTCAGCTCTCCTCCACCTTCAGATTGGCTATTCAAATCCTAGTGTGCACAATGCATATTAATGTGTTTTAATGAGCTCATCTATTCTGTTACCAGCTCTCTCACCTTTCATGCTGTCAACTTGTGCTTCCCACACCAAACTTGGATCCTTGCAGAATTTCCTAGCTGCCTGATGTTGTCCAGACACAAAAGCCGCATTGTAATTATTACAGCTTTTCCTCAGCAGTAATACCCTCACACGTGTTCTCACAACTACTGAAAAACAATTTTTCAAAGGAGGTTACATTAAACCAAGCCATCCCTCTGAAAAATGTTTTCTAGGCTGGACAGAATTCGGAGATTTAAAAGTGACCTCACTTTCTCCGGATCAGAATGCTAATTTATGACAAGAACGACTCTTTGTGTTTGGGATGTGTCCAAGGTGGTCAGACACAAATGCGGGCACAAATATCTACAGCAAGTTCATGCTGCCTAAAGATGCCTCTTTTCAGACAAGGATGCATTGAGGTGCTGTGTTTCACAACAGCTCCACACATTTAAAAATAATATTCTTATAATGCGGTCATTCACTCATGAACTCACTGGTTGATAATATTAAAAACCAACTAGTGGGGTAATTTAGCAGAACATTAAGGTTTTCAAACATTTTAGGAACTACCCATCATTGAAAGTGTGACACATATCAAGACAGATTGAATTCCAAAGCTAGAAACCCAGGACTCTGAAGGACCCACCACCACAGGGTCCGCTTGAACGAGGGGACCTTGAGCATCAATCGAGCCTCCGATCTTAGAGACATTTCTGGGACATAAGTGTTCTCAGGCTTAGCCAGAAAACCAGCCCTGGAGAGGCCTGATGCATCATAATGGAAGTTTTGAACTACATTTGTTGCCTCACAGGCAGCTCATGCAGAGGCCGGCGAGCCATAGAAGGGAAGCCCACACCAGCCCGACCGCCAGGTTCAGCAATCTTTTAAGCTCATGAACCACTTTGGCAGAGAGCCCCAGATGGTTCACTGCTGAAATGCTCGGGGCAAGTCTTTCAGTTTAAGGTCTGACAGGCAGGTCACTGCTCTTGAGAAGAGATAATTAGTACAGTAGGTCACCGGCTACATAGTGCGAGCAGATCTGTCTCTTTCAGGATCAATTGGCAGTAATCACAAAAACAATCCAATGTGCCATCCTGTGGTGGAGAGATGAGTTTTTAACATACTTACATTTTCTTTGTCTGAATTTGAAAAATGCTAAGTAAGTAACTCAGTGGACTTGAAGACGTATTTTCTGAAATGGATCACATTGAGGTCTGTAATGCTGACGAGGCATTGGCTCAAAATCACACCAAGGAATGGAGCTGATGGATTAAATTTATTCCTGATGGAACTCAATGGTCTTCCTGACAATATTCACAGAATTCCACAAGTAACTTTGTATTACCCTTTTCTTAAAACAAATCAATCAAAATCGACCAGAGGTTTCGAAATTTATTTCTGAAAACTCAATTTTCAGAAGAAAATGCAGATGTTACCACGAAAACGTTTTCCATATTTTTAGTTCAATGGAAATCTGTTTTAAAATATTGAATTTCCTATGATCACGTGACGATTTTGATAGCACTGCAAATGTTAAATCCCTGCCACCTCCGCATAATTTTCCAAAACGCAAAGGAGCTCAAGGTTTCAAAGTCTTATTTTTTTCAGTAATTATTTCGGAGAATTCTGTTGAACATTTTATTCGAATCTTGGCAGTTGTTTCTTTCCATGGTGAACTTTAATCCAGAAGTTGTTCCTCTGTGCTTTTAAGGCCTGTTTCACAAAAGGTAAGGCGCGTACGCTCTTGTGCCCATTTCTTTGAGGTCTTGGCCCTTGAACGCCAGTGCAAGTTCCTCCTCAGGCAGATCACGTTGGGCAGTGGCCTCCTGCAGCCTCTGTGTGAAGCAGACCAAGTCTCTATATCTCTGGGCTTGCAATCTGCTTCTCGGCTACTTGCAATAAGGAGTACATTGGGGCAGGCCACTGAGAGTCAGAGGGGTCACTGCTCCGTGAGGGTACTGCAACCTGCACCTGCCTTCAATTTTTGCTGGCGGCTTCCGACACAGATTCCAAGGGACCTCCTTTCACGCAGTTTTAGAACCGCTGTCAAGTCCACTGTTCTTAGAAGGCCCAATTCTCAGAAAGAAACACAAATGTACTACCCAAAACATATGCCTATATTTGAAGTAACTTTCTGACATTTTTCTGCTTTTTCAAATTTACAGAGGATTACATCAAATGTGCAGGCATTCATGTGTGCATAAATACACATGGTGTAAGTATGTTGTGCATGCATAAATGCCTTTCAGTGCCATTGCACTTTAAAATTTTACTCACACAAGTTTGTGGGTGTTTACAAACATCCAAAGGCATTGCCACTCCAGAGACTCATTCTTCACCTCTAGGGGGGCACATTTTCTCACACATCCAAGTAAAAGTTAAAACCTTGATTTACCCGCATAACGCTGACTTCAACAGAGATAACATCGTCGGAGACAGGCACACTTAGCGCCCAGACACCCCTAGGGGTGGGTGATGGTGCTGCGCTCTACAAATGCTATGGTTGTTGATTGACCATTTAGAGTCAGATGCACAAAGGACTCAGGCCCAGAGGGTATGGCTTGCCAGATGTGGAGAAGCACTGCAAGAAGGCGCGTGTCGCAATCCCTAGGCCAGCTGCGCAGTAAATAATATGACGCAGTGCATGCTAATGCACATAGCATATTCATTCCTGACCAACCAGGCCACTTCCGGTATATCACCCTCACGTGCCTGCTGGATTATATATATTTCTATCACTTCCTGGAAGGGTCTCTTTCAAGACATGTTTTAGTACAACTGCGACTTAAAGAGGTATTGAGATGCTCCATGCCCACCCAGGAAAACAAATTGAGAACCGATCCTGAGTGCTTTCAATGACATTTTGTGTATAGAAATAGCATGAAGAATATGTGAGGCTCAGTGGTAATGCAACAACTCCCAGCTTCTGAATCTAAACTCCATTGGGCACCACTTGAAGGCAAACCTTCCCCAATGAACGCGCGAGTTGACTCTAATCCCACACATATTTATGCAACTTTTCTCAGAAAGACAACACAGCTTGAAAACGGTCTGTGGTAATAGTTAAACAGAAAATGCAATTTATTTAGTAATTATATCTTTCAGCGAACAAGGCAGAATTGAGAAGCTGCAAGTTGTTACACAGGTTATTAGCATACTTGTCATGCAAGAAAAACAAAGAATTTAATTTTTGACAATTACAAGAATATATAATTTCATCGACTTTGGCCTGATAACAGAGAAGTCCACAAATAACTGCCAATTAACTGTCGAACATTGTAATTTGGCCTTCCCAGTAAGATCGTCATGAAATAGAACCAACGCATCCTCCCCACCAGGATCCCAGCCTTCATCCGTGCATAGGTACTTGACAAAACATTCCTAGAAGAACTCGAAATAACAACCGCTAATTTCTTTTTATTCTAGCTAACATTTTTGGCGCTCGATTCACCACCAGGCTATGTATAATTATTATTGTTTGCTGCTGCCCTCAAGCCAATAGCAAACGGTAAAATCTAGCAACATCTTTTTTTCTAAATCACTAGTGAACATCAGTTCAGTTGAAACTAATCGAACGCCATCAAAATATCCCCACTGTTACTGGGACATTAAATGGGTAATTTAGTCCCATCCATTAGTGCTGTGCCAAATTTTGTGCAAGGAGGTATCAATACAATTTGTATATGTATTATTCCCCATGTTCAGCCCTGGTCAGAAAGTCAGGTCCAGAAATACCCGGAGCACCAGGCACAAACGCATTTTGTGCTCGAGTTTGTTTGCACCAGATGCTACTGGCCGGGCTTAATGCCCCTTTTAATAGCAACGCCCCAAAGCATATCTGGTTCCAAGGCCATCAGTGGGAGGTTTTAGTTGTTTGTTAAGTTCTGCTACCTAGTAGGCCAATGCAAGCTAGTAAACTAGAAGAACCTTTTAGTTGTTTTTATTTTCTAACAACCCATGCTGGCCCCAAAGCCCCCAGTTAGAGCCGGAAGCAGAAGGAAGAGAAGATGAAGGACGAATCCCTGCTTTGCAATCTGGATAAAACATCAGAAGCGTTACCCTGATCTGCCCTGAACCTGCCCCTGCAAGGTCAATTTCAAGCACTGGGGGGAATTAGTCTCCTAAATAGGCTCCGAGGGATAGTCGAGGTTTGCCCCACTGTGGGAAGCCTACCTCTTCGTCGGAAGTGTATGCAGCTGAAATGCCTTCCAATAGAGAAAGCTTGTTGCCACTCTAGTTAACATATGAAACACTGGGAGAGCCTGTGGACTTAGTTGGACTGAAAAACCTGCAGCTTTTCTGTAGAGGAATGCAATCATTTCTAAAGGAGACAGACAGACAGACAGACAGACAGACAGACAGACAGATAGATAGATAGATAGATAGATAGATAGATAGATATAGATGGATAGATAGATAGATAGATAGATAGATAGATAGATAGATAGATAGATAGATAGATAGATAGATTCCTGAACAATTTAGAATACAGTAAATTGATAACAGTCGCCAGTATCACAGCATTTCTAGGACTGTCCACATTGTAACACCTGGTTCTCGGTGTAAATGTGAACAGCCCTTTATTTCCACATGGTGGCATGAATTCTGTGTTAGATGAATGAGTGCTGATTTGGCTTTAAAGACCTTCTGCAGACAACAGTTTCCTTCTGATTCATAACATTGATGGCAGCAAGCAATAATTGTGCCTCTTGTTATTAGAACATATGGCGAAAGAACCACAGATTTCTCAGTTTCAAGCTCCTGCCTGTCGTCCTCTCAGCCCCAGCAGACGGGCTGCTTGTAGGTCTGCTTTATTTTTGTCTCCTTTGAATATGGGTCGGGAGCGCGCAGGCCCACACACAGACTTCCTCGTGAACTGAAGTTACTAACCAATGACGGTCCCTGGATTAGTAAAATTCTATTGGACACCACTGTGATCCAGCCTGGATCTGATTGGGTTAATCTCAGTGTTAGAAGATGTAAGAAGGCTGAGACAAGGCGCGGAGGGGCATCCTCGCATCCCTACTGCACAGCTCCTCGACTCTCCGACGGCGGTGGCAGTCGTCTATGGGAATTAAGGTCCCCTCGGCACTGTGAACTTCCCTTTTAATCAGGTATCTTTGAAATGATGTGGAATGCACAATTGTGAAAAGTGAACAAGCCCCTTGTATTACTGAATTACCATTGGACAGCCGGGGTTATTTTAATGGAACTGTCACTTTAAACTAGACTTCAACTGTCTGTTCTGCCGACACATCTGAAGAGCAGCCGAAGAACATAAATCATTAATTCCGCGATGAAAGAACGTGATGAAATTCAACAAATGCATATTTATTCTCTTTATTCCATGTCACATGCATTGGTAATGTTTTTCTTAGCCTTTGCACAAAAATAAGGGAAGAGAAACTCGCTCCCGATAGGGGGAATAGACAGCACCGCTGACGTAAACTTTTCTGAGAAGACCGGATCAGGTGTAAAAGAGTTCAACAGCAAAAATAAAGAAAGGGCGCGTGAGTGAAACAAACCGGGATTTTATATAAGAGCAAGCTCGACTCTCCAAAGGGGACAATCTATTGTTTGGACTCAATGTTTGGGAAACAAAAAATGAGGGTTAAAATCATTCACCAAATGCTGTCCAATATCTATGACTGACCAACAGCTGAGTGTCTATATCCTGAGCTCAGAGAGAGTGGGTAGCAGACCGGACCAGTGATAGTGTGCATGCCTTTGGTGAGTGTTCCTTCTTTGTAACTTATACATTATTTTAAGAACTGTTTTTGCCCAAATTAACAGCTCTGCTTCAAAGAGCTGAGTTGAAACCACCTAGCTATATTTTAAAGGCCAATGAAAAAAATGTTTAAGCTCACAACAAAAGACCACAATAACACCACTCCTTGGGTCGTGATACTATAATGTAAACAGTAATTAGTGGTGTCTCTAAAGTGACAAAAGAAATGGCATCAATTTATTATTGATGTCTCTGTTGGATTCGCTGTAGCATCTTCTGGATGTCTCAGTGCGGTCTGTCTTTGGCGCTGTTATTTATTAAAACATGTGTCGCACCATAGATTGTTGCAAGAACATCGACGGTGTACAAAGCTAGCAGAGAATCAAATCTGTGTTTGGCCTGCACATGTGCACTCAAACCCACAGCCCTTACGGAACCACTGGGAAGGACACTGTGGGCCTCGTTTGCGGCACTTTTGCGCCACCGGAATGGAACTTTTTTGACGGTCTGGTGGCGCAATGTGCCACAGCATATTTACAAGGCCACGTAAAGCCACTTTATGTGGCTTTTCATGGCCTTGTAACTATGTGCCCCTGTCATGCAGAACACTGCGTGAAAGGGGCATTCCATGGGTGTTGCTGTGGGTGTTCCCATGCAACACCCATGGAATCTGACACTTTCCCAGATTTACGAGAAGTCGTAAACCTGGGAATGTGTCAGAATCTAACGCCACCCGAGGGGTGGAGTTAGGGAGGCACAACGAGGAGGTCTTGTTTTTTCCTTTCTCTATCCTGCAGCACGCATAGATAGAGTAAATAGCCTGAATTGATTGATTTTGAGCAGGAAGGTCTCCCTTCCTGCACAAATTCAATCAGCCCCACAACGCAGGCACCCTTGCACTGTGGTGCAAGGGTGCCTGCGTTGGCGCATGGCAGCCAATTATGCACCAGCGCAAGGGAAAAGGACAGGAATGTGCATTATTTCATAGATATGGTGCATTCCGGCCCTTTTCTTTTGTTGCAGGGTAGCACAGCAAGATTCCTTGCGGCGCTGCCTTGCGCCAAAACCTCATAAATGAGGCCCTGTGTAATCATATATTATGCAGCACAAAAATTGAAAAACGAATTCCCGAAGGCCTAAAAAGAGGCAGGCCTTGATGGCAGTGGGTGACTAAGGAACCCTAATTTCCCCAAAGTCTGCCTGTGGATTGTATAGTGTCCATATGCGACTGACAAAGAATCATACTCGCAGGGGGATACCCCAATATGTAACACTTATGATTATTAGCAGCACCTTTCTGATCTGGCAACAGATGTCATGAGCACTAATGTCCCATACTCTGGGATTTTATTTGTAATTGCATAGTGCTGTTGTGGGTCTACCACATGGTATAGGTAAAAATCACATGTGATTTTACCCCAGATCAGTTCAACTTGTAACCAGGCATAAAGCGTATTAAACTATTTGTTATCATTGGTGAGTGTGGCGAGTGTCTGTGACCACGGGCATGATGCTTGACTCTTTCTTCAATATCTGCTCCTGCTAATGCAAGTGCACAAGGTATATGAGGATCAATCCTAATCCCAGTGTGCAATCGCCCCTACAAAATGTAGCAGTAAAAAGTCCTTTACAATGGCCTTTTGAATATGGGAACTGCACTTTCTGTGCAGACTTTTGTCAAGCTTTGAGAATTTGTCCCCCGTATCATTTGGCTTCCTTGAGGTTTTCTGTTCCTTAATGACACAACATAGTTTAAGGATAAATAAGCAAAAAGAGATCTGTAAAAGTTCATATAGAAATAACTTATGAATAATTACATTTTGCACAAACTTAAACTAATTAATGAATAAATGCAAAATGGTTGTGTATTATATTAACCAATAATTGCATAAAGCATTCAGCTACAAAGGGAGATCAAAAAATCACTTATTTACTCTGGTTTACAGAAACACTGAAAAAGAAAATAACCTCCTTTGCCTTTTATGTGAAGATACATAGATAAACTGTGATATCCTGGGCTTGCTTTTCATAAACAGATTTCTAATGAAGAATTTTATCACTTACTGGTGTAGGCTAGAATTTATGTCACTACCAAGGGCCTGAAGAATATCCCCTATTTGAACACAAAGATATTGTTAGCAAACAAGCAGGAGCACAGCAATGACATAAAACTAAGGGGCACATGCATCAAGCTAATTACCGGTCGCAAAGGGGCCGATTCGCAGAATCGGCCCCATTGCGACCGGTAATTAGCCTTTTGGGATGCATCAAACCCAAAGCCATTCGCAAAATAGGTAATCGCAAAATTTGCCATTACCTATTTTGCGAATGCATTCAGGGAATCACAATTTGCGATTCCCTAAATGCAATGCAAGAAGCATTCTCAGAATGCGACTTAGCATTAAGTAATCGCAAATTACCATCAACTTCAAGTTAATGGTAATTTGCAATTCCTTAGAAAAATGCACAAAATTGCATTTTTCTAAGTGCCATGTGGCGCAAACACGTGCCCTTAGGGCATGTGTGTGCGCCACATGTACACACATGCCAATTTTGTGGGTGCATCAGGGTGGCCTTTTGGCCCCCTGGCACCCTTGAAATTTCATTCGCAATTTGCGATTACCTAATCGCAAATTGCGAATGGTTTCCCATTCATTCCTATGGGCCTCTAGGCCCATAGGAATGAATGGGAAAGCATTCCCTAACAGCGAATCGCAATTTGCGATTCGCTATTAGGAAATGTGTAGGAATCGCTATTTTTTTAGCGAAACCTACATGCATATGCAATTGCGATTCCTTAATAGCGATTCCTTAATAATCGCTATTAAGAAATCGCAATTGCTTAGCTTGAAAAGTCCAGTGGATCAAAGAGGCTTGATTGAACAGTTTCCTTTTATGTACTTCTACGGGCCACCTCGGGGATTGATTGAAATCTTCTGGCTGGTGGTAGGATCAAGGATAGGAAACTTTTAACCAATATTCAAGCATATTATGGTAAATTCGCAATGCACCTGGGTGTTCCTTTGTGTTACTTTGGGGTAGCAGTTGATACCTGTCATTTGCGAATTGCATTCGTCATAGTGTTTTAAACATCCTGTCTCCTTAGCATCCAAAATAAGAATGCCCTGAGCATCTCGTAGCCTCTAAAAGAAATGTGCAATGGCCCATTACTGAGGTCATAGTTTAGTGATGTCACTTTTTGTGGTATCACAGAGGGTTAGGGGGCAAGTTACAGACTTGCGTACAATTGTGAAATGATGACGTGTTTTTCAGCATCATTGGAATAATATTAGCCTTCTACCATATTTACTGTTCTGCTGACTTCATCCAGCGTCCAGGCTAAGCTATCATAGACTCCAGTTACTGAATAACTATACCTTCTTTTCATTCATGAATGCCTTCCAATGTACTGAGAAATCATTCTCTTTCCATTGTGTTTGTGACTTATTGACAGAAATCTTACTCGTTTGTGCTTGTTTTCGAAAAATGATGTTTCTCGTGAAAGAAAGCATCAGATTTAGAGAATAAATGCAGAATTACAAAGATCAGCCAATTAGAGGTTTTCTCAGATAAGCTTAGAAGTGTTAACCATAGGTCTTCTGCTTCCTTCTGGTGGGTTAGGGGTATTGAAGAAGCCATTGCACTTACTATGATGATCTGTTTTTATCTTTACCCTGCAGAGCCAGGCTCTCTAGCATTAATAACCACAATCATGCCAAGAATACCAGACCTAAATAATAAGTATTTGCAGCCATGTCAGGTATTACATTTAAGCGACAATTTGATACAAGAATAGGTAAAAAGTTAGCTAATTGACTTTGAAAGGGCACACTGCCAGGTTAAGTCTCACCTGCCATGAATTATATGTCACAGTCATACCCAGATGGAGCACAGTGTAGAGTAATAACAGGATCCCCAATTAGCCAAAGATTGACATTGTTAAAGCTTTTAAAATATGGCCATGGGGTGGGCATAATGCTTTGCCTTGGATCAGGCGACAGTCTTACCCACAGCCTGCAATCTGAACTAACTTCGAGGAAAGAGCATAACTGGCCCAAAATAAACCCCCTCTCTGGCATAAGCATATGGCATATTATTTTGGAGAAAGTAATGAAAGTATCTGAAAGAGTACATCAGCATTATATTGTTTCTGTATCTGTTGGTCTACCCTGAGTAATGCTGAGCGTATTATTTATGAAGTGAACAATCTCCAGCAGTCGTACAGCAGTTGAACATCCTACATCAGTACTTGTAATACACAAATAAAATGAAACAAAGATGCAATGCAAAATGTAAAAGCTACAATAGCTGCAATACTACTAAAAGAATCATATATTAATATACTCTGAAATGTTCTGTGCAAAAAGGCCAGCCTTTATTAGTGGCACCTATAATCATCTTTCTGTTTGCACTTAAAAGAAGCAAGAAGAGACACTTCCAGAAAGGAATTTGAGAGGAAATTTCAACACGTGTCTCCTGCACTCTGGTATGGCTTGCCCCTAGACAAACAGTGGACCATCTTAAAATTTCAAGTCCATGAGCAGTGGCTAAGGGCAGAAGCATGCTGGATGACAGAAGTGGTAAAAGAAGGATGGAGATAGCTTCCGGTCCTTCAACAGCTTTCTTTACAAGATGAAAAATTCTCATCCTATTTTAATCAGCTATCGTGAACCAACGAATCAGCTGCTGCTGCTGCTCAAGTCAGTCTTTTTAGGCCATATATTCGCCTTAGAACTTGATTTTGTGTTGTGTGGAGTTTTTGCAAATATTTCTTGGGAAAGTTTAAACGCACTTCCATGTCCTACAGTACCATGGAATAGGTCAGAAATGTGTGTTGTTCAAACCACATTCAGACATTGTATACAAGTGGTGGAGGACAGCCCTGACCACTCCATTTATTTGTAGCTCAAAGCACCCATTTTGTGGACTTGTGGAACTCTGGAAAATTTGGTCACTCCAAAGGTAACTTTCCATTTCCTCCATTGGTAAGCAACAAAAACAGTTTTTCTTACTGTTCAAACACAACCAATTACCTTGCATCCACTGCTGTATTGAGATATGACACTCGTCATATGGCCAAGGTACTTTGCGCTAACAGAAACAAATCCATAGATTTCTATGCACTGAACTTATTTAACCTCTGAAAAGTAATATCTTTACTTGTGTATGTTGGATTTTTGTTATTTTATTCAGATAAATATAGCTATTTTGCGAAACTGGTGTGGACTCATTTTGTAGTGTTTTTACTGTGTTACTGTGTGTGTATGTACAAATACTACACATTGCTTCTGAGATAAGCCTGACTGCTCATGCCAAGCTACCAAGAGGGTGAGCAGGGCTTATCTTAGCTGTGTGACTCCCTTATCCTGACTAGAGTCAGAGTCCATACTTGGACCAAGGTGCAAACCACTGCTAACTAGACACCCCATTTCTAACACCAAGTATTTGAGAAATGCTATCCAGAATTAAAAGCCTCTGTTGAATTGGGAACATTCTTTCCGTCTAGGGCAGAATGTCATAAAACAAAATATCCTTGATTGGAGCATCATGGAATGTAAAACAGACGAGTGGCACTACAAGTAAAAGGGTGACAATTGCAATGGGTCTGAAATGATGATATCTAGTGTCACTTTACTGGACATATTATTTATCAAGAGCCAGAGATGGTAGGTCGCTCCCCCACCACACAGCTCCGTCTGTGTGCCCTGCTGCTGCCCCTGATTGTGCTCGTTTTTCCTTTCTGTGCCCCCTTGCTGCCCCTGATTGTGCTCGTTTTTCCTTTCTGTGCCCCCTTGCTGCCCCTGATTGTGCTAGTTTTTCCTTTCTGTGCCCCCTTGCTGCCCCTGATTGTGCTCGTTTTTCCTTTCTGTGCCCCCTTACTGCCCCTCATTGTGCTAGTTTTTTCCTTTCTGTGCCCCCTTGCTGCCCCTGATTGTGCTCGTTTTTTTTTTTTTTCCTTTCTGTGCCCCCTTGCTGCCCCTGATTGTGCTCGTTTTTCCTTTCTGTGCCCCCTTGCTGCCCCTGATTGTGCTCGTTTTTCATTTCTGTGCCCCCTTGCTGCCCCTGATTGTGCTCGTTTTTCCTTTCTGTGCCCCCTTGCTGCCCCTCATTGTGCTAGTTTTTCCTTTCTGTGCCCCCTTGCTGCCCCTCATTGTGCTAGTTTTTTCCTTTCTGTGCCCCCTTGCTGCCCCTCATTGTGCTCGTTTTTTTTCCTTTCTGTGCCCCCTTGATGCCCTGATTGTGCTCGTTTTCCTTCTGTGCCTGTTTCCGCCGCTGCGCCCTGCGGCCCCGCCCCTCACTGCCCATTCGCTGCCCCATTCCCTGCTCCTCCCTCCCACCTCCCCATTTATGGCGGCCGCTGTGCGGCCGCGCAGCGGACGTGCGCAGCGGGCGCGCCGCTGGCGCGCCGACGGCGCGCCTAAGGCAAGCCCGTCTGCGCCCGTCCGCGCCGTGACCGTGCCCAGCGCCAGACCCCCTGGTCCGGGCATCCCCGCGCCCGCCACATCAACAGACGCCGATACGACGCCAGCACCCTCCACGCACTCAACCCCGGAAAAGATCACGCCTGCTACCAGGCCACCCCGAAGCGCACCCAAGGGCCCTTCACCTGCCGGAACTGCAGCTTCGCCAGCACCCGCCCCGCCAAACCACCGCCCAGGAAAGAACCCAACTACCTCAGATGCATCCTCCTCAACACCCGCTCCGCCCGCAAACACGCCATCGAACTCTGGGACCTTCTCGACTCAACCTCCCCAGACGTCGCATTCCTGACGGAGACCTGGCTGAATCCCGCTTCAGCCCCGACATCGCCATTGCCATCCCGGACGGATACAAGATCACCCGCAGGGACCGCACCAACGGAGTCGGAGGAGGCATCGCCATCGTCCACAGGAACACCCTCAGAGTCTCAACCAACACCGACGACACCCTCAGCACCGCCGAACACATGCACTTCCAGATCCACACCGATCCCAACACCACCCTCAGAGGAACCCTCATCTACAGACCCCCGGACCCCGACCACAGTTCAGCGATTCCATCGCTGACTTCGTCAGCACACACGCCATCGCCTCCACGGACTACATCCTCCTCGGGGACCTGAACTTCCACCTCGAGAACAACAAGGACACCAACTCCACCACCCTGATCGACAACCTCGCCACCCTCGGACTCAGACAGCTCGTGACTACACCCACCCACGCCGCCGGCCACACGCTCGACTCCATCTTTTCCGCAAGCCCACACGTCTCCTTCAACCACACCTCCGAACCCCACTGGACTGACCACCACTGCATCCACTTCACCTACAGGAAGCCAACCACGCACCACCGCACCGAACAAATGCCTCGCCACTGCTGGAGCAGAGTCACGGAAGACCAGCTAACCACAACCTCGCCCTGAGCCCACCCGCCGAACCCTCCGACCCCGACACTGCCGCCCGCAACCTCAGACAGTGGATCGACGACTGCGCCAACACCCTCGCCCCGCTCAAGAATCCGCCCAACAGCCACACCAGCAAGAAAGCCACCTGGTTCACCGAAGACCTCCAGGCCTCCAAACGAACATGCCGAAAACTGGAGAAGATCTGGCTCCACGAACGGACAGCGGACAGCTACGCCGCCCACAAGAGCGCCACCCGCAGTCACCATCACCTCATCAGATCCGCCAAAAGGGCCTCACTCAAAGACCGCCTAGACAACAATGCACACAACAGCAAAGAGCTCTTCAACATCGTGAAGGAACTCTCCAACCCCAGCTCCAACACCAACGACATCCAGCCGTCGCGAGACCTGTGCGACTCACTGGCCACCTTCTTCCACCGCAAAATCGCCGACATCCACGACAGCTTCAACACCACGACCGCCCCGGCAACCACCGAGACCACTGCCCCCACAACCACCAACCGCCTGCTCTCCTGGACCAACATCAACGACGAGGACACCAGCGAGATCATGAACACCATCCACTCCGGTTCACCGCTAGACCCGTGCCCTCACCACATCTTCAACAAAGCCAGTACACCCATCGCGCCCCATCTCCGGAAAATAATCAACATCTCCTTCGAGACAGCAACCTTCCCGGAAAGCTGGAAGCACGCCGAGATCACTGCCTTACTCAAGAAACCCAAGGCAGACCCCAAGGACCTCAAGAACTTCCGACCCATCTCTCTGCTCCCGTTCCCCGCGAAGGTCACCGAGAAAATCATCAACAAACAACTGACCCGCTACCTCGAGGAGAACAACATCCTGGACCCTTCCCAGTCCGGCTTCCGCAGCAACCACAGCACCGAAACCGCCCTCATCGCCGCCACCGATGACATCAGGACCCTGCTAGACAACGGAGAAACAGCAGCCCTCATCCTCCTGGACCTATCAGCCGCCTTCGACACGGTCTGCCACCACACACTACGAACACGCCTTCACGACGCCGGGATCCAAGAGAAGGCCCTGGACTGGACCACATCCTTCCTTTCCGGCAGAACACAAAGCGTCCGCCTCGCCCCTTCCGATCCAAGGCCACCAAGATCATCTGCGGCGTACTCCCAAGGCTCCTCCCTCAGCCCAACGCTGTTCAACATCTACATGGCACCCTCGCCCACGTCGCCCGACAGCACAACCTCAACATCATCTCCTACGCCGACGACACCCAGCTGATCCTCTCCCTCACCAAAGACCCTCACACCGCCAAAGCCCACCTCCACGAAGGAATGAAGGCCGTCGCCGAATGGATGAGGACCAGCCGCCTGAAGCTGAACTCGGACAAGACGGAGGTCCTCATCCTTGGTTCCAACCCTTCAGCCTGGGACGACTCCTGGTGGCCAACATCACTGGGAACAGCCCCGCCACCCACCGTCCACGTACGCAACCTAGGGGTCATCCTCGACCCCACCCTCTCCATGACTAAGCAGGTCAACGCCGTTTCCTCATCCTGCTTCAACATCCTCCGAATGCTCCGCAGGATCTTCAAGTGGATCCCCACCGAAACAAGAAAAACAGTCACCCAGGCCCTCGTCACCAGCAGGCTGGACTACGGAAACGCCCTCTACGCAGGAACGACGGCTAAGCTCCTGAGACGGCTGCAACGCATCCAGAACGCCTCTGCACGTCTTATCCTCGACATCCCCCGACGCAGCCACATCACACCCCACCTGAGAGACCTGCACTGGCTCCCTGTCAACAAGAGGATAACCTTCAAGCTCCTCACCCACGCACACAAAGCACTCCACAACTCCGGACCAGCCTACCTCAACAGACGACTCAGCTTCTACACCCCCACCCGCCAGCTCCGCTCGACCAGCCTCGCCCTCGCCACAGTCCCCCGCATCCGGAAAACGACTGCCGGCGGCAGATCCTTCTCCCACCTCGCCGCCAAGACCTGGAACACCCTCCCCACCAACCTCCGACAGACCCAAGACCTACTGGCCTTCAGAAGACTCCTCAAGACCTGGCTCTTCGATCAGTAGCAGCACCACCCCCCTCTTCCCCCAGCGCCTTGAGACCCTCGCGGGTATGTAGTGCGCTTTATAAGTGACATGATTGATTGATTGATTGATGGAAGCTATCGGAGCTCTAAGTCAGTAGCAGAATGCTAAGCATTCCATTCTCTATGGTAGCCTTCTGGCCCACCTCAGGGGTCAATAAAGACTGCCAAGTCCCATTGCCGTGTTGTTTTCCTGAGTTAAGGGTCAAGGACAATAATAACGCCACAGGGCTGTAATGCACAGTGGAAGTGGAACCCACTGTGGCAAGCTGTAAAGCTACACAACACTTCAGTCTATGAGGGCAGACTCTCTGACGAAACAATAAAACACTATGTGGTTCTTGGCAGCATTTGTCTGCCTTCATTCCTTCATTCCTTCATTTTTCTAACAGCTTCTGCTGCCAATGAATGACAACAGATCTGGGTCCATTCTTTCTGGTGTTTATCAGAGTCTGACATTCATTGACATGAAAAGCACAGAACAAGGGAGGACAACATCTATGAAAGCTCTGCATCCTACTCTGCTCTGCCAAAGTGTATCTCTCTCGAAATTTATGAGGTCAAATAGCGAGAACAGGGCACTGGCAGATTTTCCCTATATCCTCGCACAGCTCCCGCTGTCACTGTGCAACAGTGACAGCAAGAGCTACAGGAAGATGGAGAGGGATGCCTCCTTTCCTTTCATCTCCCTGCCCAAGCCCACAGCCTGTGCCTCTCTCACTTCACTGACAGGTAGAAGGCAAAGTCTGTGGATTAAGACACTGGAATGTTGACAGATGAGGGTTTATAGTATCATTTACATCCCTGTACCACTCCACTGTTTTTAAATGAGCTCCCAACCTCACAGTGTTCTAAAGGGGGTCAGAACTCAATGGGCCACAGAAGCATGTGTTTCCTGGGAATTCCTATATATTATAGGTTTTTAAAACTAGCCTTCAATGTCGATCACACCTGTCAAGTGCAAGTGAAAAAGTGTCAAATTAAGACAGTGAGTGACTAACATTTTTTAAGGGGTGTATGTATTCCTCCCTAAGTTAGTTTCAAATATCAGCATTAACGATTGTCACATCACAACAAAAAGGCCAAAGGCAATGATTCTCAGAAAGGTCCATGCTTAAGCAGGAATAAGAAATATGCTATGTCTAGGGCCAAAATCCATTCAGCAAATAATTGAAAATATAATCTGAATTTTGAAAAAAGTCTTAACCGTATTAAACCTTAATTGACTGATCCCCTTCCAGACAGCACATCTGATAAGACTGCCTGCAAGCTTCTGACTGATATGTGAGTCAATCTTTGATACATTTAAATTAGTGGGAGGGTAATGTAGGGTTTTGTGCTAGGTAAAATGACTGAATTTATTACAATGTGCCCAGACCTGGGTCCAGTGCGCACTGTGCCGTAGGACTCAAGCTGCACTCAAACTATAGAGGCCCAAATTGATCGAAACCGGCCTGAAGGTGCTTGTCTTGCCTTCTAGAGGGAGTCTTGTCTGATAGTTTGGGATGGACTGTTTCCATAATGAGCATGATCAGTACTGATTTGCATAAGGAGGGCCTTTGTCTGGAGTAACATGGAGGGTGAAAAAGTATGGAATGGAATGCGTCAAGAACAACTACCAGTGGCTGGGATAAATTGAAGCATTCCATCCATCACCTTGTTGTTTGTTGCAGACGATTCCCTAATTGCGACGAGAAGGGCCGGAACTGTGACCCGGGCTCCCTGTGTCACAGGACTCAAATCCACCTTACTGAAGTGATCCACATAGACCAAAACTAGTTTCGGGTGCTTGTTATCCCGTCTGAGGGGATCTCATCGGGCATACCTGGTTGGGCTGTTCTCAAGTGGAGTAGATTCATTACTGATTTGCAAATTGTGGTTCTCTGTCTAGAGTGGCATGGTGAGCAAAAAAAGGTTGACAGTAATGTTCCCTCGATTGATCACAAGTGGCTGAGAATAATTCAAGCATTCCAACCATACCGTTGTTGTTTGATGCAGGTTGATATCACTCTTGACTAAATGAGCTTTCTTCTGCTTGCAAAAAGGAATTTTGATTTCATGCATTTTGTAAATCCACTTCTCTCAGAAGAAAAAGGAAGCACTTAGCAGAGCTCTATATCATAAAGTGCATTGCATACCTTTCAGTCATAGTGTTATGTATATTAAAAGTGAATGCAAACTTTAATATTTCAGTGGAAAAGGAAGAAGGGCAAAGATGAATTGCTCTCACTTTGAAAGTATTACCACCTCTAACCCAGTGCCAATTCAGTCAGCAATGAAGTGTTTGCATTTATGCTCATGACTGGACTCAGAACAAGCATTGGCATAGCCAATAGGTCTCGCTTTTGGGACCTTATAAGTATTTAGTTATGCAGCACAATATCCTTGGTGCAACAAAATCAACGGTTGCATGGGTAAACACTTATAAGGTCCTAAAGGCGAGACCTATTGGCTATGCCAATGCTTGTTTTGGTAGGCACGGGGAGATTAAGTGATTAGCCGAGAATCACAGGATGTGGAGTGGACCCAAAGGCTCGAACCTTGGTTTCTCAGCTCCAAGGTCGGCGGTCTAGCCGTGAGACCACATCCTCTCCCCATTTGCTGCCGAGAGGTGGGTAGAGAGAGCCCTTCACATTTTCGACGCATAAACACGTGCTTTTGGGTGACGCCTCGCCGTTCGAGTTGAAGACCCCTGCAGTGCTTAATTTGTAAAAGAATATGTGCCAGGGCTTGCAGTTTTGGAATTCAGCAGCAAGTGCTGCCTGAATACAGGCTGCGTGGTCTTGATTTCACCGGGTCCCTTTTAATCCACCGCCAGTCAGTCGCTCTCTGGGCCTTTATCACTCTTGTTCAGGCTATTTTGTGTCCCTATTGTCTTTGCCACTGTTCCTTGTCTTTCTCTCTTTAGTGTCTTACTCCCATGCTCGGGGTCACAGTCTGAGTAAGAAATATGTGCTGGTGAGCCCCACCTGCAGGCACCGCTCCAAATTAAGAACATGTGCACGGCCCTTGAGGGTGGGGGCTGCGCGCTGACGCTCTGCCCCGGGTCAGGCATGGACTTGTCCACAGTGGAGGGAGGGGGTCCGCTGCTCACTGGTGTCAAGTCTCCTAAAAACGCTCCGTCGTCGGCTATACAGCTGAAGGCTGCTCCCGCTGGTGTCTGTTCCGCGTAGAGGCTTATGGTACCGTACTGGTGAGCAGGGGGCGCACCGGTGTCCTGGGTGGAGGCTGCTACCACCAGTGTCCCGGGGGTGGAGTCTGCTTTCAGTGGTGTCCCGGGGGTGGAGTCTGCTCGCACTGGTATCCATGAGTGGAGGCTTCAGGCGCCGGGGTGATGCTCTCACTAGTGTCCCTGTCGTCCTGGGTGGAGGCGGCTTCCACTAGTGTCTGTTCCGTGTGGAGGCTTCTGGTGCTAGAGTGCCCCAGGTGGAGTATGCTCTTACACGCGCCTCTGGTGAAGGCTGCTGATGCTCTCGGTGGTGTCCTGGGTGGAGGCTGCTTTCACCAGTGTCCTGGGTGGATGCGGCTCCCACGGGTGTCTGTTAGTCGTGGAGACGTCTAGTGCGTAGGGTGTCCTGGGTGGAGGCGGCTCCCGCTGGTGCCCTGGGTGAAGGCTGCTCTCACTGGTGCCCTGGGTGAAGGCTGCTCTCACTGGTGCCCTGGGTGAAGGCTGCTCTCACTGGTGCCCTGGGTGAAGGCGGCTCCCGTTGGTGCCCTGGGTGGAGGCGGCTCCCGCTGGTGCCCTGGGTGAAGGCTGCTCTCGCTGGTGCCCTGGGTGAAGGCTGCTCCCACTGGTGTCCTGGGTGGAGGCGGCTCCCACTGGTGTCTGTTCCTCGTGGGCGCTAGTGTGCAGGGGCGTGCCTCGGGTGGCGCCTGCTCTCCCTGATGTCTGTCTCGGGTGGAGGCCTCTGGCGCTAGTGTGAGGGTGGACGCGGCTCTCACAGGTGCCCAGGGCGGAGGCTGGGCGCACCGGTGCTGGTCCCGCGAGCAGAAGAGCCACAGAACCTCCGCCTGGAACCAAGACTTAGGTATGGGCTCATCTTTACTCATTCTCCACCGTTGCAAACACGGCGAAGGGTCCGTAACTAAACGTCACTTGTTGGTTTAGCCTTGCACTACAAGCCACTGACCCTTTAAACGCGCTCGCGCCGCTGCACGTGACGGTGCAGAGGCGCTTGCAGAGAATCTGATCAGACCCGAACAGGCCACTCAGCCCTGTTTAGGACGGTTTCGCTTGAGCTTGCGAAGTCTCTTGTATTAAAAAACAAGCATTTGAAGGCACGAGCGGGGAGGAGGTGGGGGCGACGCGAGTGGTGCGCGCGCCACAGCGAGCGATCTGCGCGCGCCACAGCGAGACATCTGTTTTGCATTATCGGGCACGATAATGCAAAACAGATGTCGGCCCTGCGCGCGTAACCGCAGGAAAAAGGCCATGACGCACGAGCGTCTGGTCAGCTTTCCAAACCCCCTTACTAAAAGTCTCACAAGCAGCGCATGCGCTGCTCTAGGCTCGACCTAAAAAGGACGAAATAAAGGGGTTCTCAGAATGGCAATGAGATGAAGGACGTTGTGCTGCTGTCTGTACACTTGAGTTGTGCACATATTTTGAATTACACATTATTTGTCAAATAGATTTCTATTTTCCATACGTGTGTTCCTTTACCTATACTTATGTACTCCTGTGTTACATTTATTGTCGTGGTTTAGGGGTCGGAATGAGTTGCAGCTGCAACCCCTAGCTTTCCACTTGTGCCCCTTGGCACTGCCTTGGTGATCCTTGGTCTCAGAGATGGTAAAATCTGTGCCAACAACACAGAGAAGGCTCGCACTTACAGGCAATGTGTTCCAGCCCACTTGTTTTCCACTTATTTTTCACTACACTAATAGTGAATTATAATGATAGATTATTATTTACTATTAGTGTAATAAAAAATACAGCATCAGGATCTGGAACGGAATTTTCACTGGCAGCTAAGGTAAGCAAAATGAAATACTATTAAATGTATGTTGTGTGTATGCACACAATAGACTGTATTTCTGTTAGAGAGCGTGTGCATGTATGACTGTATGTGTGACCATGTGCATGTGAGTGAAAGTGAGTGCGAGTGAGTGATAGGTAGAAAGTGAAAATCAATGATATTGTCAGTAAATTTGTATGAGAAGTCAAAATGAGAGAATAAATGAGTTGGGTAAAGAATGACTCTGAGAATGAATAAGAATGAGTGTGCGGGGGCATTAGAGAGTGGGAGAGAGTGAGAATGAGAATGACAGTGAGTGAGTGGGTGAGTGTATCTGTGTTAGAAAATCTGAGTCAGAGTGAATGAGAATACAAGAGACTGAGGCCCAGATTTATCAAGGTTTTGCGTTGCCCTTGCGCCACGCAAGAAGGCGCAAGGGCAATGCAAAACCTAAGTGAGATTTATCAAGCCACGCAAGCCCACCTTGCGTGGCCCTGCAAGACTTGATACATCTAAAGTAACACAAGGCCGCACAAATCGCTGCCTTGCATTACTCTGCGGCAGGGAGGTGTTCCACAGGGGAGTGTGGGTGTTCCCATGCATCCACCCATGCATTCTGCCGCATTCCCAGATTTACCATTAGTGGTAGACCTGGGAATGTGTCAAAATGCTACGCCTTCCCAGAGAGGCATAGCAAGGAGAAATATCTTTATTTCTCCATGTTTTTCCCCTTTCTACGTGTGCCGCACACGCACAAAGAGGAAAATGCCTCTCAGGATTGTTTTGTACAGGATGGTGTCCCTTCCTGCACAAAAACAATTCTGCCTACAACGCAGGCACCCTTGCAACATCATGCAAAGATGCCTGCATTGGTGCTAGGCAGCAAAAAGTGTGCCAGCACTAGGAAAGAACAGAAATTTACAGTGTAATGGTAAATATGGTGCATTCCTGCCCTTTCCCTTTTGCACAACACAGCAAGGTGGCTTGCTGCATTGCGCTGCATGAAAGAATGATAAATCTGCCCCTAAGTAGGAGTGAAAGTGTATGTGAGTGATAAAGTATGTGAGAGTCAGAGTACGAGTGAATGAAAGTAAGAGTGCGTGCAAGACAGGGAGTGAAAATGGATGTGTGCAAGTGATTGAGAATGAGTGAGTGAGAATGAGTGTGAGTAAATTAATGTAAGTTAGCCAGAGAAAGAATGTGTTATTATGCTTGAAAGTCTGCAATTGGACCTAGCATACTCAAGGTCATGCTCAGAGCACCCATGGCAAAATGCAGGCACTGGCTTACATTGGAGATGATACTTCCATACAGGATACCCAGAGTAAAATACAGATGTTGGCACACTGAAGGTGAACTCGGGAGGGGGCACCCATGATAAAATGCTGGCACTGACATACTGGAGGAAATTCTTGGCAGAGGTGACTCCCATGACAAAGCACTGGTGCTGGCAGAAGGGAGGACAACCATGCATTGATGAAATGTTTTTGCCCCAGACATATTTCAGATGACTTTTGACGTAAGGATCACCTATAGTTTATGGCAGGCAGTTATGGCAACATTCTGGCATTGCATTTTGTAAGTAAGGTTTGGGCTAAAAACTGAGATGACTAACTGTTGACCCTAGCCATAGCACATTTTATAAAATGGGGGCAACTCACGAGGCTGTCAGATTTTATTGGCATGGCACATGATGAAAGGACATGAATGTTTAATAAGTGTCTTAAATGTCTGTTAAAATACACGATTAGACACAATTTTACAAACATTTCTCAGGGGGAGAACCCATCTGATCTCTATGTCATAGAGATTGGGCTCACTCACTTCACTTGCGCAATAAAATTCAAGTAAAAGTTCCCTTGGCATATCATGTCAGCACTCTAATAAAGGTGATATTGACATTTGCCTCTGTTTTGTTGTCATATTAATCAAGCAGTTATTATGTAACTTCAACGATGTGAATTATTATGATGTGATCAGGTTAAAGTTCTGTGATATCACTGCCAGTAAGAATCAGGTTGAAATGTCATATGAGGTCACTTCCTGTGATGTTATTAAGCTCGAAGGGTGTGTGATGTCCCTTCTGCTACCCCTTGCATTTTGGTCAACTAGCGTCCATTGTTTCATGTGAACATTGTTCCATTTTAGTGCAAGCCACAGAGTTATTGTAAACATAAAATAAATATGTGTTTATTGATTATGATACTAATCTACTAATTGTATAGTATTTCTATCCACAGCTCTTTACACTGAACATTTTAATATACACTTACTATTACCCAATCAAATTGGTAATCAGCCAATCAGACATGGTGTTACAGTCTTGTTTTTCACTCAGTCACTAACTTTGGTGTTAAAGTGCTATTTATATTATTTATTTATTTTTATTTAGCATGAACATTGCTCTAAAAGGCAGCTTAGTGGAATACAGAGAACATTTTCACTGCATGAAAAGTATCTTAAACATGAAGTGCTAGTACACTGAATAGTACGATGTGTGCACTACAAAGCCCAAAATGTGATGTGCAAGAGGGTGGTAATGTAATTAGTGGATGCCTACACAGCACCCTGGACATGCATATTTACAAACCAGTACACATGTTTAAATCACATTTCACACATATCATTTTAGGTAATGGGAGATAAAGTGATTTATCAAGAATATGCAAGACCTTTGGATGCAGTGTCAAAGCCAAGAGTAGATCCCTGATCTCCAGGTTCCAATGTGGTCAAAATGGTGAGTTGAATGGGTGGATAGCTAAGTTCACTGTGTAAGAGAGTTACACGAAATAGAACAACTTGCAGTTTGCTGTGAATAGGGTCTAAAGGTTTCTGACAAGTCAAAGGTCTATTACAAAGCCAGATTGTCACTTGAAGTGCATTATAATGACAGCTATCCATTGCAATTGGTCCGTGTTACAACTGTAGCTCAATGAGGTGGAGAAAGCTGCCTGCCCAATCCCAGGGAGCCAATGAGATATTTCAGTGAGCAGCGGGATGGCTTGTGTAGCACCAATCCTTTGTCTTCACCCTAATAGCTGTGATTATTCACAAGCTGGTGTATGTAAATCCTAGTCTCATGGAACATGTTTGGGATTTTGTACATCCCTTCAATGTTGGTGTCCAGCCCCACTTCAGTTGTAGAGATTACTTATAACAAAGTTGGATAATACTTCAAAGCACAAGGCACAGCAACTAGTAAAAACAAACATTGGTAAAGCCAATAGTTGGCACGTATGAGAGCTATTGGCTCTGGCAATGTTTGTAGGCATGCTGTAAAGCAGCAGAGATGCTTTGCAGTGCAGCTAAAACTAATTTTAAAAGCTCTATGATGAAGCCAGGGCTAATGCGCTTTTTATTTTAAGTGCATTATCCCTGGGTGCATCATAGTCCTTTTTTTTATTATTTTAGCCAAACTACACAGCAGCCACATTGCTATACAGCATGACTACAAATCATTGCCAAAGTTGGCAATGCCCATGCTGTACAGCATGAACAAAGGCAGTGGCAGAGCCTATAGGCCTTGCCAATGCTTAAAATCAATCAATAAATAAAATGGAACCATAAGGTTCTGACACAATATCTGCTACTGTCCAAGCAGCTGGATTTTATTTGGAAAAACGAGTTACTTTGGCATTGGACTTCTATCACTCCCCTCAATTCCCTGTGATATCGAAGACCTATATGATCAACTCGGAGCAGGGTTTTAGATTGAAGAGGATGCAAAAGAGCTACCAGCACCCAGTCCCTAGAGTTGTGCACACAAAGAAATCAGAGCCAAATGTTGGTTATTGCTGAAATTGACATACAGCCATGATTGGGTTAATAATCTGAGAGCAACCATGGAAAGGTTCAAGGAAATTACCAACAAATATATTTCAAACATTGGGGGGATGGGAGCACACTGCCTCACCTCCCAGCACAGTTCGCCCCTTAGCATTGTGGTAAATGCAGTTCACAGTGATTGCTTACTTGAATTTTAGCTGTAGTGTTTCACCAAAGTTGGTGCAGGTTAGTGCTGTAAATCTCTAGACACATGTGTTTCTGTATATTATCCTTCATCCGTAGAGATAAAAAATGAAATTCATCTGGGGTTGCTGAGAAAGCTGCTACAGTTCAAACATTGACGTACAGTGGGCTCCCGACCGGGCTATGTCCTAAAATGCATTTAATTCTTCTTACAACTGTGTTTATACTTTCTAAAATGTCTTTTGTTGCTTTTTAATTAATATTCTGCTGTAATGACTTTGCATGGCGATCACTATGCGTAAAACCAAGAATGAGATTTCCTGTTTTCAGAGAAGAACAATAACATGTTTTAAGTTGACCATTATACCACATTTGCGATTTCTAAGCACTGCAAGAAACTGTCATTATCCAATTTACTGATAGCCAGTGTATAGAGTGATGGATGACTGAATTGTCCTGCATGGAATCAAACTGAGACAACCTTCCACACAGAGTTTAAATTAGTAGAAAATACATGACAATCGTGACGTCAGACCTAGCATTTATTGACTACACCAATTAAAACGCCAACATCTTCAGCTTAAAACCACTGACATAAAAGTAAATCATATATCACTGATATCAATGCACTCATTATGATTGGTCATTGGCATATTATCAACCAATTCAAATGTATATTTAGAAAAATATCCTAATCCTAGTTTGCTTTATTCTCCATTTCTACTTAATCTGCCTTCGATGTGCGTAGTACCTGGTTATAACACTGTTAGTGCTGATGTTATGTCTCTGGTATTAACCCAGAGATGCCCGAGAATAACCTGAAAAAAGTTAACCGCATTCGAATCCAATGGGAACTAGGACCATCCAAGCGACCTCTCTTGTCCCTTTTTGGTGATCCATCTTAGTTTTAGTACAAACATGACCCCCTGAGAGATGCATTTACCTTCTTTACTACTTTTCAGTAAATACAGACTTCTCGGTCCAATATCGCAGACAGTCAAATGACTCTACAGTTAGAAAGTAAACATGATTATTCCTAAAAATACCCATCCATGTACACCCTATGACTAGGCTTACGTTTCATACCTAAGCAGCAATTTCAACATTCTTAAATAAAATCAGTACTATCTCCCCACCTTTGCTAAATCAAACTGTGTAAGCATCACAAGAAGAGTGTAGATTTCAATGCAACACATGCAAAAGAGGATGCATTGTAAAAAAGTATTGGCAAAGTCAGTTGGTCTGACTTTTGCTTTCGGTCTTTCGGCTTTGTCAATGCTTGCTTTGACATTGTTTTTATAAAGCATTGTTGTGGGAGCTACCGGGCCCTTGCCAGTGAAGTTAGCCCATGGCTAAAGTGGCCTGACCCATTGCTCCATGCTGTATGCTTGTAGTGGTTGGAACAAAAACGTGAAATATACAACAAACTAATGGAAAAAAAGGGCTGGCTGAAAGCCCTGTAGGTAAGTATATGCTTTAGGCAATTTTAATAAAATCAAAAGGTCCTGGTTTATGCCAGACCTAAAAAAATGAATCTCAAGTCTCCCTTCTGGTTATTGACAAGGAAAACATTATGAGATTGACTAAGTCAAAATATTTCACCATTCACACAGTGTTAATCAACAATGGCGTATACATCCTTGCTGTTGGTCCAACAAGAGCACCGTGCATTAAAGACTCAGGCATTATTTTATTCGTGAAGAAACTTCACTGATTCCATTGCCTGTATGATTCAGACAATTGCCCGCTCATCTTGCCTATGTACATTTGCTTCACTGTGCTTGCCCGTTCTATTCATACTACCGCAGCGCATCTGGGATGCTGTACTTTGGCACTCTTGACCAACAGCCACCACTTGTGTGATGAGCAGTTGGTCATCGTCCGCAGTCGAATCGACTACCATTGGTTTGATTAGTACAACTCCTTCTATGATGTGCTGCGAAACTGATTAAGATAAGGCCTCTGCCTTGATTGATAATTCACAGTGATTCTGCAAATGTATTTTCTTTATTATTTTTCCTCCTCTCACGCCCCATGAAGTCAGTATTGGAAATGGCGACTTAAAATTGCAAAAAGATACATGACAGTACAAAATAAAAATACTAGCCATCCTCTAAAGTCTTGGGGCTACACTATTAGCTCTGGTCTAGTACAATGCCATTGTGACAATCATTCCGCACTGGGAAAAGACACACACTGCACGCTGGAAAAAACAGCAAAGAACAGCACACATTAGATGGCAGACGTTTTCTACTTACAGAAAAACCTTTAGCCTTGAAATGTTTTTGTTATCCAAAAATAACTCGTACAATGCCATATTCCCTACTATTTTTGGAGAAGCAAAAAAGAGCACGTCTTTTCCCATCGAGCAGGGCACTGGTATAAACAACAACGCAGATGCTTCGTGAGACAGGGCTGGACTTCTCAAGCACTTAACCAGAGAGGAATGCGCCAACTCTTTCAGATAATCTCGTGCCAGCACCCATCCTGCCCTGCTCTCTCCTTTGGGAGTGGCCCAGCTTGAGTTCTTCCTAATTCTTTACCCTCCTCACTCCTACTTAGCTACTTTTTTTCAAAACAGAAGGAAAAATAAGTTGTATGCCAAACAGTGCAAGACCAGGGCTACCTACCCTTACATACCTGAACCTTCTAATAATTAGCTGTCTGGCCTGTTTCAAAGGCAAAAAAAATCGTTCTCTCTCTCTCTCTCTTTCTCTGTCTCTCCTTCTCTCTCTCTTCCATCTCATATCGTTATAGTATGATAAACGTCACCCTCTATAAAAGGAATTAAATGTGTATACAAAGTGAAATATGATCTTGTGTTCACTCACTTCCAGATTCTCAAATTATAGAAATGTTCGAACCTCAGCATTAGAAAACCTAAACACCACCACAGTGAGATGTTATTGACATACAAGGCTGGTGCTGTATTAAGGCAATTGTAGGCAACTGCCTTACAATGCAGTTACCAATGACCACATGAGGGCGCTACATTGTAACTAATAACCCAAAGACGGATGCGATAAAGTACAATCTCTACTACACCTTTGGGCTGTCCACCTAATTTACAGGCAGGCGGAAGTTAAGTATGTCCACAACAGAGCCCACTCCAGCTCCATTACTGACATACTACACTGACAGCCCAAAGGCCATTGGCGGGTTACATATAACTCCATCCAACTGATTTAGGGTCGACTGTGTTAGATGTTTTTTTGCTGTTTGTCACTGTTAGGCAAACGTGCTCGTGAGCGACAGTAAAAAAAAAAAAAAAAAGTATCCCTACACCATCCCTACACCACTTTGGGAGTTTGTTTTTCGAAAAATGTAAAACTTTGGAAAGACGTCATGTTTGACAGAGCTGTCAGTAAAACGTTTACAACAATAACTGAAACCACTGTAACGTTGGCACCTGCCAATGTTTTGAGTTGTCCGCTGGACAGGTGGACAATTGTAAATTTGATAGGCAGAGGATCCGTAGTATGGCCTGGATAAAGTCCTCCGCCAAACTCTAAATCAGGCTCATAGTCACTACTGGGCCGCTGTTTCTTCCATGATCGCAATTGCTTCCACAGGCATCAAGCTAGCCAAGCGTGCCCTAGGACCATAGACGATCCACTACAGTGTGTCCTATATCAGCTCAAGGAAAGTATGTGGGCGTTAAGAAACATATGGCAGTTGAATTTTTTTTTTCTGAAATACTGATGCGCTCAAAACCAAGTTAACATTTTAAAAGGACAGATTTCTCCATACTATCTACAAATGAAGTTCCTTCCTTCCTTCTTACAAAACAAACAGTTTTAACAGTGACAGTTTTTAAGATGTTGAGACTGTAATCGTGCTCCATAAATATGTGTCAGCACACACAGCTTTAATACATCATTTAACGTGGCATAAACTGAGTTTAGGCAAAGTGAATTGATTACACTCCAGTGGGGTTCAGCAACAAAACAACTGAATGAGAATAAATCAAAAATTCAAAATGAACTCATTTTAATAAATTCACTGCCCCCCCCCTTCGATTAGTCAGAGTTGCAGGGAGATATAGACGACTAGTGGATTTTGGCTCATGTGCAAAGTGGCAGTGGTCCAGAGGGGGTGTGCCTCAACAGGGAAGAGGATGTGGCCTAATGGCTAGAGTGGTCCACCTTGATGCTGGGGAACTTGGTTTTAGTCTTGGCAGGGACGCTCAAAATCCTGTGATTCTGGGCAAATCCCTTAATCACCCCGGGCCTAACAAAATGAGTGTGTCTGCAATGCAACCGGTGCTCATGTAAGGCACTCTGATACCTTCGGGTTGAGTTTGTGCTATATAAAATTACCCCAAATAATGCACTCAGTGCTTCCTGCAGGGTGATTAACCAATGTGCTCCGACCCACATTTCTGCAGTCATTGTATGCGAGTTGGAGCTGTCGTACATAGCATGCATGAATACAACCCGGGTCATATCTGACCCTTGTAATGTCCAAAGTCCTCTTCGTGAATACAAGACTTGTAAAGTGAGTGCATATTTTGCATGTCACTGCATAGTGCACACATGCACTGCATAGATTTACCATTCAACTGACCTTGCTGTTTTTGTTGACTAAGAGTAGGAATGGGTTTTTATATATGGCTGGCATTCATGGGGGCATGTGAAAAATACAATGGTTAACTTTCAAGAAACAAAAGCTGTAGCTTCAGGCCTTCGTACATCACTAAGCTAGAACCCACTGAGCTGCAAAGGCAGACATGTTGATTTGACAGCTGCAAATGGTTAGTCACCAATTATGGTGGTATTTTCCTTCACAGATTTACTAGCTTGTTAATGAGAATGTAAACACACCAACGTATTTAGAGTTTAAGTTGAGATCACCATGACTGGATGTATCCAGTATCGGTGCTGATTATTATTTTTTTTTTTTTGCAGATTTATATAGCGTGAACTCGACCCGAAGGTATTGGAGCACTTTACATGAGCACCAGTTACGTTACACAAGGACACATTCATTTTTTTTTTGGTAGGCACGGGGAGATTAAGTGATTTGCCCAGAATCACAGGATGTGGAGTCGACCCCGAGGCTCGAACCTTGGTTTCCCAGCTCCAAAGTCGGCAGTCTAGCCGTGAGACCACATCCTCTCCCCTCCTTTGTTTTTGCCTTACCCGGAACTTCTGTTGCGGACACACCTGCAGACACACACCAATAGCAAAGTTAATTGTTACCCACAAGGGAACTTGCTTTAGTCAGCTCGTTAAATTAACAATTATCTGGCAGAATCCCACTTACATGCCTCTAGCCATGATGCTCTGGGAGCAGACCATAAACGCGTGCACTCTTTCAGTCCCACAAACATTGGAAAAGATGTCACACCTCCAAAGGTTGGGCATAGCCAGCCCATAGGCTTCATTTTTAAAGATCAAAGTTTTTCTCAGAAGGCTGCAGCCTGTGCTGTTGGATATCGGGTGTGCCGAATACCAAAGCTGCATAGTCGAGGATCCAAATCAAGCCTTTTTAATCCACCAGCAGACACTCCTTGCCCCTTTATCTCACACTTCTACGTTTTTTTCATCCCTGGCATCTTTTTCATTGGTTTTCCATATTTCAATTCCTCCTTCTTTCTCTCTCTCTCTCTCTTGCTATGTGTCAAATTCTGATGAGGAAAACTAAGGGCTGATCCTTAAAACTGAGTGCCAGGGGGCCCCACTTGCAACCAACGGCTCAGATTAAGCACGGAGCCGTTTGCCTATTTACTTAAAATGGGATCAGTGCACAATACAGAAACATGGGCATGTGTCCGCCATTTAAGCATCACGTGCACAAACGGTGTTACAGAAGAGAACATGGTGTCTGGGAGGGCTGGCCTCCAGAGTACAGCAGCAGGTGCAGTGGCCTTGGTTGGAGGAAGATCCTTCTCCTGCACAGACCTTGAACACCTCAGGCAATCGCCATCACTACCTCAATTCAAGAAGGACCTCAAGACCTGGATCTTCGACTGAGCTGCATTCCCCACTCCCCCCACAGCACCTTGAGGCCCTTACAGGTGAGTACTCGTGCTATACAAGTGCCTGATTGATTGACTGAGTGGCGCAAAGGAGCTGTGGTGATAGGGGACACGTGGATGTGTCACTTATCACTTTCACTGCCAAACTGCTAGCAAGCAGTTCCTTGCTTCAGGGCCGGTGTCACATTTGTCACACCACTACTCGGCTTGTTTACTTTTCAGGGGTAGAGCGCACACAAATGACCCCTCAATTGCTGAACCAGAGCACTGCCTATGACTGCAGAAAATACACCAGAGCCTTTGTGATCCCGAGCGAGGGGGAGAGGACGGGGGGCATCAAATTTATGATTCCCCTGCCCCCAGAAAGACTGCAGGGTACAGCTGAATAGTGTGAAATATGACAGATATCACTTCCATTCCAATTTCCGGATTTTAACCTTTTGTAAACTAAAGAGCTATAGGGCATGAGAAATGTACTCTTAAACAATCAGGAAACTCAAAAGCATACCAGTTTGTGTTGAATTTGCTTTTCTGAAGTTACCTCTTAAATATAAAAAAATGTCCACAATGATTTTTTTATCCTAACAATAATTGCTGCAGACAAACCCACTTTTGGCCTGAGGCGCAATCTCCCAGCCAGCCTGGGAAACGCTGAACACAAGCACTTGCTGGAAGTCACTTACAAGGTTTATCTTGTACATACAAAAAATCCTCCGTGCTGGGCGAAAGAATACCCTTTTGATTTGAAATGACTTCAAACTAGTATGAGGAGGAATGAAAACAATGGCTGAAATCTTCATTTTATTTCCACGCTCACAAGGTCTTGACAGCTTGCCATGCACTCGCATTCCTGCCAGGATGACGCTGTGATGCCGGTGCTGCGCCTGCCAGCCCCTGAAATGCAGTTAACCCTTACTGGTACTGTTTTCTCCTGAGTTACAGACAAAAAGCAAGAAGGTCACACCGCGGCTGAAATCAGATGTTGTCTCTACAGATGTAACGTAGGCCCCTAAAGGCCCTACCTTGCAGAGACGCCTAAGATGTTTGTATAAAAGGCTATGGAAATATTATTATACAAGGCAAAGAGACATTTTTGGAGAATTCACCAAATTGGGAACAGAATGCTTTTTAGGTCTGGTGTCAGACAAGACCTTTTGATTTTACTAAAACTATGTGCACAATATACTTGTAGGTGCTTTCAGCCAGCTCTCTGCATCCACTGGTTTGCTAATGTATTATTTATATATTTCTTCCACTATAGCATGCAGCATGGGGCAATTGGTTGGCCCACTTCAGTCCTTGGCTTACTTCAGTGTGAGAGACAACATTCTGCCCTTTCACAAGGAGCAGCACGTCCACATACAAAGTACTTTGCTTCACTGTCAGGGATTACTTTGGCAATGTGTGCTTTTTGAGGCCAAAAATATATTTTTGCTTTTACCCAGTTTTCTTTAATTTTGGAATTGACGAGGGCCCAGTAACTTCTCCAATAATAAAGCTGTGCAAAAACTATGACAAAACTAAACATGAATTGACAAAGTCTGAAGTTGGCAGCCAGCTGACAGACAGCTATTTGGCCAATATTTGGAGTTATTTGCATTCTGCTATGGATGGGCATTCTCGTGCTAATAAAACATCTTGGACAACTGAAGCCTCTTCCCTTTGGGTGCAAGTAGGAAAGCAAATAACAATTAAGCATTATAAATTATTTTGTTGTTTTGAAGGTTTTAATTTCTAAATAGATCTTAGCTATTTAGTTGCGCTGTTACTTTCATCATCAATAAATTGAAGGCATATTAATATATTGGGTTTCTTTGACATTTAGTATTTTTCTAGAGCCAGACTTAAAAGTTGAAGTGGATTAAAAAATGGCAAGTGGACATTTTCTGGATTTTTACACATTTACACCTGAGCAACTTTAAAAGTCCCTTCTGCGACATGGGATCATAATTGGCCACATACCATGGTTGTCCAACTGCAACCCTTGGTCTCATTTCCCTGATGCCAGAAGTTGCCCAAGCAGGACTTTCAGCAGGGGGAAAGGAATTTACATGCTGTCAAGCGGTGTGTAATGCATTTTCCACTGCCAATTAGTTAGATCAGGGAAATATCAGAACCCCCGCTGCAGGGAATCTAAATCTGGTTAGGAGGCTAAAGCTTAACTTCACCTTGGGAGAAATTGGGAAACTTCTTCACAAACCATGCAATTCCCCGACTTGGCCAAGTTTTGAAGTCATATGATTGTCTTTAACCACCCCTATTTTTTAGGTCCAGCCTGTTCAGCGCATGCGCTGCTCTGCGAGGCATGCTGTATCAGGTAGGGATTTGAAGCTCCACCCACTCTGCGCCCATATTTTTCATTGGCTTGTGTCAATGTCCACTGTAGACTGTGGATGTTCATTATTCAATAGGCTTAGTAGTTCTTCCTTAGTACTGCCTTGTCTCATTTTGTAACCTCCCATGGTGACATCCCCTGTTACGTGTGTTGTTACTCGGTAGGCTTTTATTACAAACTTTGAGCACTATTTTCTCCAATAGCGTTGTCCTGCCTACTGTTGCAGCTAGGACACGCTTTCTCCTAAAGGTTATTTTTATTTTTATAGCACGGGCTGAACGCATTTGCAATGCAATAGGACTCACATTTGCAAGAGTTTAAGCTATTGGCATTGTAAATGACAATGCCTTTTATTTATATGTTTTAAGAACAACACATAAATAAAAGGCATTGTCGCTTACAATGCCAATAGCTCAAACTCTTGTAAATGCGGAACCTATTGCATTGCAAATGCTTGTTTAACTCTGTTTACAAGCAGTACTTACTAGCCTGTTAAATACACCTTTTATCACAGCATAATTATTACCGATTTCTTTGAGCTTTCATTATGGACTTTTTATTAATAATTGCTGTGCCATGCTACAAAATATTATAGGATTTAAGTCCAAGTTCCACCAGCAAAGTTATAATACCACAAGTAACTGGCTACTGAGTCGTGACTTTGCTGTGTGTTCAAACCAACAAATTCTGCTATACGCTTTACGCTTTGTAATAGGGATTCATTTGCTTGGCTTCAGAGTAATGTTATTTTAGGGATATTTGGGGCCCCAGGAAAGAGATATTTTAGGGCCCCAATTGGTAGCTGCTTTTAGTTTTATACACGTTTTGCTACTATATACCTGTATTAAACAATATTGAATTATACTTAAACATTCACACAAAAACTGCTGAAATATATATTGCCTAGAGGCCCAAACATCCTTAAAATGACACTGGGTAATGAGAGCAGCATCAGAGGTAGAGGTCGGCAGAGAGAAAGGTGCGATAGAGTGAGAGAAAGATCACTTAATCAAAGGGGCCCTTAGAACTTGAGGGCCCTGGGTAATTGCCCATTTTTTCCCATGTCTTAAAAAATGATTGTCATGGAGGAGGGTTTCAGAAGAATCATCATAAAAAACCCACCTGTACACATTTATATGTGAGAGGGGAAACGAAGGCATCTGTGCAGAAGAAAGTATTGTAGAAGTTGAAACTAAAATCCTAAGCAGTCCCTGGACAATTCTGACATCCTGACACATTGGAGGATGACACATTTTTGATGTGATGACACATTAGTTGAGAAAGTCTAGAAATGTGTTATGTTCCCAGCTCTTTCACAACTGCTGTCACCTAGCGATTCCAATTCTGGAAGGAGATTTCAGACCTTTCCCATTCTTCCAACTCTTGCATGTTCAGACTCTCTGGCACCTACAATGTTTAGTTTCACAGTAATCAAATTAAATTCACTCAAATCTACTGGGACAGGAATACTCTGAAGAGATGTGCTAAACAGCTCCTCTTTATTTAAGAGAAACGAAAGAGGTAGGCGAAAAGACAACAAACACACAATTTACGTGTATAAAATGATTGATTTACACTTTGCTATTTCTCTAGCACACTATGGGGCTTTACCAAACGGGTCCTCATATTGCTGGTGAATGTGTCGTCTGAAGATCAAAAGTGTGCACCCATCAAGACCAACCCGGAGTTTCATCCTCTCCAGGTCAATATAGCAATTGTCATTTAAGAGGTTATATAAACACTGGGTATGGTCATGAATGTAATGCAGAGGGTGTATCTAGATTACAGACTTTATTCTCTGAGTGAATGACCTTGAACTAATTTCTTTTGCTTATTTTCAAACACAACTACAAAACAACCATGAACACACACGGATGATTCTGCCTGGAACTATTCCAGCCATAAACAAGCCACCGATTTACTGGCACTAATAACAGCAAGCATCTCGCAACGCAAGGTAATTGCCTGAGGTGTGTATTGTCTCCTATCTGGGCAAATACAATAAATCTCTTGCAAACGTGACCTGGAGTTCAAAGACAAAACAATAACTTCTCAGTCATGCACACTGCCAGCCCGCTGTGCTAAAGTACATTTCTATCTGTTACAGATTAAAACACAATGTGTGTTGCGAAACAATGACAGGGTGAAAGGAAACACAGCCAGACCTGCTAAATGTGAGTCTTATTAGTCCACGAACATGGGAATGTCGAGCTTGGAACAGATCTCTTTAGATTCAAGAGAAATTGTCAATTTAATAAGGGACAGTATCAAATTGAAGAACCCTGATTCTGTTCAACAGATTCTACTTGTGAACATCTGCTACCTCTCAGAAGTGACACTGATGTGTTGGTAAAACAGTTGCAATGGTGTTGGCTTCGATATTGTACAAATGTGATCTAGTGTATAAGCAACATGTGCAGAAAGGTAATTTGCACAAGTGCAACATTCAGAAGGTCAACGCAAATTCCACAAATCAGTTCTCGTTACAGTAATAGACATATCGAGAAATGGAGACCGGTGTTAAGAACAATCAACAAGGCAACACATACAAACCTGCTAACCAATGCACACCCATTGACGAGGATTTAGGCTTGGAACGATTGCAAACACATTTACCCACCATTCACTTGCTCCAGTTCTAACCTGAAGAGGCTATATTCAGACAACTGCTCACATATCATGAGCCTAAAAAGATGGAAGATGCATTGGCTGTCATTCTATGCCAGGTGGCACTGGGCAGAATTTGGGAAAAAGAAGTCAAGTCCCCAGGTCAGAAGATGAGTTTCAAACATGCAAATTCCAACGTACAATATCCGGAAGAGGTTTAGGGTTCGCAAAGCAACCCCACACAAGACCCAGAGAACACATAGCGAACCATCCCATGTGTAGTTGTTGTTACAATATTTGTTGTGTCTTGGGTCAATTCAGGGGATAAGAGACATTTTTGAGAGCTCACAAGGGTCACACAATCGAGAGGCCTACATCATACCTAAGATGCCGTAATTACCAGATGTACCACCATACCAGAATAGCGGAATGTCATTGTGAAGCACCTCTGAGCACTCCAATTGTATGCACGCTTTTAAATGTACATTTGTAATATGGATCTTCTCTCCGAACACTGACAACATTCAACAGTATCTTGTAACAACTGTGTATTCTTTGATTCCTTTTCCTCTAAAAAGAGGCCTTAAAATTATTTTTTATAAGATACGTGAAGAAAATATTTTGGATGAGGAGGGAAACCAAACGCAATTTGTCATATAAAGCCAGAGCAAATATTTGAGAGAAAGGAAAATCTGGAATAAATCCTGAAATGCCTGACTAATGTAGCAGAAAGAGCATAAACATTGATACAATTAACATCATGATTTAAGAAATCAGGAGATTTTCGACCTGTGGAGAAGAAGTATGCAGTATGTCTTGAGTGTTTCCCCAGATTGTTTCATCAGTCAGGATTTGCCTGATCTAATGTTCGTTATACGATATGTTTTCACCAGAATGTTTTCTCTTTTTGTTTCTTAATTCATTTCTCAGGGCAGTTCCAAACACATGTGCTTCGAAGCGGAATAGTCGGCGATGCTATCCATTTGCATAGTGTTTTACAAAGGTCTAAGGGACAATTCAGTCCCATTAAAGTGACATCTCCATGTCTGACAGGACAGACATCAACAACATACTACTACATAGAGCACCTGACAAAAAGTACTGAAGTCAAATGGCAGCTCGTGCATTGCATGCATCAACTCTGCGCATTGTATACTCTCCTGCATGCTTCTTAGTGTATAGATTATACGGGGCAGATTTACAAGCCCCTTGCGCCACTTTTGCGTCACTTTTCACATGTTAAAAGTGACGCAAAAGTGGCACAAGTGGCTTGTAAATCTGCCCCTACATATCTTTACAGATATATGCACTGTATTTGCAGAAATCACTAACCAATATCTTTTCCAGCTTCTTTTCAGGGAAACCGTAAGTTTAGAAGCTATTGTTGATAAGCCCCTTTTGCACTTTGTACTGACAGAGCTATCAGTTCTAGAACCTAAAACCTAACTTCAAACACAAAACCAAAACTACCACATCAGTACGTGTCAGTTGGCTTCAGCAGCCACCATCAAGTGCCAGACCACTGCTTAATTTGAGCCCGTGGTTTCCAGTGTTTGGCGCCAGCACTTAATTGTCAACACCAGCACTTATGAAAGCTGCCACATGGAGGCGCTGTTTGTGTTATTTGGAGATTAGCAGACAACTGTTATTTATTAATTCCATGTACAATAAAACCAACTAATATCTACCGCCCAAGCCATTCTTATGGATTTGGGGGCCTCATATAGTCTGAATTGTTACACTTGCACACAGGTACTGTCATTAGCAGCGCTGGCAGGGGCAGTGGGTGGTGCAACTGCAATGGCCGCTTGAGGAGGACTGCCAAACACTTAATTTAACAGCAATATGTGTCTCTCACAAGCTACAAGCCTCGTATGCAATATATAAAGAGGGATGATGTCAGCTTTCTAAAACTACAAACAGACTTTCTAAAACCAAAAATATCCCTTTCCCCATACATGATAGTTTGCCTTTTATTTATCTGACCAGAAAAAAAAAAACTCAAAAGAAATTCGAAGCAAAATTGGTTAGCCCAACAAAAAAGAAAGGAAAACGGATACTATTTCTTCTGTCTCGATTTTATTGGATCCGCATGCATGGCTTTTGCTTTCTAGAATGTGGATTTCTCCTGAGCACACATCAGAACCACCACCACACTATAATTGCAAGTTGTCAATCAGGGACGCACCCTCATACAGCGGCAAGATGCAATGCCATCTACTGGGCGCTTCCGCACGTTGTTGTAATCCTAAACATAAGGAAGCAAATGGAACAATAGTTTATTCAAACACTATCCTGAAAATGTAAGTACTCCAAGAGCAACATGACACGTAACTAAGGATGAACATATGCAGTATACTAATTTAAAAAGTGCCAAATTACTCGGGCGACTCCTAGCACAGCCTTAGCCACACTGCTAGTCATAGAATATAAAATTAATTCTCTCTGACTTGGACTGTTCTCTGCTTGTCTTTTTGTGTGCACCTGCAAGGGCTAACGCAGACACAGATGTAATTTGAACAGAATGACTGCGGCACATGCTTGGCCTATTGTCCACAAATCCCTGATGATGGACTTGTATGGGAGGGGAAGTCCTTCCATCACATTCCACTTGGTGTGGTTGCACTGACTTATCTGAGGTGTGCAAGAAAGTGACACTTGGAAGTATAACACCTTTCTGAAACCACTTTTTAAACTAGGGCTGCTGATATTACGCCATGGGATACAGTGATTGACAGTGTGATCGATCCCAAAGTGTGACTGATAGATGCGTCATTTTAGAGTTTGTGGTATGCTGGCAGCTCTGATTAGCTCTGCAGGTCTCTTTATTGTGACTGTAGTTATCTTTTATATCCTCAATCCAATCTTATCTGGTTGTGTCAGGAGGTCTTGTGCATCCACATGAGGTGACAGGTCAACAGAAAAAGTGAGGGGGAACTAGAGACTGGGCTGGGCAGGCCTTTTCTTCCACTGGGCATTTACCCAGTAGGCTGACGCCCCTGGATGCCAGGTTTTAGGGCAGGGGGGCACTCCTGGTTCCTCTTTCCCCAGCTGCCTGAGATTAACTGCAGCAGGTAATGGGAGGTTTCAAGAGAAAGAGAGGGAGGGTGGGGTAGGGAGAGAGAAAGTGAGAAGTGAAGAAGAGAGAGGGGAGAGAAGGAGAGAGAGAGTGACAATGGATTGATAGAAGGAGAGAGATTGTGCAAGGAAATAAACGGCGAGGGGATGGTCTGAGCATTTTTTCTAGGGCTGCTTTGGTTCACTTGTCCAGCTCTGACAAGAGATTAGCCCAGATAGACTGTGTTACAGCCCTTCTTTGAATGATTGCCATTACGGACCAGTAAGTAAGGAGGTTTGGCAAGATGCACTGCATTATAATCACCAATGTTGTCATTATACCATGTCAGTGTTTTGGTTCAGTGACTATTTGGCTGTTCCTGGCTGATGGACTGGCAGCGTTCTCCACTCACCAGTACCGTGTTGCAGATCTCTTTGGTCTTTGAAGGCCTGTCTGGTTAAAATTGAGTAATTGGCTAAGTGGGCTTCTACAGCCTGTATCTTTGTCTTTCAGTTGTCTTCAAGGTTCCGCAGGTCCTATATCTACTATATTCCAGTCCTGATTATGAATGAAGGATCAGGTAGTGAAATGGTACACAGCATGGTGACACAGATTATATCAGATTGAGAATGGAAGGACTATCAGAAACCCTATAGGTAGTGTCCTTCGTCTTGTGGTTAGGGTTAGGAGGTAAGGCAGGGCAGACATTGTTTATTATGTCTGTGATATGCTCGGGGACTATGTAAGAGTCTTTAAAATCATTAGGCAGGATGCAAGTCTTGAGTTGCTGGGTGTCATTGCGTACTTCTAATATTTAACTGCTAGGCATATCTTATGGCTGGGATGGCATAGTCATATTTAAGCCATATGTTGAGGTCATTCTGAGGCTATGTTGGGAAAAAGACTTCAGATTGGGTTGGGTGTCTGTCTTCTTGGTATAGTGTACTACATCGGATTTTTCCATTGCTCTGGAGCATACTTCTATTGATAGGAGGGTTTTAGTGTGCCAAATGACCATTTTTCACTTCTCCTCTGAACTTTGAATGCACCTAATCTTGGCTTCCAATGGGTTCCAGGGATTGGCAGCTTGTACCAAGGAAGATGTAGTTGTGGGTATTTGGGTTTTTGCGGTTGTAGATTGATTGGTGACCTGGGTGTTGGTGTGAAGTCCAGGTGAAGTGGTGGTTATGAGATCCAAAGGCAACTCTTTAGCTACTATGAAGTTTGTAGGGGGTTAACCAGGGTGCTGCTGGTATCTGAATAAGAAATGAGATATCTCAGTGGTGATTGTCTTTTCCCTGTGGAACTGGAGGTGAGTTGAGCATGGAGGCAGCTAGCTGCTCAGTTGATCTACTGGTGAATGTTGAACTGTTCCCACAGTGATAAACTCCTAGAGCTCAGCAGGTGATCTATAGTCAAGGGTGATACTGCTTTAGCAAATGGTGGGCTGTACCCAGGATTAATAGTCCCTTGTGTTCCAGGGAGAGGTAGCCTCTATCTTTGTATGTGTATGAGGGTTGTATACAGTAGTGATAATCCTCTGGTGCCCTGTAAGGAGCTGTACCCTGTAGTGATAATTCCCTAGTGAGCAGTAAGTGGGCTTTACCCAGTAATGATAATTCCCCAGTGCCCGGTAAGTGTGCAATACTCACTAGTGAAAAAATCTCTAGAGTAACAACTATTCTTACACAGTGCACTTATACAAGAGTTTGTTCTGAGGGGGGACAATACCCTGCAGCCAGTACTAGCTGTCCCCTATAAGTGTGAGTGGCTGCTTGCCATGTGGTCTGGAGGTGGGGATTGAGTCTATCAATCTTTGGATGGATAGATTCATGCCTTCTGCTGAAATCAGCATAGATGTGCTTGGTTTGAGTGATGATTTGCTGATACTGACAGTGAGGATGAACTTGTCCCTAATTTGCCGTGTCATAGCTGCTGCTTTGCCGATTTCTGATAGAGATGCAGCCATCAGCAACTAGTTGTTCTGATATAAGTATTAAAGGGCTTCCAAGGGTTTAAAATGTGCTGCAATGGACATATACCTTTGGTAAAAATGCAAGGTGCCAACCTGAGGTCACGAAATACAACTTTTGTTCAACATGTATGGATGTTAGCCATGAAATTGAGGTATTGACAGTGTTTAGGGTGAATTAGTATATGGACGTATGTGTTCTGTAGATCTATTGGGGTGAAATAGTCACTCTAATCTATGGAGAAGCCTTTGTGGATCTACAAGAGGATGCCAGTCACTTGTTCTCTTCCATAGTAGGAAAAACATGTAGCAAAACAATAGCCTATCTGTGGATTTGAAACAATTTCTATCAATTCCTTGAGGAGTATGTTGAGAGTATCTTCCTATAGCACATGAAAAAGTTGCAAAAGCTCTATTTATTGTTCAAGATTACCCTCTCACTTTTATCCTACTTGTGCATTACTGGCAATGAACATGTCTGTGGTGTGTGGATTCAGTTACCAATAAGAACTAAATACTTCACTACGGAACACTATGTATACGTTGTCCCGTTTTCAGTGTTTATTTGTTGTGAATTTCAGTGTTTAACAACCTTTTGAAATCAGTGCTTGTCAGTGTATATTCAGCTGCCAAAGCCCTCAAAATAGACAAAAAAAATTGTTTTCCAGAAAGTGGTTGTTACAAAGCACATATTTAATTTGACAGAGAAGTAATGCAGTGTATGTAGTGTCTTCCCATTGGCGAAGTGGCTAATTCACTTATGTTAGATTGTTTTAAGCATAGACTGTTTTCAGCATATACTGCTTCAAGTATAGTGTGTCTTGCACTCTCACTCACACTCACATCTCAGGACCCTCTCTCACATCTCATTACCTATCACACTCACTGTGTCAGCACTCTGGCTCACAGGACTATTAATGAATTAAAAAAAATTAAACTGCTGTACTTAAATGTTTTAATAAACAAGTTCTTGGACACAGTTGGGTGTCCTTTACCTACTCCTTATTGAATATTATGACGTTGTGCCAACAGCATAATATCTTGTGAAAACCTTACAATTGTGATTTATGCCAGATTAATTTGTAGCCCTGCATTCAAAGGCACCTGAAAGTGGTTTTATGATGTTAACCACTATTCCATATATGACAGGGCTCTTTTAAAAAATTACTGTCACTATACCTTACACCAAAGATTTAAAGCCTGGGGTGTATGGCAGGTGACCTGCTATCAATACAGACTTGTTGGAAAAGTGGACTGATATATTAATGGGATTTACTCATTCTGTGTCTGTGGGTGAATGTGATAGTACATATTGGCTAAGATTTTTAGGAGCCAGACTTTACACAAATCAGTGAAAGAATCAAACACTTCTATGAGATGAAATATGATTTAAATATTCCCAGATTCTCTACAATGTATAACATAATTCAATCAGACTTAAAATATGCTTCTGAACCCTGCACCTTTAATCCAAGCTCACAAACCTAGTGGAAACAAAAGGAAGAAGAAACAATATTTTAGTGAGATCCCTAAACAACAAAACTCAAGCAGAATAATCTTAGATCAGTCTTTCTTGCTGCTAACTTGTATTAAAAAGTTACATAGTATTGGCCCCTTCAGAAATAAGTAAAATGACTCATTCTCTCTCACTTTTCTTTCTCCGAATGGCATTTTAGTTTTTACAGGTAGTTATCATTGTGTATTTATCTTGGTTTATATGTTTACACTGATGAGGGCTGTTTCCCTTTCAGTGGGGTGCTATCAGTTAGTATAGGTTTAAACCTAAAACAGGATAGCCTAACTATATTCACAGGATTCTGGGTGCATGAAATTGTGCTTCACCGTGTACAGTCACATTCATTGCCTAACGTCTACAAAGGCAGCTCAACACTTCGATAATGAGATCTTAAATTGCTATTTGAGTCTGCTTCGGTGGTGTTACCTGAATTAAGGAACTTATTGGATATAAATGTTTCTTTTAAGCATCAATTCGCAAAAAGTGTTTGGTTTCCTGGGCAATTAAGTTTCATTATACCAGTACAAGATGAAACAACAGTGACTAGTCTGTCAAAATATTTTGTGTCCAGTTGTATGGGAAAAGGTGACCTTCCTGCCTAGGAGTAATATATTACTTTAAGTCCTAATACTGCATCTTACATCTTACTGCAAAGATTTAAATGATACAGTCAAAAATATATCAATGCCCTCTTCATTACCAATGCTTGTGGGAACAAAAAGAATTGGTAAATGTGTGGTACTTCTTGGTTAAAAAATCACTGGAAAAAGCAAAAAGATCTTGATTTGGTAAGCTGATGCAATGGTTACATTTTTGTTTAAAAAGGAAAACCTGCCATCAACTAAATGTGGTGGCCATTTGCTTACAATACATTTTTTGAGATGTAATGCAAACATCGCATGCAATTTTGGCAAAGGAGTATGGGTACTTCCTTAATGTGCAGATGAATGTAAAACAAGTATAGAAAATCTTTTACGTTTTAATGAACAGCACAGATAAATATGAATCATGCCACGAATAAAAGGTACTCTTGCCTTTGTACTAATGTAACATGATGCAAGAGTTTAAACACACAAGGATGACTTTAAAAAGGATAAAGAATGGAAAGAAAGAAATATTGGCAGAATAAAGTATTGGACCATCAGCCATGGCTCAGAGGTGCACTTCTTTTAGGTGGATGTGCACACATGATCAAACTAAATTCTGTCACTCACACTACAGGAAAGCTACTGGCCAAAATGTCCTGACCCGGAGTCCCATATTGTTTGTTGTGGTGGGCAGAAGCAAAATGTCAGCCGCACTTGAAAGGACCAATGGATGACAAGGATTGACCCAGAGCTCTTTCGTGAATGAATATATGTATATTTATATTTGTGATTTTTTAATTACATTAGGCCGCTGGAACAGCTGTGATCAAAACAGACTAAGTTTAATCAGAAACTATGCTTACCCTGTACCGAGAAGATATAGTTTTATGTCTTTGAAACTCTCAATCAGAATAAATATAGATTATAGAATTTCATACCACTCGGTATGTGCATCACAAATCCTTAATGCAGCTGAATGTAAGCTCAATATACATAAAACTCTGTCAACACAAACCAACCATTAACAGAGTCACTGACGCTTCCAATTTGTGTACACAAGAGAAACCATTTGTAATGTCTGTAGGATAAGCACTTTATTAACATGAAAACCTGGCTACCCACTGTCAAATAAGACTACCTTTGATGGATAATAACATGCAATAAATATACCAACAGTGAAAAACGATCTGTGCTCACCTCTGTGATAATTGTATGATGAGGATTAAATGATTATGTATGACAGAAAGGAGCAGCCCCCAATGTCCATGCTTGAAAGGTGGAACGATTTGCCCTTCCTATACTATAGCATTTGCGTTCTTTCCAAGTAACACAGTGTCATTTAACAGGGCAAAAACAGCAGAAACAGGACCACTCAGAGAATGAATTAGTCAACGCCTGTGAAATGCCCATAGGTGTTCCTCGCCTGCTGATACATAGATCAGATTTATAGTGTAGCGACTGACCATTGGTGAAGGAGGGATATCTTAGCACGTTATATTCTCTTTAAGTGTATCCCCGGCTCTGTGAATTTAAGGTAAGAGTAGGCCTTCTGGGTGCACCGACAATGGATCAGCAGACGTCATACATTGTGCATCACCATGGCAGTCCACATGTGGATCCTGGTGTCAGCATCTCTTCCCTGATCTCCTTTCTTAGAGCATTTATTATACCTTTAGTCATGGCTAGAGCCACGCCAGATCTTCAAGCTTTCAACTTGAGATAAATGCGCGTAGCCTTGATCTACATAGGAATCAAGTACATAGTCGTAACCCTGAAAAATACTGAACACCTCTGCATTAAACGCATATCTCTTGCATGTATGTTCTACATAAAACTACTTATCTGTGGAACTAGAGCTCTTTTGTTTTTCATGAGCAAAGAGTTTAACAATTATTGTGTGGCTTTAAGAGCCAGAGGGTGTTGTATTGATGCTGACTAGCAGACAGAGCAAACTAAACAGTACCTTGGTCCTTAGTCACAGGTGTCCTTATTCACCGACTGAAATGTACACTTTTATTGACCAATGAAGGATAAAGCACGGGGTTGATCATGTCAAGATTTGAACAGTGACGAACAGGTTCTGCACTGATCTGAGGTGCGTGACACGCCCAATGACCTATCCCAATAGCTCTTTGATGTTTTGAGTTGATGGTAGTTTACTTCCACGAGCGAAATAAGAGTTAATATGGCAGTATCCTGGATCACGAAAAAAAGAAATCCTGTATCATCCTATGTGCAATTCAAAATATATGATGGAAACAAAAAAGGACCGTCAGCTGAAAAGTACATTTCTACCCAGTTCACCACTCAGTTTGAAGCTATCTGCTCCTCCTCTTCCCTACAGCAGAAATCAGCACTTCCTTACCCCGTGTTAAATTCCCTCAATGTCTTCTACCTTTTCCCATCTTCACTCTTTTTACATGAGCCTCAACCTGCTGGACTACAATCTACGAACCCATGGCACCAGAGGCTCCTCCTATTTCTTATGTGTCTTTTGTATAAGAGTGTCTTGATGTTGCCATGCCTGGACAAATACATTAAATCACACCAAACCTACACTTACTCAAAGAGCATAAAAAGTGCACTAAAAATAGTGATGATTTAGTGATGATATCAGATCCAGAAATTAAATGATTACTCATAGAAACGATATATATATATATATATATATATATATATATATATATATATATATATATATATACATGGATGGATGGATGGATGGAAAGATAGATAGATAGATAGATAGATACATTTTTAATGTTCCACGAAAGAGAAATGCCCCGTGAAAGTTTAATTAAAATGAAGCGATCTTTCTACGGGGAAAAAGGAGGAATCACTTCTGGCTACAGTCATCAGAAATTAATCTCCAGTTGCATCTCCAACTCGCTTTGTGGGTTGCATTCCCGTTCAAGGTACCAAGCTTGTTCCCAGAGTCTGCACCCAGATAAATTAATCTGCAAAACCCTGCCCTAAGTACAGGTTAACATTCATTAAATACAGCACTCCTGTCTTCAGTAACTGTGCCAGACAGTAAGCAATTCAAAGTACATCCAGAAGCCCTACAGCCTTGTGCGAGTGGAGAAGAACCATACATAGAGGCTAACATAAGAGAGTCCATGCTCTTGATAGTGAAGATCCATAGCAAACCCCAAGTACGTGAGACTCCTTACCCCACAAGTTGTCCCCATGACTTTGTTTGGAAGATCTTTTCTAGGTGATTAGAGGGTGAAGGGTTACTGTTACTATCTGAGTTTTCTCAAAAATTCAAAAAGTGCAACTCAGAAAAATCAGGTGTTAGTAGGTTTGAGAGTTTTCGTTAGAGTTGTTTAGAACGAGGTTTATAACATGTTGATTTGTCTGATTTATTCAATGCAATGTGGTTCTTTAAAGCCTTTGAAGAAGTTTAATTTGTTAAATTGTGTCATATTCAGAATCTCTGGAATGACAGTGTCAGACAGAGAGAGACTGTAAAATAACCTTTGCTAGGACACCCCCCAACATATGTTCCAGACTAACAAACCAACAAATCAAAACAGATTGCAAAATCCTTTCTAGAATAAGATCACACAACTGAGTACAACAGACATTTGAAGAAGTGTTACCCAACAGGGATGTTTGATAATTACACCATCTGACAGAGACAATAACAACCCTTTTAGGAAGACATACGTGGCCAGTGACTCTGTGGACCTTACAAAACAATAGATTTTCTAGAATGATACCAGCTGACAATGACTTCAAGAGACTTTTTTAGGATGGCATTTCTACAGAGAGATTACCATACACATTTAGGATGGCATTACCCGGCATGAAGTCAAAGCAGATATTTTAGAGTGGCTACATCTGACAAGATGGCATGATCTGACAGAAACTAAAACAAAATGACACCACCAGACAGATGGTGCAACAAAATGACAAAACCTGGCAGAGATTAAAACAGACTTCCACTAATGCTATGTCCCAAAATAAAGTGTAACAGACTTTCTCAGATGGCATCTTTCAATAGAGACTACAACAGACATTCTAAAATCACCCACCAAAGAGTACAATGCACTCTCTTTAATTGCATTACCACGCAGAGACTACAACAAAATGGCATTACTCACCAAAGACCTGAACAAAATTACATCACTCAACAGAAAGTATATCTCTTCTACAATGAATTCCCTGACATAGGCTTTGGCACACATTCGGAAATAACATCTTCCAAAGGAGAACACGTAGAACATTGGAGAATTACCATACAGGCCTTTAGGAATAACATCACCTGACTGTGACAACAACCGACTTTTTAGAATTACACCAACCAACACAGCCTGCAAGGGGCATTCTATAATTCTTTCAATCAGCCGATTGCATCATCCACAGATCTTGCAACTACCTGTCTAGAAAGGCATCACATGCTAGAGACCCATCTCTTGACTCTTTCAAATGCCCCTGTCAAGGAGAAACTGGGGGGAGTCATTGGAAGGATAGGGAGTCAGCTGTACATGTGTTCAAAAATCCCTGACAACGCTATAGTCAACACTATAAACAGCGTTCCTGACATGTAAGAATTGTGGTGGAGAGAGGACTGTGGGAGGAAACCAGTGCTGGTCCCATTGGAACGGTCATTTCTATCCATTGCTACCGCATTCCATTGAGGTACTGAGTGAAAATGACTCAGACAGTCCTAAGTAGACCCCCGAACAGTTGTTTGTGGAGAGCAGACACTCACAACTCACCACCATATGCCCCACAGTGCATCACAGGGAGACCTGCTTGTGTCCCACATGCACATCCCCTAGATTTAGGCCGGAAGCATGCAGGGCTAACTCTCAGCAGTGTTACCCACCCCACTGTTTGCACTCTAATGCCTAAGCAGGATATCAGCACCATGAAGTGAAGGGGTCAAGAGTGGGCCACTTGGGAAACGTCCTCATTCAGGTGATTCCTGCCCAGCTGCGGCCATGCAGGTAAGAGCGGTGGGTCGGAGGAGCCGGGTTGGGGGGGATTTCGACAGACAATGACGAGGGAAAATTAAATAAATAATAAATTTTCCCTCGCCATCGTCTGTCAAATTCCCCCCCTCTCCCCCCCACCCAACCACCCGGCCAGACGACGACGTCGAGGGAAAATTAAATAAAAATTTCTTTTCCCGCGCCATCGTCTGTCGAAATACCCCCCACCCACCCCACAGCTCTTACCTGCACGGGCCACCGCTATCCATGCCCAATACTAGCCTTGAATGGCAGTGTGCATGGTTAGTGTGAATCTCCTGTCTGCCGATTGCACAAAATTCTTGAAATGGTTTCTGTAATAGGCAGTAGAGACAATATGCCCAGTGATACAGTACTGCCCTTTTGGTAAAAGAGCCCTAAGGAAACTGAAGACTTTAACGACTCATACTAGCATAGGAGGGAAAGCATTAGCGGATTACAAAATCGAAACACGAAGAATGCAAACTAACATATGTTCATAAGATGTCACCCTCGCTTCACTGACAGGTGGTGGCGAACACTGCCATACAAGCTGGGCTCTCCACATATGCTACTGGAATGAAGGATTGCACTGTTTGGACAACTGTGTCTATTGTGCGGTCAAAAGTACAAAACAAATTTAGTCTATAAAAACAACATTTTACTATTAAATTCTAAATTTAGAAAAAAAACAAAATTCCAATCACCAGTAACATGAACATGCACAATGTCCTTGAAAACATTTCACGCACGTGGTTCAAAAATCTTGGTCCTTTTTAGGTCTGAAAATCTGAATGATTCATAGCAGTATGAGACGTTTTAATGTGACCCTTTAACTGCTGGCTGCTCTCCAAGCTCCCCAAGTGTTACCCATATAGAGTTTACTGTAATAAATGGAGCACACTGACATCCGTGATGGTAAGCTCATGGTGAACTGCTGCTCTCCATTCAACATTTATGCAAATATTGACCCCAGGCAATCTGGATCACATTACACGCAGATATGTAATTTTAAAAGGTGACCAGTGGAATCAGCAGGCGACCCTTATATATCACCGTCTGGCCAGTAAACCATTACAGCTAATGTTAAGAAATACGAACGCAAAACCTAAGCTTCCTGAAGGCCACTACATCAACCACATTTTAATTTAAAAAGTATTTGTTTCATACAGAAGCGTAGAGAATGTATTTACTCCATACAAGATGGTCTCATTGTTTTCTTGAAATGGTTATGCATGCACGTGCCTTATCAGACAAGGATTCCTACACAGACACACTCACCACACTGACACAGGCATGAAAGTTATACAGGTATATATGCACAGACACACGCGCACACTATCAGTTACTGAATGCATTTATGGTGTTGTGTAGAGCCCCACATGGCACCTGTGTAAACTTAAAGATGGATCAAAATGTCAGTCAGATTTGTAAGAAAAACACATAGAAAAAGCATATTCTGGTTTTTCGAGCCCCTTTAGACAGTGACGGTTGGAGGTTCTTAGGTGGTTGGTGGTATGCTACCACAGACCCTGCAGGTCGGTACATGGGGGACAGTGAGGGTTGAGATTCCACTTGTAAGTAAGGCACGGGTGGAATTTTGTTCACACTGGTGTAATGCTGTATAATTTCCAGCATTTCCCGTTATGCTGAAAATGTCCACAATTACACCATTTCATCACATCGTGTAATTTAGATTTCGTTAAGGCAAAAACCCTTCGCAGAAGCATGGGAACAATACAAACAAACAGAATGTGAGCAGGTGTTGTTTGCTTTATGGACGATTTTGATCTTGTTTTTTTTTTGTGTGGAATCCATCCTCGCATTTGGGGACGTGATGGACACTAGTGCAAAATGTTAGAGGGGCATTTGGCATAATAATACCTAATTTTTCATATTTATTGCCACTTATCATAATTTCAATAAAGTAAATTACATGAATTTCACCTAGTTTAGAACACTTTCAACCAAGTGGTATTTACTTAAGTGGTAGCATCACTATTTGCATAACTGATTTGTATGTGGATCCTCCCTAGGCAAGCTAGACTCACCCCTTCCGTCCGTCATGTGAGTTATGCGACACGTGAATTATGCTACTTTCGTAAATTAGTTTTGTGGCACAGTAATCCCCTCGAGACCAGGGATATAACACTTGACTACTGTCAGCAAGGGTCTGTTGCACTCCCTTCAGAAGCAATGGAGGCTCAGCCAATAATCAGGATCATTGAAACCACACTGTACTTCTGTAACTTCATCAAACTTTGTTATGTTTCAGTTGATGGCACAATATATGTTCTATGAAAACAATATGTAAGGTAGCAAAGTAATGACTTTAGAGATTCACACAAGCAGTTGGTGTCATAGGCAGCTAAAGAAAATGTTCCAGTTGGGGTCATTGATGTGGTTGGGGGCATCTTAATTTCAATATAAACATCTCCTTGTATATATTTGAGAAGTGAATAACCTGCTGAAGGCCTTCTTTAACAAATTAAATGCTGAGATGAAGCAGATGAGAAGTGTAATTGGCAATCCATAAACACTAACATTAGCTAGATTCAGCAGGTCTGATATTAATTTTAAAATATATAATTTGCAATCTATGCCATACATATGGTCTCGTGTACATCATTAATAATCTTAGACATGGAAATGTACATAAGTTGAGCTGCTGGTCAATGGCACCCAAAGGCCTTCAGTGCAAGTGGCTCTGGCTTCAATCTTTTATGGGTAAGCCGCAGCTTAAAGACACAGCTGGGAGGAAAATTAAGGCGTGACTTCAGAAATTAAAATATCAGATCAGCCTATTATTACATTGACAAGGAGTAATTCATTAACAGTGATAGTGTCAAAAATATACACCTGCATTCATGAATCAGTGTAAATGACTAGTAATTACTTTGGGTGCATTCAATTCCAGCATTTCAAGCTCATCTGTGCCATCAGAGAGGCCAACTATACACACATTTGTCATGGTCCTACCCCAGTGCAGTACTTATAAATGGCAGAATTGCAGTATATAAAAGCAAGTAATTATTAAAGGGAAAATACAGCCCAAACTGCCACAGAGAAATACATACAAAACAAGATGTAACAGTCTTCTATGATGAGGTGCAACTTGAGCCCTGTGGCACAGTGCGCTCTCCGCCCATGTCTGAATTTGGGCTTGCCCATGCCAGGATGGTTCACTGAGAAAGGACAGGTAGTGCACAGATGTACTGCTGTTTCTGCTGTGGATTCCTATACGTCTGAAAACCACACGATTTCTCAACCCCAGACTCCTGCTTTTATGTTTTTTTTAATTGCAAAGACCGATTGGTAGATTTGTTGGACCGCGTTCAAAATGGTAAAAATGAGTTGTGTTCTTCAATATATTGTGAAATGATTTGACAGCCATCATACTTAAACCACTTCTCAAATATGACATTAAATCCCGTGCCCACATATGTCTGACAGTAAAAACAACACACAATCCTATTCAACCACTTAGTAAATGAGTGGTATTTTGACTGCTCTAGTATAGAAGGGGGAAAGTCTTACTCCCCCCTCTGCTGAATGTTGGGCAAGTGGAAAACAGCTCCACCACCAAGAGGATACATTTACAGAGGCAATACAACGGAAACAGAAGTGCACAAAAAGAGACCAATGTTTAATGCTCGGTTACATTATGCCACATTACGTGATTTTCAGGTTATGTTTTGATACAAACCTTTTTCTAGACACACCACAAACTGAATTGCATTTACCCGCAAACCTGGTAATGGGTACAACTTTCCAAAGTTTTCAGGCTAAACTCATCTTTTTAACATTTGCAATTCTCAGGAGCAGCATTGTCCCTAACCAGCTCTTCGGGGCATACGTAAAGAGCAATTTTCTTTACACTCAAATTGGCAGTTTTGTCTTCTCAGGTAACTTCCAGAACAGGGACACTTATGCACAGACCCCGGTACAACTACAATTTACAATGGATCAACCTCCTGCGTTATTACACTCTTTGCTTACGGAGAATGTATATCTCGGGGATGAGACCAGAGGCAGAAATAAAACAACGGGAACATATAAATACAGCTCACGCTCTCATCAGTTTGCTCCCAGAGTGTATTCTCATTCCCTCTCGAGGTTCTCTGCATCACAAAAATTTCTTTCCAACCTCACATCGGCCTATCAAGATGAAAAAATCAAAAATGGTTGTCTCAGAGAGGGGACCACGCTCTCCATACATCGGTGGTAACCAATGCCTTCGGAGAAGTTCTTCTGCTATTTACCAGGTGCTGTAACCTTGTCATCAATGTTTAAAAAATGTATATTCCTTTAATGTAAAATGTCTACAATGTCTAAGCCAATGAAACCTCAAAACGCCTAAAGGCATTTTATTTAAAAAATTTGTGATAGATACATTTCCAAAACACATAAATAATTTCAACTACATGGTTAACAACGATGAGTCCTTTACAGATTTTAAATGTCCTTCCTCTGAAAAGATACCACAGCTCATTAGAGACAGATTCAACTCTGGCATATTATAAGAGAGGCCCCATTGTGAAACATAGTACACAGTGTACATAGTGCTGTTCTAGCAATATCGTGACTGCATCTTTAAGGAAAATCGTGTTGGCAGCTCTTTTCCCCGGAAGTGAAGCACTTGAGCTAAAGGGTCCAATATGAGCAGGTGTGTCCTGATCTTTTATCTTTGAAACCAATCAGAGATTAATCACTTTTTTTCAAGTAGCTAAGAGGTTAATCTGGAGTGTGATTACTGATCCTAAACTGCTGTAATGATTCCTCAGACAAGAACCGTGTCCAAGATTCAGCTGCAACTTAGTACTTTACCGTTGATGCAAACGTAATGCAAGAATTTACACAGCCAATGTGTACATTCTTTTCAATATACATGCATCTGCATAAAAGTCCTCCACAGTCATGGATAAAATATGTACACAACTAGTTTTAATCTATCTATCTATCTATCTATCTATCTATCTATCCATCCGTCCGTCTGTCCCTGTGATTGATTAACAGATGAAAGATTACAATGTTTATTTGAAAAGGGCTCGATCAAAGTGGCATTATTTATATTGTTTTCTTGAAATAAGGGAAGTAAATAAAGCATCCATTTCTGCCTTGAATCTAATGGAATACAGGATTGATACTTAGATAATGCAATTATCAGCACCCACTTCGAGTGTCCCTAGATGGGGTTTAAGACATATGATCTTATGTACCTTGGGGAGGGCTAAACATGACCTTCCCTAGAGCAACTAAAATTCTGTACCTGTCCTGGGTGTAACCATTTAACAGAAAACAATACATGATACAATTAAAGTTGTTACTCTCTGGGTGTTCTGTGTTATTACAATACTTGTGTATTAATACAGACCAGATCCATGAGAAAAGTAAAGCAAGCCAACTATATTAAAAAAACTCCTACAATTCAAATAGGTTAAAGCAACATCTTTTAATGAGAATTCCATTAAGTGGACATGACAAGTTAAATATATGCATATCACTTTCACCTCAGCTTTTCTCCTCAAACTCAAAGTAGCTCTCTGGTGGGCTGTGTTTCGCACAAAGTGCCAATCAATCTCTAATGGCAATCAAGGGGTGAACAGGAAAGGTTGGGAGGCGGATGCAATTTTATATTTCGGGTTCCTCTTCAACATTTTAGGGTAACAACTGAGGAGGCAGGTGGTGTGCTCAATGTGTATCCATCTGGAACATGTAAACATACCTAGCCTATCCTGGCACCAGTTCATCGCTGACACTCTGGTTTCCACCATATTTGAGGACTACAGCACGATACTAGAACTCTCAATAACTGCCCTTCATATGCAACTCGAAAATGTGCAAATCTCTATTCTGGTCCTCAAGACCACATGACAACTGCTCTGAAAGACCTACACTTGCTTCTCGTGAATGAGAGTGGCCAGTTCAAAGTTCTAGTTTTGGCCCACACTAAGGTTAACAACAAAGGCCCTACTTAATTGACTGAAGAGTGTTGTGACTACTCTGATCATGTACCAACAGTCTTCTTGATTTATTAGTTAACACATTTTCTAGAAATAGCAGACAATAATTTGCTCTTTGACTCACATAATCTGGAATTCAGTGCCTAAACTATTAACAAACTATTAAACTTCCAGTCCCCTTACTCCAGCCACTTTGTTCAAGTATAAAAGGTTTCTTGGTAAGAGTGAGCATTAGACAATTTCACACATAAATCAACATTAATACTTAATGTGATGTGTCTTATAGTTATGGTATTCAGTTTACGGTAATAATGGACGATTGGGAAAAATGATGTCAGAGCAAATTTACAATGGTTGAGCTTCGAACACAAATATTTATATTAAAGACAGAAAAGAGACGCAAGGGCTAAAATCAATGGGCAAACATATTTTTGTACATGACATATTCCCTTGTGTGTACAACACGTGCCAATGAGCCTGCTTCATTCGGCGTTGCTTACGCTTATCTGTACGTATCATAAATAACAAGGCTGTCAAAACAAGCACATTAAAAGGTGAGAGGGTGGCCTATTGCTGAAACGTAAGTATACTTTGAAATGCATATTCAGTTTGAAGACCATATCCGAACAAGGACAGGAGACATGTAGTACCCTAGTTAAGACAGGCAAATGTCTGACGGAGGAAGCCATTACCAAGAATGAGGGGATATTTCAGGGTTTGGAGTATACCTTTATTCAGAGGACGTCTGTCAGAAGAAGAGAAATCTCTGATCCAACACTAGACCATGTGCATAGACCACTAGAGACTAAGGGGCCGATTCCGATTTGGGTCGGAAATCTCTCCGACCGAGCCCGACCCGGAGAGATTTCCGACCGAATCGGACCCTAGCAGCCCGACCGAACGAGTACGATGCGCACGTATGCCATCGGACTCGAGTCGGTCGGACTCCCATTGAAGTCAATGGGAGCCTGTCGTACAACCCGTACGCGGGCTCCCATTGACTCAATGGGTGCGAGGCGGACAAGGGCGCCCCCTACAGCGTGTATGCAGCGAAGCGACTCGTGCCGTACACGCACAGGTAGGGGGGACCCATGGGTCCCCCCTGTGTGCGACTCGCACGGCTACGCGTACAGGGGGGTCCGACACGGACCCCCAAAGTACGGCTCCGACTGCTTCTTCGAGCCGGACGGCGCGAGTCGGTTGGACTGCTCGCGGCACGCATCGTACTTGCCCGGCCGGGGAACGTCTCCATTGCGAGGTGCGCTGCGCATCCGTGCGAGTCGGTCAGTGCGGTTGGGACGGGCGTACGAGTCGGTCAGCGAATTTGCACGCGCTCGCATCGTACTCGTTCGCCCGGACGCACGTACGAATCGGTCGGGAATAAGGGCTCCGAATCGTTTCGGTTCAGCCG